>OY292492.1:14943275-15633275 GCA_958496325.1 Nomophila noctuella
GGAACCGCCTTTCGTACGCCTGGAACAAGAGGTATACTTCGTTAGTCAAATACTCCAAACAAGTTCTAGTATCATGGTACTTAACATCATCCGCCTGCCAAAGGAAACTCCAAACAAGTTATAACGTCCTAGTACCCCGCGGGGGAACAGAGACATAGATTCTCTCTGCTCTGTCCACCCAAGTTGCAAGTATGTTCCAGTTACACATTAAAAGTGACGAAACTTTGACGACCCCCGAAACAATTTCTGCAATATTCAATTCGTAAACATGAAAGTATCAACTACTAAGAGTGTTCCATTATTTTTGCTCTATTGGCCTTATGAGTGCGTAGTATGTGATGGAGGCGTCGCTTTTTGGTCAACATTCCCGTCCCTTGACGACGGTCTAACATAAATATAGATGGGTCCATTATTAACGCGTTATCGCACCCAGTGTTCCACCCACTGGTATTTTTCTAGAAAAATCTAACAAGAACTCGCCGGGATTGTAACGCGATATTGCCAATATTCTAACAGACTTTGCCCAGGATAAAGCAAAAAGATTGGATGCACTATTGTGCTCGTGGTTTAAAGAATATGTGAAAGATTATCCATGCTATTTGTTTTTAAAATATCTTCATACAACTGATAAATTTTAATGAAATACATTAACACAACAAAAATTAATTTATTAACGGACTTTAGTTGTTATTGTACACCCCAACCCAACCTAGCCTACTCTATCCTACAACCTAGTATACTAACCAAATGCTAATTGACCTAAACAAAGACCTAACTGACCTAAACAAATCCAAGACCTATCTAGAATAAGTTGTTTTGTATAATAATATGAATAATTGGCTCGTGATGTAATCCCACTTTGGCACATGATCGTCTAGTTACCCCTCGTTGTTCCTAAAGTAACTCAGTTTCTTTGAGGAATTGGATTAAAGTTATGGTAAATTGAAGAAAGTATTTAGAATAATTTTGATATTAACATTCAACCTTTCATACATCAGTCTTATTTGTTAATGATAGGTACCTAAATCATAAACTGAAGAACCTAAAACATAACATATGGAGTAAAGTTGGATAGAAATTTATATATAGGTATGTTTACTTTATGAAAGAGGACATAATGTATTGCGGCCCTCCTTAAAGGAGGGGGGCGAGCCTCCGGCGCTCCGAACTCACCCTGTGGCCTCGTCCAAAGACTTGGTCGGCTTCCCACCGCTTTGACACAATGCAAATGTCAAATATATATTTATACATATAAATATATATATATTTAGTAAGAGGACGCAACCCGTGACTCTATGTGTGTCCAGCTCACACGCAAATCAATAGAGTACAATCTTGTGCTCAAGGTTGATCACTCTAACTTAGTTGAGTTTAATGGGAAACAACATTATTTATAAAAGTTGCTGGTATAATAAATTTATTGCAAAATAACCGATATAATATAATATGTATGTATAATTGTACAGATTCGTCAACTGAACCACATTCTTTAGATAACTTATTCTGATCTAGAATAAGACAAAGTTTATATTACAAAAAACTGGTATGCTGAATAAGTTAGTATGGCCAAAGAATCCTCCTGCTCCGTCAGGCAGACAGAAGAGACTCATGCCGCTTCGCATTGCACAAGCCAACCAACAAATCAACAAACCTATTCCCTCTAGGAATATTACTTTAAATCAAATTCACTCAAAATGGTTCAAATCAACCAAACTAATACAAATATGGCTTCTAATATTGAAATATTAAATAAAACACTTGAACAATATGAAAAGTTTAAAAATAAATCAAACTAGACTTTCTAGCCTGATAACCACTTAGCTTTTACACCATTCTCGTCCCTCAGCTCCTCAGCATAGTGAACCGCCTTACTTCTCTTGAAGCACTGCAATCCATCTTCTGGCACTATATCACTACACTGACTCTACACTTAACACTTCTGAGATTAAATGCAATTAACACTGACTCTAGGTTTTAGGCTTTAACACTTTCACTATTTCACTAATAAAATATATCACAACACTCGAAAGTTCCCGCACAACGCGACGTTCGCTACTTCAAGTAAGAGCGACTCCACTCGATCCTCGGTTCAGAACCAGACTGTCGCTCCTCAATTCTTACTGGTCTTTTATACTATCTCTTCGTCCTTCGCTAGCCTGCATTAACCTGCATTAGCCTGCATTAACCTGCATTAGCCCGCGATAATTATGACCCTTACGCATCATATCTTTAAAGTTCATTTCTTCCCATAGTAAAATTGTGTCGACCTGCGCTAACCTTCGATAATTTTGACCCTTGTGTATCATATCTTTAAAGTTCAAAATAGTTCCTTTTAATTTCTTTGAAGAATAAATATTTTAATTGAAAAATATTTATTCCTTTTCTTATCTACGTATAAATTTCAGTCTATTTATTTTATATATAATACTACATTTAGAAATCAAATTATACAAATTTTACATGAAATTAACAAACAGAAAATACAATTTTAAATAATAATTACAGTAATAAAATTATTTCATAAAAAATATAAAAATAATCAATTCATAGTAAAAAAAAAAAAAACCTAATATCACAAAACTAAAACAAATAAAATCTTAAATTCTAAAGAACTAATAACTAAAATAACCCACTCCTTAACGCTCCTCGAGCAAAGGTCCCCATTACACTCGCTGCGTTTCCACGCTGGATTGCAATGGCCAACCTCTGCACAAGGAACGATCCGGAGCGGGAGTCACCGGTCACCTCGTTCAGCCTTTGCCCTATCGCCTTTATAAGGACCTTCGCCTCAGATCCCCAACTACCCAAAGTCTCTACCGCAACCGGCACAAAATGGTATGCCGACTCCAATTCGGCATACTTTAACTTTTTCCCCATGGCTGCCTCCTCCGCAGCGGCCGACGGAGAGCAGACGGTACGACGAAGGTGGCTGGCAGCAACCGTACTTACACAAGTTGCGTCCCATATAAGACACTTGCCATTTTTCCACGGCACCAAAGTCAGGCCGTCTGGCCTCTTCCCGTCTGATCTGCACAGACCTGGGGGCTCAAGCACACAGGGGACATTTGCAGAAACAAGGGCCCTCCGAATGATGTCATTAAGAGCGTGGTGTCTAGGAAACCTTCCAGTGCATCGACGACAACCCAACGCGTGATGACCATTGGCCTCCACCATGGAACCACAGGTGCATATGTGAGGTTCACACACCTTACAGCCCAAGCGAAAAGCCACTGCCACCCGCAGAGAATCATCATCAATAAGGGTGCCCAAGTGAGGCGACGGTAACGCCTGTAACCACGCTCCTGATTCAGGTTGCGCAACAGCCAACAACCTAGCCTTATCAGCCCCCGTTGCTATCTCCAATAAGTGATCTTGGAGCAGCTTCACCCCTATATCATCCCACGCTCGCTGGAGATGCTTGTCTTCAGGAAACGATGCACCCACACTGCGAGCCAACCATGCAGACCCAGCATCAGACACAAAGGGTATGCTATCCGGGCCGCCATCGGATTTTCTTATCTTAATTTATGTTTTCTTGAAATCTTATGAAATTATAAAAGTAATGTGACAATTGATGCCTGATTTCTAAACGCTGTCAAATGTCAAACAAAAGTCATCGGACTGTTTATTTTCATATTAATTATTTACCTTTTAACAGTATGTTTATGTAATAAATCTATAAAACTCGAGTTCTCAGTATGTAAAACTCTTAAACAATGTATTAATAAACAAGGATTATCTAAGGTAAGCTACCTTTTGTGTAAATATTCTGTTTGAAACTTTGATTTTCCAATACATCATTTCATTGATTTTACTAATTTGTCCTTATTTCTTTTGCAGATATCTACTGATTGGACTTATAAATATTGAAAATATGTTGGAGAAACATTCCATTTCATCTAGTAAACAATAATAAACTGATGTAATTAATGAAATTCTGCTTCAAAACTATTCAACTTCATGAACAAGAAAGAAAGCCCCTGACCTAATTGTATCCAGCATTCTTCATATTACAAGAATTCAGCAATGTGATAAACTGATGTGACAGTGCTAATTATTCCTTAAAGTGACTGATTCAGTGTTTTGATTCTAACGTGTAGCAAGTTTGATTAATAAACCCTTACCTCAAAGTACTTCTTCAGTGTAGAATTATTGACCTTTCATAATTTAATAACTTAATTTCCACAATTAACAACTTAAATGTTAGATTAATGCAAACTTAACTATGATTCAATAGATATCTCAAGTTTTGTGTTTGATGATTATGATTTACCTACCGGTGGCGACCAAATGATACTTACATTACCAAAACTACTCTAAATTAAATACTATTTTATAGCATTAGGTATACATCTAGATTAGATTGTACCATATTATTGATGTTTAATTACACTTCCAGTATATATTGTTTATTTATATGCGACGGTACCCTTGCGTACTGTCACATTATGTACTTAGTCGCGTAAATCTAGGAAAAAATTAAATATGTACTCAACTCATGAAGTTATTTTAAGTAACATTGCATGCTTGTCGTGTATTGCCTCTATTATTATAATAGGAGGCCGTATTTTTCTCACCAAGACATGCTTTAAGGCAAGTAATTGCCGTTTTGTCACATCCCATGACTTGTTGGAGACTTGTCACTCGCTTTACACGGAACTGTCAAGGACGGAGCTACTATAGCGTAATAAAAACATATGTAAAAGTTGTACAGCACATAATAATATATTATACCTTCTGCAGTATTTTCACAAACAAAAACTGGTGATTGAAAAGAGCAACTATCAAGTTACTTGCCGCTTTTTCTCGATAGATAACTACTGCTTTCCGAAGTCGTTGGTAGAATCAATCTGTTTGGTAATTTATGACAATTAATAAATGCGTCCTGAAGCCTACATAATACACAATATTTTCTTTATTTCTTAATCTTCATTTCTTCGGGCTAAAATAAACAAGAAAGTGATCCTCAAATCACACAACACGATCCATAAAGTTCTAGATCATGTACCGATAGCTTCCATTTCTAATCTAGACATAGACCGAACAACATCTAAAGTTGAGATTATCTCGGCAATAACAACAGAAGTCTGAGCGACTCGCATAAATACTGAGAGGCTAGACAAACAGACAAATAACAGACAACTTTGATTACTCCTTGGGTCATGGAGGCAGGGGTGACTTTAATACTTGTGCGTGTTTGCGAGGAAATGGTGCCACTTTTAACGACGACATTTATTAGATGAATATATATTTCAAGTGGAGCTTAGCATTATTAAATGTTACTGCTCAAATTAGATTAATGAAAGCCCATTATGAACATACTTGTATATATAAATGTGCTATTGTAATTAAATAAAATAAATAAATAAATAATAAAACATACAATAAAAAGGAATGACTAGCATGCGACAGTATAATATTACGAGGTAGCCTAGAATTTTTGGCGGAGGCTGGCTAACAAAGATGAAAAGAAATATTTTGCGGTACCTTTCAATCTGTTGTTCGAGCCACAAGATAAATGCGGATCAAAAAGGATCCATCAAATAATTTTCCCAGTAAATGTAGCGATGTCATCTTCATCTGTTAAATAATATTCGTGCAAGTGTATAAATGAACCCAGTCCTTTGTAATTAGTTCTTAGAATCGACCGACAAGAAACATTCGACGAAAACGTGAACGCTGTTGATTGCTTGCTTCAAACCGGTATTACCGGTTCAAGCATGAGCTACAAACTGATCCCCAGTTTGTATTACAAGTCTAGCTCAATAGTACATTTCGTAGTACCTACCCCAATCCTATGCGAAAAGATTTGTCGGTTCGTTACTTGAGTGATGGCAGCCTGTATTTGTGTCAATTTTTATCTGCTGTACTAGGCCGGATGAAACGTAAGTACCTACATAATAAATCGCAAGGAGTACGTACGAGATGCGAGTCAGAACTTAATATCTAGGGAGAGGGCGCGTAAGGACAATCCTTTATAGCCCCACTCCAGCAGACACTGAAGACAGTGCTTATTTGCGCCCTCCTAAGAAGAGGCTACTTAAGACTTAAGACATGTCTGTGGATTACCTTGTTTCCTGGATGATCCTTCCTGGCGCACCCACTAGTTCTGTGTTAGCGTTCCCCTTAACCAGAGAGCTCCATATCCAATCAACGAATATTCTTATTGTCTGATATTATTATTCACTCAACCTCTCAATCGAAGGAAAATTCAATCAATGCGAGTAATACCATAGCCACTCGCGCATTGTTCACACACAATACTTTCAGTTTTATGCTTTATCGACTATTGTGCAGGTCGCGCGTCACGTGAAATAACTTCGCTATGAAATGAGTGCGAGCATTGTAGAAACGGATTTAATTTAAAATGTGAATTCAAAACTTCAATATCATTGAGTTTTAGAATAAAATTTATTTAGGGTCGATTCCAAAAAGCATTCAGAGTTTTAGACCGAGAGCATGTCTTACTCTAAGTGACGACTCAAAAGGATGATGATGGTGATGATTGAATTGCATTTCATAAAAGGTATTATAAGGATAAGGGGATACAAGAAATATATTTGTTTTCTTTCTTATTTTATGCCTATAATTTGGTTATCGCACCAAAACCTACTTAGCCTACTTATCACCACAATGGACATTCCTTGCACCAGTAGGCACAACCCAGCATTCAGTTCTTTGAAAGCTTTCGTCAGCATTGTGCGGACGACACGGCCGCTCATAAGTTATTGTATCAATGCTCGATATCGGCATTCGCTGCCGTGTTCAAAGCCTTATTGTGTCAACTGTCGACTGTTTCAATAGCGCCGTCGCTTCCACAGTTCACTGAATACCAGCTGAGTATCAGCCGACACGCTTCTGCATTGTCTTGAACGACGAATAAAGACCTCTGTTACGTCAGCAACTTTGAAGATCTCTGTTACAAGTTTGAATATGAGTGACATTTGAATAACTAAGTTTGTACGGTATAATTTGCAATAAGTGATTTTTTCAATTAAAATAGTTTGTTTTTTCTATAAGTTTCTTATACCATTCGACACGCTTCTTCGCGTACGTCGGCGAGTTTGAAGATCTCTGTTACACGTTAGAATATGAGTGACATTTGAATACCTAAGTTTGTTCAGTTTCATGGCTAATCATAAATGTGCAAGTATTGTCTTTGCAAAACTTATGACAAAAATACATTAGCTTGATGAATTGATGGATGGATAAAAAAAAACTTTCTGCTTCAATGACAGTTTTTTGTGAATTAGACATACCGGTTTTGGTTTTGTATTTTGGAGCTGCACCGACCAGTTCTTTGACGTCAATTTCATCGCTGAATTTATCGCTCTACTTTTTGTTTACCAATAACATGTTCTTCGTTATTTAAAAAAAAGTGGTAAGAAATTATTGTAATAAAATACTTTTCTAAACTAGAACGAACAAAAACCAGCAGATAGATACCTTTCCAAGACTATGTTTTAACGGCCTAAGGAGCATATTTAAAAGTGTAAGTTAATATAACTTCCACCAAAGTCATTTCTTAAAAGTATAACAATTGCGAGTCAAAAGTTCCCAATCCTTACAGGATTACCCCCCACCCCTACCTGGGAGGCTCCCTCAAGCACCTTAAACGAAAAAAGTATATCACTTGGCATTAATCTTGGAGAGAAAATTGAAATACAAAATTCAATTAAGGGATTCACAGTCATGACAACGCTTGCGGACCGAATGGATCCGAGCGCTTATAGGATGTTGTGCTCTGTTGCTATCCAAGGATATTTAAGAAGAAAGTGTTATATGTATCTGTATTACTTATGAGATTACTAGTGAAGAAAGGAAATACGTGGCTTATGAAACTAAATTATAAGGTGGTCCTGGTCACTTCGGTAATTTCATAACGATTGTTAAAACTCCTTTGCCTGTCTTCCTAAAGTTTGGCTAGGAATAATTTCGTCTCAATATTACCAGTTTCCAAACTAGAAACGTTATTTTAAAAGGAACAACACAGCCAACATTTTCGAATTGTATTTTGAAGAAGAATCAGTCTGCTTTAATTTCTCTGACCATTGAACGCGCCAAAAGTTGTTAATCAGCTATTGCTGCATAAATCGCGCTACCATTACATCACGGACATTCTCCAATAAATAAAAACAAAGTAGAGAAAACTTAATAAATAACCGGATAAACATTCACCCATAAAGCCTTAGTTAAAGTTAAAACCAGCTCAAGCATAGCTGACGGTGGCCGCGCCAACATTTCGCAACGCGATTTCATATCCGCCGGCCGGCGAAGGCCAGTCAAACACATTTTCATTCCAATATCTTCAATCAATCAATAATCCAATTCCATTAGGGTTCACAGAATAAAAGGAATACTGCGGAATGAAGCCACTATACCTATTACACTTTATGTTATTATGTTTTAATAACACTGTAGAAGACGTTACTTGACTACATACCAGGTTCCACCCATTTCGACATTAACCAATTTAATTAAAAACAATCGCAATATGTAGTAAGCCTGACAGAGCAGTAAGCTTTTGCTAAAATTCCCAATTCTATTAAGTTCTATTCAATTTCGGGAAGTATATGTGCATACGAGAATAAAATAAGCGACAGAAACTTCAAACTCCGAGTATGACCAGTTCACTAGAAACTATTGCTTATAATTTTTGTAATTATAAACAGTATCTGCTTTAGAATTGTTTTACTGTAGGAAGTAAAAGTACATAGGTACTATCAATCGAGGTTTTCGCTGCATGTGGATAAACAAAAAACATTTAAACATTGGCATGACTACTAAAGTCCCGATACTTGCCGACAAAGAAACCCGTGTTTTGAAAATAACTCTGGAGAGAGAGAGAGACGAAATGAGATATCTCCTACTGAGGTTTGGATTCCCGAATACGTCGTAAATCTATTAACATCCAAGCAAACTTCTATACGAAAGTAGCTTTGAATATTTTATAAGATACCAAACCGTAACTGAAGAGACATTTTCATCCATTGTATATTCGTAGCAACGAAGACAGGACACATAGATCTTCTATATTTAATTGGCTCTGTGCACTGACATTAAGATCTAAATTATCTAGCTTTAAATCATGCATCCTTGAGATGTATAGTCCTTTATGATAGTATAAGTAAATGTCTTTATAAGTCATCTCTAAATCTCCAAACTCCTTATAAAATTCACATTTGACTGAACAACAGACAAGTTTATGAGGGAGTAGCTTATGTAACGCATTTAGAAATTTTCAAATGTATCACAAACAATATTGTTACGAATATTCAATAGCCGCATCGTGTTATATGATTTTAACCAGTTATTTATATTTTTAAATATGCAAGTTCATCAGTCTAAATTAATTTCATTGCATAAAAGATATCATCGATTTCTGAACCACTGTTACCCTAGTGCTAACGATCGCCGACGAGCCAAACTATCGGTAGTGTTGAATATTTATCACGTTGTTAAACCGAATCTGCGTGATCGAACTACGAGTAGGTATACCACATCGAAGTTAAAAACAGTGAAGCAAACAAGACGAAGGGAGCAACGTACAGCCAAGCTTCAAAAATTTAAGACTAGGTCATACTCAACTAGATTTCACCTAAAACTTATGAGTGACCGAACCCCTCACTTTTATTTAAATGTTTCGGCTTAGAAAAAATAGAAAATATTGTTTGTGATTGTTTCGTTGGTGAAATCCGGTAAGCAGTTTTCTGCAAAATATTTTTTTTTGATATACCTAGCTTACTTAGTTAACGATTTTTTTTTATTTTGATTTTTACCTTCCTCATTTGTATCATGTGATGGGGTATCAATTATTTCACGGCATATTTATTTGCGATGTCCTGTTGACACCACATACTAAGCTGAGCAAGGGAATACTCACTGCTAACACAATATTTATTGTGCAACTATTATTCAAATCTTTGTGTGTTTGTTTACACCTGAAACCGGTTCGATCTCGCTTAATCCGGTTCCAAACACCGGCGGAAATGTGTACATTTAATTTGCATGACAGACAAATGAAAAAATAATAAAAAAAATGTGTTGTGTACATTTTTTTGTTTCCCATTACAAACTTCAAGAATTATTTATCTATACCGATTTAATAAAGCAGAAGAGTTTTGTTTGTTTCTTTGGACGTGTAATCTCCGAAAGTTCTGGGTCGAATTAAAATATAAAATACATATATTTTTTGTGTTGGATAGCCCATTTGTCGAGGAAGGTTTAAGGTTTAATATAACACTATTTGTGCGTAAACTTAAATCCATGCGGTCGGAGTCGCGGGCAGCCACCAGTGGAAAACATTAGTATAAAAAATCTGGAAGGAAATAACATTACTTGAATAGAAGTAGATATCACATAGTCTGTCGATGTATAACTAACGCTAAACTTAAGACCCTAAAAAAATACATTGACCAAACATTGCGATAAACAAAAACGGAAACAATAGCGACAAACGCAAATCATTCGTTAGGTAAAGAGATTTCCTGTCAACAATTCCAGCTCAAAATAGGAAGTTCCTGCGCTTGCGCACTCACTTATGCAGTTATGCTATTATAGTTGATTAGTCTGACTGACCTCTGAAAACGAAACTCGGATGGAAGGATCATCAACATCATCATACAGCCCATTAACGTCCCCACTGCTGGGGCAAAGGCCCTCCCTATGGATGAATAGGGGGATCGCCACCACCACGTAAGCACAGTGTGGGCTAGTGATTATCAACGACTAAAGTTTTTTTTGAAATAGGGAGACAAACGAAGAAGAGGGTCACCTGAGATGGTAAGTGATCATCGCTGCACATGGACATCGGCAACCGCACGCACGGGTCGCAGATGCGTTGCCTGCCTTTAAGACCCCATAACCTCCCCAACGGAGCTCTGGCGACCTTACTCACCAGCAAAACACAGCACATCAGTTACGTGCTATTTAAATGTGGTCTTCTGTAAGATGGAGGTACTTCACCAGACGAGCGGCTAATTCGAGTGGAAGTTCCACGTACGTTTCCTTAACAAAAATCGCAGATCGATCTAGTTTTAACTACTTCGCCTCAGAGATAGGATAATATGGACGGATAATGTTATTATAATTGAGATAAGATCAACATGTGTAATATCGTCTGTCATTTATTCCAACAAATGGCGGCAAGAGCAGTTAATTGGCTTCCCCAAGCTTCTTATCGCGAAGCTATAAACCGCTTGACTGGCTAGAGATGGACCTTTCACGTCAAATGAACTCGAATGGAAAGAAGTTTCAATCCTTCCTTCTGGAGTCTGTATCCTTGTATTATATTTAATACGAAGAAAAAAACGAAACGAACGATTTTAAATAAAACAGACATTGATTGGTTTATTATAATAACAACTGTACTCGTAATACTAAGTAGTATGTTATGTTATTAATAAGCTCATAATATTTGATACTAGAGACCGCCAGCACAAGATAATAATTACGCGGTCCAGAAAACCCAGGTTTTTTCGCATCTGCTTTTGTTATGTTTAAGTATGATGCCTACTGAATAGTAACCTAATTCGTTTCTTCAACAACATTTTTTTATCTTTCCAGTATATATGTATTATGAATATTGTAGTGTATAATAATTTATTTAAGATTATAACATGAACAGTATGTAGCGCTTTGATCTTTCATCGTTTACTTAAAACTTTAAACGAATATACATTTTATTTTTCTGCATTCAGGCATCGGGGTTGATAAACGTAAGCAAACTCTTTTAAGTCCGAAGCAATACTTCTGTCATTAAATTCTAGACCACCAACACACGATTCACCAACGAAGGGTATTTTATAAACTCCCAACTAGCCACACAATGAAATACTTCCAAGCTTACACTAAGGAAACTTCCAAAACAATAAGAAAGGAATCTAAAAATACCTACTTTTACGAAGGAACATACCAACATAACCTTATTAGAACATTGCATGACAAGAGTCTGTAACACTCACGCATTCTAATGTACCTAACTATTTTAGTCACAAAAAATATACCATCAAATTTTATATATCGAGCGGTTCAATGAAACTACTTTCAGATATTAAGTATGTGGGCTCCAATCACGCGATTCCCTTAAGTTCACTTATTTTAAGAATAAGTACCTACATGAAGTGGTTTTAATAAGTAAAGTAAGTAATAATATAGGAAGCGTACTTAGTTCAATGACTAGATTACAGTTCCATCGACCTCGGCATGCAGACGAGCTCACTAAAGATATTTCCCTTGGTGACTTATTTATAGAGAAACATTCATAGCAACCACTATGAATAAAATTAACTCTTAGAGACAACAAATCTTGATCACACAGTTAGAGTGTGTGAAATTAACAACTGTCGTTCGCAATGGTTTAAAAATATATATCAACTGCCCAAGATACTGATGATAATTAAGAGGTCGTTCACAATTAGGGAATGCAATCTCGCGAGATTAGGGCTCCGGCGAGATCTCGCGAGTTTACGAACGACGATCTCGCGAGATCTCGTCAATTACGAGATCTCGCGAGATTGCCAGTTTTGAGTGTTAATTCGTACAGAAAATCTCAAAATTTCCATGAATTAGGAAGGAAATAATGAGAATGATAGTTATTGTGAATCAACAATAATTATTACGACTTATTTTATTAAATTTTCATGTGTTTAACAGCTTTAAACGTAATTATTAACGTATCTATTTTATATAAGTCTTCTTTTTTAATTATAACAAAAAAATCATTACTCCACTCCTATTGACTGTAGCGTAATGAAAGTATCCTATAATCTGCCCAGGAGTATGAAGAATAATTGAACCGAGTGTCGTTAAAATCCGTCGAGTAGTTTTTGTTTCTATAAGCATACAGATAGACAAAAATTTTACGATTGCATTTTTGGCATCAGTATCGAACAATAATCACACCCTCGTTTTTTTGAAAATATTTTTCATGTACAGAATCGAACTCGACAGATTTATTATAAGTATAGATTTTCACACGTAGGTGTGAAATTAATATTTATTGACTTAACTGGCCTACTTTGTTCAGTAAGTTGCACGTGTATGGCACTCTTTTCTGCGAGGTTTGATTTAGAAATGGCAATTTACATACGGCTATGTACATTTTTGTTTTAATTAATCATATTTCTGAATGGAAACCATGAATATTATGCAGCTTTCGCCTTTTGGTGATGACCAAGAATCCAAGTTCAATCTCGTAAATCTCGCGAGATCTCGTCCATTTTCGCCCGAGATTCAATCTCGCTAAAATAGGCCGAGATCTCGTAAAAACGAGATCTCGCGAGAACGAGATTGCATTCCCTATTCACAATACATAGTTCATAGATATGTCAACTGTCAAAGATGCTGATGATAAAATAAACCCTAATACCTAATAGCGATACAGCACACAGTCCCAAATTCCCAATAGCAGCTAGAAGCTCTGATTTATAAATAAATAGACACCGGTACTAATATTGCTTGAAAGCATTCCTAAAAACATTGATGTCAAAGACCTTTAAGCTAGTTTGGAGAGTCGAGACAAACAAGCTATTTATCATCTGAAAAAATGTCACAACGGCGTAAATAAACATCTTTTACAACTGTTATATTTAGGCCTAAACTAAAAATAACAGAAGCATTAGACGTACCTATGAATAAATCTTTCAATAAAGCCTAACAATGAAATTTGCCTCCTAAATTACCTATAGGTATCACTTTTGTTAGAAGTAGTTACTGCAATTATACCATTGGGCAGATAAATTCAAGAACAAAGAATATGATTAAATAATGTAATTAAGTTTCTCTTATGTACAATAGAGCCTTTTATCTCGTTAGTGCTGCGGAATTCTTAAGAGAGCAGAATTAGGAAAATATGCCTAGAATTTTATCGGATATCGTTCAAAATATATGAATACGACTATTTGGCCTGTATATAAAGTGAAACAATAGGTAGTTATTTGCGGAATTAAGCACTAACTAATGGACATAAGTCCTATATATATGTGTTTGTTTATGCAGGGACAAGTTCCATAATATAATAAGGTAAGTATACGTATACGTATGAATAAAGTGATCAGTGGTAATTAAATACTATTGACAATAGTTAGTAATATAATATAAATATAAACAACAGTTTCCTCGTGATCAAAACAAAATTCATTTGTGTAATACGATAGCACAATGCTGAACGATATTGTACGAATGTAATGTAACTATCTCGAAATTCTTCTCATCGTTCATGAGAGAATCACGCGCATTGCATGCAATTGCACAACATTATGAACTTTATTACGAACAGCATAACGACAAGGTTTTAATGGCAGCTAACAATTGTCGTCAATAAGGTGTATTTACAGGTAGGAGGAAAAGTCATGAAATATCCTTTTTTACAGGCCTGTCTACTTCTACCCAACCCGACAACCTACAAAATACCTACAGAAGCAAATGAAGACTTATAATGATAACCATAGAGTCCAAGTTACCGTAATAGGAGACAACAATTGGGCTATTAAATCACTCACATTATACGGTTTCGCTAACAGAATACAAATAAATGTGTAGAAATATAAAACGTGCCCAATACACATGTGATTCCTACCAAAGTTTAACCAATGTTTTATATTCTAAAGTTAAAAAGATATTACAATGGAAAATAGCAAGATCTATAAAAATCGACAGAGAATTTGAGTTCAGTGAACCGAGATGAGAGTCGATTCTCGGACAAAGACTCTAAAAATATAAAGAGAAAAAATATTTCTTCGGTATTTAATAACGACATAATAAAAGCTATGTACGAGTATTTAATACAATAACTGAATCGAATATAAGAAACAATTTTTCAAACTAATTTCTTTCAAAATAACACATTATTAGGCCTCTATTTCAATAGTTCAATGAAAGTCTATTAGACCCAATGATCATAGACTGTTAGACCAATTCAGTATTCTTTACAATATTGAACACGAACAATTAGGAAGAGAAAGCGTATTTATTACTTGACCTGATACAAACTATTGAAAGGAACCGTGTCAAACGAAACTAGACAAACAATCGTTTCGGATCAGATAGACGATAGCCTATTTGACATTTATGCTTGAAATCAAAATTAATACTTAAATATTAGTAAGGAAAACATAAAGTTCTATCATTCAACGCAGTGACTGAAAACAACCAGGTGGGCTGCCTGCTTGCCAACTACATTAGCATAATGAGAATACCTTCCTAGCCGTTTGAGACCACGGCGCCCAATCTAACGATTAGCCAAGTAAGCAGGATAAATTATACCTACTGCACAATGGGGCGCGCAAAGACAGGTGTACTCAGTATTCATCATCATCAACATCCTAGCGCCTCTCCCGGTTGCATCCTCGGCCATTGCCTTGGAGCCCAGGGTACGCTGCGACTATGATCCTGAATGGACTTGGGTGTACTCAGTATTCTTTAGATTATTATTCAATAGAAAGAAGAAAGAAAGGAACGTATTTTTTTTCTTTCTTCTTTCTTTCCTATTCCATTCATCTTGTGGTTCGATGTAATCTGTAACGACTGTAGATAGATCAGGCGCAGGACCAACGGCTTAACGTGATTTCTGAAGTACAAAAACAACTACACAGCATTCTCAAACTTGCCACATGGCACGACAAGCGTACAATACTGTAGAACCACGTGACGAGTCACAACATTGAGTACAAACAGTGGTGAATAAACTCTCGCGTATCTTACACATCTTTGTTTTCACGTTAACACCGCGTTAGTATGCACGGCTGTCAACGCGCCATCGACGATTGGGTATGTTAATCAGTCTCGACAATATGAGCAACTACAAGACACGAGGTGGAAGGTTTCAAAACACCTGATCAGTGTCATCGGCCATGACACGACTTTGAAACAAGAGGCCTTGTGGATTCCAGCTCACAATACTCTTTGAAGTAAACATTTCATTCGTAGGTATGTGTAATGAATGTATTGAAACCAAAAAAAAATACTGTAGTCTTTTTTTTATTTTTAGCTAATATCCCCGTGGATACCATAGATAAAATTAATTGCCTTTGTTTTAAGCAATTAATTGGATTTTTCAGATAAAATATCCAGTTGGAAGATTCCAATAAACAACTGTCCTACCTCTGGGGCAAAACAAAAATATTACTCTAGTCTTAGCTCAATTACAATACGATTTGTGTATGGAATTATCTTGTTTATTATATTGCTGACTCTACCACAAGAAAGCTGTAATTGACGTCATAATTGACGCAGACATTGACGTCCAAAGATCAGACAATACGAGAATGCTCCAATTAATATGATGGAGTGATGGACGCACGCGACATCTCGTACCAGAAGGTTAACAAGTTAAACGTAAGTCACAGTAAACAAATAACAGTGAGTATCATCATAGTGATAGAATAAAACAAGACCAAAAAAGGCCCAACAAATTCTTCTTCAGCCCTTTCCAACCCACTGCTGGGTATAGGCCTCAATTCAATTCAATTCAATTCAAATTCTTTATTGCTCCATAATAATGACACACACTTACATAATAATAATGTGAAGTAGGTATACAATTATGGGCCTTTGTCAGGCATTGCAAAATACAAAAATAAAATAAAATAAAAAGAATAGAATGACACTGCTCATTATTTCTAAAATCTTAACATATAATATTTAAAAACTTAACCTAAATCTAAGCACATAGCAAAAACATTCTTAAATTATTACTTTATTTATTTACAATAAATTATTATAATTAGTTGTGATATTAATAAGACATATCATTTTTCATTTAAAAATTCTGTAACACTGTAGTAACATTTTGTTATTGTAGTTGCCTCCTCCTTCCTCTGCCAGTTTCTGCCTGCTGTTTTGGCTATGTCGTCGGACCATCGAGCTGGCTGTCGACCAACGTTTCGACGTCCTGTTCTTGGTAACCGTTCCCACAAAATATGCCGCTACAATAGTTTTCTTAGTAGTACAATTCCCGATTGCAAGATGCGAAATAACGGTGAACTAAGATAATATAAATACAACAATTTCAAGTTAGTTGGAGAAGTTATTGCAATCAAAATGCGCAACTGTATGCATAAAATGTTTTGAAATCGAATTGTTAATGTGCAAATTCATTATTTTTTTTTTTGTCAGTAAATTCGAACGACACGTGATCCCAACAAAGATGAATTCTGCAAACACAACATTCTAATTGAACTCGACGCAAGAGCAAGACGCTACACGTGATTCGACAATAACAAGCCAGTCGTTACGGAGCATTTCGTAAACACACATGCCGCCGAATTGCGCGCCTCAGCATTCCCAGGGCTAATAATACACGGGATAGGTATGCACGTTGGCGGATTTCAACATCGCGAATTTAATCTGTATTTAGGGAAATGACACGTGTAAATAACACGAGAACTTCGCTTTGGGTAATCACTAAGTATATAACTATAGTTCAAAATAAAAGTTGTAGGAGCAATACCTTTTTCCATTACATTTAAACAAAATCAAAAGTTTATTATGCTCCCTTCTCTATGTTTTCTCTAATCCTGGTGTTGATTCCTGAATCACCCAGTGTAAATGTTAAAGTGTAATTCATAAAATCTGGTCGCTTTCAACCAGCGCTACTTCAAGCTAGAGCAAAATATTATTAATTTCTAATCAATTGTCACATTAGAGACATTCCAGTGATACCAGGCACGACATTTGAACCCGATATCTTTGCGCTAATTCCTCACCTACTGCCGCGTGCGTAACTGCCGTATCAAAATACGATATTTTTATAAATTCAGAAGTATTTTTAAGATAGTTTTAAATCCTACACAATCAAGCAAAGACTGTGGTAGGAATTATTATTTTGATAAAACAATCCATTTCAAACTGGGTTATTTATCACTTATCAGTACTTATAATATACGATACTTGTAATATTTAATGTTGTACGTAGGAAGCAGGTCGCCTCTTTTTACAGTTATTAACAGCCGCGACAAGACGACGATATTTTCCGACCGCGCTGACCTCTAGATTCGTAAACAATGTTAACTAAAATAAAATTTTACCTATCAGTCCTCAGATAACGATTACGCGTTAGAAAATAATTGTTACTGACCTCAAAAATGACATTTAAACTTTAGACCAATAATTATTCATATTTTCTGAGTAGGTCGTAAAACAAGAAAAACAATAAATACTTATTAAAACACATTTCACTCAGAAAGGGCAACAGCATGAACAGCTTTATTCCCCTAACTAATTAATTTGTTGTCCATTATCAAAAAGAAAAATCTTTCTCTAGAAATGCTAGGAAAAAGCGAAGTCTAACGTCGTCAGCTAACACAATAATAAGTAGGGTAATAAAACACCAAGGCTAATAAGCTGGCAAGGGCGCAGAAAGCAATTAAAAGGGTATCTCTGAAGCCGTACGTGGGTTAATCTCGAGATACGTCAGTCAACCGTCGATACCGCGACGCGCTAATGACGGCGTAACGAGGGAAGGCGCGTACGCAGCCGATTGACGAAGGTTGACCGTCAGCTGTCAATCACACAAGGGTCCTTTTTTAAATTGCCGATTGAAACCATGGTGATCGAGAGCGAAAGAGGTTCATGTGCGGTTGAAACCGCGAAATCAGCTCGTGGGGCATACTGAAGAATAACTTAACAAAAGCAAAGATAATAAAAGAATTATTCCCTTGATGGGTTAAGGGTATATCTGAATCTGTACATGAGAATACCTACCTACTATCGAGATACGTCAGTCAACCGTCGATACCGCGACCCGCTAATCACGCCGTAACGCTACCGTCGCTCGCGTTGGCTGACTGACGGAGGTCGATCGTCGGCTGTCAATCGCACAAGGATTCATTAAAATCGGAGATTGACACCTTGATTTGATTGACTGGTCGAGACCGAAAGAGGTCCAATGCTATTGACATCGTGGTGCTTCGAAAATTAGTGACTAAAGAACAATAGGACCTGATGACTCCTAGAAATAAACAAAAATTCTGTTCCTCTGCGCCTGGTATCTTTGAAGCCGTACGTGTTTGAGTTTGTCAATCGCACAAAACCCGTATCGTTTAACACCATCGTAGTCGAGACCGAGACGGAGTTTCATGCGCGATTGACTCCGCGATGTCATTTGCAATCTGTCGAAATACCCTTGATGCACAAAAATCAATCAAAATATCGAATGTGTAAGATATAATGACATCTACCAATAGAATGTTCGACTATCCAGGGGCGACAACGTAATCAATTCGCCGCGCAAATCACAAAACAAACACACCACATTGGTAGCATATTTTCTACAGGAACTACCTAATACTTGTTTCGCGTTTTGATGTGCGCAGGATGTCCCAATTTTCAGGAGCAGGGATCTAATACGCTGCATTTAGGGTATATCTATTATGAGTCAATTGCGCAATGAGTGTTTGAATACAGGTCTAAGCAGTGACACAGACAGAATGGAAAAATTTCTTGCTGAGTCTTAGAGAACAGGTGCACTCCTTTCATACACTCCTGGTGAGACTACCAAAAGAATCGACGAGAGATAAGAAGCAAGACCAACAATTTCACTGGATAAACTTAGAGGAAACCGTTAGTAATAATTGCTCCATTCCTGGAGGCCCTAATACTTGAAGGCCAGCTGCCTTGAGTAACTCTTTTACTTCTTAGTAGGTTTAATCAAAATTCTAGATAGAAACTAGAAGCGACTATTAAGATAAATAAAACATTTCAGAAATATTATAATTACAGACATAACCTTGACTTCGGGAAAATTATGTTCAAGCAAAGCAACAAATGTTAATTGCTAGGTATATTCCTTCGGTGTATTTTCAAGAATCATATTTAATGAAGGGAAACATTGTGTGGAATACGAAATGTGGTATTCGTATAAATTATGGTTATTATGTTTGTCCGTGTATAATGAGTCTAAGGCGTCAAGTGGGCGGCTCGCTGAAAGATCAATAGCCAAAACGTCTTCACAAACTAACATTATAGAGGATAATAATTTAGCCCGAATGTTACTAACAAAAAAACAAATAAGCAAAGGCTGTAAGATTCAAATCATTTGAGTGCCAATATAATCCAATACATGCACCATGCACAGTAGCACAAGATAAAGATTATATTATATACGAGTAGGATGCCTAGCGGATACCCTCAGAAGGATAGCTTTTAAAAGATTTTACGAGTGTGTTGATGCATCCCTACTTCAACATAAGCATACAAGTCTTCTTGTTCATTCAAAACAATGGCATTATATCATTAGTTTAACACAGACAATAATCCTCTTAAAGCATGCCTTGAAAACTCTCAGTAACGCCTGCCCGTCCGTCAACTAATTACCAACTTCCCTCCCCGAGCCACTTAGCGCAATTACTCTCACATTTACCGAGAAGGCGATAGCGAGATAGAAACTGGTTCAACATATAGTAGGCACTGCTGTTGAAAATATATGCTGACGTTATGTCATAAATTGTAGGCTTTATGACATTTTTCATTATCCGCTTGTAATGGCCTGCTAGCCTGACCACTAAACCGAGGTTCAAGAGTTCGAATCCTACAAGGGTTAAATATTTGTGTAAAGAACATTGGCAATCATAGTAGTATTAATAAATTAAAGTTTATAAAATAACTTATTTAAATAGGTAGGTATGTTCATCCATGCCACAAGTTTCAGGCTGAGTTTGGAGCTAGGCATTGGTTGGTAGGTAAGTTCACATAGTTTATGTAGTTATAAGTATCCATAGTGTTAATTTTCATTTCCTTACATAAGGAATGTACTACTACTCTATTTCCTCATTGCCTTATTTTACAGACAACCCACCTTATTTTGTCAAAAATAAAGATATGCAATTAGTTAGCGCAAGTGAATGGCTGAAACATTCGACCCAGTAAAACTTACACACCTAGACGTTACACTAATGCATAATATACATATTTAGCAAAACAACTACTTTTTTTGCGAAATAAGTGATAACGGTATTTGGGTTGGACAAAACTGTCAAAAGATAACATACGTTATTTGTTTTTAAGTTGCACTGTACCTACATTCTTTACTCCGATATGGTGCGGATATTGCGATAACAATACTAAATACGGCGCTAAGTGCCGGAAACTACGCCGCGGAATAAAGTATTTTGTAATTAAGTATCTTTAATGAGAAGTTGGCTGATATAAATTTTATACTAGTTATATTGAACACACAAAACACAATTTCAAATAGGTATGTATGTAAATAGCTCTAGGAGATTTTTATTCTCGGGTTTATACGCTTGAGGATATCAACAGTTTTATTCATCCGTGCTGCAAATTGCTTTGTTCGGCGCAATAAATAATCTGCCCGGTTATTATGTTTACAAATGAAATCCAAACTATCTTTTCGGCTAAATTGTCCAAACAATATAAATTACTGATGTCGATAAGATAATAAAACAAAGTTATCATTGCCAAAGCTTTCAAGATTTGAGTGCTCTCTTCAATAGCATCATACCTATAAACAAATATTACAATGATTTGCAAACCACTCAAAGTCACATCAAACATGGAAGGGGCTAAACAACACTTCTAATATTCTAGTGTAAACAGTTACACAGCCTATCCTCACCTCAGGGTCGTCAAACATTCCAAAGCCATCTCTATTTAGAATTCGCCAGAGTAATCCCACGTTATTACCCTTGAAATGCTAAGGAGGGCTATTTATAGCGCCATGATACCACGAACTAGGTATTCGTTGTTTACATAAACACAGTAGCGGTATTTTCTTTGATTTGGTTGTTGCACAAAATAGCACCTGATTTTGCGCGCCATTCCATGTTACAACCAGAACAAGAATAACAAATATTAAGATAGCTGTTAGAGCATCAGCATCTGTATACGTAAGTAGTTTTAGAGGAATTAAATCTCATACAATTTCTAAAGTCTTCTTTTTGCAATAATGTCTTTAAAAGTACACATTTCAAACAAACTTCTGATTTGTCAAGAAAACAGGAGAGCAATGCGCCACAATCTAATTGGTAGATATATTCTCCGAAACGAATTTCACTTTAACGTATATCCTTCTGCTTTTCCATCACTCCCTACATGTTGTTTCCTCTCCAATTTGATTGACAGTCACAAACAGGCACCGCTCAGCGGACGTAGCCCATCACCCGAACAGTAACGGAATAGCTCATTGGAGGCGTCGCGTGTGACCGCCTCGGGTAATAGCCTCAAGCGTCGATACACAATAGGATTGATTAGCGGAAAATGTCGTGTCAACTCTTAGGAGCGAGCACGATTGTCAACATGTCTTGTGGACGTATTTGCTTGACGTTCTTATGGGATCGGTGTAAAAGAAAATTGGGACGAGAAGGGAATACTTGGAGGAACTAGCCGGTATCATTTCGCGAAGGTATACGTATTTAGAGATAATACAATAACATTTAAGCAAACGAAGAATGGAATACCTAAAGGAGAAATTCCACTCTTGTAAAAGTAACATCCTATGAGACCAACCAACCATGAAATTAGGATTAGGAAAAGTACTAGCTACCTCAATATTAATCTGCCTCATTGTCGCGCGAAATTATTTGAGAACCAAAAACCAACCAATTTCCCAAATTCATTAAAAGTACAAACGACTTCCGATAACAAAGCAGTAGCAATTATTACGAAAGTCACTGACCTTTAACGCCTAAACTGTAAAATTAACCCACTCACGAAATTACAGCAAAACAACCTTTACAAGCGTGGCAATAAAGCCTTAAAAGGCTTGTCTAACTTGAGAAAAGCAACACTGAAATTGAAAATGTACAATCAGAAAACCGTTCGTCCCACAAAGGATATCCAATTATAATTTAAAGTTACTGTTCTGCAAAAGGCATTCCCAATTTGCTAGGAGTGTTAGAACAATCGTTATGTGAAATTGGAGTGAATCAATCATTGAGGGAAAACTACTGCCCATTATTTCTGGAATGGTAATAGTGAAAAGAGTCTGAACGGAATATAGAATAGGGGTGAGATTTGTGTGAAATACTAACTAAATTTCAGGGCAAGCGGGACCGGGCCGAAGAATGAGGATGACAGCTGACAAGTTTCAGCCATTTGTACTGGAGTTGAGAATCTTTTCGGGGATTGTTACTATTGTTATACTGTTATTGAGTGTCAGCGTGACATCAGAAGTTAGGAAATAACAGCAACTAAGATTGAAACTTACCGATTTGGTTTAACTCTATCAAAAGTAATTAAAACAAAATAAATTTACTTCATGGTCAGTTCTCGTAATTTTTAGTATATTAATTATATGCAACCGTGTCTTGGAATACAAAAATGGAAAAGAGCGACTTTGTCGTGTCGTGTCAGTATAGAAAAACAAAAGACATAACTAACAACACTTAAGCTAATCTGTCTCAATGGCTATTCATAACAACCCCTTTGCCTCACACAAACAAGCAATAAAAAATATACTCTACACATGTTTGAGTCATTTCACAGACAGATGAACAGAAACAGAAGGCATCCGCCTTTCCCTTCCCCAAAGGATTGCTGATCCAGGCTCCATTGAGGCAATGAAGCGTTCCATTCACAGCGATCGCGATCCGGCGCGCCGTCACGTTCCTATTCACGCAGCTAATGTAGGTATCTGATAGCGCGATAAACGCATCGTTGACAAATGCGAGTAAACACGCTTCGTGACATAAATGGGATATATGAGGACGATTTTTCGTGGATCCTTTGCTGTAATAACTTTCGCCAAAAATTCAAATATAGGAGTTAGAATTTAAGAAGAACAGCTGTTTGGTGTGTTTCAAAAGAATTGTTTATCGTGATCACATCACATGAGCATTCTACTGTATTTATGTAAAAGCGAAATAATCCGCCTTCTAAAATACACTGGTCAATTAGAATAATTGGAATATGCTGCAAACATCAACAACGGAAAAATGTAATGTGCAACAGAGAACTACAACCACTCCGTCGAAGATAAGAACCAGACGAAGTCATATTAATAAATCAATTATTTACATCCACTCCACATTGAAAGTGTGCGTTATAATTTAATAGCGTATCGAGTGATTCACAGTCACCCTGCGCTTGCGCATCGGGTCACGCCCGCCGCTCACGTGCGGCGAAAACGTTTCAGCGTCGTCGCAAGCGCTCTTTTGCAATGCATTAGCTTCGCGCGGCAAATAGATCGCGTCGTGGAGGCTTCGCAAGATCGCAATACAATATTTTGGAGGTTTTAACGTTTGTCGTTAAAACCTCCGATTTAGGAAATTTTGATTAGGAATCACAATTAAAAATAAATAAATCTTGGTGTTGATGCGTCCAATTGACACCCTCTTGTTTTTCTGAAATTGCTGTTTAGCCTTACCTTCTTTAATTGCTCAAGCATAAATACATAGGAGTTTGAACATGCCAAATCGATTAATTTAGCAAAATAGTGAACCAAATCTCGGGCTAACCGTATATTCTGGTCTGCTTCGACTTAACAAATAAACATACAAACCACACAGAAAATAGAGAACACTTTTCTACTCACATCCCTTCGTTGACCCTCATTTATAAGAATAATTTTGCAGTACAGTATTTTAATAAAATCGCGTTGTTACATGCAGTCAGCTGAACGTACAAATATTTCCTAGAAGACGGTTACGAAACGATGTTTAAAAAATTGCCGACATTCCGCTACCGCAGTGGTCGGCCCGGCTTTAGAGCAGCTGATAATTATACTAAGTACAATATAATAACTAGGCGTGTTAACCCCAACTGCATGAAATCACGGTAAACAAACAACAGAAACAAAGGAGTGTGAAAACTTGTTGAAACACTTCTACAGGCCAGCATAGTTTGTGCTAATTTAAAGAATATTTAACTTTTCATGAGATCCCTAATTACATATTATTACCAATGAATCAAAAATTCATTCTGCACATCGCACAATCTATTAGTACAGAAAAAGTCTGTACAGGGGACATATCAGGAGCACTAAAGACACTTGATATTTATCAATAGGATATCATCGTAACCTGTCAAAAGGTCTCACTAAGTATATATTTTTTTCTAATATGTTCCACATTTTTGTACACTTAGCGTTCTTGGATATGACGATATGTCTATAACCATATTCATGTTGTTTTTACTGAACCGGTAATGACATTTTGAATGTGTCGACTTTTTGAATAAATTTAATGTTATCTTCAATATGGTAACTTTGTTGATACCAATATTATTGATTCTTTGATGATGAAATTGTCATTCTGAAGCTAAACATTTGAACAAAATTACATTCTTTAAATTCATTTACTGTTTTGATTATTATATCATATAGAGTAATTACAAAAATAAATTTTTCTTAATTATAATTTGGGTACTAAATAATGTACATACTCTTGATGCTTCTGGAATAAATTTAAAAGCGACATGAATTAATTTAACATTGCATCACTAGTATTTACATAATAATTATTTACAGGCAACAGCTGCTAACTATGATTGTAAATTTTGGCAGCTAATTGAGTTTAGCAAATAAATGCCAAAAATTCTGTATCACTCAAAATGCAAATTTTAAATTGTCTCTAGCTAGTCTGCCATCAGTTAAACTTATTCACTCAATGTTGCGTTAATCACGCAGACTTCCTCATTCCTCGTCGATCAAATAAACAAACAAATTGTTAAGCAAATAAATTATACTGTGTTGCACATAAAACAATGATAACCCCGCGAACCATGCTCCGTAACAATATCTTACAGCTAATAATGCTCACCATTTCATAAGTGTGATTCTAATTAGATTTACTTTCAAATAGTTTGTGATGGTGACCTTGTCCACAGTATTTTGCAGTAAGGTACTCTCCTTGTTCAGGAAATTGCACTTAAGTTGCAAAAATAAACAAAAATAGTGATAAAGATACTCACAGCCATCACCATTTCGAAGGGGTACTTGTGGACCCTCACCGGGGACACGTATTCCTGAACCATTTTCACGAATTCACTTGAATCAGAAGGTAATCAAACAAAAAGGATTTAACAATCCCTCACTTTTCAGTATCACACAATAGTCATGCTGTTTAAGCGCCTTTCACTCCCGAAATGTTGTACCCGACAAAAAAATCGTCGTCAATATGCGAACACGGCAGCGACGTCGTGAACTTGAAACGAGATTGAAAATTGAAAAATCCACTCTGAGGAAACAAAATGGATTGTTTGGTGTGAAGTGAGCTACGTACTCGTGTAATACGACGACCGACATGTCAAATATAAAGTTGACAGCGGAAAGTTAATTGCCACCCAAAAAATACTTAACATGTTCGGATTCCTCCACAATAAGTATATTTGACAGCCTCACTAAAAAGTGTTATTTCAAAAGTATAAATTAGCAGTTGACCAAAAAAGGAACAAATTTTTCGCCCTTACTAAGGTAATAAGGTTTATTTTAGAACTAAAATTATTGTGCTGTATGATGGTAAGTGAGGGCACGCACCGCATGGAGAGTTTTAATGTTTTCATTGATAAATATATAGAATATTAAACGAGTAATGAAACTTTCCATAACGTTGAAGAACAAACAAAATACTTTTTACTTTTTATTAATTCATCGGACTTTTGATGTGAATCCGAGTTGCAAACTTTTTAATCTGTTTTTATGTTGCCAACAATAAAAAACAAAAAATAACCAAAAAAAGCTGTTCTTCTTTTAGAAACGGTGTAAAAACTGTTAATCATCGATTTTTAAGCCGTTTTTGTTGGAATTACTCAATTGAATTTATTAATTTACCGATTTCATTTAAAGCGATCAAGTTACAATTCAAATTTCAAAAAGTACAAGATTTATTTTTGCACATTCTCCACGTCTGTCCGTAGCTAACTTCAAGACAGTGAGTAAGCGGGCCTTGACGAAGCGCGAATGTCGCTTTCCATCATTTGATTTTGAAGACCAATTTTCTTCCTTGTGTTCCGTTGAAAAGCGAAGCAAAATTCTGGCAAAATTGTGCGCGTTCGTGCCCGATGTCTAGTGCTGAAGTCGCCGATAATTCCGTTGACCCCCCGGCAAAAAAGCGGAAGCTAAATACAGGCGAATCCCGTTCCAATTCCTCAGCAATGGCGAACAATGGGACGCGTGTGGAAGATGAAATTGACGAGAGTTTGTATTCGCGGCAGTTGTACGTACTGGGTCACGATGCTATGCGCCGCATGGCAAGCTCCGACGTGCTGATCTCAGGTCTCGGGGGTCTCGGTGTAGAAGTAGCAAAAAATGTGATTCTCGGAGGAGTCAAGTCGGTGACTCTTCACGACGAGCGGACTTGCTCGGTAGCCGATCTGTCCTCCCAGTTTTACCTATCAGAGAGTGCCGTGGGCCAGAACCGCGCCCTGGCGTCGTGCGAGCAGCTCGCTGAACTGAACCACTATGTGCCTACGACGGCCTACACGGGGCCGCTGACTGAGGAGTTCCTGCGCAAGTTCCGCGTGGTGGTGCTGACGGGCGCGTCGTGGGCGGAGCAGGAGCGCGTGGCGGCGATCACGCACGCGAACAACATCGCGCTGATCGTGGCCGACACGCGCGGCTTGTTCTCGCAGGTGTTCTGCGACTTCGGGCCGGAGTTCACGGTGGTGGACGTGACGGGCGAGAACCCGGTGTCGGCCATGGTGGCGGACATCACGCACGAGTACGAGGCCGTCGTCACCTGCCTCGACGACACCCGCCACGGCCTGGAGGACGGCGACTACGTCACCTTCAGTGAGGTTTGTATTGCTTCTTCTCTATTTTCATCATGGTTGAACAGTTAACTGCTGTTTTCATAATGTGGTGCAATTCCTACTACATTCCTTCTAGAATGAACTTGGTGCTAGTTTTATTAGGTACTTCATGCATTCATTGATTTTCTTGAACATAGTAGGTATTTGATTTAATGTAGTTTGATCTAAACATTTTCTAATAGGAACAAATTTGCCTATGCAAGACTCTTATCAATCTTCTGTAGTAAAAAAGTATGATATCAAAATAAACAACATTGACAATAAGATGCATTGAAAGCTTATACATTAAATTTTGAACAAGTTTTACACCACAATCGTCATTAAAATAATTTCTTATTTTTGGCCATGACGCGCTCGTGATGATGATGATTCTTTTTCTTGAATCATGCTTTCATAAAATGCTAAATTAGTTTTTGTTAGCTGTGGTTTTCATGCGTATGACTTGTGAGTCAACAGCAGAGGTGAGCGACCTCTTGTTATTGATTGTATCCCAAAGGACAGGTAGGGACGTGCAACATAATAATAATGGGGATGTTTTGCATATTTATTAGTTAATAAAAAAAACTATAATTTATCAATGAGAATACCAAAAAGGAGGGTAGGTAGGATTACACTTAATAAAAAAAATATGTGGGTATGTACTGTATTCAGTCAGTTGTGTTAGGAATGGGCTATTTCTTATCAATTCATTCTTTCTCAGTATAAATGTAAATGTTTTGGAATAACTTGTTGCTTGTTTGTATTGTATTTTTATTACTAAAGAAAGACTTAGATAGAAATAAACCCTATTAGCATATAAACCTCCTAGCACGTTATTTTCATTTCTTCAGTGTTTTTGGACACAAATACAATTTGTCAGAATAGTTATCAATTATCAAGATTTGCATTCATTATTAATTACTAGCCTTATACATGAGGTTTCAACCGCACATGATTTCTTTTTTCAAATATACCCCCTTCACATTACATTTCTGGGATCAAAAGTACCTTATGTTAACTGGGGATATTGTAGCTAGCCAACAGTGAAAGAATTATTCAAATTGGTCCAGTAGTTTTTGAGTTTATTCATTACATACAAAAATACAAATCTTTCCTCTTTATAATATAAGTGTAGATGTAGATTTTATTTATAGATGTAGTTTTCAACAAAATAACTATGAAATTTGAAACTTTTACTATAAACAGAAACTTTATTCCACCACTGCTTATTATAACTATAAATTATTAATGACTTCCACA
This sequence comes from Nomophila noctuella, assembly GCA_958496325.1. Lineage (NCBI taxonomy): Eukaryota > Metazoa > Arthropoda > Insecta > Lepidoptera > Crambidae > Nomophila > Nomophila noctuella. The sequence continues at coordinate 14,972,220 of OY292492.1, forward strand.
GCTCTGTTCCCCGAAGGCTACTATAAATTGTATCTGATCAATATTTCAAATGTATTCAACATGCAACATTAGAATTATCTGTTGGAACTCGGAAAAGGCACTAGGTTGAAATTTCATTGAATTCTCAATGCTAATGTTACTGTGCTCTGTAACTGTTACATGAATTGTTTATTGAATTAAGAACCAAAGCACCCTACTGAAGTAGGCATTGAATTGATTGAGCATTATTGTGTACTAGTTTTTACTTTTACCTGTGGCTTTGCCCTATGAGATATAACAGGGATCTTGATATTGCAAGATCTCAGTTACATCCCAGGGGAGAATTTAATCAGGATAAAAAGCATCCAATAAGCTAAGTCAGCCCATACCCTGCCTGTATATCAAATTACATCAAAAGCTGTTTAGCTAACATCCAAACAGACAAACTTTCATATTTAGCATTAATACCTAATACCTTTAAAGTAAAATGTGTGACTTTGAGGTCTCTTTGCAAACAAATAAAAGTATAATTGTAGATAAATTATGTACACAATGTGGGAAGCAGAATTAATTCAAAATTTTATATTATTTACAGGTCCAGGGCATGACAGAATTGAATGGTTGCGAGCCCCGCAAGATAAAAGTCTTAGGACCGTACACATTTAGTATTGGAGACACAACAAATTTCTCAAAGTACGCCCGAGGAGGCATCGTGACACAAGTGAAGATGCCCAAGAAATTGGAGTTCAAGCCTTTGAAGGAGTCATTCAAGAGTCCAGAGTTTGTGATCACAGACTTTGGAAAGTTTGATTACCCTCAACAACTGCACGCGGGTTTCGCAGCGTTGCATAGGTTTGAGGAGGGCGAGGGTCGGCTGCCGGCACCCTGGAACAACGCTGACGCCGCCAAGTTCATGGACTATGTGAAGGCTGTGACCAGCGATCAGAAGGACGGAGAGCTGGAGCTCAATGTTGAGTTGTTGGACACTTTCTGTAAGGTTAGTGTTGTTGACCTTATCATAACATCGTTGATAACTTTAGTCAATTTCAGCTAAGATGATCTCTCTGACAGGTAGGTACACTTCTTATACGAAATTTTACTTTATTTCAAAGTAATAAGCTCCACAAGCTGTTTAAATGATTTTTCATAGGGCTCCCTCTTAATGATTTAGAATATGCGTTGATTAACCTTGGAACTTTCAACTGTCACTGGAATCATTTTAGGTGAAAAAGACAGGTGTGTGTTTACTGCACTGGTAAGAGACTTCTTAAAGGGTACCCCTGATCAATTTTTTACAGTAAGTTAAATGAACAACTTTTGTGTAAGGGGCATGTTTTTCTTTGGCACAGCAGAGGTGGAGATTACCAACAGTAGAACTATCTGCTCGTCGCGTTTTACAATTACATAAAAATGAATACGAATACTTCTTTCATGGTAAACTCACTCATCGTGTAACCACCGTGAATAAGCCACTCAGTCACAGTCAGTTAAAGCAGTGAATTAATCATATCGCAACTCGAGTAGCAACTACCACTGCTGTATAAGTGTATACGATATACAGGAATTAATAAAAACAGTCTACTGTCGTAACATAACGGTGTTAGGTAGAGCTTAAGTTATTAAAAGAATTCCTAACGTAACCTCGTACCGTGCGAGTACCTATGTATATATCTATTATAATTAGATTCCACCCATATAACATTATAAACGTTATTGTAATATGTGAAGATGGCGCAAAATGCAGGTTTGGGTCAGTGGAACATTGTCTAGAAGTAAATTCCTGCATTAAATATTATCAGTTACACATTAAAAACTAACTGTAAATTGTCGTTTTAGAGCAATTTTCGCCTTGTGTTATAGGAACACAAGCGGCCGCATGCGACTCCGTCCGCGTGAATTTCGTTTTCCGCATACATATTCTTCAACAAATAGACTATCCAACACAGTTTATTTACAGGCAGTTGCAATCAAATTTTCATAGATTTTATTTGGGTAGCTAGTTTAAACACAGCCTAGTTCTAGTCTCACCGACTATCCACCCATTCCTTCCTCAATTCCTATAATCTGTGCAACTGCTGAACAGATTGATCCTCACCCTACCTATCGTTGCCTGGTCCCTCGCAGACGGCGGCTTCATGTGAATGCGAGCCTACCTCCCCGAAACAACAGTGCGAACTCAGCTGCGAACTGCTCAAGACGTTTTCTAAGGTTTGCCACAGTATATCCAATCGTATGTAGTGATTTAGGCGTGTATAGCCACTCCTCTGATGTAAGAAAAATGTTATCTCCCTACCATACTAATAAATGCAGTCCTGCAGACTCATTAATAAAAATGTTACCAATTTGCGGGATGCCTATTCTCTAATCTTAGCCAAGCCCAAGATCAATCCATCCGCATTTACTTCTCCTTACATTCCTTCCAAAAATAATCAACGTCGTAAGAAAAGGTCTTGATGGTCTATTTATTTTCCACTGGTTAGGAAAGGCTTTTATTATGGAAATATATTATTTTCGTCACGAACTACTTTTCAAATTATAAATTGGCTTCAAACTTCACTATTGTAGATGAAGAATAAGTACTAGCTCACAGTAACCAACTCTCAGGTAGCTGTAGAATAGATGTTAATAGTATTACACCGTGTAGTTGTAATGCTTCAATCTTAAGGAATGTCTTGCTATAATGCACCTTATTTATTAGTGCATAAGAGCAGCTTATCGTCAGATTCGCTGGAATGATGTCTGCATGCAGGAAACCTGTGCAGGGTAATTAATATCTAAAATTACCTTTATAACAACACTTCCGTGCGGTTTTATACATGATTAGTGAATATATACCTAGTATCCCACAACTTCACGTGAATCGAATCGGTATCGGCGTACATAATATATATTATTCATGTGGTATTTACAAACATAAATTGTAACATACATTAATGCTTTAAACAAAATTTTAATAGCAACACTCACAAATTAGTATGTAGCGTATTTTTTCTTGGTTATACGTAGGGACTTTCAATGGCCTAACCAATTTTGTTGTGGAAATGGAAAGATCGGAAATCAGAAAAGCGATCATTGACGAAAAAGCATATTGCTATAAAATTAGACCTACCTACAGCCTTCACTTCACACACTTTGACTGACGTACCGCGCGTACTGAATTAGTTTATTAAATTAAATTAAGGATTGGGTAGTAGTGATCGGGCTAGACGGGACAAGACGGAAAGCCCTGGGAGACGCCTATGTCCAGCTGTGGACAATGATATGCTGATGTTGAACAAAATCTAAGTCTCCATTCCTCTCTACCCTCAGGTGTCATCAGGCGACCTTAACCCCATGAACGCGTGCATCGGCGGCGTGGTGGCCCAGGAGGTGATGAAGGCTTGCTCCGGCAAGTTCCACCCCATCGTCCAGTGGCTGTACCTGGACGCCATCGAGTGCCTGCCCAAGGACAGGACTGCACTCACCGAAGAGAATTGCAAACCGGTCGGCTCCAGATATGATGGACAAGTCGCTGTGTTCGGAAAGGACTTCCAGAAGAGGCTTGGAGATCTCAAGTACTTTATCGTTGGTGAGTGTGTTGTTTTCTTGGACCGTTTGTTTTGAGGATGGTGGCCTACTCTGGCAAATTCCACCCCATCGTCCAGTGGCTGCACCTGGACGCCATCGAGTGCCTGCCCAAGGATCGGACAGCGCTCACCGAGGAGAACTGCAAACCGGTCGGCTCCAGATATGATGGACAAGTCGCTGCGTTCGGAAAGGACTTCCAGAAGAGGCTCGGAGACCTGAAGTACTTTATTGTTGGTGAGTGTGTTGTTTTCTTGGACCGTTCGTTTTAAGGATGGTGGACTGCTCTAGCAAGTTCCACCTCGTCGTCCAGAGGCTGTACCTGGACGACATCGAGTGCCTGCCCAAGGACAGGACTGCTCTCACCGAAGAGAACTGCAAGCCCGTCGGCTCCAGATATGATGGACAGGTCGCTGTGGTCGGAAAGGACTTCCAGAAGAGGCTTGGAGACCTGAAGTACTTTATTGTTGGTGAGTGTGTTGTTTTCTTGGACCATTCTCTTTGAGGATGGTGGACTGCTCAAGCAAGTTCCACCTCGTCGTCCAGTGGCTGTACCTGGACGCCATCGAGTGCCTGCCTAAGGAAAGGACTGCTCTCACCGAAGAGAACTGCAAACCGGTCGGCTCCAGATATGATGGTCAAGTCGCTGTGTTTGGAAAGGACTTCCAGAAGAGGCTTGGAGACCTGAAGTACTTTATTGTTGGTGAGTTTCGTGGTTTACCTGTCTGTCTACCTCTGCTGAACTGTGGCCTATTAGATTTAGTCAGATTAGGAAATGTAAGAAAAATGTTTTTTTGACAGTGTTGGTGGAAGGGGAATTAAGACAATTTTTGGTTGGTACCTAAAAAAAATTTTATCGGTCGCTACAAAGTACCGGGAACTTATACATTCAAAATATTAATCGTAATGATTGTAGCATTACCAATATTTTAGGTATACAAATACCATTAGGCGTGCTACGACGTGGCTTTGTGCCAGTCACTTCACTTAAACGTTAATTATCCTCGAGCATAATAAAAGTTTGAAGGTGAAATGTCCCTCAAAATAAGCCATAGTGTCGGGTTACGTGAGCTATATGCTTTAATACTCTATACCCACAGTGACTATTATTTAGGCCTCTCTCTTTATCTAAGTAGTTACATAAGACTTTTGACGGATTTTTATGTTCATAGTTTAATGATCGTTCATTCTAAACAAATCACATGCGTATTCACTAATAAACCACTGTTTCAACAAATGATAACGGTGCCTACGCCACTCTTGATAAAGCTTTAATCAATCTGTGTTATTGATTTTTACTAATTGCGCCGACGCCTTATATAAAAAGAACTGAAAAATCGGACCAACTTGTAATGTTTGCTTACAAATACTTATTTGTTAACTACATACGTTATACATAATTTGGAACATTTGTTGCAAATGCTATTAAAAATATTAGGCAAAAGCCGGTCCTGTAGTAGCTAGATCATTAATTGACCGAAAATGTTTAGATAAATAGTACTCAGTCAATAAATGTATAATGTAATCTGTCTCTTTATGTACAATACGAAGCAACATAATGATCACAGGTAACTGGGACATAAGACAAACCAAATAATATTAAAGTACGCAATCGGGCGACTATGTAGTTTCCCATATTTGGCATATTGAGGACTAGTTGAGGATAATAGAGTAAAAACTATGCGATTATTTTCCTTCTTAGTACTGATTGCAGTTGCTTTAGCCTTCGTAACATACAGTCAAGGCCGTCATTCACGTATTAGGGGCCCTAGGCACATGGGCCTTTAAACCTTTTGTTTGGTAAACATGGGGCTCCCAGATCAGGTTCTGGGTCACAATCGATCGCGGGGTCCTAGGCACGTGCCGATTGTGCCCAGTGGGATAGACGGGTCTCGTACAGTCAGCCATACGTCACGGTAAACACTTGCAGTTCAATAATAGTGCTTATGTCTCGGACATAAGGTCGGTAATGTGGCGGTACTAAGGCATACAAGGTGTTTCGTCTGATGTGCTGTTGTCTGTACCCAGACCGGGTCTTTATCTCGCGAGTCATTGACTGACAAACAGAATCTCAGCCTTTGTTACAGGTTCAAAATACGTTGAGTCATCGCTTAGAACTTTAAGATTGTGTTTATTTTTTATTTTTTTATCTTTAATGTACAATAAAGGGGAAATAAGTAAGATGCTCTAGATTCTGATTTATCACCAATTTTGTTGAGGCGATAAAAACAAACAGACAGACAGACAGAGTTGCTTTCGCATTTATAATATTAGGTAGTAAGGATTATAGTCAACATCATACCATGTCACGTCCCGCGATCCCGCTACTTAAATAATTTGGCATACCTAGATGTAAAGGCCAATAATTTATGTACATATTATTATTATTATTGTAAGTCCAATGCATTTATTTATTATGTATAATACTCACCAACAATCTGGTCCTTCCAGGCGCGGGCGCCATCGGCTGCGAGCTGCTGAAGAACTTCGCGATGATCGGCGTGGGCGCGGGCGGCGGCCGCATCACCGTCACCGACATGGACCTCATCGAGAAGTCCAACCTCAACAGGCAGTTCCTGTTCCGCCCTCATGATGTGCAGAAGCCCAAGTCTAGCACTGCGGCTAAGGTTTGTTATTTTATTTACTATTTATTTTTACACGCGGCTTTGCCCGCGTTATTGGAATAAAAAGTATGCTATCACCTAAATCACCCCGTACCCTGTCTGTATTCCAAGCTTCACCGAAATCCGTTTAGTAGATACAGTGTGATTGACGGACAATCATCAAAGCAAATAAACTTCACAATAATATATAAAACTAGCGGCCCGCCCCAGCTTCGTACGGGTGCACTCGGTTTCACCAGCGTCCCAAGCGAACTACTGGCCGTACAGGGATATAATGTAGCTTTCCAATGGTGGAATAATTTTAATTGGTTCAGTAGTTTTTGAGTTTATTGGTTACAAACATAAATACAAACTTTCCTCTTTAAAACATTCATATTTTAAAACGAAAAATATTTAAAAATGCGCCAAAGCATTTCCCGACGAAAAAAAAATGTTTAACGCGTAGTACGGTCTTGAAAGCTCGTAGATAATGCTATCGGGTAGTTTAGTATTCGTGATTATCACGCGCCATACGAGAACCTCTAACTTCAAGATACTATAATCTATATCTATAAAACTCAAAGGTGACTGACTGATTGACTGACTGACTGACTGATTACATAGTGATCTATCAACGCACAGCCCAAACCACTGGATGGATTGGGCTGAAATTTGGTATCCAGGTAGATGTTATGACGTAGGCATCCGCTAAGAAAGGATTTTGATTAATTCAATCCCCAAGGGGGTAAAATAGGGGATGAACGGTAGTATGAATCGTTGTCAATTTTAAACCTATCGGGCTGATATTTTGCATACATAAAGCTACTATGACGTAGGCATCGCCTAAGCAATTATATTGATAATTTCTAACCCCCAAGGGGGTCAAATAGGGGATGAACGTTAGTATGAAACTTTGTCATTTTTTAACCGATCGGGCTGAGACTTTTCATTCATAAAGACAATATGACGTAGGCATCCCCTTTTAAAGATTATTTGCAAAATCCACCCCTAACGGGAAAAATAGGTGATTAAGAAACCAAAATCCACGCGGACGAAGTCGCGGGCGCCCGCTAGTATATTATTATAACTGTTATATCCTCAACAGGCGATCAAACGCATGAACGCGTCCGTCAACGTGCTAGCTCAAGAGAACCGCGTGTGCCCGGAGACGGAGTCGGTGTACGACGACCAGTTCTTCGAGGAGCTGGACGGCGTCGCCAACGCGCTGGACAACGTGGACGCGCGCATCTACATGGACCGCCGCTGCGTGTACTACAGGAAGCCGCTGCTGGAGAGCGGCACCCTCGGGACCAAGGGGAACACGCAGGTCGGTGCACTGTATGTTGTGGTCACCATCAGCCTGGTACAGTCCAATGCTGGACGCGCATCCTCAGGAGGAGATAATGACCATAATCATGATAATGTCGCTGCCGCTCCCCCGGAATATCCAATCTAGGCCGGCAATTAAATATTATATTTTACAATTGATATTTTTCTCGTAAAGAGGCCTTGCAAGCTATGTGTAGAAAATTCCCTTCTTTACCTAAAACTTAACCTAAACTACTACTTACACCTGGCGAATATGGGTGAGATGACACAAGGAAATTAGGAGGTTTTAAGGAGTCCGACTACTACTACCTACTTACTATCCTTTTCTTATTAAGCAATTCTTTATTTTAAGTTTAAATAGATGCAAAGGTAATTGAACAAGATTTTGTGGTACTTTGTTAAACATTTTTATGTTTATGCGTTGTTATGAAACGCTGGCTTTATCTGAATGTGATTTTTCTTGCAGGTCGTGGTCCCGTTCCTAACGGAGTCGTACAGCTCGTCGCAGGACCCGCCCGAGAAGAGCATCCCGATCTGCACGCTGAAGAACTTCCCGAACGCGATCGAGCACACGCTGCAGTGGGCGCGCGACGAGTTCGAGGGCCTGTTCCGGCAGGCCGCCGAGCACGCCGCCCAGTACCTGCGCGACCCGCTGTTCCTGGAGCGCACGCTGCGTCTGCCCGGCAGCCAGCCGCTCGACGCCATCGAGAGTGTTCGGGTACGTTCAATATAGATATCTCATGGACTAGATAGACATGCAGCCTAGGTTGTAGGTCATTAAAGGAGTTGCCAGATTATTCCCTCGAATGGCTCAAGATACAGAAAATACTAAGCTTGACGTGTTACCGCGAATGACGCACATTTGTAAAAGTAAAAAAGTAAAGTATCAGCTTTTTAATGTCCCACTGCAGGGCAAAGGCCTCCATCATGTGCAATAATGTTTTCGTTACTAAGATAGGTTTTGGCATAATCACCACGCTTGCCAAATGCGGGCTGGCGATCACAAACCAACATAATTTTCGCCCGACCCGGGAATTGAACCCAGTATCTCGAGATCACGGCCTAATATTTAAACCACTAGGCCATCCAGGCACACAAAAGCTTTTGAATTTTCACAAAAAACTGATTCCAATATTTTTAAATCTAATAATATAATTTTTCCCCAGCACGCGATTAACGAGCGGCCGCTCAACTTCGAGGACTGCGTGGCGTGGGCGCGCCTGCACTGGGAGACGCAGTACGCGAACCAGATCAAGCAGCTGCTGTACAACTTCCCGCCGGACCAGCAGACCAGCAGCGGCGCGCCCTTCTGGTCGGGGCCCAAGCGCTGCCCCGCGCCGCTCGCCTTCGACGCCGCCGAGCCGCTGCACCTGGACTACGTGCTGGCCGCCGCCAACCTGCGCGCGCAGGTGTACGGCCTGCCCGCCTGCCGCGACCGCGACGCCGTCGCCAAGATGGCCGCCAGCGTACAGGTAACGCATTTACAAAGCGCAATAAGACTATGTTGTTGGTTCATTCGTTTTGTTCGTTTATTCCATCTAGCCCTCCAAGTGATCGAATTCTACTATCAAATACTTGTATTCAACTATCTTTGTATAAGCCCACCTGTTAAAATCTACAACTGACTGTAGGTTTCCCATGTATTACTATGCTTTAAAGCTGTATTCTGCTTCTTTTAACAGGTGCCCGAATTTAGCCCCAAGTCCGGTATAAAGATCGCGGTGACGGACGCGCAGCTGCAGCAGGGCAACGACGAGATGGACGCGGACAAGGTGAAGAACATCATCGCGGACCTGCCGCCGCCCAGCAAGCTCGGCGGGCTCAAGGTCACGCCGCTCGACTTCGAGAAGGACGACGACTCCAACTTCCACATGGACTTCATCGTGGCGGCGTCCAACCTGCGCGCCGCCAACTACAAGATCCCGCCCGCCGACCGGCACCGCTCCAAGCTGATCGCCGGCAAGATCATCCCCGCCATCGCCACCACCACGTCCGTCGTCGCCGGCCTCGTCTGCCTCGAGCTGTACAAGCTGGCGCAGGGCTTCAACTCGCTCGACGTGTTCAAGAACGGCTTCGTCAACCTCGCGCTGCCCTTCTTCGGCTTCTCGGAGCCGATCGCCGCGCCCACCAACACCTACTACGACAAGAAGTGGACGCTCTGGGACCGGTTCGAGGTGAAGGGCGAGATCACGCTGCAGCAGTTCCTCGACTACTTCAAGAACGAGCACAAGCTGGAGATCACGATGCTGTCGCAGGGCGTGTGCATGCTGTACTCGTTCTTCATGCCCAAGGCCAAGTGCCAGGAGCGGCTGAACCTGCCCATGTCGGAGGTGGTCATGAAGGTGTCCAAGAAGAAGCTGGAGCCGCACGTGAAGGCGCTGGTGTTCGAGCTGTGCTGCAACGACGAGGAGGGCCTGGACGTGGAGGTGCCCTACGTGCGCTACACGCTGCCCTAGGCCTAGGCCTGCGCCCGCCGGCCTCTTGTCGCATTTACGCATAATAGTTACCATTCCCCGCGATGGTCCTACATGAAATTCACAATGAGGGTATTTTTTAAATTGAGATTGTGGAAGCGGATAGATATTATAAAATTAAGATGTTTTATATGGCTCGTGAGTGCCTCGGAGCGGACAGGCGTGTACAGTGACAGTGGTGACCGTGTGACGTTTACTTTGTGCTTCGAACACGCTTTTGTCTACGATTATTCGACGTATATTTATATAGTAGTATAATTTTATTATGTTTGCTCACTTCTCGTCAAAACGCGCTGGGATTTTTTTTTATGGAAATACAAAATTGAGTTTACACCTGAACTATCAGATATTTTCAATGTTCAAATCAGATGGGTCTGTATATGGAAAGAAAAATAAATAAAATTTGAGCAAATAGTTGTTTTAATGAAACCACAGACTAGTTTAATAACATTATTTATTGCATAAAAATTGTCTTTGCACAAAAATATTATGGATAATCTCACTTTTTTCAGCTGGGAGTACATATTATATTTGAGGCCTAATTTCTAATAAAATTACAAAATCTTTTGTCACGAAGCTCTAAGCGAAATTCAAACACATGATCTTTTTCTAAATACAGTTTCCATGATGGTTCTCGTAAGAAAATAATTCGTTTTTATTTTTCTGCATAGCAAGTTTCAGTTACAAATATAAAACCGGTATTTCTCGTATGTAGGCTGTTAATACGATGTTTCATTAGTTACAATAGCATTGTATTATTTATGCGATCTTAGAACAAATCGAATGACATCATTATACCATTCGATTTGATAGAGATAGGTCGGATAGTGCAAAAAGGTAAATATTATAGAGTAAAACATTGTTGACTAGACGGTTAAAAAAGATTATCGTAGTAGAATAATTAAGAAATGGATATTTAGCGGCAATTAAATGATAACGCATCGAGTTCTGAGTCAATTTTATATGCGCACAGCAAACATTATTTAAATTGAAACTTGAATGATTACATTGCTTCAAACCTCAGTCTTATTTTTTATTATTATTTATATGCCTATATTTCTAAAACTGGAAATAATGTGAATACGAACACATTTAGACAGTGCAATCGAGTGTTTTTACAGTTCAGAGTGCTTATACATATAAACTTTTATTGGAAAGTTTACACTGTTATTTTTATACCTGCACACAATTTATATCACTAAAACCATTTGAACTATGTTAACAGACGACTACTGCATTGGTTTTAATTTTATCTACTTTTATTTATTTACATTCTTGTCAAGAATGTAATTTTTTTTAGTGGGGTGTTGATATATTATTCATACTTGTAGTGCAGTATACTTCTATTATTTTAATGACTTGTAAGTTTCATACTGGTATACATGGAATAGTAATTCATTATAATTAGAATAATCCAGATATAAACGTATAAAATAACTGTGACCTTTTACGCTATACTAGGTGCGTCAAACTAGGCACTTTTGCTTCGGAAGCCAGAGGGAATATAAAAAATACAACCTTAAATCACAATCCTTAGCACTTCCCATTTCAATTTCTAAATATATACGTTATTCTCACGCTTCCAAAATACAAAATATCTTAATGATAAACTATGCTTTACTTGCAAATGCTTTTTGGAATAGTTGGTGCTAATTTTACATAGACTAGAATACGAAGAAAATGTATTGTTCAAATATACACGACCTAAGATCTAAGAGACGTTCGTTAAATATTTTTTTTAATATTTATGTAAACATAAAATTACCAGAACGAGCGTAAAATTAGAGGCAGTACATTGTCTTTCATATGCAAAGTTATTAAAATAATATTTAACATATTTTGTCATGGAAAAAATTAAAGCCCCTTTTTTTAAACCAACAGCTGCCATTGGTTATTTCTCTTTTAGTGAAGTTAGTGAACTAAAGTTCAGGCTCATTATTTTACATTGGAAGGTTTCAATAGTTTTTGATGACATTGACAAGTAAGTATTTTTTTTTTTTTTTTTTTTTTTTTTTTTTTTCGTGGGTAGGAGCTAAAAAAGTGAACAACAGTCTCTTCATTTTAAATCTTTAATTATTCATTATTTGCATAAATTTACATATTTTATACTCAATTACCTGTTCAATTGTTGCCATTTATCACTGGGAACGTTTGTGAAAATCTACATGCACTAATTCTGAAGCACTTCCACGTCTGCATCCTGCCACTATTTTTCCCACTGTTAAGTCAAGTCTTAAACACCGGAACACATTTGAACAGCACTAATGGCCCACCTGGAACAAGTATTCGACATGCAGAAGACCATGGAGACCGTATGGTCCAAAAGGATGGAGCAGTTTGAGGAGCAGCTGCGGACTTCGAAGGATCCCACGACTGTCAGCCGCCTGGCTGATGACTTCAAAGCTTTCCGGGAAATTGTTTTTGGGACGCTAAGTCTTCTGCGCCAACAAGTCTCAAAGCTGCTCTTGACCACTGACGCCTTAGAGATGCGGCACCGGAGGAAATGTTTATTGTTTGGAGGTATCACCGAAGCCCCTGGAGAAGATGCTGCGGCTTTAATTGTCGAGACCTTAAAAGGCAAGTTAGAGATTGCCAGCGTTGAGTCATCTGCCCTTCAGTCTTGCCATCGGTTGGGTGTACAGAGTGGAACCCGTCCTCGGCCCATTTTGGTGCGGTTCAATGACCACCAAATGAAAGCGCTGGTGTGGAAGAAGAAGACTCTGTTAAAGGGCTCTCCGCTGGTAGTTTCTGAGTTCCTTACAAAACGCCGGCAGGCCTTGTTCATAGAGGCAAGGAAGAGGCTTGGAATGTCTAACTGTTGGTCGCTTGACGGTAATATATACGTCAAGGTCGAGGACAAGCGGCATTCCATCGTCCGTGAAGAAGACCTTGACCGTATCGCCGCAGTCCCGAGTGATGAGCCTGCTGTGCCTCCGAAGACACCAGAGAAGACCCCAGAATGCGCTAGTAAGAATGTTAAAGTTGGCCCAACTCGTTCGAGGCGGCGGTAGTTCTATTCGTAAGCGCTCACTACCTCCTATATTATCTCTTTTTACTTCTTTTGTTTTGTGTAAACGTGCTTATGTCTATTGTGTTTATCGTTTTTGCAAGTAACCCTCGAGAATTATTGTTTTTCTTAATGTCAATAACTGTCAATGTCAAATCTTTTTTTTTTTTTTTTTTTTATACCGCTCTGTCGTCTCTGATTGTTGCGTTCCGTTTAGACGTTCAGAAACGGTACTATAACTTTTACTATTTGGGAATGAATGTTCATAAACTTTTTTTTTTGTGTCTTTGAGTGTTCTTATAAATTTGCTTTTGTATTTTTTTGTTTCTTTTTAAGCCAACATTTTGTGTTAGACCGGCAGGTTAAGACAGATAGTGCATAGTGCTAATGATATAACGGCAATAGTTATTTTAATATCTTTATTAGTATATCCATAATTTAATTGTAATTTGTTGTCTGATTGAGTTCTGTATTTTATATTATTATTATTTTATTTATATTTTATTATGATTGATGATGCCTCTTTTCATACGTGTGATAGCTTTTCTTGCTCTTCTGACGATGATAACTCTTTTTATGATGTTCTTTCCCTCAAGTCCTCTCTGGACGGCGACCTAAAGCCTTTTAGGAAATTCCTCAATGTTTGCCACATTAACGCGCAGAGTATCCCTGCTCATCACTCCGACCTCCTTGATACATTTTCTGATAGCTTTCTGGACGCCATACTGGTCTCTGAGACTTGGCTCAAGCCGTGTCTCAACTCTGCAGCTGTTGCCCTTCCTGGGTATGTTCTCATCAGGAATGATCGGATTGGCAAGGGTGGTGGCGGTGTTGCCATTTATCTGCGTAGCAGTCTATCATTTAAGATTGTGGCATCGTCTCCTCCTCTTTACTCTGCTTCAGCGGAATTCATTTTCATTGAAGTTGATGTTAGGGGGGCTCGTGTCGTTCTTGGAGTTGTCTACTGTCCACCTTGTATCAACTTCTATTCTGATCTTGAATCTGTCCTTGAGCCATTATGCACTGATTACGCACATTTCATGCTCATGGGTGACCTAAATACTAATCTACTTAATCGCTCCTGCTCCGCAAAGCTTCTTTCTCTTACTCTTTCTTTAAATCTTTCTATCTTACCTCTCAACCCTACTCATCGCAATAGCAATGCCTCGGCTGACACTTGGCTCGACTTGATTATGACGTCGTCACCCGACAACGTCCTTAAACATGGCCAGCACGCTGCACCTTTCTTTTCCCGCCACGACCTTATTTATGCATCGCTTAAGGTGCACACTGCAAAGCGTTGCCCTGTTAGGGTAATGATTCGCAGTTTCGCTAGGCTGGACAAAGATGCCCTCAGACGAGATGCAGCTAGCTATGATTGGCAAGCAGTAGCATCGGCCTCCTCTGTGGATGAGAAAGTTATCGCTCTAAATGCTTCCATACTCTCATTAATGGATGCACATGTCCCACTCCGCCTCGTAAAACTCAAGCGCCCTCCTGCTCCTTGGATGACTAGAGGTGTGCGCATGGCAATGAGAAGGCGGGATCGTGCCTTTAGTAAACACAAGCGGTTGAGGACTGATGAGAGTTGGAACCTCTACAGAGTAGCCCGTAATCGTTGCAACCAGATGGTGAGGGTGGCCAAACGTCGTTACTTTTACGGCACTCTTGAGAATGCTTCGTCGGCAGAAGTGTGGAAGTTTCTTAAAAATCTCGGATTTGGTAAACGCCAGCAGACTAATTCTCTTGCTGGTACGTCTTTTTCACCTGATGATTTAAACGTCCATTTCTCTAGATCCTCTCTCTTAGATCGAACTAGAAAATCTTTAACTATCTCTGAAATTACTTCCTTGCCGCCTCTACCCTTAGAATCTTTTTCTTTTTCACCTGTATCCTGTGATCAAGTTGGTAAGGTCATTAAGTCGCTGAAATCAAATGCCGTTGGGTGTGATGAGGTCAGTCGCACTATGGTGATCTTGCTACTTGATTTTATCCAACCTATCATTACTCACATCATTAATTTTTCCTTAGAATCTGGGGTTTTCCCAAGTATCTGGCGTAAGGCCTATGTTATTCCACTCCCTAAAATTTCAAATCCCACTATTCTTAATAACTTTAGACCTATTTCCATTTTACCTTTTCTCTCCAAAATTCTAGAGGCAGTTGTTCATTCCCAACTGTCAAAGTTTATTTATCAAAATCACCTTCTCTGTCAATACCAGTCTGGGTTTCGCCCTGGCCACAGCACGAGCACAGCACTCCTAAAGGTTACTGAAGATATCAGAGATGGCATGGAGAAGGGCTTGATCACTGTGCTTGTCCTAATTGATTTCTCCAACGCCTTCAACACGGTTGATCATGACATCCTGCTATCTTTGCTGTCTCATTTATGTCTGTCCTCTTTAACAGTGCAGTGGTTTTCTTCTTATCTTCGGAACCGTCAGCAGGCGGTGAAAGTCAATCAAACCCTTTCGAGCTGGTGTGATATCCCCACGGGCGTTCCTCAGGGTGGTATTTTATCTCCTCTCCTCTTTTCAATCTTCATTAACTCTATTACTACCCTCCTTGATTCCTCTTACCATCTGTATGCTGACGACCTCCAATTGTATCGGCAATGCCACATTAGTGACGTTGACTCGACCATAGCGAGTCTTAACAGTGATTTATCTTCTGTTGCGGCGTGGTCTGCTCGGTTTGGTGTGGCAGTTAACCCGAGCAAATGTCAGGCCATAATTGTGGGCAGTCACCATTTTATGCGATTGCTTGATGAGGGCTCCATTTCCCCGGTTCTATTTGATGGTGTACCTATTCCCTTTTGTAGCAGTGTTAAGGACCTGGGTCTGCACGTCGATAAGACACTTAGTTGGTCTAGTCACGTGAACGAGGTCTGTCGTAAAGTTACTTCGTGTCTGCGTGCTCTCTATAGATTTAAGAATTTCCTTCCTATTCCTACTAAAATTACCCTTGTGCAAACTCTCATCTTACCTATAATTGATTATGCGGATGTGTGTACTACCGATATCAATTCTGACCTCCTCGCCAAATTGGATCGTTTACTTAATTCTGGCATACGATTCATTTTTAATCTACGTAAATTCGATCACGTTTCCTCCTTTCGCTCTCAACTTAAATGGTTGCCTATTCCACTGCGTCGTAATGCCAGAATCCTTTCCACACTGTATTCTCTTCTCAATGATCCTAATGCCCCTCCTTACCTTAAGTCTAATTTTCAACTCCTAAGTTCGACACATGAGCGGCAGTTGCGATCTGCCCACAGGTTGACGCTTGCCACTCCTTCCCACCGATCCGGTTTTGTAGGGAACTCCTTTACAGTAAGCGCTATCAGATTATGGAACACTCTTCCTGAAAATATTAGGCAGGCGCCGAGTAGAAGAGCATTTAAGTTTCTTGTCCATCACTTCCTAACTAATTCTTGCGCATCATCGTCCACCGTTTCCCGTTCTTAATCTAGCATCATTCATCATTTAATTTTATACTTCTTTTCTTAATAATATAGTATATGTATAGGTGTATTTTATTATAAAGTATTTATCTTTTTACTAGCGGCCGCCCGCGACTCCGTCCGCGTGGTTTCCGGTTTCCGCAAACGTAGGTATATACTATACCTATAAAGTTCCATACAAACATTAATCCCCTTTTTCATCCCCTTGGGGTGGAACATACAAAAATCCTTTCTAAGGGGATCTTTATGTCATAGTAGCTTTATGCATGCCAAGTCCCAGCCCAATCGGTTTAAAATTGACAAAGTTTCATACAAACATTAATCCCCTTTTTCATCCCCTTGGGGTGGAACATATAAAAATCCTTTCTAAGGGGATATTTATGTCATAGTAGCTTCATGCATGCCAAGTCCCAGCCCTATCGGTTTAAAATTGACAAAGTTTCATACAAACATTAATCCCCTTTTTCATCCCCTTGGGGTGGAACATATAAAAATCCTTTCTAAAGGGATCCTTATGTCATAGTAGCTTCATGCATGCCAAGTCCCAGCCCGATCGGTTTAAAATTGACAAAGTTTCATACAAATATTAATCCCCTTTATCATCCCCTTGGGGTGGAACACATAAAAATCCTTTCTAAGGGTATCTTTATGTTAGTAGCTTCATACATGCCAAGTCCCAGCCCGATCGGTTTAAAATTGACAAAGTTTCATACAAACATTAATCCCCTTTTTCATCCCCTTGGGGTGGAACACATAAAAATCCTTTCTAAGGGGATCTTTATGTCATAGTAGCTTTATGCATGCCAAGTCCCAGCCCAATCGGTTTAAAATTGACAAAGTTTCATACAAACATTAATCCCCTTTTTCATCCCCTTGGGGTGGAACATATAAAAATCCTTTCTAAGGGGATATTTATGTCATAGTAGCTTCATGCATGCCAAGTCCCAGCCCGATCGGTTTAAAATTGACAAAGTTTCATACAAACATTAATCCCCTTTTTCATCCCCTTGGGGTGGAATATATAAAAATCCTTTCTAAGGGGATCTTTATGACATAGTAGCTTTATGCATGCAAAGTCCCAGCCCAATCGGTTTAAAATTGACAAAGTTTCATACAAACATTAATCCCCTTTTTCATCCCCTTGGGATAAAATAATAGATATATACTATAGCCTATAACCTTCCTCGCCAAATACACTATCCAACACAAAAAGAATTTTTCAAATCGGACCAGTAGTTCCTGAGATTAGCGCGTTCAAACAAACAAACAAACAAACAAACAAACAAACAAACAAACTCTTCAGCTTTATATATTAGTATAGATATAAAGTTATTTGTGTATTTTTTTATGTAGTATGTTGTATTTTAACTAGTTAATAAGTGATATTTTTATTTTTTTTCTTTATTTTTAAGAGCACTACCTACCTACTCACTCTCTGTTTTGCCCTAAGGTTGACTGGTAGAGAATGCCATGAGGCATTAAGTCCGCCTTTTGTACCAATTTTACTTTGTGCAATAAAGTTTAAATAAATAAAATAAATAAATAAGTATGTAGAATCAATGTAGAAATTTTAGTTTACTGAATAATCAAATTTTGAAATCTTATAAAAGAGTTCATCATATTGCCCCAGTAGTAATTGCGGTACGAAAAAAAACATTTCACAAAAATGGCCCCATTATATTGCCCTCGTACTTCAAGGTTAGAAGTTTCCTGCCGCAAAAAAATGTTTTGTTGGATGTTGATCGAATTAAACTCGACGATATATGTAGAATAAGATTCATATCATATAAATACTGAAAATATTTTTTCTCATCACAGGACGTTTACAAAACGTCTACTATACGCCCACAGTCGAACTATAATACATAGGCTTGCGTTTCACCAATGATTTTAATGTTGAAAAAAAAATATCAAATGTTGCAAAAGTTCCAGTTTCGGTCTTACAGTTCCAGCTGGTCGTAGAAGCAGTTAAAGAGCTGCGGCAGACAGGCGCGGGGGCTGAAGGCGGGACGGGGCGCGGGGGCGGACTCAGGGCGGGGGGCAGGACGGGGCGGCACGCAGGGCGGGGCGCAGGGCGCGGGTCAGCGCCAGGGCCGGCGGGGGCGGCGCGGGGAGGGCAGGTAGCGAGCCCGCGCAGCTCCCGGCCCGGACCACTTGTCGCCGCTAAACGTCTCTGCGGGTTTTAAAAATAATATTTTTTAGGAAAGAACTGCATACGAATATCTAGTATACTTTCAAAGTTGCACATGCATTTCTAATGAAACAAAAATCAAGAACAGAAAATTAGGCAAAATATTTATCAATGTAATAAAAATCTTTCCTCTAAACGCCTAGTGCCTACGAGAAAGTTTTATAATTCAGTATAAATCAAGAACAAAGTGGAAAGTTGGAAACTAAAAGAAGTGGATCTAAAATCTTTATCATTAAAAACGTCAAGCACTTAGTCAAACGAAATAACTAGCGAAACGGGCAAACAAGTCAGCCTCAACAAACAAGTAAAGCAACATGCTACTCGTTAGGAGAACGAAGGAAGAAGAACTGATACTTTACCACATTTCTTACTCTGGTAATATGTCTTTGAGATAACATAAAATATGCGACATGCTGCATTGATAACAGATTGACTGCTACGATGTTACCAGATAACGAAGAAAAGTAACATGCTGGCTACATTGTTTGGTACCAGGTATCGAAGAGAAAAAAACTGCAATGTTATGGCAACACAGGATGTAACGTGCTACTGTTACCAAGCGACACATAACGTAAAGCTGGCAACTCTGCGTGGTGTTACCATAGTTGGACTGAGTCATGAGCGAAGCCGGCGGCTGCCGCTTGGCGCGCGCCGGGAACGCCCCGGTGTGGCTTTGCGACATTATGTCCCTGTTGTATGTTATACAATACGTCAAAATACGATCAATCGGGCATGTGGGATGCATTTCAAATCATCCCTTTCTTGATAATCAAACGCGTAGTAGATATAAAGTAGAATTTCAGAAATTACATTATTTTTTATGCAAAGGTTTTAAGTTTAAATTTGTTCACTAAATCATAGTGTAGATTTCTGCTCGTTGCCAAAAGTTTGTTCTGTAACATGTAATCTCTCTCCTAAGAATCATTGCTTCGGGGCCAGATTGTAGAGATCTGTTATTTAATAATTTTCAATGATTATTCAATCAGATTGAATCAACAGACTCAACTTAAAAGTTAAGAAGACACTGGTAATTTGATATTGGGACGGGATGGGCGGGAACAAGTGGTGAGGTTATAGACAGGCGGGCATGACAGTAAGAGTAGAACGCCGGGTAGAGTGAAGTATAAGGAAGACGGTTGGCTGGTGCTGCTCCTGGCCTACGTCGAGAAGTGAACTTCAATAGGCTGTTGATAATGATGATGATAAGACAGATTTGTGCTGGTAGTGTACTCACGAGGGCCGGTGTCTCGCCGGCGGCGGCGGGCGCGCAGCGAGGGAGCGGCGGCGCTCCCGGTCCGCCGCGATGAGGGCGCAGCGCTCCGCCGCAGTGCTCGTTATGAACGTGTCGTGCAGGGCGTAGCACGCTGCTGTTATCTGAGGAGTTTAGGGGATTGTGAGTTAAGCAGTTAGATTGCGGAATCCAGTCATCGAAACTAATCCCGGTTGATTTTCTGTTGTGTGAGTGAAAATCCACGATAAAACGTTACAAGCTGCATTTTTGAACGATGCAAAACTCAAGTTAACTACTATGCGCTTTTAAATAATTTTTTAACGTTTTCATAACCAAGGTATATACTAAAAACATGCATGAATATATATGGATAGTTTTTGCATGTGATGTATTTGTGTAAAATCATAAATAATACAATACATAAGTACATATTATACACAAAACAATTAATTATTTACTAAAATGACCATCACCTTTACAGAAAAACATAAATAATGTAAAGTTAAACCATGCCCATTTAAGAAACCTTCATCTTTCACTCCCGTCTTACAAAATATTAATACATGCAGAGAGTTCGCCTAACCCGAACACTGAACAAAATTATTCCCGCAATAATAAATGAAGGAGAGTGCGCCCAACCCGTACACTTAACACAAACACAAGCAAGCCCCACGGCCGCCCCCCACCTGCTGTATGAGCCGGCGGTGCAGGTCGACGTCGGCGCCGCGGATGCTGTCGCGCTCGCGGTGCAGCTGCAGCGCGCACAGCAGCGCGTCGCGGATGGTCTGCACCGTGCCCTGCACGCGAGCAGTCCGCATCAGCCGCCGGACCAGCCAGCCGCGCGCGTGGGCGACGATGATCGTTGCTGCCGCACGCTAGTACAAGGCAACCGGCAGCCATTTTGAATGAGGTACGGACGCCATTTTAAATCATCATGAGTGAGGTACATAAAATTGTGACAAAGCTGACTGACTAGTGCGGAAGAGGAATAGAAGAGGAAGAGGACGCGTTAGGATATTGAAGCCTTGAAGCATGGTCTGCACCGTGCCTTGCACGCGCGTTGTGCGCATCAGACGACGCACCAGCCAGCCACGCGCGTGGGCCACGATGAGCGTTGCTGCCGCACGCTGGTACGAAGCAACCGGCCGCCATTTTAATGTGGTACATTAAATTATGACTAAGCTGACTTGTGCAGGAGAGATGAGGAGAGTGGAAAAAGGACAGAAGAAAAGTAGCGGAGGAAGGAAAGCGACTTCTATTGAAGCTCGAAGACTCGTGAATCCTCGTCCATGCGAGTGGTTGAGACACGCTATAGGGCACAACGAAACCGAGCGCTATTTTGAAATTATGTGTGTGTACAAAACTGTGGCAAATCTATCAGACTTGTGTAGTGGAGGCGTGGAAGAGGGAAAGGAAATGACAGTACTTCCAGAAAAAAGTGAAATACCCCGCAATGTAATATGTAACATACGAAAATATGAGAGGAAGTTAAAATTGTAACAACGGCGACCTAGAGAATGTATGAAACAAAATAAGAATTGAGGTAGGAGCAGGAAGGAAATGGAGACTGGATAGAAAAAGAAGGATGGAAGACAAAAGACATATGTAACATAAAATTATAAACAACAAAACATTGATTAGTTAACATTGATGTTACTATAAGTACAAAAGCAACAGTTTTAAATACAATAAATATAATATTTTTTTATTATAACTAGGAGTATGTTGAATATGTTATGGTTCTTATTTGGGATACCTAAATAAACTGTACCGTGCTTACCTGTTCAGGTGTTGGCTGGGCGACAAATTGCTTGACAGATCTCCTTGAAACATTACTTATGGAACTTTGGGTAGAGTCGTCAGGTTTTCTCCCAGCGTTGTCGGGGGTCCTGGAATGGAGCCCCGAGGCTGTAGGGCTTCGGTGGACCACGGTGATCTCCTTACTGTTCACGTTGCCGTTGCGGAAGGAGCAGCCGTCGTCGCTGTAGTCGGAAGGGAACGTGACGTTCAAGTCGGCCATCGTGTCATTCGTTCGGTCCGTCAGCATCGGCTCGTCGAATGACGATACACTCGTGTCGTAGTTCAGGCGTCGAGATGTGTTCCGATTAGAAGGTGAGTGGGTTCTAGTTCTACAACCATCAGCCTTCTGCCAGGGGGGCGAGGCTTTGGAGCCGTTGGTAGGCTGAGATCTACTAGCAGACATATTCGGTTGTTGCTTCTTAATAGCGCTAGTTATATCCTTGCTTCTCTTCAGTACGTCTTCACAGTGGTTTATGTAATTGTTAGTCTCTGTCAGAGTGTTCGAAACTGGACTTTCGTAGCCGCAGTTTTCCGGAGTTTTGTGATTAATTAGCTGACTCAAACTAACGGGCCCCCTATCAGCACTTTCATTGATCTTATCGCCCCAAGCTTCTTTGGCTTCAATGGGTGATTTCGGGCAGATTGTCTTCAACTGCTTGTACAATAAGTTGTTCTGCTCCTCGAACACCTGCTGCAGGAGCATCTGCTCCTTCTTCTGCTTCTCCACCAGGCTGGCCATCTGGATGAGCTGCTGCTTTTGAATCTTTTCATAGAGCTCTCTAACTCGCGCGGCCGGGTCCTCGGACTCGGAAATCGGTAGAGTCGATGGTTTAGGCGACATTGGTTCTCTTTTTTGATTACTTGCAATAGGAGTCTTGGGCGTCACGGGCTCCTTGGGCACCGCTCGACTGGAAGGCGCGTTTCGTACCGGACTGAGAGACTTTTTATTAGTTTTCTGAACGGGTTCAGATTTAGGAGCGGTTTTCGCTGGCAGCGGCCGCCGCGGCTTGTCCGGCACGACAGACTTAGACCTCGGCGGTGAGTGCTGTTGCACTCTCTTTGGCGCGGGCTTCGCATTTACTTTAGCGCTATTTAGTTTTGCAGAGTTTGTGACATTCTTTTGTTTTAATTCCAAGGCCATTGAAGACCACTTTACTTTGGCAGTCTCTAAATCCCAGCTCCTTCGTTTCTTGTTAGGAGAGCTCAGGTTAGACATAGATTCGCTCATAGATATACAGTTCATTTCAACACCAGTATTTATGGACTGGACTTCCAGATGGGCGAGAAGTTGAGGACTAGGCTTCAGCAGGGTGTAGGACCTTTGTCTAATCATCTTTGATCCCATTTGTGATTCTTTCAAACTTTCAGTGTGGATATCAATCAAAGAGCCAGTGAAACTCTTTGTACTGAGGGATGAAGGCCCATCTGGGTTAATGGAGAGATCTGGGAATGGATCAGACAGGACATCTTTGTCAATGCTAAAACTAAAATTCACAATATCTTCCACTCTATTTGGTTGCTTATTTTTTCTATTAGGAGAATCAGATTCTGTGAGCAACTCTTTCTGGTTCTTTTTCTTGGGGCAATCATAATCGCGTTCTGGTAAGTCTATGGGGGGAGAAGAGTGATGAGGACTGTTTTTTAGGGTTTCCAGAACATTCCTACCGCTTTCATTAATACTTAAACTTAAATCAATGACAAATTTCTTTGGAGAGTTTGTGACTGAAGGTGTTGTGGTGGTGTTTGTGACAGTTACAGTAGAAGTTACATTGTTGTAATATTCTGGTGCAACAGAATTAATTATGGGACAATTTGAATGTTCAATGTAACTTTCATGTGTTACAGCAGTTATTTTGTCAATGTTGACATTAAATCCTGCTTGTATTTCTTCCTGGGGCAGTTCATAGCTTTGCTCATTTTCTGGAAGCTCCGGGGCATCTGTCTTGTCTTCACTGGTGTCGGAATCACTTTCAATGACATAAGGTTTCAATAATGATATTCGTTTCTCAACCTCTTTAGCAAGAAGTTTGTAATACTGCATCTCTTTCCTACACTCTTTAGACAGCTGAAATACAAGTAAAAGATTTAGTTTAAAAAAATATTTTGACTCAATAAATAATAGTACTGCAAAGGATCACCTCAAAATGGATAAGTATCACAAGATTTTTCATAATTGTAAAAACCGCTGTTAATATTGTATAAATGAAGTCTTGAGTTGCTATTAGTGATCTATGCATACTAATTAACAGTTTCTCTCTGTAAAGCATAAAAAGTAGAGTAACAGAGAGTGTTTAATTATTAGAAACTTAATAACTGCCCAGGAATGAGGCCAGCAATCAAAGTGAGCTACAGAATATACTAGATTTTACATACTAAGTTGATTTTTGCATTAATTGGCTTAGTCATAAAAGTGTCAGTTTTAAAGAGAACTTTTGTAGAAGTAATGAAGTTTTTTTTAATATGATACCAATACAGAAGACACAATAATGACATGTGACATAAGTGAAGGAGTGTAAATGGAACAAAACAATAAACAACATGCTCGGTCACCCGTGAACAATAATAAATCAACTTACGACGGGCGGCAGAAGAGGTACTCCATTTATCCTCATACAGGACACGTACTGTCCCGATTGCCGGACGGATTTTACGTCCCACGGGTCGTTCATGTCGCCAATGACATCTGCTGGCCCGCACCCACGAGCGACCGCCCCGAAAACCCAACTAACACTGAAAACTGCGAGAATGTGGACTTTAGCTATCACTCGCTCCCATCACTCAGGAAATTGCTCAGCACTTTTGAAAGTTCCCCGAGCCGCAGTGCAATGATTTTATATCTTATGCGAAGGGGAAATTAATTTAGTTGAAAGCCGCCAGCACTTAAACCAGACGATGTTGTCACGGCCTGATTACGTCAGTTTGTAAAAATTTGTGCCGGCTCATGGATTACAAGCAAGCAATATTTAGCGTTAAATCTTATCACTACATCGTTAGAAAGTACAAATGTAAACGTCCAATTTAAAATTAAATTTGTTGATCGAAATAAAGTGTGCTATATCGACACTGCTGATACAAAATTTGAAAACAGTCAGGTCAGTCAGATTGTTGTTGGTTACAATTTATCAATAAACGGTTGAGAAAAATATTACAGCCAATCATTATTAGAGTTTTGTATGGCGTAAACATAAAGAGCCAATCACGCTTAACTGTCATCAACAGAATTCATAAACGCTACAAATGAAAACGGGTTATTTTAAGAAATGTCAAGCAATGTGCTGCTATGGTAACAGTCCAATGCCATGGCAACGTAACGATATAATAATGTAAAAATTTAAAGACCTCTCTTCTTACTTTGAAAACCAATTATCGCGCGCGTCATGCACCTACCAATCGTGCGCTGCGAACTATCGGGGATATTCTTGCTCAGCACTACGAAATCGACTTATTTGCAGGTAGTTTTGGAAATCTTTACAAGTCAATGTTGGATAAAATTAAATGAAAATGAATATGTATTGATAGTTTGACATTAATTAACGATCTTATTATTTTGACTGCATATAATTAGTATGTATAAATAACATAATAAGCATGACATTTTATTATAATTTTTAAATATGTACCTATTTGTATGAACATTAGAATTTCTGACTTTTTTTGTATTTATTTGACTTATTCACTACTGTTATTTGACTTATTTATTAATGTTTAATTTAATTGTATTATTGTTGATATAGTGTTTTTTTTTTTTAAATGTAATTAGATTTTTTAATGTATCTATAAATTAATATTTCTCACCTATAGGTAATTAGTCTTCTAAGCGCTTTGGAACTTGTTCTGTTAGCTTTTAAGATGATTGAAATAAATAAATAAATTAGTAAATTTTATCCGTTAAACTTGAATATTATAAAAAGGCAAATTTTATACAAATTATAGCATTCTTGCACATAAATACGCTTTCCGTCGGCTAAGCACAGACTTTACTTTAAAAAAGTTAAAATGTCGCTGTCATCGTGACGTTGGTTTGTTTTGGGCGAATTTTAGACTTATTCATTAATTATCAAAATTTTATGAATGCTCATGCCTGTGTGACTAGATTATTATGATTATTTAATATTGGTTAACATATATGTAAATTTTGATAGTACTTGATAGTGAAATGGACTTAATAATGATGAGAAACGTGTGTCCTGCCGGGAGGCAAGCTCTAGGGTGTTTTTTTCTTTCTTTATTCATCTTCACAGCGTCCTTCTTCTCTGGAAGTGCCCTCGGATACACGTCGGAGCTATGGGCGCTCACCTACTGGGGTCCAGCGTTGTATTTCTGCTTGTTTAACTTCGTTTTGAGATACTGTTACAAGGGCTTCACATACGAGGTGAGAGTTCATCTAATTGGCTTAAACATTTCTTATCGACGGTTGATTCTCATAAAATAAGTTATATTTAGGGCTTCTTAACAACTTACGAATAAATGCTTATGTCATCTTCCATGGGATCAGTCTAGGCTTGTAAAAATCAGTTGATTTATGAACAGATGTTAATTAATATTGTACCTGAGAACATAGACTCTTACTATTATATCCCGAGAAATTTATATCTTACCAATATACCAAAAAGCTATTGTCATATAACCTAATGTGTTTTCATAAAATATGATTATGATAACTTCACTGAAGCCTTTGACCATTATTTATCCCCCTGCATATTGTATTACGTATGTTGAGTACTTTGAATAGAAAAAACAACCACTAGTCAATATCTTCTTTGTATAAAATTTTCAACCTTACAATTATATTTCAGGTATCCGTCAGATCAGCATTCCTCGGTGCAGCATTTGCCACGGGCATGTATTTGGCCACGTTTGAAGATGGCCTGTGCGTGTTTGGACTCTACGCTATGCTGCTGTCCATGTTTCACTTCTCGGAGTTCATGGCGGTCGCACTGACCAACCCGCGGACTCTGACGATCGACTCGTTCATATTGAACCATAGCGTGCAGTATGGAGTTGCTGCCGTGTCTAGTTGGATCGAGTGGGGGCTGGAGTATTACTTCTTTCCTGGTTGGTTTTTGATATCTTGCTAATTTTGATGGTAACAAAAACTTAAAAATTCCAGTAGTTCTGTTTAAAATAATTGGTTTTAATCTAAATATAACATAAATATTAGGGAGATGCCCTGTTCACCGACTGGATCCACCCACTGGTGGGTGAAAGGGTAACTCCTGTTTTGTATTGGTGCCTACATCAAGGCTGGAATTAATATTCATGTATTTAGTTGATACTCGATACTCAAAAACAAGATGTACCAAAATTAAATAGTTTATTAAACTAATGTGAACAAAAGAGGTCTGAATGGGAAACCAGTTGGTGAGGGGAATCACCCAAAAATTGTATTGTATGTAGAACTGTTGAGAATACCTTTAGTAGTTGTTGCCGACGCAAACCTCTTTTTCATTATATTTTTGATTTTGATATTTTCTTTTCTATGACGTTTTGATATTGATTTTGTTTTATAAGATTATACGTCACAAATATACTTGGTTGCGAATTACTCGGAAGAGCAGGCGTTTTATTTTCTATGCTGCCGCCCCGATCCTGACCCGGCGGCAACAAGTGGTGTCAGAAGTGGGATGTGGTCGTCGGCATCACCACCGTAAGTAGTTATGTGGAAACTGTGAGTACCCAATTATATATACTTACTCATTACCGGCGATGACATCCCAGGCGATATCCACATCATCCTCTAGCCGAGCCGCGCGGATACTAGCCCTCGAGGCAGCGCACGCTAGGCGCGTGTACCAGATCAGACGCGACCTTGCCGCAGCCGAGGAAGCCACCGCGCTTCTTGAGCTGAAGGCGAATATCGCGGCCCTAGCGTGCGGCTCCCGCACAAGCCGCTCCGCTATCGGAGGATGGTTGGTCACTCCCTCGCCCACGCTCGACCCTCCCTCGCCCGTGCTCGGTTCTGCAGCTAAGCCTGCACCCGCACTGGCTGTTGTGTGTCCCCTTGCCGAGCGCTCATCGCGGCCTGATCCCGTGTCGCACTGTGCTCCGATATCGGAGCGCGACACACCGGGCGCCGCACTGATGAGCCAAGGTCTCGCACTCTTAGGGCCACACACGCCGCGGACACCAACCGAGCGCGAGGGATATTTTATACGCGACCCGACAAATGACGCTCTGTCGCCCACACGCGTCTCTTACTCGCCCATGCTCGGTCCTGCTTTTAAGCCCGGACCCACTCGGGCTGCTGTGTGTTCCCGTGCCGGAGCACAGTGGATCATCTTATGACAAGTAACTTAACTCGATCGTTTCTGCCCACAGACGTATTCACGCGCGGCGCCTTGAAAACTGCGCCCTCTAGGCCAGAGGTTGCTACCAGCGGTCGCCCTGTTCCTGTTGGCCCCTCGGAGTCGGCCGCGCCCCCTATTGGGCGCCCCCTGGCCGGCATCTCTGAGGTGGCCGCGGCCGCCGCTCACCTGCCTGGGCCATGCAGTCCTGCCCGCTGCAAGCGGCCTATCGCCGCCACCACGACGAGCGCGCGATCCGCGCCCTCGGTGACGGCCTCCCGTTGCGCACGACGTTATGTCGAAACGGCCATAATCCGGCGCCGGCGCCCTCCGCGAGCCCGACTACGAGGCGCCCTCACCGCCGCCCTCCAGCGCACGCGTCCACCACGAGCGCGACTTCGTGCCAACATCGTCATCCGCGCGCTGGACGGCGGGCTATCGCCGACGATTCTCGCCGCGCCGCCCGTTCATTTGCTCACGATCATGCATTTATCACTAGTTACATTTAGTTCCATTTTTCAACTCGATCGAGGCCTGAGCTCATCACTTCATTGCTTGTCGCGGCCACCCGTGTCACCCATTGCTCCGATATCGGAGCGCGACACCTCGGGCGCCGCCAGGACGAGCCGAGCTCTTACCGGGCGCTCATCGCGGTCAGCCGTGTCACTCATCGCTCCGATATCGGAGCGCGACACCCCGGGCGCCGCCTAATGAGCCAAGCCCCGCGGCATACATCTCGACTCGACATTTCATTTTTCATTCGTGATCCGCTTTCACGACCTTCTTGTTTCTGTCGTATAGGACCTATGAGGTCTTGACAGTTCCTTTAAGTGCACACTTCATATTGCTCACCTTTATTATCGCTCCCTTTCGAAATTTGTCATCATTTTCACCCATGTAGCGGACTAGAGGTACATGCTGCTCGCCCTTTTGCTTGCTGTTCCTTCGGAGCCGGCTGCGACTCCGATTGGGCGCACTATCGCCGGCCTCTCTGAGCTGGCCGCGTCCATTGCCTCCCTGGCCCTCAGTGGTCGCCCTCTTGTTGGCCTCTCAGAGCCGGCTGCGGCCCTCTTCGGCGCACTATCGCTGGCACTCCTGAACTTTAGGGTCCTTTGCGCGCCCCTTCAGGGCGCATTGCGCACCCCTTCTGGGTTTTTGCGCGCCCCTCAGCTACGCATTCTGCGACAGCGCGCGCGCACATCTCTTCGGCGCGCGTACGCGTACCTCTCAATTGAGCGATAATGAGCGATTATCCTCTAGCCGAAGGTCTTACTCCTACTTCCTTTAACGGCCCTCCCATCGTGGACTCGCCGACACCGTGGAAGCACTTGAAGATGCCGAGCGTCTGCGACGCCTCCGCTCCCTACTCAACTCACATGCCCGACTCGTCGCGGAGAGCTTTGCCCAGCCGAAGTCTACCCGAACTTAAGCCAAGACGGCCTCCTCCGCCTCTCGCTGCGCGTTCCGGCTTTGTCAATCTCGACGTCGTCTCCAGCGCTCTGCTCATCCTCAAGGCGGCTAGCCGTCATGCCACTCACTGTCTCCACTGTTGTGCAGCTCACCACCACCAGCGCGACGCCACTACGTCCCCGGATGGCAGCCGGCAGTTCGACGGGTCGTGAGCGGCCACCCGACGTGCCCGACAGAGAGTCTGCGGACATGCATGCGCCCATTGGAGACCTGCCTGCGGAGAGAGAGGCCTGGACGCCACCTAGCAGAGGCCTACGAGGCCTACCGGAGGAAGAGACCGGCTTTGACTGTCTCCATTTCATACCCGGCGATGATTTTACGGACGGAGTTTGGGAGCGGCTGCTCGCTTTTATTAAGACGGCTCACCTACGGCTGCACGTCTTCACCGGCGGAAGCGGAGGGCCTCGCGAACTCGCGACCGCTGAATCATGTCAACTCAAGAACTCTAGTGGCGATAATGCCGTATCATTTAACGAGTTCATCTCTTGGGGACATGATTCGGCGGGTTCGCTAGGAAGTAGACCTCGGCTCGCGGACCAATTTTGATAATTTTGTGTGTTTTATTTATATGGTTCCGCGTTGGCAATATAGCTCCCCCGTGAGACTAGCGTCGCCTTCCTCACTTTTTTCGTGTCTTCGACACCGGGGGCGGCCATGTTGCCGACGCAAACCTCTTTTTCATTATATTTTTGATTTTGATATTTTCTTTTCTATGACGTTTTGATATTGATTTTGTTTTATAAGATTATACGTCACAAATATACTTGGTTGCGAATTACTCGGAAGAGCAGGCGTTTTATTTTCTATGCTGCCGCCCCGATCCTGACCCGGCGGCAACAGTAGTCTTCTTTCCATTTTGTACTTGGTTTTGGATTAACCTTGTAGCCTATGATACTAGTACTAGGCAGCTTGTAGTACACAGCACAAATGAGCTTAAAGGGAAAAATCATTTGGTGTGTATGTATAATTATTTATTTTAATTTACTTTTTCAGGCATGAAGACTTTCTTTTGGATATCAGCTATTGGAGTGGTGATGTGTATTGGCGGCGAGATCCTCCGGAAGTCTGCGATGTTCACCGCCAAGACTAACTTCAACCACACTGTAAGTTACAACATTCTATGTAGCTGGTTAAGTAATTTCTTATACTTTATGCTAGAGGAATCGCTCGCGTGGACTAATAAAATAACTATTTACAATTTTCATGTCGGTATCCTGCAAGATTTTGATGTTTTAAGGGAAAAAAATGCCCTTATCAGGGATATTGTAGGATCCTTGCTATAGAAGAGTTATTCATATTGGTCTTGTAGTTTTAGAGCCTATTCAACAAAAAACAATAAAAATTCCAGGTGCAGTTCGTGAAGCGGCCGGACCACGAACTGGTGACACATGGAGTGTACTCACTGTGCCGGCATCCCAGCTACGTCGGCTGGTTCTACTGGTCTGTCGGTACGCAGGTTAGTTCACACCAACATATTTCAAGAAACAAAAAAAAACATTCCTTCTAAATTGGATGGTGGCTGCATACTTTTGAACAAGAGGCACATTGGGGACGGCTTTAACACAATCAATCTTTTTTTAACAGATTTAACTGTAGGTAAGGAAGATGTTGCTCAATGAGTACTATGTATTATTGGGAATTTGTGACAGTCAACCTTATATTTGGACCTTACAACTGCTTACCATCAGGTAGAGTACTGCTTTCTATAAAAAAAGTAAGAGTACAATATATAGAATAATGTGATAGAAAACTACTTTCCAGAGCCAGTGGTACTGTACTCTTACTGTAGCATACTTTAATAAATAAAATATTTTGTTTCCTCTACTTCCAGATAACTCTCCTTAACCCGTTCTGCCTGGTGGTGTACGCGCTGGCGTCGTGGACGTTCTTCCGCGAGCGCGTCTTCGCTGAGGAACTGACCCTGCTGGCCTTCTTCGGAGACCAGTACTCCGCCTACCAGGCCAGGGTGGGCACCGGTCTGCCCTTCATCCGAGGACACGTTCCCGCCAACACTGACCAGCGGCTGAGGGAGGACCACTGGAGCTACTGAGAGTGTGAAGGTCAGACTGTTTGAGATTATACAAGGGAAGGCGAATCGGTTGAAGCCGAACAAAACGCTACGAAATAATTTGGACATTTTACCGACCCTTATGTCTGGGGCAAAAAGTGCTACTGATTTATTGCAAGAGTTAACATAAAGCGCGGCTGATCGTACTTGCAAATAATCAATGCTTTGAGGAATATTATTGTTTTTAACAAGTATTACGTACGTACGTTCTGAGTCGGTTCTTGTGAGTAAGGGTATGTTATTTTAGAACGACGTAGGAGATTTAATTCTGGGAAGAACTTCATACTCTTGCGTAGCCTTTGACACGCTTAATAGCTTAATAAAGTGCTTCAAACGGTCTTACAATTAGCTAAAAAGTGATATTGTATTCTTAGTTGCCTTAAACAACATATAACTTGACTGGGTATTTCTCATACTGAACAAAATAATTATATTGATAAATTTAAATTCCATGTTTATCAACAATAGGTAAACTAGGACTAAAATGGAGTAAGAAGTTTTAGTGCTAATTTACCTCCTGATTGGTAATATTATTAGGTGTCTTCCTTTGAAGTATAATAATGTGTGGTATGTTCATTGTTATGTCAAATATTTTTACTTGTATATAAGCAAAAAAAGAAGTGTTCTTAAACAAAATTTTCCGCTTAAATTATACAACTTACCTACTAAGAAAATATTTGTGGTCTGGTGGTCTGTAAAGCTTATGGTGAAAAAATACATAACTATTATAAACATGGCGTGTTGCTGTTGGTGGTTTGCTAGAAGTGCAATGTTTGCAGTTGCATTATTATTACATTTTAGCTTGCGATAATATAAGAGCAGATGTATGAATGTTGTGATTTGTTTCCTCAAATTACATGAATTATTTATTGTATCAGAAAATGTATGTAAAGGAGACAATGTACAAAAAAATATTAGCAAAATGTTTAACAAAATTTTACAGCCCATTAAGATTACCTAATAAACTTTGTACTTAGTAATTCTAGCTAGTGTGAGTTGGCTAGTTATTCAATGTTCATCCAAATACATAATGTTAATGATATAAATATATTTCCTAATAGTCTTTTATCGAAAGCAAATTTTTATTTGTTGTTTAAATAATGACTTATGAATGCATTTCGTGGTTTTCGTATTTTAATTAAGTTGACGTTATAAGCATTTTTTTGTATTTTTTTTTCTTTTTTTGGGGTCTAGAATTAAGAACCTTTTCAGATATTAAACACCGGCTTAATTTAATCGTGTTGTGTAAAATTAAGAAAGTGCAATATTAAATTTATGTCACCATTTAATGTTGCATCTTGTAAACTTATTAATTTCTGTACATAACACTGCCCTGTAAATATATCAAATAAATGAAACTTAGTATTTTTACTAAGACTTTATTGTATAAACTTGTCTTTGTACAAAATAATTAACGTTTGATTATCTATTAAAATAACTATTTACTAGAATGTTTTTTTCCTTTGAGACTTTCGGTAAGAAAAAAGCCCATTAATAGATAAGATTTGAAAATATATAACGACCGGCGCAGGTTATTATTTGTAAGTTGTGTAACATAAGTGGTTATGGTTATGCTCTAAGGTTAATGTTAATGATAAGGCAGATCCATGTATCATTATTATATATTTTGTATTTTATTTATAACTAGCGGCCGCTTGCGACTACGACCCAGTGGGTTTCAGTATCAGCATATATACTAGTGTTATATTATAGCTTAAAGCCTTTCTCGATTATCTAACTATCCAACACAAAAAATATTTTTCATTTCGAACAAGTATGAAGTTTGGAGTTCACCTATTGGAGGCCCTGGACACATGGAAAAAGGGGCCAGTTCTTAGTTCAGCGCGTTCAAGCAAGCAAACTCTTTAGCTTTATTATATTAGTGTGACTACATACGTTTATCAGTTCATTTAGTGAAAACCTCCGTCCCATGGAACGTTTAATTTGTTGGTGGTATATGTAATGTATGTGTGTTACTGTGTTTGGTGTGAGAGTTGCGCGGGCGAGGCGCGAACGTAAACACCATTGTGTTACCGAACGCGGCCCCATGGCGAGAACCGTCGTGTTGATCGTCCTACTCGACACCCTGCCAGGTCAGTCAATGCTTCATTTATTTACTTTAAACGAAGTTTTTAAGTAACTGAACAAACCTGTTTCCTTGAAAAAAATTAGGTTGAGCCATCTCAAATAATTCAAAGTGTTCAAAGATGACGGAAAATTACGAAAAACGGATTAACTAATCGTTAGCTGTGTTGTGTGTTTAATGTAACACAAAAATGTAAAGCGCTTATGTATCATAGTTTTTTCTCGTAGTAACGTGTCAAGCTAATGGTTGATTTCGAATAGAGAACCATCAGAACCAGTAGCAAATACCTACACTTAAAGAGGCACCCAATATTTTAAATATGATCCCCAATTTTTCAGACTTCCCGAAAATATTGAATGAAACACTTGCAAACAGATATAAATTAGAACCAACCACCAATAACATCGATCAGTGTGGTCCCACGATTGTTAATTCTGTGTTTAATAAGACTAGACCAGGAAGCGTAGAAAGCAATGATTTGGAAGAAAACATTAACGATTTAAAGGACTCTGTAACTGGCGGTGATAACAATGAATTAACTTTCCAAGACTACACGCCCGAGCAATATAATTTCTACTCTTTCGAGAATGCAGACTTTATCAGTGTGTATGACACCCCACGAGGTATAATAAAAAACAATACTCATGCTCAGAATCCAGAAAACTTTCCCACGATAGCAACAGTGAGTGTAGAAGAAAGCGCGCCTTTTTTGGTCGCCATTTTCGAAACGCTGTCAAATATTACAGCGCAAACTTGTGCAGGTACTTTGTTGTCGTCAAATTGGGTTGTAACTGCGGCCAGCTGTGTTAATGTTTTGGGGAATTCATATAGGAATAATAAGTGAGTACCTACCTACATATACCTACATGTTCCATTTTACAACCAATTGTTTTCTTATGATCATTAAAAACTGTAGTTATTTTCGCCATGTTTATTCATAGAATGTACCAAAAACCAAAAATGTGTGCATATTTGTGTGTTTTGTTTATTTTATTTAATTAGTTTTATTACCTGCAGATCGAACAGTATAGAAAAAAGCAGCTACACTATTGTAGCAGGTTCTACGAATCCTCTCGCCGATGGGTCTGTACACAACGTGACCGATATTATATTTCCCGATCCCCTTGAAGTCACACAAATGGTTGACCACAAAAAAGACCCAAATTCCGTCGTGAAGATAAGAAACTCAAGTTTGGTTTTGATGAAGATAGAGCCAGGACTGACTGCTGGCGGGATAAAGACCTTTGAGAATGAGATCAGGGAAGGGGTGGAAGTAATAGTTCACGGATGGACGTTGTTAAAGGTATGTGATGGAGACTAACGATCTCAGTATTTTACCCATTTTTTAACAATACAGTTCTAATATCAATATTTTATGTAGATTGGTATAGTAATATTTTTCAAACTAACTGTTCTTCAAACAGTATTGATGTCTGACAGTGTGAAGCTTCCTCAGGGGAGCCCTCACAGGTGAAGGAGCCACTAATTTACCTAAGCATGCTGCTCAATAGATTTAAAATTTAACACAAGTACCTTTTCTTTAGAACGATTCTCTAGAAGTGATGCAATCCACCTCCACCCTAGCCAGGGTGGCCGCTGTGTCGACGTGCCACATCGCATCGGCTTGTGGGCAGTGCCTGGTTTTAAGCGGTGGCTCTATAAACGCTCAGGTAGGAGTCCACTTGCGTATTTACTACTTACAAGTCTTAAAACTAACTTTTTATCACCGACCACAGTCGTCAAACTTACTAACTTCTAGGTATAATTTATTTGGATCGTCAGCGATTAGCTTTTAATGGTTAAGTACATTGAAGTATGGGTAATGGCGGAATCGTAATCTCAGCATGTGCGCATTTTCCCAAACAAGTAATTTCCCATATCCGATGTTATTTCAGTGGAATATCAATTCGATTGTACATTACGCTAGGCACTTTTAATTCTTAGTTATGAATTATGGTTGGAAGCATAATAATATGCCTACGAGCTGTTTGTGATCGAAAATATCAAGTTAGCATTTCTATGTTTCCATTAAGAAAAATAGGTACCCAAAAATTTAAAATTAAATACATATTTTCTCTGCCAGAAGAACCTAAATAAAACAATAACTCATGATGACACAACGATGACCATGATTCGAGTAAATTTTTCAACCCACTTTGTAAACTTAAGCCACTTGGTAACCGCCCTCGTTCCCAGGTGGGGTCCGGGGGCCCCGTGACGGCGCGGTCGGGGCGCGGGGCCCGCCTGCTCGGCGTGCTGCTGGACGAGAGAGCCCCCATGCTGGCAGAGCCGCTCTCCCCCAGCTCCTGGGTACATCGAGCTTTGGTTAACAATAAAACATAATAAAAAAGCCTTGCATGTCTTCTACTAAGTTTTTTATTTTTATTCAAAAATTAGTAGATGTAGGAATCTGTTATAGGCGATGTGACAGCAGTATTTATTTATTCTTAGTAGCAACATCTTTTATTAGATTCATAGCTGTTTGTATGAAATACATATTTCCTACCAAGACTTGCTACTGTGAAATATGTATGTAGTACGTAGTCATTCAGGGTATTAATGTCCCACCACAGAGCACAGGCCTCCATCATTAAATGTTAATGTTGTTACAAAGATGGGTTTTGGCTTAATCACCATGCTTACCAAATGCAGGTTCGTGATCACAACATTCAGGATAAAAATAATAAAAATTGCCTAAAAAGCGTTAGGCCCAAATTGAACTTGATCGTTACATGATAATTGTCTTGAATTGGGTTAAAGTTAAACCCAATACCCTTGACACGTAGCCAAGGATAATATTGAAAATACATCCTTCGAGTTGGAGCGAATCAATGAAGCACTATTTGTTTTGTTTCAACTTTCCGTTTTATCTACCTACGGCTACGTTATTTCATACAGCAGTCATTCACAGTTAGGTCCATAATGTTGATAAATAATGCCTGTTGAAATAGATTCTTCGACTATTCTGTCCCTGTTTGTTAGTTGCCAGACAGACAATAAAGGTGAACTCACCAACCAATTTATTTGTCTAATTGTATTTATTTGACTCATGCGATTGAGCAGAAGATGTACCTATCCTTTGTTTGTTTGTAGCACCAACAGATCATTTGTTATGATGAATGAATGAAAGATGCTAGTCATGAATTGATACAAAAATATATATGATAGACACCATCGATTGCAATCAAATGAACCATGCAAGGTTGTCAGTGGGTTGCATTGTATGTCATAAAATTCAAATAAATAGCACGTCACTGCCGGGGGCTAGAAACACCAATCATTGTGCGAAAACAATCGAGGAAAATAATCAAAAACAGCTCTGAGTGTTCAGCAACTCTTACTTAGTGTTTTGTGTAAAATATTTTATTTATTTACCAGTAGGGTTAACTAAACTCATATATCTTCGCCCATAAAAACTTGCTGATCAGCCGTGCATCAGGCCATTGGCAGTGAATTTGCATCCTGCAGCGCTTACACAACCTGGGAAACGCGGCGCACACGAACATGAGCGCAATTGACCATTCCGCGGTTACGCGCGACGACTACTTTTTGCTTCTCATTTCTTATTTTATAGTTTCCTTTTGTAGAGAGAGCTAGAGTTATCTATCGCAGTCCACTGCTAGACGTAGGCCTTATACCCGTAGTTACCTGACAGGCGTGTTGGAGACCCTGGAAGGACCTGGTGTGTATTAGTAATTAGTTCGATAATTTTCGAAAGTCTTAAATAACCTTCTTTCCTTCAAGGCAGAGTGTATTCATTTTCCATTGGGAAAATGTCCTTTTGTCGCTTCTTACGACACCCACGGGAAGAAAATGGAGGAGTACCTAATTTCTAAGCCGGTATGACACGGCACGATTACGAGATCCCTCTCATAACAGCATGGCCAGGTGTTTACCCAGTAGTCGGTCTGGCGGTCAAGTGGGCAACGGTGTTGTATAACCGCGCGGGTTACTTATCATGGTGCGATGGCGTGTCCGGAGTACGGCGCTGCACTCGACCGGAACTGCGCCTAGCTCCAACCACGCACATCGAGAAGAGGAACCGCATTGCGAATATGCATACGACACTATGCAAGTAAAAGAATGATGTGAGATTGTGCCTCTTCTATAAGCAGCTATAGCAGCTCTTAACATTTCGCACGAAAATTAAATTTGGTAAATAATAGAAAGTATTCTTTAATACTCTTTAATTACTAATTAATATAGTTTAATAAGGATCGTGACGTAAGAACCTACCCATTATTCTGCTTTTTGGATCGTCATTGCCTAATTGTCAAAATTGTATGTCTATCGATCGAGTTTAAGAAGAAGAAATTGATAAAACATTGCTATAATTTAATTTTAAATTTCACTTAACTTAGATTGTACGTGTAAGTTGTTGTTGCATCAGTTTCCCGCCGTCGCCGGTGCGGATCTTCTTTCACCGGCGCAAGTTCCGGAAGCAGACCACAAGTCGTGGCGTGAGTGCGCCGCAATCGCGACACTGACCGCCAACGTGACGTCACAGCGAAGAAAGTGGTCGCTCGTGACGGCGGCACCGCGCGGCTGAGGCAGCAGGCCGCCAGTGTGCGATACACCGTCGCGCGGGATGGACGAGGCGCGCTGACTGCCCCGCGCCATGTCGTTCCGGAGGCTGCTGAGCGCCGTGCGGTCGGCGCGGCAGGCGCTGACGCGCGGCGCGCCCATGGCCGACGGGCTGCTCAAGTCGCTGCTGTCGGTGCTGGTGATCTGCTGCATCGCGGCGTCGTCCCCGCCGGCGGCGTCGGCCAAGCCGTTCGCGTTCTTCCCGGCGGGCTGGTCGCTGGCGGGGCTGGTGGGCGGCGCGGGCGCGCGGGCGGACGCGCGGCGCGAGGCGGGCGTCAAGCCCTACACGGGCCGCCGCGTGGCCAACGACACGCTGCGCATGATCTACCACCACGACCAGACCGTGGCCGTGGTCGAGCTCGGCCCCGCCAAGCTGCTGCGCAACTGCGAACTCATCGAGACTTAGTGAGTATGCCTTTCCTTTTAGTATTCGTGTTTTAGCAAGAACTAAGTATAAATTTTATTATTTATTAAGAAAATTCTTTTTTTTTTCTTTAAATACAGATGTTAAATATGATACATAATATGGGAACAGATAGAGGGTAGTCCAAATATTTTCAGAGTTTGTCCTAATATTTACGAAGGATAAAGACCATCCACAATTTTCTAATCGTGAAACTCGTAATATATGTAGGTATTAACTATTTACTATTTAACATACTCGTATACATATTTTATCGTAGCAATTTAAATACGACGTTTTGTCATTTTAATTGTGGGTTGTCAGATTTTGGCAACGAAGGAACTGGTTACGTTAATTTTCTGACTTCTTACATTTATTGATTAAATGGAACATGTTTTTAAATGTTTGTGTGATGAACATCGGCATTTGTACTCGAGTCATGGATGTTTATAGAAGTATTTAAGTATGTCTATCCGTTCCCTAGCATCCATAGTACAAGCTTCGAGCTTAGTTTGGAGCTAGGCAATTGGTGTGTCAGTCCAAGGCATTTATTTATTTATTTTATTTATTTATTTATACA
The DNA here is from genome assembly GCA_958496325.1 of Nomophila noctuella. Classification (NCBI taxonomy): domain Eukaryota; kingdom Metazoa; phylum Arthropoda; class Insecta; order Lepidoptera; family Crambidae; genus Nomophila; species Nomophila noctuella. The sequence continues at coordinate 15,011,336 of OY292492.1, forward strand.
ATTTGTATCTTAAAAGAATTCACAAATTGACATAGACATGAAGTATGTGATAACATAACATAACATAGCATATTGTAAAATAAATAAAATCTAAGATTTGTGTACAAATAAATAAAACATTTGAAATGCATTTCGGCGGTAGAATTTTATACAAAGTTATGATAATGTTGAATTTCACACTTTTGAATACTAACTAACGCACAAATATAAATAATAATAGCCTTTAAATATCAATTGTTAGTTAGGATAGGACTCAAAGGCTAAAGTGAAATGTTAAGTTTCCTTAATTATATGCCAATCGTAAGTTGAGTGATTACTGCTAATTGTTCACATAGTTAGTGCGTGCGTGTAACCATTAGAATATAGATCAGTTCACAGATAATTTATCACACAGGTGATCGTCCACGGTCCAAGCAGCTACGCTTGGCGTAACTTGCGGGTAGTTATTATATGCACATTATGTGGGTACTCATTATGGTTTCACAATAATGGCTTAGTTCATGTTGAGCTGAGAAAAGCGGGTAATGTTCACTTTAAACAGTTGCTAGGTAGCTTTTATGATGTGTCCTGACAAACATTCAACCCTAGGTTATCCTATACATAACTCTTGGCTTTAAGTAGAATAATTATGACAACAGAAAGGATCCCCTTCATTTACGAAGGGAAAATTATACCTAAGGGTATCTAATGTTTTCTGAGGTTTACGCGACTGTTACTCATGAAATAAAACTACTTTTAATATAATCGCTGTTTATATTTTTTAAGGGTATCTGTCTCTCCATCCTCTATCTTATAGAATACCAAACTGAAGTTGCACTCATTTGTTTCTGTCAGTGTGAATAAGGTCTCGTAAAAAACTTAAAAATCATCCCGGCTTCACAAAATTCATAGTAACTAAAATTTATGTATTTGGCTGACCCATTGATGTATATTTTTATTTATTTATACAATTTGTTTTAAAAAGCGGGCTTGGTGCCGCAAACAGTCCAATTTAATTACTAGACCAGGGAGATGGTTAGGCATTTTAGCATTTTGGCAACATTGCAGTAAGATTATCTTAACCGGTGAACTTAATTGTCGGTAAGGAAAGACTAATCACGCTGTTGCAAGGTAATTAAAACCCAAACTCTGTTATCGCATCAACTTAGTTACTTTGATATCATGAGACGTCTATGAAAGAAAGAAAATTCCGTTACATTGAAATGTGAATTGTGCATCTACCAAATTGTCATTGTCAAATTCGTAATCAACATCATCATTTGAGCGTTAGTCCAGGTTGCTTCCTCTGCCGTTGCCTCGGAGTACAGAGTCCGAATGGCTCGGGGATGGATCGGTCAATCGTCTCACAATGCGGATACCGGTCTCTCTCTCTGCTCGGGTACAAGGAAATCCGCTGGACAGGAGTATAGTGGGTAGTGTGGCATAAACTTTCGAACCCCACACACGGCTGCAGGTTTTGCTTTGCTTTGCTGAATTGCTGCTTTTTCGACTTTTTAAACGGTCTTCAGCAGATGTCAAATTCGTAAAAACAGAAAAAGAAATACGCTTTCGCTTTGCTTGTCAATATAAACTTACTCTTATTCATGCACTTACTGTTGGTTAAATAATTTCGGTCGACCTCAACTATGTACATAAGTATAAGACACGAGCTTGAAGCACGGATTAGTTTCAATGCGCTCATAAGAGCAGGTTCAAGTGTTTTTTACATTCTTATTTTTGAGAGTAATTGCATTTGAATTGTAAGATTATCTTTAAGGCCTTGTCCTTTCAATTGGAAGTGGAAAAGGTTAAGTAGAAATTAGTTTGTAGTATGATAATTTAATTCATAGTGAATGACCTGCTGAAAACAAGTTTGATCTTGCTCAAATTGGTAATACTTAAATTTTTTTTTTGTATTATACCTATCTACGTGTGTGACGACAACAGGATGTATAGGAAAATGCTTTCGTGGATTAACGCTGAGTGTACAATTTTTTCTAAGCTTTCTCAACATTTTTCATGCCGATAAGTATAGAATTATCAGACTTGGCAATGTTTGGATCTTCAAACCAATGTAAATAGATACATTATAGACGTATACCTGTTTGTAAATTAAGTAATGATACCTACCTTGCGAAAAAACTCGGTAGCAGGTCCCTAAAATTAAGACGTGTCAATAGACCAGGAAGACACATAGTATAATCTTATCCATTTTAGCCTTGAGGTCTGAAGCCCAGTAAAGATGTCAAGGTCGATCAGGGACACGGCAGTACCCTTGGCGTATCCGTACGGTGTAATAGCGCTAGTTACGCGACCTTTCCTGCCTTGCCGCGTCGTAACCCAATGACATGAGCTAGGCAAAGGATGAATGTGCTGGAATATCCTGGAAGCTAAATAGATAGATGGAAAAAAGCTATTGGAATCTGATAGTACTTAGATTCATATTAAATTTTAAAGAGCAACTATCGAGTTTCTTGCCGCTTCTTCTCAGTAGATGACTGCATTCCAAAGTCGGTGGTAGGTTCAATGTGTTGTTTTTTTATTATTATTGACGATTCAGAAGTGCTTTTCTGAGGCCTATTTGAATAAAAATATTTAGATTTTGATTTTTAAAGATTATTGACGATTAATTAGTGCATATCTGAAGCTTTATATACGACTAAATTGTTGGCGCATCCGTACGGTGTAGCTGACATGTACTAGACGTGAAAAGGCAAATGTGCCGAAATATACTGGATGCGATATATTTACTCTGGAAGGACAGCATAAAGAATCCGATGAAATATTTTAAAGTTGACGATTCGTTAGTCCGTGCCTCCAGTTTAATTTGACAAAAAGAACAACATTATACAGTAAAAGATCAAGTAGTTATAACTAGTTTTCTGAGGCATCTTGTTTTCTATAAATATCCGAGAGGTACCGATCGCCATGATACTGTTCGTGAAATAAGCCCATCCTTTACATTCGTGTCTTTGTACATTTTATGTCTTCAAAAGCCCTTAATCACTATTAATAGACGTATTTACCAGGCAGTAACTAAATATTCCGCAAAAAAATTAAAAACATGAATAAAAATTCGAATTACAAACCGTTTTACATTAATCGAAAATTCGAAACCAAAAACTACTTTCGTTCGTGCTACCAATGTCTAACATAAAGAAACTAATTCGATAAGTCGACGTCATTTAAAGAGATCGTCCACTGTCGTTTACAAACCGCTTTTCGTGTAAGAAACGATTTATAATCGGATGAAGTTATCTATCACGTGCAAAACTCATTTGCATTCAAAATAAAAAAGCAGTTTCTATCTCAAGCATTACAGCGATTAGTCATAGAAAATTAAATTGTGCCTAGTTGAGAGGGTAATTTTAATGAGAGATTTGTAATAAAAACCTCATAACACATGCAATGTACATATATGTAATAAGGAAAAAATATGTAAACAACGTAAAATTATGTAATGAAAAAAGTTTATTTCAGCGTTGTCTCTTGATGCAAAGTGAATGCTAATTGGGTGATAGCAAGTACGATAAGTTAGATTTCAAGATGATTTCAAGATATTTATTCTCATACCAACAAACAGTTTATTTACAACAACGTAATAACGTAATAAAAAAGTATTAGAGGTCCCCAAAATTTCCTCATTGCTTGTTCTTGCAACTCACTGAAGGAAGCACGGCTTAGCCATTCTTGCGCAGTGTTTAGCAAATTAACATGATTGATGTATCGACGAAATGTAATTACTAACATTCAGACAAGTGTTGGCAGTTAATCTATCACCGCATGCGCTGATTGGCGGAGACGGTGCGGGCGCTTCCTCGACGCATGCGCAGAGCGCTGTGCGCAGGATTCGCCGCCATTGTCACTTCCTCTCAAGTTGTTTTGTACGGGCGCGACGGGTATTGCGAATATGTTCAGCTTCTTGCTTGACTTATTCGGTAGCGATCGAAATCGTGAGGAGACCTGCATTGCCCCGGATGGCGAAGGGTGCGGGTTTTGGGACCACCTGGTTCGTCAGGCAATATCTATTTCTTTGTTTAAATTTAAATGTCGGTTTAAATATTATTAAAATTAAATTTAATGTCGGTCAATAGTTTTAAGTGGAAATTGGTATTAGTCCCTCTAATGATCCTTTCTCAGCGGTACAGTGGCAACTGTACTATAGGTATTAATTAGCTATAGGTATGTCTGAGTTGAGTTCGCGCGGAACCACAAAATTTGTGGTAAAACCACCGATAAATCTTAATACTACTCGTACGTCTATGATCTGTGATCCTTTTAGTCAGCAAACCAACGTTCAAGGCAGAATACTAATGACCTTTCATGAACATAATCACTTAAAAAATAAAAGAGCCAAGCTCTCTAATTATGATGAGTAAAAACTAGCAAACAAAACACATTTTCTTATATAATATTTAAATGCCACGAATCCTAATGAGTTGTGGAGTCGTTAAGTAATATAGAGGTGATTGCAACATTGCCGTCATTACCATTCATTAATGCATTATTCTAATTTGCATCAAAAATTACGAGAGGTGTGATGTGTTTCTTTAAGTACGAAAAAAATGGCAATTGAATGAATAATGATTAGTCTTGGTACCATCAACCCAACACTTTAATTACTGCTAAGCAGTCATAGTTGGATATTACTGATTGGATTTTATGTAGTTTGAAATAAGATCACAACGAAATAGATCAATCAGATGTATTTTTTTCGGTTATTGTGGTTTTAATTGAGGCAATAGCTGAGGATGCGACCGAAAGACGCGCTAAGATTATGATGATGATGATGATATTTAGTTTTGATACATTAAACTACACACTCTGCACTATAGCAGTAGAGTTATGTTTCGCATAAAAATCTACTCCTTCCTTAATTTCCAGGCCAGCACACCCACACTTTCTCCCATTGCCCATCACCTGTACTTCATTAGTCTGACATACACCTTGGGGAAAGCGTTTAACAAAGCTGGGAAGTATTGTCTATGCAGTTACTATTAGTCCGGTGAATAATGAGTGAGGCGGGCGGGTCCGAAGATGGCAGCGACTCCTGCGCAGCATACTAACTAAGTAGAGTGACGTGGGCGCCATTGCCAATTAGCATTACCAAGGATTAAGGCAGCCTTGGACAGATTTCGTTTCGTTTAATTACTGGGGTAATCTAGTAATGTTATGTTCGAGGCAAAATGAATCGCTTGGGAAAGCTTTTGGTAAAGGTATTACTCCAGTCAAAATAGACATTCCAGTTTGCATTAATTCCCAACAAGCTGGATTTTTGTGCAGGCCTTGAATACGTCAATACAAATGATATGTCAAAATTCCCCATCGATCCCGCTTGTGCGTTGTTTTTTATTCGTGGTCAAAGGGCCCAAATTTGCGTTTTTTGCTTATATCTCTGAAACTAAGAGAGCTATCGAAAAATGGTTCAGGTAAAGTTTGTAGATCGTAAAATTGTCTACCTAAAAGATCTCTACACTTTTCTTGTACAAAGCAGCGCTATCGAGATATCATGACTTTAAGCCGCAGAAAAGTCGTATTTTCGAGTAGCCCACATTATGCAATTACAATAAATTGTGTTGAGTAGTTTATCTAGAGCAGGTGGCAGTTAAGTATGGATTGACTCTAAACTTTTATTTACCAATTTCCAGCCCCAATTTTCAGGATTTAGATCATTGAAGTCAAAAAGACAAAATGATGTAAAGCTTGCATTCATTCCCAACAAGCGGGACTTTTGTGCAGGCCTTGAATACGTCATCACAAATGATATGTCAAAAGTCCCCATCGATCCCGCTTGTGCGTTGTTTTTTATCTGTACTGAAAATCTTCTGATCCTATTTCTAACCTTTCTGGTAGTCAAACCTCAATGGTCCCTCTAGAGACTTTTACTCCTTACATGAAATAGGATCGATTGGCGCGAAAAAAAAATTTGGAATTTTCAGTACAAAATGTATGGAAAAGTTTTTTGCGATTTCTCCAACCATTTTTCGATAGCTCTCTTAGTTTCAGAGATATAAGCAAAAAACGCAAATTTGGGCCCTTTGACCACGAATAAAAAACAACGCACAAGCGGGATCGATGGGGACTTTTGACATGTCATTTGTATTGACGTATTCAAGGCCTGCACAAAAATCCAGCTTGTTGGGAATTAATGCAAACTTGAGCCTTAATTTTGTCTATTTTGACTGGAGTATATGGTCGTGTTTGATTTCTCGGCTCAAGTAATATGAAATTTCTTAGAAAAACTTTTTGGCATTGTGTGGATCTCTATTCTTGTAGCTTATCTATTCTGTTCAGACTTTCTTTGCTATTTTGGTTTTCTTTGTCATTTTCTGCTGATTCCATGACTGTTAAATATGATGGATCTACAATCACACGGTAATAAACATTGAAAAGCATTAACGTTGCCGCGTCAAAAATTACTTATTAGCGAAAAATAAATATGTCGTTCAAAGATTCGCGTTAACAAAACAACTTAAATAACGTAACGAATCCTATTAGTAATGGTTTTCAATACCAACTAGAAAAACAAACAAAAGCACTAATTGTATGTTTAGTTGAATAAGTTAAAATGTTCATGAATATTTTAGTAAGTTGAGAATAGCTATCTACTTATGGGCTTATGGGTACCTATAATTGCATGTACTCGTAAACACTATAATAAGATATTGTGGTTAGAGTATATGGAACGATTATTTAGTTTATGTATCTTCTATAGAAGTAACCAATCATATTTTATGTGTGCAATGCAGCTCATGGCATTGCACATGTTATTCTGTGACCACAGACAAAGCACAATTTGCTGTAATAGCCTATATCTAGCCTTGGTCCTGTTAGCTATTGACGTGAATAGATCGAGGCTAATGAGATTTTGTAATAAGTAGATGCAGGTACTTTTGATACATTTACCACTGATATGACGTATCATATATTTATCAAATACTAGCTGCCCGCCCCGGCTTCGCCCGTGGTACTTACTTACATGTATTATACATACAAACCTTCCTTAAGAATCACTCTATCTATTAAAAAAAACCGCGTCAAAATCCGTTGCGTAGTTTTAAAGATCTAAGCATACATACGGACATACAGCGAAAGCGACTTTGTTTTATACTATGTATTGATATTTATATAACCACTGTTATTTCGTACATCTAACTAACCTATCGACATCATAAAACACATTCATAGTTGAAACATTTTCTTGAATGTATGTGATTTTTGTTGATAGGCTAAAGGTATCATTGCTATTATTTACTATACAACGCATTATTAAAAATAAAATCTGACCAATAGAAAAATTAAAAACTGTACTTTTAATGTTTCAATATGTCATGACGTGTGTGAGTGAGTATTGATCCAGGTATAATTTATCTATTAAACTTGCATGGGAACCTTGGCCACCTGCGGACAATCGAAGCCGTACAAAGGTCACACATTTTAATGGATAGGAAAGCCAATTACGTTTGAAAGCTAAATCATAATGAAAATCTGTAATCAATCATGATAACGTTTGTACCTTCTGAAGACATCACGAATATGTATATGTAGATCGGAACTTAATGCAAAAACAAATCTAACCTTAGCTTCCAACAATCAAATTTCATCTTTTATTGCGTCTATTTGATCAGAAGCAGTTATCTGTCTTGCAATGATAGACTTGCATATAAGAATTATAGAATATTGTAGGAACTTAGTTTCCTGAAGGAAAGTGCTTACAATTATGTATATAAATAGTTTGATCTCATATCATTCTTAAGTATTCTGACGTGTAATCTTGATGAATTTGATTTAGAATAAAGATATTTACAACAACTATTCAAATATTACAGTGACGACAGAGAACTCTTTATTGTCCGATAAACAGTACGTGCAAAGAAATACGCTGTAGTAGGTATTCTGAGAAAAACTTTCATTTCACACTTTTGAATAGTGAGTTCCTCGTTGATATTTATCGTATCTTAGTTATGCTATGAACTAATTGTCTAATAGTATTTGAATGTGAATTAACTGAATCTCAGCAGTTGCATAGGTACTGAGGCCGTATCATCCACGGATGCGGCTTTATTATCTAAGGTCTAGATTACGTCCACCGGTCGTTCGCGATCGATTGTGGAGTAATCTGACGAGGCTCGGCGGCCATTGTGGCGCGACAATGCGCGCGCGCAGCCATCGCGATTGTTGCGCACGCACACACCCGCACCTGACAGGAATGTACTCTTTACTTTTCAAAGAAACACTCCAGTAAACATGACTTTCTTAAGTAGATTTCATATTATTGTTTCCGTCGTTTGTCCGGTAAAAGGCATGAAAGGCGAATGTTTTCTTTCTTTACCTAGAAGGTGACGACATAAATGCCGGGAGAAAAAGACATGGGCAATGGATATGCTGATGTACAGTATGCATAAGTTCAATGAAATGGAATGGAATTGATGCGCGAAATGGATTTGAATCTGATCTGAAATGAGAGAGGCGGTGCAAATTGAAATACTAGTCCAGGGTTATATAGGACTCAGTTCTCCGTCTTACACTTAGGAAATCTGGCCTCCCTTCTGCTACATAGCATCCATCATCACATTCTATACTACAAATCTAAATATAGCCGCATCGCAGCGAACAGTGTCAAGTGATTTGATTTGTAAGGTGAGCGGTGTCATTGTCGCCTGTCCGCTAACTTCGCTAACTGGAGCGCTTTCGCCGCGATACCACCTGGACATAACACATACGAGCTCATGTCTAACCCTTCTGTCAGCCTACTGTTTGACTTCTGACTTTACAATGCCCTACTTGCATCGTTTCACAGTATTGGCCTTAGGCTTTCGTCCCAACGACGGCGGGGTGACGACTTAGCTATCTTTTTGCACAAGTTACTGATCAGAAGTTTAGTGATTCTGATTGATCTGTGTTGAGTCCTCCTGGATGACGTATGCATAGCTTTTTGCCTTCTTTTGCTAAACATGTTTGTAATGTTTGATTATCTTTTCCTGCCTAAAGTATAACATGTTTTATTAATCCCAAACTTTCTTTTTGCAACTTATTACAACTTTCTTTTCAACAATGTTGTTGCTTTTTTGGCGTCACATTGCATAACTTTATTTAGTAAACTAGACATCTCGATATAGTCATCAAAGTCAGCTTTCAAAATCGCAACATAAGAAGAAATATTGTATCAAGTTCATTAGAAGATTCAAAATCAGCTTTCAAAATCGCAACTTGATATTAACTTTTATTTAGTGAATACACTAAAAGTTAATATCAAGTTGCGACAAGTTCACTAAAGTTTGCTGTCAAAATCTCAATCCTAGGTATCAACTTTCCGGCTAGCATCCTCGTTCTAGAAGTGTCAAGTCGCGTCTAGAATCCGCGAGGGGTCGCGAGCTAGCTGATTGGATCATTGACGCGCCGGCATTATGCAACACCGTGCCAAAAGAATACTTGAACGTTCACTATCATTCCGATCATCGTATGCGCACCGCGCGTGCCTGACGACTGATCTTATCGACCGTGAAACGAGTTTAATCGCGTTTCGCACCGTAACGTGACTCCATTTGACTGCAGTCGAGGAGAAAATTGTGTTTCACAGTCGTATTTAACTTAATTAATTATTAAATCTTATTTATTTTAATGGTTTTGTAATACTGCTTTGATCGCGTACGAAAAACGCAAACTATTAAAATACTTACGTAATCTCATTTCTTAGTTATTTTGTAATCATTGTTTGTAAGTCCACTTATATTGAAAGTTATGAACCAAAACTATGGTTTTATAATCCCTCGAATAAAATTAATGAACTTTCAATGTTTAAAGCGAAAGTGTCAATAAATAAGCTTTCAGGTAAATGAATTGGTCTACAACTTGGTTGATGAACAACATTCACGCTACATTGTAACTCAGACGAGCGCTTATTTTCTCCCGCAGTCGTCTCTTAGGTGTATCTGCAGTCAAAGATCTTGTTTTACTGAACGCTTGCTCTAGGTTAACTTTCTTCCGAGTCGTGATCACGACTTCCAGCCTTTGAAGGAAAGTCTATCTTGTTTCTCTGTATGTGTCAGTAGATTCCAAAAGTGTTTGTTTTGCTATATTCTAAAGCGATGGGCAAATTCGCACGACTTTTATATTTTTCTACGGCGTCTGTCACATCCGTACAATTTGAACTTGTCGAACTTCACCATCGCCATCAAACCTTTGTCTAGCCATCCCATGAAGTTTGTCTGTCTTTGTGTGTGAACGAAGTCCTCTTTGTGTTTTAATCAAAGGATGTTTAAGAGGACTATGGTCTTATCGTCCATCACTTGTGACCTGTAGTTCCTGGCGTTGGTTCAGGCGTTGTTGCTTCACACATGTAATACACGTGTTTCACGGCTGCTCACAGGATGGCAAGCCGGTCTCGTTAAGGCAATTGGACGGCTTTCATTCGGTCGCGTGACCGCTGGCTGGTTCCGTCTGGCGCGGAGTCGTCCGCAAATTGCCGCGGCAGGACCAACACGTGACCCGCCCATGGAGCACAACGGGTCCAATGACAGTGACTAAACGGTTCCCAGTATTATTATTTTAGTGGCGAATTTGTCCAAATTGAACGGGTACTTTTCCTTTTCCGTTGTACAACAATTGTGCGTAAAGTTGCCATAGAATACGATTAAGTTAAGGAGGATCTGTAGTCAGTCACCACAGTATAGAGAAAGATAACTGACATTAGTAGACCGTCGTCGAAATGATAATTACTAAAGATACTAACGTAGCGGTTGTAATATAAATCTCCTTCAGGGCAATGGAAATTACGATTCAACGATACAAGTAGCTGCAGCTGCCCAAAGCGTAGTATTCTATAAAGTATGTAGATATGTTTATCTTTAAGACTAGGCAGTTACAAATCAGGCATTCATGTACAACTGAGTAACAAAATGGCTTCCTGATGGCAAGGCATTTTCATTTGTTTATTTCTTCTCAATTTATAAACACCTTACAGAATTCTACACCCAATCAGGTTTCCTTATGGATCAATAGATTGCCTGTAAGTCCACTGCTGTTGTTACGACTGTGCCCTCTGGAAATCAGTTGATTGACAATTCGTACACAAGACATTCGGGCGAGCAATTCTCTCTCTGGTCCTGAGTCACATCCGTCCGAATCGCGCGATCAGTGGAAAGATACGACACGTGACTTATTGTGGTTATTGTGCCTCACATAACACATTAGCCGTCATTGTGTGAAGTCTCTGCTGCCAGAATTGGGCACACACGTTTGCCTGTTCACCGCTTCCATCTAGATGAAATCTAGGGCTTTTGTCGTTACTAGGCGTCTTTTGATACAAGCCTGAGAGTCCTTTATGAAACGTATTGGATGCCGATTTTATTAAACAGCAAAAAAACACTATATTTTTACTCTCCATCAATGGTCGAAAAGGTGGTACCTTAACATAGGGAAGTACCTATAGTGTAGGAAAGAACACGCTAGGCTGAAATTACGCGACCGAAGTTCGGCGGCAATGCATTTTCTATACAAAATCACGCGACGTAATTTCGGCATTATGCGTCATCTTCCATTGAAGAATTTATGTTTCTATAATAATGTTTATTTTGCTTGAATCTCGATAAGACACGATATGTTTTAAAAAAGTTAAACCCAATCTTACTATAGTTGACCGACATCACTTGTCATTGGATCTCTCTGTTTTATTGCGACAACCTAAAGATATGGGAACGCTAGTCCGGTGCCACCGGCACTTTGGTGTCTGGTCACTAATAGCATATGCCTCCTACAGTCAGCATCATATAGATGGTCACACTCAGGTTACTAAATTAAACAGACGCAACCAAACAGTCAATAATATCGGTACAAACAAAGTTATCCTTTTGTTGTCAACATTGTATTCGTCTAAAAACTCCTCAAATTCTAAACATTATATAGATCGGTTCTGTCAAACTGTCATAAATACGGTAACAGACATCGCGCCAATGGTATCGAAGCATTCTAAGTGTTTAAATGTGTAACGGTGCCGTTCCTTCCAGCCTTCATGGATGTTCAAGCCTTCATTATGGCTGGAAAGATCTAACCTGCGCGCCCACTGATCGCTAATTAACTACCTTTCAAAATTCAAAATTTATTCAAACCGTCAACCACTAGCGATTACGACGGGAGACGCAATAGGAACCCCTGAGATCGCACCCCGTCGCAAATGTGATTACCCCTGTGTGTCACTATATGTATATTTCCCTGACACAGGTCTATGTAGACTTAATAGGGGATACCGAGGTTACTAGTTTAAGAGACAACTTTTGTTAAAGCCAATAAACATTTTTTTTTTTTTTATATCTGACACTCACTGTACATAACAACAAAATTAAACGCAACTTGTTCACAAACTGCTCATTAACTAATGCCGCAAAGATACGAGTGCTGTTGTAATGAGTGACTACAGATATTGTCCATTGCCGGCTAAATTGTGTAACATGGAGATTTGGCCCAAGGATATCTACTGCGCTGTAAGCGTGTCTAGATTAAGAATGTTTGCTCTTGCCATTGAATAATAATACCCTCCGGCCGTATTCGGCCGTAGCGACCGATCTTACGATCAGCCAGGTACGCAGGATATATTATAGTGCACAAGTGAGTGCGCAAGCACAGGTGCACTCCCTATTCCTTCACTCTCATAATTCGGTGGGACAGCAGTCTGACACGACTGTAGAGAGATCAGGCGCAGGACCAACGGCTTAACGTGCCTTCCGAAGCACGGAGGAGCTCGAGATGAATTTTTTCGGTCACCCATCCGATGACTGGCATCTGCGAACGTTGCTTAATCTTAGCAACCGCAGGCCGAGTGCCCTAAACACTGCGCCACCGAGCTCCTCAGAATGCCTTTGAATAGTGTTAGTGCGAATAATGGCACTAGTACCTACTACGATCGGTTGTAATTACAATTTTAGTGTTTGTTTACGAGCTTAATTGCTTTGCAGAGGTAATAAAACGGCATAATAAATCATGGATGTGTTTAACAACGTGTTTTGCTTAAAATACCCATAAAATTTAATCGTAAGTGTTTTCTATTTTCACGTGATTCGAAAAAAACATTATCTAGTATAAAAAATAATATATTCTGAAGCATAGGTACAAATATTGGCAATTCAAATTCTCATTCTCATTTTAATTGGGTCTTGTTTTCCAAAGACAATGTTATTCTTTGAAAGACATGTGCCTATTCCCGGTCTAGCCACCTAGAACAGATGATTTTTTCTTTGTTTATAATTAAAGACAAAGTTACAATAATACTAAGCGTGTAAAAATGCTTAAATAAATATACAAATAATGACTTTATTACTTAGGAACATATACACGCAAGCGTTAATTTACAAACATGTAAGATTGATATTTTTATAGATTAAATCTATTTATATTATAAACGAGTATAAGTGGCTTTCTGCTCGAAGTCACTTGCACTCCCTACATCCTGCCAAGGTTTAGAATTAGATAACGATAACATTTGCGCCGTGCGTCGTGAAGCACCACAAGTGCCCTGACGCGCTGTTTACATAAACATTCACATATTTAATGCGAATGGAAATAACTCAGTTTACTCATACCATAATATTCTTTATGCACTCACATATTGGCATAGGAATACGGCCACAGAGATTAATGTTAATAAGCAGTTTAGTAATAGTCACCACATTACAGAGCAAATAACAAAACTGGACGCATAAAATATAGAAGAAAAAAAACATCATGACTCAATCAGTAACTATATATTGTAGATAAATAAAACAAATGGTTTAAATTAATATATAAATCAAACATAATATTTATAATATAGAAGGACAATTTCATTATTTCACATTTTTTGTAGAATTATTCGTAGCCTACTACGAGAATTGAAATTCGTAGCTCGTAGATTATCGTAGCGCATACAAAAGACTCATCAGTATTATCTTCGTAACATACATACATTGTTGTACGTCTTCGCCTTTTAAATCGTCCGATATGCCCTGACATTAGAAATGTGTGGCCTTATTTTGATTGATGTGACGAACGTTGGTTGCTATGGTTACTAAGCGATGTAAAGCGACCGTCGCTTCACATTACAGGGTCTTTGTTAGAGCGGCTCGAAGTAGGCGAGAGCACATGTAATCATTTTTAAATCGACATAATATGTATGTCTTTGTAACATTGTACGCGCGAGATGTGTATCGCAAGCAAATAGAAAACTCGAAAGTTAATGATCGATCTTATCCATTAAAAGTTTAATTACGCACCAGCGGCTCGTGGTGTGTTCCGGAGCTAACAAAGTATCCGCGTAAACAGCTACTTTCGCCAGAACGAAATCTGCTTCACACCACTCCACGCATACATTTTATTGATGCGTCCGTCAATACTTTAAAGATCCAATAAGCAAATACGTTATCAATATTATTAAGTAATACGTAGGCAGTCATTTAATTTTATTTCATGAATCATTTATAACTTCTAAAGGCTGCATTAAATACATAATAAAAACAGTATTAATGAATCCTTAATAAAAATACAATTACGATTTGAATCTTTCTTTGTTAAAAATCTGAATTCAGTGCATTTTTAGCCTTTGGTCTGGTTGAAGGGCTTCCTATCTCTTTGCTGCTAATCTAGTAGGAATATTATTAAGACTTTCCTACTTCCATCATTATTATTGTCATTATAGTATTACTTTAAAAAGATATGAAGTCATTAGTGAACAATTCTATTGATGTAATTATTTACGTAAACATTCTCAATTTGTATTCAAGATGGTTTCCGTATCACCTTACGTATTCAGGGGAGGATGTCTCGCCACAAAGTTGTTGAATACATCTAATATTTGTGAAGTAAACACTGCAATAAGACATTGAATTACATAGGTGCTATCGACAATATCAAACCCGGATTTAACAAGATCCGGTTTTCGGGACAAGAGTTTCTAACAAGAAATTGTTGTCTTAACTGAATACGGTACTTCATTAAAAACGATCACTTTTGAAGCACTATTTCTAGAGCAAATGTTTTTAGTAGATAAATTAAATAGTTTTTTTATATGCAAGTAAACACAACTACAAGCTTTAAGTTTCACGTAAAAGTCATAACACTGCTACTGGCCCGCCGTCTTTCATTGAGTAGTTTCAAACTGAACTTGTGACGAAAACTAGTACTTACTTCCTTATTAAATCATGCAGGGCGACATTCAAACAACTAATTCATTTTACTTAGTATTCGTGAAACGTGATTGAACTAGTGTCCAACCGAAACCGGCTCGTATTTTGAGGAAAATTAAAGGAAACTTTATCAGTCAGTCTGATAACAGTGTAAGTAAAGACTGACTGATAACGTTTTCTTTATTTTTCCGTTTAAAATGTGAGCCTTGTAAGAAAGTTTCGGTTTCGGTTTTGGTCGTAAAACTAGTTTCGGTCGGACACTAGATTGAATTGTTGGTTAGTTAACTAATAAATAAGTAAATTAGCTTATGATGCGCGGGACTGGTTGTTATTGCTTGTAAAACTAACACTTTCGTCGCAACACGCAATCTTGATGAACCCACTCAGCTAGATTATTTTGTAATCATCAACATATTGCCAATCGTGAAGTCAATAACTTTATGCCCACCCTTTCTAAAACACCCACACACACTCTATAGTTAATGAGCTAATTTAAATAATGTACAATCTAAAAATATAGTAATGATAAGTAAAAATTATAATTATTATTTATATGCACATAGCCAATTTCATAAAAAAAAATTGAAAGAACGTACGTTAGTATGTATAAATAACAAAACCGGCCGTTTCCCACCATGGCGGCTGATCTTACGATCATCCAGGTAAGTACGTAGGATATGTTAGTAGTACACAAGTGAGTGCGCAAGTACAGGTACACTCCCTATTCCCTCACTCTCATAGTTCGGTGGGACAGCAATCTGACACGACCGTAGAGAGATCAGGCGCAGGGTCAACGATTTAACGGACATTTCGAAGCATGAAGGGGCTCGAGATGAAATTTTTCTGAAAAATCCGATGATTGGCTTCAGCGAAAATTGCTAAACTTACCTTTTGATACGATGATGCACAGAAATGAAAAAGAGTCGGTTAATTACTGCTGTCTGAATTATTGTTCTCAAGACTGAAGAAATGTAAACGTGTTCACACTTTGTCATACATCCTATACCTACATAGAGTCTGAATTCGCCCAACGAATTCTCAGTCCCGTTTGGATCATTTAATTTTGATTGGTCCACATTGACTTCATTGATCAGTTCGGCAACCTTGGCAACAACTAAGGCGCCCAAGCGCCAATGTCCGACTAATGTAGAACAAGAAAGTAACATAATGGAAAACAAATAATATAGTAGGTACGCTTTTTTACGAAAAAAACTAAAAACTAAATGAACAAACATGTAGTCATGAAATTGCAATTTGTATGGCTGATAGCTATAGATTTGCTTACTCTACACATAACATTTACAGTGATGGATTAACCCTAAATCAAATTAAGCACCTAGGGGGGCACCAGAAGAACCAAAAAATTCTAGTTGACATACGGATCCACAGCACAGGCGTGGATTGCTTAGGGTATCAAGAAGTCTTAATCCGTCCGTCACTGAACATTTACATTTTACATTTATCATCTGGGAATATAAGTAGTGTTCAATAAATACGTCGAGATGTCAAAATTACCTGCTAGTTCCCAATCCTAAGACAAAGATATCTGTTTGTGGAAAAAGCTACAGTAGATTGCTAAACGATAAGTAAAACAACAGATGACCCTTTAGCATTTAGAATATTAGTATGACTGTAAACCTGATTGCGAAATTAATTCAACGATCAGAAGGTCAATGAGTTGGCTACTCAATTTACTGGGAGGGGGGAGGGGATAAACGCTGTGGCCTAGAATACATAATACTCCTAGCCGAAGCAACCGTAGACCGCTGACTTATGGAAATAACCGGCCAAGTGCGAGTTGGACTCGCGCACCGAGGGTTCCGTACAAATTTTCTTACTTCAGAGGAGTTACAGGGGGACACATTTTACCCTTTTATTCAGTATCATTTTTAAAGACCTATCCATAGATATACCCCACACGTATAGGTTTAATGAAAAAACATTTATGGTAACCAGTTCTATGGGGATCCATAATTAATATTTTTTTCTATTCCCGTGGGGAAATCTTAATGCGGTTCATAGAATACATCAATCAGAAAAAAAATGGCTGTAACATGCTGGCGGATAGACATACGGACATGAAGAATCTATAATAGGGTTCCGTTTTTTGCCATATGGCTACGGAACCCTAATAACCCAGCGTTATTGGATCAAGTTCGACTACACTTGTAAGGGGCATTGACTCGCCTTAGCTAAGCCGTATCAATAAATAAATTGATGCCCTAAATCTGAGTAGGTACCTAATCGAACTTATTGTAAGTCTTCATTGTTCACACCTGACAGGAGGTATGAATTTTGCCTTGGAATCACTTAGTCCTGAAGACCCTCATCGAAACTCATGGCATTTGTGACTACGGAGCTGCAAATGCCTCCTTATACCTTATACTCGATAAGGATACATTTCTCGGTACATGTCGTCGTCCGTGACTCCGTCCGCGTGGATTTTAGTTTCCGCACTCATATTGTTATACTATAGCTTAAAGCCTTCCCAGTCACATAAAATATTCAACACGAAATTATATTTTGGATTCGAACCATTACCCCTTTATTATATTACTTTAGTTAACACTTCTGCTTATGAGTGTACAAGTAAGCAGGTGCTTAAGAACTCTTGAACCTGTTTACCATCTCTACATAATTATAAGACAAGACAACCACTAATGAAACTAAACTTGAATCTAAGTAAGAGTACCTACGTACAATGTAATAATGAATTAACAGGAGGTGTGGTTGCTACACCACTTGTTAAATATACTTACGCCATGTTTATTTATCTACTAGCGGCCGCCCGCGACTTGTACGCGTGGATTTCGATTTCCAATTACATAGTGTTATTATGTTATTATATAGCTTAAAGCCTTCCTTTACAAAAGGACTATCGAACTTAAAAATATTTTTTCAATTCGTAGCAGGATTTGCTGACAGTGAGTTCAATCAAACAAACAAATACACTCTTATAATGTTATAATTTGAATTCATAATAGGTTAGTAGTATAGAAAACGTTCACAACAGACCTAATGGCATATCTTTTACATAAATAATTCTCATAATATCATAGAAATGGTGTTACATCACACTTGCGCCAGTGGTTCAAGGGGAGACGAGTGGGTCATGAGGTCACAGATTAGAAGTCTTGTCATCACATTTCACTGATGAAACAGTTTGACACGACCTTCCTAATAAGCGAGTTGTGTGCAATACCTATTCAGAATTGTTTGTGGTGAGGAAAATGCTTTTACATTAAAATAAGAATTTAGTTGGTATGAATTTAGAAAAGACACGCCTATAGGCCAGACTCCTGTGGCGTCTCACTTACATATTTGTAATTGACCATTCCGGGTTTGGTTAGAAAACTGATTGACCTCGGTTGTGTAGCCAGGGTCCACGAGACAAACAGTCCGACCGTTTGTCTCGTTTATTAAAATCTTCAAACCAAACATCTTCTTAAAACTTCTTAGCTCTTCTTCTTAGATGTTCTATGAAGATGCATTATTTGTTTAATATTTGTTTATGGACTTGACTTGGAGTAGGCCTATACCACCCTGTACCCTGCAGTGGGATCAATTTAAAGGATGTTGATGATGATGACTTGACGCAAGTTGTTTGTTTACAATGGCGAGTCCGTGTATCGAACGCGCTTCAGTACTCCCCGGCAGCACAGCTCCGGTGAAAGTGCCGCGGGTCAACGTCCGGCGTTATGTCACGCGACCTTACCGGATCTGGTTCACTGGGCTCTTCGGAAGACAAGGAACCGGGTCACGTGACTGCGCCAACTACGTCAGGAATACATTAATATTCAAGACTGCGACACTGATTGCGGATTGTACCGGCTTGCAAAATATAAATTCAAAATAGGCAGAACTCGCCATTTGTTTTAGAAATTACTGTCTGAAATGATACCTTAAGTTTTAAAGATGTGAAAGCACAACAAACATATGTGTGTTTGTTTCATTTAAAGTCTTGCTATCTCTCCTTCTGATGCTTTAGTTAGTAGCATATCAAAATGCTTGTGGCGTACAGCCACTTTCCTTTAGGCTGTTAAAACTATCTTTCCTTTGCCTTTCATATCTCCTCACTTCAATGTCATTCTTCTACTCACTCACTCTGTCATTCACTTCCTTCTTCACTCTTCGTCGCTCGCGCTGTACACACGCCCTCCTAAAATATATGTTAATATTAAGTGATAAATTTAAGTAACATGTGGAGTCAGACAATACAGTGTTGTTAAACAGAGAAGCATCTTTTATTTATAAAGTCTCAACATGCTAATTAAGCTATCCTCTCCCACTTGAATTATTAACGTACTTTGAAGCTTTTATTAGAATAAGCAAAGAGAGAGTAAGAGAAGTAGAGCTTTGTAGAACTTCCACTCGATTGAGCCGCTCGTCTGGGGAAGTACCTCACAGACCACAGGGTCTTCTGTAAGGTGGAGTGGTGAAGTAGCACTTCGTAGAAGTAACTGTTGTGCTATTCTGCTGGTGAGTAAGGTTACCAGGGCTCAGTTGGGGAGGATATGGGGTTTTTAAAGGCAGGCAATGCCTCTAATATTTAAACAGGAGATTTATCCAATTTCCGCATCTATTTCTCTAACAATGTTCTTCTGAAATGACCCTTGAATTTACCCGGCTGTTGTGCACTCGTTTACGAATACTTGTGGCGTGTACTAATATGTCTAACTATCCGATGTTGTTTGTTGCAGCGACGAGGACGACACCGGCCGCCTGCTGAAGCAGCTGAGCCGCATCAACCGGCCCTACGGCGTCACCTTTGCGCAGATGATCAAGCTCATGAGTCAATGCCAACAGGTGGGGGTCTTACTCTTATGTATATTGGCCACAGCATCTATTACAGATGATTTTAGCAGCGCGATCGGGTACATAGGATTTGGCATCTCCGTTAACGGCTAAAGAGCCCTATCGCAGCGCGGCACATCTTGCCGCAGCGTACCAGCTGTACTGCGAGGATGTTTAGTCTTATTTTAGAAAAAATAATACGTTGAAATTAAATCGATTCGTATAATTGAAATCGAACTCTATTTATGTAAGTTAGAGGCAAACGAGCTAGATGTTCAGCTGATGGCAATTGCCATCCAATAGCTCTAAAAGGCGAAACATCGCTTATTCTTTCCATGCCCTCCCCAGTTAAGCTCTAGACATTGGAAACGTGCTCGCCGACAGAAACGTTAACACAACCATTCATCTCTACGTAGAGAAACTATTTTGCTTGATAACCTATACTTTACTAAACGACTGCATAAACAGTTAGGTGTCCGTACGGAACTATTGTGCTTTCCCACCTGGTTAAGTAAATTACAGCGATCACATGTGACCACCATATTGTGACGGCCATGTTCACGCGTGGAGCTTTCCCGCGCGTTCGGCGAAATCGAGAAAGTCTCGTTACTGCTGTGATATCAGTTGCATCATCTAATAACAGCTAATATTACAGTAATGACATGTTGTGACTTTGAGTAACAGGCATCTGTTATTACCTATGATTACGATTAATATAATAGGTAGTGCTTAACTACTCTTATGCTTATGGCGTATTGTTCTTGTTGCTAGGAATTAAAATGATGCAATTGTTTTTATAGAACCAAAGAGAACAGTTTGGAATTGTAATTAGATTGTACGTTTGATCGGTAACAATTACGATGAAGTTTTACTAAACATGAACACACGCATGCTTCGAAACACGTATTCCCACAAAATATTATGCTCAACATTGAGTTCTAGGTCTCAGTAATCGCGCCTTTTGCTGTAGGTATGCTCAGATTTTTGTTCAGCTTTTCCCATGATAGAAACAAAACTCACTGTAAGAAATGTTTGCATTAAATTTTGTATTCCTCATCACACTAACTCACACTCCTTGCCTACCAAACATGTAGAATACTAAACAGAGCATTGGTAGGTAATTACGAAATACTTGCAAGTTTTTACACCTGCGAAAGTTTGACGTTACTTCACGATGCAGTTTGGATTTTCACCAACGAACAGAATAAAGTTTCCTATAATTACACTCATCACTTGAATGTATAGAATTTAAAAAACAACGCTATCGTTTTAAAGTTGTAAATTATGGGCACTCTACCAGCATATCGGCAAGATCCGTTAGTATGGCACCAAATAATTATTTTATGATAGCCCCATAACAAGCACGGTAATAACAACATTCTCTACCACAGGTGATCATACAAGATCATGTTACTACCACCCAGTTTGTTAGCTTAATAGCGTAGGAAAATATAACGGTAAATAAAATAATAAAAAAAATAAAAAAGTTTTATTAACATAAATAACATTACAGACATTTGTTGAAACACCCTTATTAAGTACTTAGTATTAAATACACTTGTGTTAAGGGTTGTTTCGCTCAACAACCTTTGCACTTTACAAAAACAATTATGCTAATAAAGTTATCATAGTTACATTTGTTACATTTTACACTTTTGGAAAATAACTATATGCTATTAGTATTTTATAATATTTATTTTGATTTGAACGGTAAGTAGTTTTATTGGATACGAAAAGATTATGCTGCTCTCTTAGGACAAAATAGCTTAGTTGTGAAGTAAAACTACCTTTAAACGGATATAATCGCGGTATAATCTTTAAACTACATATTTACAGGAAAACCAGGATTATATCCGTTTAAAAGTAGTTTTATTTCATGAGTAACAGTCGCCTATAGCTTAGTTGTACTTCTGAATGGGCCATGGATCTGTGAAAGTATCTTGGTCTCCACTTTACAGCAGGCCCCAGAGAGCTTGTTGATTAAACTATTATGGTGCTCAATTGGGAAGTCTGGGGAGGGTATGTCAACACTTACAGAGTCTTAGATGTCAGGACCTGTGATGATTACCAAGTGATCACTTACCAAGTGACCCTCTTACTGGTTTACCCCCACCTTACATAAACAAAAAGTTATAACGCAGCTATTGCTCGCATGTTATTTTTGCTGACATTCCATATACGCGGAAGAAATTGTTGTTAGTCATTCCAGTTAGTCATGTTTCTTAGTTGCACTTAGAGAAATAGAAGGTTTCTTCCGAAGTATGTCTCAAGGTTGCTGAGATTGGTCAATAAAATTTATTAAGTGCACTTTTTGTAATCGTCGATTCATAGAGTCAATATCTTGTTGCGCAAACGTATTTGGGTAAATAGGTGATATATTCGTCAACAATAAACTGTTGATATGCTTTTCAAAATATAGAAAAACAAGGAATTTATCTCGTCTGCTGTTTAGGTATACCTACTGCCACATTATAAAACTTTCCAGCTGAAATATTACTAACCAACCATGGGCACTTCAATATTTTATGGTGAATACCGATCAATAATTTAATATCTGGCTCGTATAGGTAGTTGTAGCGCCTGTGTTGACTTTAAATCGATTAAGTACTTATAGGTGCACCTACAAAGAACTATTAAAGCTATATTTCGATCTTGAATTCTTAATTGCTTAGCAATAAGACAATATGACATAAAAATTGCTGGTTGTAACAACGTAAATAGTCTTAAATAATAAAAAATACATTATCTTGATTATGAACATTTTCAACAAACAGTATGTCGTAGTTAGAGCGCCTTTTAATATGAATCGGCAATAACATGTTCCGTTGCGAATTGCAGGTGGACGTTGCGGAGGCGTCGGAGGAGAAAGCGCGAGCGCCGGCGACGGTCTCCGCCGAGCAGTGGCGCAGTGACGGCGCCGGCGCTGGCGCCGCCAAGGCGCGCCTGGACGCGGGCGGCGCCCACGCGGGCTTGCTCGGTGGCAGCCCCCTTACGCTGCTGCAAGGAATCATACCTGGTATAAAAATTCTCCCTGTCTTAGTTAATCAGTATAATGTATTGTGAAATCTTAAAATCAAGTAGGTTAAGGAGAGTTAACAATTTTCTTCACAAAAATGTTTTGGATAACTTTAACTGCATTATAAAGTCTATCTACCGAAACACTATTTAATACTTACTTTATAAAATCGTGAATTAATATGAGGACAACCAAAGGACAACATTACAAAAATCTCATAAAAAGTTTCAAGAAGAGTTTTCGTAATTATTTCAGTAACCAAAAAAAGTACGGCGTCACGAGTAACAAGTATTTGATTAACTGCTACTTGTGTCACTTAACTGAATACTTTAACAATTTATTATAGTCATGTTTTCATGTTTATTATCCAGGCACAAAGTGGTGCGGCACTGGTGACATAGCAGCCGACTACCACGACCTGGGCGCGGACCGGCGGCTCGACCGATGCTGCAGGACGCATGACCTTTGCCCCACCAAAGTGCGCGCCTTCTCGCAGCGCTACAACTTGACCAATAATTCGCTCTACAGCAAATCCCATTGCATTTGCGACGATATGCTCTTCGACTGCCTTAAGGCCACCAACACATCGGCTTCACACCTTATGGGCCACATCTACTTCAATATAGTTCAAGTTCCGTGCCTCGAAGATCTCCCCGCGGGTAGACACTTCAGAGATGCCAAACAAGGCTTTTAGCACGAATTAGCTAAATTGTCTTTCAGCGCCATCTAGTAGCGATGTTGTTGATGTCTCTTATGCACAGAATTATGCTGTCGATAATAAATTGTATTTGAGAATTCACGTGTAAATAATTAAATTAATATATACTTCTTACGTAACATTAGTTATCAAACTGTGATATGTCTGTGCCTTTATGTGTTAGATGATGGCGCTTGAAAAACATAACAAATAATATTTATAAGTCTATGTTAGATAGGTAGGAATTAATTTATTTTTTTGCAATGACTAATGACATGAATTCAACCTACTCGTAGGTACCACGTTCGAGTACCTGACCACCAAGTAATTTTATTAAATAAAGACGGTATTTATGTTTTATCAAAAAGTTTATGTGAACCAAATAAAATATTTATTAAAATGTTAACTGTTTATTTTTATGCAATATCCATAAACCCCTGCCCTTCAAAACTATACTACTTTTCGTTTATTATTAAATGGCCGTTAGCACAACGTTACGTACTATTTTGAGTAAAATTTTCACATCTTGTTTGTTGTTCAGTGTCAGTGTTTTTTGTATAAATGTATGTAAGTACCTTATCCAAAAGGTAAGGTTACATACCTACTTCTATTATAAAGAAGAGTCAATTTTATTGTGGGTACTCTTACGAGATCACGGGTCCACAGGGACCCGTGACCCGGTCCTTTGAAGCATGCGTGGGGCCAAAGCCAACAGCGCAGAGGCTTTTTTGTACCATTTGATCTAAATGTGGTGTGTACAAATGGTATTATTCCCATCCTAGTCTAATTCTAATAAACTACCGAGATAAGAATAAAATGTTACACACGCATGTATGATTTTATATTACAAATCTTACATAAAAATAAATATAATTCAAAAGAATTTTGTATCTATCTTTAATGTTTACGATAAATTTAAACCAGACCGAAAGAGCGGGCTTCTCCTAACACAGGTTTCCTTAAACTTAAAAGGAGAAGCCCAACACCTGTAATAATGTACTTGTAAACTAATAAAGAACATTTTGATTAAAAAATATATATATATAATCAAACATAATTATTGTACCATTGGCAACTACAGAAGTTGTACGTTTTTACTACAGCTGTGTACCTACATATTAAAATGACAGTAAAATTATGTCGAATTATAAACTTCACACATAGCAGCGAGCACTGACGACTGATTTATAATAAAATTTGTGCTTTCTTAATACATTAAGTAAAATGTTAATTTCTTATAAGAACTATTTTTTTTAAACTATATAAGTAATCGCGAGTATTAAACAATTCCATTGAAAGTAGCTGCTTACTGCTACTTATCAAGTAATTCACGCGTTCCTCCATCGTGTAGGCACGTCACTACAAATGTCAGATTATTCCATTGTATCCAATTGTCAATCTGTCACTCAATTTCCTGTGATTGTACATTTTCTTAATTTTCATTATTTTGTGCAACGATTTCACCATAAATCTTCAAAATCTTGGGATGACGTTGATTGTAGAAAGTTTTGCTGTAAAACAACTCTAGTAATCGTGCAGGCAAAGCCGCTAACGCAAAATGTCGACTGATTCAGCTGACGACCCGAAAGGTGTGTTTTTTTTGTTTTTTCACGGACAATTAGGTATTATAACTTATTCAGGGGGACGTTATAGTGTTTCTGTTTCAAGTGGAAGGCGAGGGCGAGCGGGCCGGCTCGAGCCCGGAACGGATCCGGCGTGGACTCGAGGAGGAGTTTAACGTGCAACGAGCGAAAATGAAAGAGCTATTTTTGCAGAAAGAAGGTTCGTTTTGCGCTGCACAGCCGCAGCCGGCGCATGCACGCCGCACGGGACGATTGTTGCATGTTAACTTACTGCATACATGTGGGTGCGAGTGACTTGCCGCTAGTGGAATACGTCTGAGGGATTTGTTTGAAGCTTTAGATCACCTGGTCCTAGTGCCTGTTTACCACGTCATCATTACTACATTTAGTTTGCACAAAACAAGTGGTCAGACTTGAAGCTGCTCTGATTGCATGTTTGCACTACAGTACAGTTTAGTAATACTCAAATTAAAGTGGTTTCAGTCGCTTAATTTTTAAAACTACTGTGTAGTTTTGGCTTAGGTTTCCGGGAAATTTCCCTCACCTCCAAGGCAGGCTATTGTGCGTGATAGAACTGTGTAGTTAACCTTAATAATTAAGGCTCTACTATACCGAGAGACTGGCTTCAAACTGACCCACTTATTTGTGTGCATTTTCAAAGAGATTTAATGATTTAGCAGCTACTTCTCACTGATAACACCAAATTGTTTGTCTATGTTATGTATGTTGGAGGCATGATAATTAAGCTTAATATTATTCATTATTATGTCAAGTTTTGCATCATTATTATTTTGATGTTGTTGTCTTCAATATTATGCACTTTGTCCATTCTTCTTACATCTGTCATAATCACATTGTAGACCTTAAAAAAAAGAACATAGTTTAGTAATAATTTAATCAAAGTTTCGAAAAGTCTTTTTGTTATTATCATTTTTATGCCATTCTCATGCCTATGAATTATTTGAAATAATTGTAACTTGCTTATTGTGGTTTAAGGTTTGGGCTTTAGAAATTTAAAAGTTCATTTGTATTTGAAGACCGCAGACCTGATGAATATGAAAATTAAATGTATGCCTGTGAAGTGTTAAATGAAATAAAATAACCCTCTTAACCGCTAGGCTGTCGCCCTAACCACAAGACATATAAGATATTTCATTTGAGTAGTGTAGTATAAACTTAACATTAGTGGTGGGTGACCTTGCTTGCAATGGATGTAAGATTATTTTATAAAAATTAAAATGGTACTTAGCACTAACCCATTAAGTTCTGATATCATACCTATGAAGTTGCATAACTAAACTTGGTTGTGAATTATTTCTTATTAAAGTGTCTCATTCTAAAATTAATATCATTATATTAAGTACTCTTTTTATGTAACTTCAGAGTTGTTTTATTGGTTAACTAATTTAAAGGTGGATTGGTTTACCATTGTGAGTGTTAATAGATGCTAAGATTTTTCAAAAGAGTTAAGGTATTTTATTTATTTATGTAGGGTAATTTATTTAAAGTTTTGTTAAGGTATTTACCTATCATAGGCATTTGTTTTACATTTGTGATTGTGTCTGAACACAGTGTATGTTAAGATAACTGAAAAGTTCCATCCTGTTTGAAACAAATATAAAAAGAGTAACATTAGCAAAAAATAATGTTGGTGGAAACTCTTAGTGAGCCACATTAAAAGTATTTAGTTGTCTTTCCATGGCACCAGCCAGTTAGAATAAAGTAAAGATAGTACAAGCCAGGTTTTGGTAAAATATTTGAACCCGTAGTTAATTCTAAGAGCTGGTTGGAAAATAAATGTTGAAGAAAGAAAACTGGGGAATTGTTTACCAAAGGGCAATCATCAATGTTCTAAAAACTGCACTGATTTGTCACATTTCTAAATATCTAGTAAGTTTAATTGCTAGTGATGCACTTCAGCAACTACACTGTCGTCAATATTAGTTAAAAAAATTCTGTTTAACGGGTGTGTTAAGTTTTCTTGATAGCTTTCCTTCCGTGTTACAAGTGTGTTGATGCCTGCAGAGGACATGAGGAAGATGGTGCAGGAGAAGGAGCAGCTGGAGTCGGAGGTGATGAGCCTCAACGCGGAGCTGCAGCAGCTGCGCACGCTCAGCCAGAACCAGAAGTCCGAGATACAGAGCCTGCAGCTGCTCGTCAATGGTGAGTCTTCAATGGAGGTGCTTCTAAATGAGTCTCTAATGATAATGAGTAGCCAGGCCCTGTGACCCCAGATAAAATACATTTACTCAGGTATTATTTACTCCGATCATCACCAAATCATGGTCCCGAGGTTCGGAAAAAACTAAAGATAGTTAGATAGTTTAGTGTCACAACACAAAAGAGTGTGGCGGATACGCCCTTACAGTGCTTGTGTTGGAACAATCCGCTAGATGCCAATACGCATCGAATTATTTATCTCTTAATGCCATGTCAAAATTCAAGGATACTATTCTCCACAAGTACAGTGTTTGTACTTTGTACACAAAATGTTGCCTTGATACTAATATTTGTACTTTTGTGTAATTTGTTACTGATATGAAATATTTTCAATAATCAGAACTTTTATCACAGTAGCTGTACCTACAGTTGTGTGTTACAAATAACATTGAATCATGAATGTACAATCGTTTTAATTGGGTTTACCAACCAGATCGTAAATCTATTAAAATATGATAATGTTCGCGATAAATGTATTATTCACCATTAGTGAGGTAATTCACCATTAGTTCTATGTATGGCAATGTTCCATGCCAAACATTCAGTGTGGTGCAGCGATGTTGCAAGCATTTTGTTTGGGATGGGGTGCAAGGCCAGGTTTGAAGACTCGTTTGTTTAATTAAAGTTAAATTTAAGTTTAAAGTTTAATTTAGTACAAGCTTCGAGCTTAGTTTGGGGCTAGGCAATTGGTGTGTTAGTCCAAAGGCATTTATTATTATTTATTATTATTATTAACTTACAGTTTAGTATGTACAAGCAGGTATAGATTCATATTTTAACAATATTGTGAAAGTATATTTGAAAAATAACAGTGAATAACATAGAACATAATCGTAAGTATACTTCTATTAAGTCAATCATCAATTGCAATAAAGTATCGCATTTGAGTGACACTATGCGTCTTCACCAGTTTGGGTTTAAGTTAGGTTAGGCTGCTGCTTCACAGCCGGTGGGTAGGTGTCTCCTCCGCGTCCATGCAGCCCCTACATAGTAAAGATATTGGCACTGTCCCCCCCTCAGAGACGGTGGAGGCGTCGTCATCGGGCACGGAGGAGGTGCGGCGGCTCAGCGCGCGCAACCTCGACCTCGAGCACCAGCTCGCGCAGGCGCGCCAGCAGCTGCAGCAGATGCAGCAGCAGGTCAATAGGAATATAATAACTTTTTGTATATTTATTTTAAGCATTTTTCATGCACAATATTATTATACCTTTGTAACCATAATTTTTAAAATGTGGCCTTGTCTATACAAAGAAAAATTCATAAGATCTTAGGTTCAGGTGGGAATCGAACCCAGCGCCTCTTGCGATCCGGAAAAGCGCTCTGACCACTCAAGATCTGATGAATTTTTCTTTGTTTATAATTTGAAAAACGTTTATAATAGCTAATAGTGATGTGTCGGATCATGCCGGAAAATGTAGATCCGAGGATACGAATCCATAAACGGATGTTCGGTGTCAAGATCCGCGGATAAGGATACGTTAATTATCTTATGCAATCGGTATAGGGGCAAGCGACCTTGAAACGATAGTTGTCACTTAGACTGCCGCAACAATACGCATGACATGCTTAGAATTGCGTCGCGCGGTTTCAATAGTGATTTCATTATAAAGATAGATCATTTTAATATATTTTGTTACCTATGAACAAATTGGTATGGTAACTTTTCATTTCCTGCATACATAATTTCATCCTATTAATTGAATATAAGTAAAGAAGATACCTGTAATAGGTTCGCGTGAAAGATACGGACACGGATACGAATACGATTTTTTTCCCCCGTCGGATATCCGCGGATACGGATACGGATGTCCGGAACATCACTAGTCAAGACAGCAACATGAAATAGGTCGCCTCAAGGTACAAAGTATACATATTTGTATTAAAATTTGCTAGTGGGGTTCATTTCTCCTAAGTAAGTGTGGTGTGGTATGGTTCATGCACTTGCTGGCCGCGATAAGCCGGGTCTAGGCCGCTACTACCGGTGATAATTCACAACACGTCTTACGAACGAACTCGTAAAACAATTACTCACTATCAGTATCACAGGAAAACGACATACATACAAAGTTAAAAATGAAACCGATTATAAACGCATGTTTTAATAGATATTAAGGAATGTTAAGGGAATGTTTAAAACCTTTATTGAGGCTTATAAAAGTAATAATAAAGACATAGTTTGCTTGTAACAGACATAATCAAGACAGTATAGACTTGTAAACGTAAGAAACAGAAGAATTAACACCATCCCGACTTTATAAAGTACGCCTTCCGTTGCGGTATCAACAGCGCGTAATTTCTTTCTTCAAATATCCCCCACTTCCCCCTACATTTCCGGGATCAAAAGTACCCTATGTCCACCGGGGATAGTGTTGCTAGCCAACAGAATTATTCAAATCGGTCCAGTAGTTTTTGAGTTTATTCGTTACATACAAAAATACAAATCTTTTCTCTTTATAATATTAGTGTAGAAAAGAGTTAAAAATGTGCAGGTTTGCAGAGGTGACTTCTTTCA
Organism: Nomophila noctuella; assembly: GCA_958496325.1. Lineage (NCBI taxonomy): Eukaryota > Metazoa > Arthropoda > Insecta > Lepidoptera > Crambidae > Nomophila > Nomophila noctuella. Next base: position 15,041,289 of record OY292492.1, read on the forward strand.
TGATTTAGTTTTACTATTACAGATGATAAAGTAAATAATTTAAAAAAAACACGTATGTTCGGGATAACAGGCGTGTGTGTGACGGGCCTTAGGTTATCGGTGGGACTAATTTAAATATTTATCAACGTCTGTTACCGCGCCGCCTGACGCCGTGCGGGCCCGCAATCATACTAAGTCTTCCTGTTCATACCATCGCCTCCAAAAACGACATTATGTTAGAAATTTCACACTACATAAAATAGAAGTGCAATACGCAAGCCATTGATCGTCCGGAATTCGATGGGTGTGGGTTCAAGTCCCATCTGGTTCTAAAGGAAAGATTGATTTTTCTTGATAGACTTGTGTTTTTTTTTATAAATTAGAACTGACTAAATTCACTTACCTGTTATAACAAACTGACAATTTGAGGGAAAATGTCGGTGTGCCCGCTTAGACTACACCGCCTACTATGTACCCGTTTTCTTGTGACCACGGTTGTTGTAACATAGCCAAAACGTCAACGGAAGTATAATATTCTTTACTTAGTTTCATAATCAATTTCGAGGTTCGTGCCGTCCAGTCAGTGTTAGTTAATAAATTCTAGATCTATGTAAGATCGTTCATATGAAAGAGGATTTAGGCAAGTTTACAATCTTCACGTAAGAGTGTATCCTACGGTTGCATGAGTGGTACTAGTGGTAGTAAGTGTGTTGAGTGTGGTGTGAGTGATGTTGACCCTGTCGGGCGTGTGGCAGGAGGTGTCGCTGGCGCCGGCGACGCTGGTGCGCTCGCTCGCGCGCAAGCTCGGCGCTGACGACTTCGAGCCCGCCGCCAAGAAGGTACGTGCGCTTTGTTATTATTATGTCTATCATCATCAGACCATAACTTGATCACCGCTGGGGCACGGATCTTCCCTATGAAAGATAAGGGCGACCAAGTCATTCCGATTCTATTTATGTAAATAGAATCGGAATGAAAATTCATTAACTACTGCGGAAAAAAAATCGAACAATTTGGAACCATGTTAGCGTCATAAAAATTACCATGACCCTAGATGACCATGACCCAGTACTTAAACCGAGAAACCGACCAAGTGTAAAAACACTTCGGCTTCGGCTTCGGCCACATTCTACCAAAAAATCCACCTTCTGCAAAACATTCGGGTTCGGTCGAAGCCGAAGGTTTCGCCAAAGGTCCGAGCGACCGTCGAGGTTGAACAAACTGTTACGAAAGTCATGAGGCGGCGGGGAATCACTGTCAAAATATCACATTGCATGCATCAAAACAAGTTCGTACGTGTATGAACGAGTGTTTTGTTTTAAATTTTTGCTTATCAATTAAATTGTGATACATTATAGTCTATGATCCCTCTATAGAAGGATCTTCATCGAGATACTTAATGGATGAAACATACATATTTTATACACAATTTGATGTTATTAGTAAAACAAAGACATAAAGAAAATATGATTTTATTACCAGTAGGTAAATCACAAAATCACAAACTTTTATTATCTCTAAACCAACCATCTCTATGATTTATCATCAACCTCTATATAAGACAGTCAATATAAACCTTCAATATTGAGGTTTTGAAATAATTTTAAATATTAACCCTTACCACGCCAACATCTGATATATCAGACATTTAACTTTCGTGCCCTCGCTGCCAACGTCTTATATATCAGACATAAATATCTAACCAATTTAACTCTATTTTTTCTTATCGTTATAGTACGTGACGACATATGCATACAATTTTCAGACTGTTTATACTTTAGTTAATCAAAAATATCAATTTCATAAAGTATTATAATGTTATTTTAATGATAAATTATTAAAAACAAAACCGTGTTGAATCGACTCATACTATTTTTTTTTTACTTGGACCCTCTCCGCCAACGTCTGATATATCAGACATTGGCGTTCCATTAGTGATGTTCCATTTCAATGTTCCTACCAAAACCAGAAATCTGGTACCTCAAAATAGAAACATTCAAAAATGTAAAAATTATACAGGTTTTTGTTTTGGGCATATTTTTTGTGTGTTACGAAATCTTACCAAGTTTAACCAATGTAAAACTTGGCAAGATTTCGTAACACACAAAAAATATGCCCAAAACAAAAACCTGTATAATCCACTCGATAATAATGCAATCGAAAATAAAGCGTTTACATTGATAAACGCTTTATTTTCGATTCATGTTTTGCATCAAAATTTGATTTGGTGGATTTGATTGATACTGGGTTTCATGATAAAATCCAGTAAATTGCATAGTATGTCACAACACTATAGCGACACGATCATGCATGAGTCTCGTACGCCAACGTCTGATATATCAGACACGGAAGTGACGTCAGAGGCGATAGATGTTTCTAGAACTACTTATTTAGTGTTGTACAATGAGGGTTGGAGATATCGATAAATTATGGAAGTACCCTGCAAAATTATGTTATTTACTGTGTTATGCTTTGCGTTGCTGTGTAGATTTATTACGTTAATAAATTAATGTTTATTGAAATATGACCACTGCAGAGGAGTTGATTAGGATTTTAGAAGGAACTGATGATGTTGAATTTGAAGTGTTCTTACATAATCAACAGGTAGTTAAGTTATAAAAAAATATAATATATGTACTATAAAGCGTCCCAATCTAATGGTGCAACCATGGTTTGACACAGTAAAGTGTTTGTAATTTTCTTTTTTTTAGAGGATTATTAGAATACGTAGATGTATTTACATTAGAAAAACTTACCGGTCATTATTGATATTTTTATTTCATGTAACTAAAATCATAACTACTATTATAAAGGCCAAAGTTTGTATGTATGGATGTTTGTTACTCTTTCACGTAAAAATTACGGACGGAGTCGCGGGCGGCCGCTAGTAATAAAATAAAACCCAAGAAACTTAAAAAATAACTATAAATATTTTTTTCAAATGATTTATTTGTTACAAATTAATAATATCGATACTCATCATTGTCAGCACTAGTTAATCAACCAGTTATATTGCGGTGGCGTATGGTGAACGTTTTTGACGAAAACTCGTGGCGTGGAAAGGGTTAATGTATCTTTTACTCAATATTGAACAAAATTAATTAACTTATAAACTTCGGCGTCGGCTTCGGCCGAAGGTTGAGGCGATAGCCGATTAATCGGCTTCGGCTTCGGCCGAAAATAGACCTTCGGTCGGACACTAGTACATACTAAATATTACTGTTCTTTTTTTAAAATGAATTTATTTATTTTAAATCATCCCACACAAGGTGGGTTCGGCGCAACTTGTTTTTTCATTCCATTCCCTTCTAGCAGCCGTCATTTTCACACTCACTTCTTTCAGTCAATTAAATACTTATTTAATGTATTATTCGAATTACTGTTATGTGTGTGTGTTCAGAACGCGAACTTGGAGGACAGCGAGCTGGTGCGGTCGCTGGTGGCGCCGCTCAACGACGAGATCGCCGCGCTCAAGCACAAGCTGCGCGACACCGACCAGCAGCTGCAGGACATGCTGGTAACCTAACATGACATAACTCACACTACTGATACTGTTGACACTGTTAACACTGTTGACACTGCTCATAATATTACAACTTCCTAGCCCCCGGCTTTGTAAAGGATCAAACTAATTTTTTCAGTGTTTCTTTACTATATCATACCTGTGCATGACTAAAGGACCATTTTGAAAAAAAATTGGGTTTCTAGAACCACCAGGTGACCTATCTAGCACGATATAAGAGCATAAAATATAAAAATTCAGCACTATGCTCTCACTTCTAAGCCGTCCAACTGTGTGCAGGTGGGTTCGAAAGTACAAGAAGAGTAAGTACCTAAAGGTACCGTACTATCCGTACATACATATTTTTTTTGTTATTTTATTGGTAGCTACAGTGTTAACATACTAATCTTTCATTGGCTTTCTTTATACGGATTAACCCATAAGTGCATTACAAGCATTTGTATCAACTGATTGTTTATTTTATCATGATATTTTTTTCCATGTCATTATGAAGTGAGGGAAATCATCCCCCATTTATTGGCCCTTGAGCCAGATAAGCCGGCTATTGCAGCCAATATTTAGAATCCCTGACTCGTCTCTATTAATAATCTAGCTTTATTCCTGACATGAAATCAGCGTCAATCGAGGAATGTCTCTTTATTTAGTTTATTCACTTTCAGAAAGCCAGGGCGTCTTCAGGCAGTCCCGCACCAGCCAGTTCAAGTGGAGATGCTAAACCCGAAACAGGTAAAATGCGTTATGTGATACATCACTTTAATAGGAGTGAAGATCTAGTATTTTAATGGTAGTGTGGTTAGGGTCAGGATAGGGACGTCTCGTGTCTCCAGTCTGGGGACTTTCAAGTTGAGAATTGAGACGGATTATTATCATCGGAATTTTTAATTAACACAAACTAGCACCAAGATACATACGTGTTTCTCCATAAAGTTTAATGATGCTTATGCTACTACTGCTCATTTATTCTTTACTAGCGGCCGCCCGCGACTTCGTCCGCGTGGATATCGATTTTTTGGAATGAGTCAAAAAGTAGCCTATGTTACTCTCCATCCCTTCAAATATCTCCACATAAAAAATCACGGCAATTCATCGCTCCGTTTTGCCGTGAAAGAAAGACAAACATACAGACAGACACACTTTCCCATTTATAATATTAGTATGGATAATTATCAAACGTGGGCCTTTAAACCTCGTTTTGGTAAATGTGAGGCCCCCGGAACCTGAGGTGCGATTCACTAAGCGCAAATGCCACAATCTCACGGCTGTATCAACGGCGACAGTAGTTTTTTTACTAGTAATTTGACACTGTCAACGATTACACAGCCGCGAGATCACGACATTTGCGCTTAGTGAATCGCCCAACTGGTCTAGGGGCCCCAATCGATTGCGGGGCCCTGAGCACGTGCTCATTTGCCTAGTGGGAAAGACAGGTTCAGACTCGTTGTTTGATCAGTTAAACTGTGCTTCAATATGTTTTTGAGTTGTTTCATTGAATGATACATGCAGACGGGGCGGCGCGTCGCTGCGACATGTGCGCCAACTACGAGAAGCAGCTGGTGGGCGAGCAGGCCGCCGCCCTCGCCGCGCGCGACCGCCAGGCGCAGCTCGACCAGGCGCTCAAGCTGGTGAGCACAACACACCACTGGCGACACCTGTCTATATTTAGTTGCGATGCAACTCAAAAGATGGCGCTGGAACGCACTCGCATATTAACGATATTTCCATACAAAGCTACAACGCGCAAGCAGGATTTCCCCCGCGATTAAGGATAAACACGACTATACTAACACAGCGCTCAGTAGAAGTATGTACTTCCATCTTTTAGGGGATGGGTGTTTTCCCTATATCACGAACATTACAAATCAATTCATAACTAGCGAAACGCTTTCTATAGGCGTTTTTGTTATATATTTTTAACAAGGAATATTGGTCAATAGCAATCTATTGAGGAGTATCGTGCTTAAAATTGGCCCTTGTGTCAATGTGCACATAGGTGTGCTGCGTGTCTTATAAAAAAAAATATGAAAAGTTTATTTATGATTTTTCCAATTTCAAACTTTTGCTTAGTTATTCTTGTGTCAAAAATGTCAAATGCCTTATACATAATTCTCGATCGACTCGCAAGAATACTTATACAAAGTCAGAGAGCTGTCGATAAACGGCGTTTGGCACCACTACCGAGACAGGAACGTTTGTGATTGTGTATGTGTGTGTGTGTGTGTGTCAGGCGACGGAGGAGCTGGAGGGCGTGCGGTCGCTGCACGACGAGACGGTGCGCGCGTGGAGCGGCGAGCGCGCGGCAGCAGCCACAGCGCTGCAGGCGCTGCAGGGCGGCGTGGCGGAGGCGCGCGCAGCGCTGCAGCGGCGGCAGGAGCAGGCGCGCGAGGCCGAGGCGCGCGCGCTGCACCTCGTCACCACGCTCACCGTCGACCGCGAGACGCTGCAGCGGAAGCTCGACGGGTGACCGCTAATATATTTTTTAAACTGACTTTGTAATTGGATGTTCACTGTTAGACCATTTTGCTTCTTAATTTCATCATGTTAAACCGGGAACATAGAGAAGTTTTGTAAATCTAGGTCTTCCCAAAATAAATAAATAAGAAATAAACATTGCCGGCGATTCCCCGACAGACTGACATAACTCTATGAGCTGTTCTTTAAGTAATCTTTCGTGTACCAAGTAGAATACCAATTGAAAACATGCAGACTAGGGGTGAGGAATGATTTGCAGATCGCATTGAGAAAATTAGCTTACGAAATAAATTAACATTGCAGTTTGGAGAGAGACAACGCGTACCTCGTCGGACAGTACACTAAAATGGCGGAGGTTCTCCAGAACGAGATCATCGACTTACCGGACGACGTCGAGGTAAGTCATTCGATTACTAAGTTGGAGATTACATGCGGCTCCTTTGCAATTTTCTTTTACCACAACGAGAGCTCCACTTCGTCCTAGTCATTTATCAAATTGTAGTTAACGTAAATTAAAAAGAATCGGACCCGACTCGGTACCTTGAGGCACCCCACCGTCACCGTTGAGTTCGAAGACTACACGTCGCGACGTCGTTCTTTCGTACTGGAGAAAACGTCCCAAGTAATCATAAATTTTAAACGCATAATACGTATTCAAGTGAGATCAACCGGATCTCGCCTCATTCGAATCATCGACTCAATCGAACGCCTCGAATAAGTCTGTGATTTCTCCCAGTACTAGGTCAAATACAGTTTAAGGTTCGTATTAATAAATCGTACTCAACTCTGAGCTCGATCTTGAGGGCGAATATGATATGTCATTCTCATACAAAACACCCCCTTTACTTATTGTTGTATCATTTTTCAACTTTTAATTATGTAGGTATGTAAAATTTAATTTTGCCACATTCCATTAATTATTTGTTAAACTTAAACTAAAACTTTGTGAACTAGTTATGTATTTGTGTATTAGAGTAAAAAAATGTTGGTAAATCAATAAATCTATACTAATATATAAAGCTGAAGAGTTTGTTTGTTTGTTTGTTTGTTTGTTTGAACGCGCTAATCTCAGGAACTACTGGTCCGATTTGAAAAATTCTTTTTGTGTTGGATAGTGTATTTGGCGAGGAAGGTTATAGGCTATAGTATATATCTATTATTTTATCCCAAGGGGATGAAAAAGGGGATTAATGTTTGTATGAAACTTTGTCAATTTTAAACCGATCGGGCTGGGACTTGGCATGCATAAAGCTACTATGACATAAAAATCCCCTTAGAAAGGATTTTTATGTGTTCCACCCCAAGGGGATGAAAAAGGGGATTAATGTTTGTATGAAACTTTGTCAATTTTAAACCGATCGGGCTGGGACTTGGCATGCATAAAGCTACTATGACATAAAAATCCCCTTAGAAAGGATTTTTATGTGTTCCACCCCAAGGGGATTAATCTATACTAATATATAAAGCTGAAGAGTTTGTTTGTTTGTTTGTTTGTTTGTTTGTTTGTTTGTTTGAACGCGCTAATCTCAGGAACTACTGGTCCGATTTGAAAAATTCTTTTTGTGTTGGATAGTGTATTTGGCGAGGAAGGTTATAGGCTATAGTATATATCTATTATTTTATCCCAAGGGGATGAAAAAGGGGATTAATGTTTGTATGAAACTTTGTCAATTTTAAACCGATCGGGCTGGGACTTGGCATGCATAAAGCTACTATGACATAAAAATCCCCTTAGAAAGGATTATTATGTGTTCCACCCCAAGGGGATGAAAAAGGGGATTAATGTTTGTATGAAACTTTGTCAATTTTAAACCGATCTGGCTGGGACTTGGCATGCATGAAGCTACTATGACATAAAGATCCCTTTAGAAAGGATTTTTATATGTTCCACCCCAAGGGGATGAAAAAGGGGATTAATGTTTGTATGAATCTTTGTCAATTTTAAACCGATAGGGCTGGGACTTGGCATGCATGAAGCTACTATGACATAAATATCCCCTTAGAAAGGATTTTTATATGTTCCACCCCAAGGGGATGAAAAAGGGGATTAATGTTTGTATGAAACTTTGTCAATTTTAAACCGATCGGGCTGGGACTTGGCATGCATGAAGCTACTATGACATAAATATCCCCTTAGAAAGGATTTTTATATGTTCCACCCCAAGGGGATGAAAAAGGGGATTAATCTATACTTACTAATATATAAAGCTGAAGAGTTTGTTTCTTTGTTTGTTTGTTTGTTTGTTTGTTTGAACGCGCTAATCTCAGGAACTACTGGTCCGATTTGAAAAATTCTTTTTGTGTTGGATAGTGTATTTGGCGAGGAAGGTTATAGGCTATAGTATATATCTATTATTTTATCCCAAGGGGATGAAAAAGGGGATTAATGTTTGTATGAAACTTTGTCAATTTTAAACCGATCGGGCTGGGACTTGGCATGCATAAAGCTACTATGACATAAAAATCCCCTTAGAAAGGATTTTTATGTGTTCCACCCCAAGGGGATGAAAAAGGGGATTAATGTTTGTATGAAACTTTGTCAGTTTTAAGCCGATCGGGCTGGGACTTGGCATGCATGAAGCTACTATGACATAAAGATCCCTTTAGAAAGGATTTTTATATGTTCCACCCCAAGGGGATGAAAAAGGGGATTAATGTTTGTATGGAACTTTATAGGTATAGTATATACCTACGTTTGCGGAAACCGGAAACCACGCGGACGGAGTCGCGGGCGGCCGCTAGTAAATAAATAAAGTTCGAGCTCAGAGTTGAGTGCGATTTATTAATACGACCCTAAGAGGTGCTGATCGCTTCGTATGTGTGTCAGGAGCTGCAGGAGCTGGCGCTGCGGCTGCGCGAGCAGATGATCGTGTGCGCGGTGGGGCGCGAGGAGGCGCGGCGCGCGGAGCGGGACCTGCGCGCGCAGCTGCTCGACCACACCGCGCTGCTGCACCGCCAGGACAACGCGCTCGCCGCCGCCAGGAAGGACCACGCGCAGGCCAGGTACACCCGTAGTTCTAGTCACCCGTGTAGCGTATCACCTCATCCACACATTATAAGCACACGGGGCGATCGTGAAACGCGCGTTTGTATCACTTCTAATGCGCGAATACGCGCTTCATGCGCGCGCTTTTGTATCATGATTGCAAACGCAACAATCAGCATCTACGGCGCCAACACGCGCTTTCCAGAAACGCGCGTCGTCCGCGCGTATGTTATGGCCCTTATTATTTAGTATTTATATAGATATAAGTTAGTATTTAGTAAGTCATTGTAAGTAAGCAAAATAGAATCATTATAGTCGGGACGTCCTTACGAACACTTGTTTTAGTGCTCTCCCGCGCGCCACCTCTACACCCGGGCGGAGCGAAAGGACATCGCGGCCGATCCGCCGTCATGGTGGATGGAAATTCGTTTTTTGAATAAAGTTCTCCCCGCCATTCCTAGAGAGAGTCCGAGAATGGGCGCCGCGACCCCGTCCGACCGATAGATTTTATAAACCACGCGTTTACATAAATATATCCGACTGAGAGAGAAAGTGCTTGGTGGGACTTCCACATGATTAATCAGCTCGTCTGGGGAAGTACTCCATCCTCCAGAGGACCACGATGAAGTAGCACTTTGTACCTGTTGTGATATATTTGATGATGATTAAAGTCGCCTGGGCTCAGTTGGGGAAAGATTCAAAGGCGGGCGACGATTACATACCATCAGGTGTGCCTCTTGTTCGTTTACCTCCCTGTAACATAAAACCGCGTCCGGTGGCATCTATGTCGCGGAGCACCGCGGTTTTTTGTGCCGCCAACGATCGCCACAGCACTGATGTCGAATGGTCCGGTTGCAGGGCGGAGCTGGAGCAGCTACAGACGGAGCGCGAGCAGATGGCGCAGCTGGCGGACAAGCTGCGCGCCGCCAACCACCTCACCGAGCAGCTGCTCGACGACAAGGTCGGTACCGGGATGTGGTGATTCATTATAGTAGTAGTCGCAAAACTGTTGCTGAGGAGTTCGATGGCGCAGTGGTCATCGAATGTGTGACCGGAAAATTTCATCTCTTCTCCGTTGGTCCTGCGCCTGATCTCCATTAAGTCAGATAGAGAGAGAAAAAGAGAGAGAGTGTGAGTGGCAGACATAGACGCAGAAGTACATATATCTGATGGTGTGACCTTTAAGAAGGTGATGGGATGGCACTATTAGGAACAACTCATCTACTGCCCCCCCCCCCCTCCCCTACCCTCGGTACGCCCATGGGTGTGGTATAAAATATCTCTGTAATAAAATATCTCGGCGACCCGCTTGGTGTATAGTGGTCAACAAGTTAACTATTGGACCAAGAGGTCGCAGGTTCGATTCCCGCACTGGACAAACGTTTGTGTGCATGAATATGTCTGCTTGCCCTGATCTGCGTGTTATGTGTATACATATATTTATTTAAGTATTTGTAGAAATATAAAAGTATTAAAGTATGTCTATCCGTTTCTAGCATCCATATTACAAGCTTCTAGCTTAGTTTGGGTCTAGGAAATTAGTGTGTTAGTGCAAGGAATTTATTATCTGTCGTGTTTCGGTGCGCAGAAGCGGCTCGCGACGGAGAGCAGCGAGCTGCGGTCGCGCGTGGCGGTGCTGCAGCAGGAGCTGGACAACAGCGAGAAGGTGCAGCAGGACTTCGTGCGGCTCTCCCAGTCGCTGCAGGTGACCTTGCTGTGCTCCCTCGCACTCTGCTACCTTGTCATTGTGCACGCATATTCGCCCAGGAGTAGCGTCAAATAGGCACCGTGCGTAGCGATGACTCTGCCATCTCGTGACTCAAATTCAAACCTTTTAATCTCAATGTCGACAATTCTACCGTCAAACCAAGGAAAAACACGGTGCCTTATCCTGCCATCTAGTGACTCACATTCGAACCTTTCAAGGTAAATGTCAAATTTTACTGTCAAACCACAGAAAAAAAATCGCTATTTTAGCGCCCTCTATAGTTTCTGCGCGGTGCCTTTAGTTAGTCATTAAAATGGGTAACCAATGTTTATATTTTCTTACCATATTATACCATCTTCCCTGCCCGCAATATATCTTCGCCCAGGTGTACCGTCAAATAGTTAGTCATTAAAATGGGTTATGTAACCAGTGTTTATTTTTTCTCATTATATTATACAATCTCCTGCCCGCAATATTTATTTTTGTGAGTTTTGCTCTATGTGTTAAATAGCAATAAAATGGGCTATATATCGAACTTTTATTTTTTTACATAATATTATCCCAACCTGCTCGCAATATTTCTTTGTGTATGTTCTGAGCTTTGTGTTATAAATAGCATTGGGTTCGCCATAGGGTGATTTTTTTAATGGTATCTGAAGGATAAGTACTCTGAATACTGCAGATAGTAAAAATTACACAAAGGAAACAAACATTTTTTTATTTTTTAAAGTAATGAAAACCGGATGCAATGATTTTTAAAAAATCGTTTGTCACTGTAATCGAACCGACCGAAATCTGTAGAACTTGCAGTCTGTTCGTTTATTGCATCAATTGTTAGTGTCATTTTTAACCGACTTCAAAAAAGGAGTATGTTTGCAGGCGTTTATCTCGCGTTTAGCTAAAGCTATTTGGATGCGGTTTTCAGAAAAAAATTGTTACGTCCAGGAGAAGGTATTAGTGCTTTAACCGACTAAAAAAGGAGGTTCTGTGTTTAACCTGTAAGTATGTATATTTGTCCATAATTATCACGCGTTTGGCTATAGCATTTAAGATGCGGCTTTCAGAAAAGTACTTGTGTATGTAATGTATTCGATTTAATTATATCGTAATGCAATCGATGTGTGCAGGTGCAACTGCAGCGCATCCGCGAGGCGGACACGGAGGTGCGGTGGCAGCACGACGACGACGTCAGCGAGTGCCCCTCCTGCCACACGCCGCTCAACACGCCCAAGAAGAAGGTAAGGCGACGGGCTAGCTTCCTACGGCTCAAGGTATTCGGCAACTTCCACGGTTTCTTGGGCTAGCAGACTGATCTGCTCGCTCTTGAGGTATTTGGCAACTTCCTCGGCTTCCGGGGCTAGGGGAGACCGATCTGCTCGCTCAGCGTGTATGACTCCTAATATGGTAGGTGCTCACGTCCGGTTGTGAACGGAAACGGGTCGATTCCAGTTTCACCGCCCGCTGGAAGGCGGTCAGGCCCGTCTCTCCTCCAGGGCTCGATGAGCGCGCCAAGGAAGATCGGGGCCCCAGGACCCTGTCCGACTACCAGGTCCATGTGCTCGGAGTCTCTAGTATGTGAAGGCTGTCGCTCGTAATCGCTCATCTCGCCAGTAAGGAAGGTCAAAGGAGCTCCTGTTTTAGTATTGTTGTTTTACATGAACTTTTGCGTCGTGCGCTCGCGCCGTATGTAGTCGTATGACATGTGTGTGTGTGTGTGCGCAGGTGCACTGCCGGCACTGCGGGCGCATCTTCTGCGCGTCGTGCTGCGCGCACGGCGTGCCGGCCGGGCCCCGCCGCGTGCCGGCGCGCGTCTGCGCCGTCTGCCGCACGCTGCTGCAGCCGCACACCAAGCCCTACTTCAGCACCGACCCGCCGCACTCGCCCGCCTAGCCGCCGCCGGGCGATACCAATCACAATTCCCTGTACGAGTCGGCGCGACGAGTTATAAACGTCGCGGCGGCCCCGCGCCCGGAGTCGTTCCCGCCCTCCGGAGCCTCGACCGAGGTCACGCCGATCGAGATCATAAATCTGCAAGTCCCGACCTCGACGAAGTCTTGTGCACTCCTATCTTGCTGAAATTGTTTTTTTGAGAATGTAAAAGCCGTCCGCGTATCCGCGGATATTCGCTCAAGTATCGGATACATCACTGGCTGATACTGATGATCATTATGCATTACCTTGACCTTCGAAGATATAGCGAACGTTCATACCCGTATCAATAAAAAATACCGAAAATCCTGAAATCCATACCAGCAGAACATAAAACTGTATTTATGTATACATAAATAGCGTCTACAAAAATATCTCTAATAATAATAACCTTCCGCCCGTTTTCCACCATGGCGACCGATCTTAGGATCAGCCAGGTACGCAGGATATATTATAGTGCACAAGTAAGGGCACAGGCGTAGGTGCACTAACAATTCCCTCACTCTCATAGTTCGGTGAGACAGCAATATGACACGACCGTAGAGAGATCAGGCGCAGGACCAACGGCTTAACGTGCCTTCCGAGGCACGGAGTAGGCCGATATGATATTTTTCGGTTATCCATCCGATGACTTGCCTCTGCAAAAGTTGTTCACTTTAACCAATGCGCCATCGATCTCCTTACTTCCTAATACCAATTACATAAACCGTGTTTAGGAAAATTAATATTTGACTATTAGAAAAAGAATTACATAAGACAAATACATCAATAGTAATACACTTTGCAAATGGTTGGAGCGGTCAATATTAGATTATGGTTAGTTAGATAACCTTAGATAGATTTTTCAATGTAATATTTAATTTGTCTAGTTGTTATTTCTTATGAATTACAAATACAGCCTAAGGAATTTATCAGAATCTGTTACAATAATAAGCCTTCTTGTAGAAGTATTTCTTTGTAAAGAGTTTTAAAGTGAGGCAGTTAAGAATATATCGTTTGGAATAGTAAAAGGACTAGAGTAGTACCAGCCATTGTAGCAATTCGTTTTGTTAGGTTCTCGAACAAATAATACATAATGTTACTATATCGTATTGTAAATACCAGATCAGAATTCATTACCTAGTTGGCCCTACGCCGCCAATATTTTGGGTATTTGTGTTGACTGATCTCAGTGTTGCCATTCCTAGGTAAAGAATATTAGCGCAAAATTCTATGTTTCTTAGATTGGGATCAGATTAAATTGATGCGTTACACTTTATTCGGAACAATTAATCAACTATTTTCTGTCGCACTTCCTTTTCTATTAATTAATTGAATGACTATTTATTTTATCTGCAACAACAAGTTTAAATATTTATTTTAGTATTTATGTTGAATTTGAATGGGTGTGAATGATTTAATGTAATTGGAATATTGTAAATTGTATGTAAGTACAACATGTCCGCAAAACTATAGATTAGTATAGTAACGAAAATTGTAGCAAAATTAGTTATTAGCAAATATTAAAATCGATTGTTTTATCTTAAAAGTTCGTCGTCAGCTTTCCTGTTTTTATTTTATTGTTACTGTCGAATACGACATAGATCGACATTGTTAACTTCATATTAAATTCTAAATGTAAATAAATAAAAGTCTATTATACATGAGTAAATACACTTCTCAATTTAGATCCGTTAGAATCAAATATTTATGTGCAACTACATTCGAGTCACCCATATTCGATTAGTGGGTTTTGTTCATTTTAATTTTAATATTTTACATCACCCATATTCGATTAGTGGGTTTTGTTCATTTTAATTTTAATATTTTACATTATGTTATGCAATTTATAGGTAGGAACAATATACATTTTAGATGTGTGAATTATCACGTTAAACAATTCCACTACAGGGTGGCTCGATAAGTCTCGAAAGTAAAATGTGTAATTTGATAACTTGCCCGGTTCAAGCAACGTTGCTAGCTGTTGCATTCTATGGGGTGTAGCTTTAGTTGTTGGAGAACCATAGACTTGATCTTTGGAGGAACAGCGTGCACTCATGTACGAGATAATGTGTCTAGGATACTGGCAAATGATAACACCTCTTATCATGTAAAGCTCTTTTATTTGTATGTGTCAGAAGTAAATGAGGATGTCGGGAAGTTCACGAAATATCGGTAAACGTCAGATAATGAAAAACTCAAAAATCATAAAATTCATATAGGGGTCAGAAATATAAGTCACAAAAAAATACACCTTTGATAATCTCCAGGGCCTGAAGTGAATAATATAACGATTTTGTGATTACGTATTCGAAATTACCGGGATTTCGTAAAATCCTTGATTTCCTTATTTCCCTGCGACACATGTTAATCGGGCAAGTTATCGAGTGACAACCACGCCTTAAGGGGTTAGTCCGGTCGCCCGCGCTGTGCTCACCTTTAGGGCGATGTATGTATAGTTAATTAAGTTGTAAGATAAAATTATATTTTGTTGTAAATAAAAGAGCTCCACAGTTAACTTTTTGGTTTCATTCGCGCTTGCATTGATATGAAATAATTATGTTATTTTGTGTTAAGATTTTTTGCATAGTTCGGATTCGTCAGGCAGTTTGGCCGGGTTAAGTGATATGAAATCAAAGGAGTTGAATTAAAAAACAGAAAGACAAATCACCTGTGATCCTGGCTCCTGAAAGAATAACGTTTTCAATAAATCTAATTTTTTTCACAACTTGGGCTGCAATTAAATGAAAAGCAATTTAACCGTCACTAAATAATGTGTATGTCATAAACTTAACATTACTGATGTCGCCCGCGGTCGACGGGAATGACTAATTATAATTATCAATTAAATTAACGTAAAGTATTATAAAAGTACATGTATTATCCAACAGTTATCCTAAGTTAGTCGTCGTAGCTCTCCAGGCTTAGCGTGATGACGTCACTCACGAGGCAGTCCGCCGGCTGTGGGAAAATTAAAATGTATTTTTTTTTATTATGAAAAGTAATATAATAACAAATTTTTCAGTATAAAAAGTATTTACGCCGCAAATTCATGTCATATTAAGTAGCTTTCACAAGTTTCAAAATTAATGAATTTATACGTAATAATATAATAATAAATGTTCTTAGAAATTGCTGTAAAACTGCTACTCGAGTGTTACTCGTTTTGGTTTGACTCGTTGGGAACAAACGCTAATTATTTATGTACAATAGAAAAGAGACGGTTCGTTGTAAGTGTCAATCGTAAACACGCAAATAAGACTCATGCGTATCTTCTAGAGCGCAATCCCCTCGGGAAGCGCGATATTACTGCACTCCCATGAAACAATAACACTACTTTTAAGGCAGAAACTTCTAGGGGACACCTACGTCCATGGTGGACTGAAAAAGAATACATCATTGGTTTGTATTCGACAGGCCCGTTGGTCTAGTGGTCACACACCCTGGCTACAACACCTAATGTCGCGGGTTCGAATCCCGCTAGGGCCAAATGTTGCGACAGCCGCCGCTCATCAAAGTGACGTCTTTTCGGGTCTTCAGACATGACTGAACACATTTCGTCATGACAATTCTATAAACTACAACTCCTTATAGAAAATTCATAAAATTTCAGAGCAATTGTTTAGGACGCTCAAATTCGCTTAAATTATTTCTACTAGGCAAGGGTGCTCCATCTTAGGCCTGATCTTCACTTTCCATCAAGTGTAATCAAGGTCAAATGCAAGCCTATCTTAATTAAAAAATAAAAAAGAACACTATTTGACGTCAAACGCCCTACACAAAAGATATAAACGACGCATTATGGCGTCATCCGCAATAAAAAAGTTTAAAAAAAACGCGTGTGATGTTACGTACCTCCGAGCAGATGCCGACGAGCGCGTCGGCGCAGCCGTAGAACTCCTCCTTGAGCGAGATGACGATGGTCTGCAGGCTGCCCTTCTTGCTGCGGATGTACGACGCCACCTTGCCGATGTTCGTGTTGTCCAGCGCCGCGTCGATCTCGTCCAGCAGGAAGAACGGCGCCGGCTGGTAGCTACACGAAACATAATAATAGTTTTGATACTGTAATTCTGTAATGCATTATTCGGATTTTTTGTAAGCCTTTAATAATCCATGATTGACAAACTCAATACATTAAAAGATTATACATAGTTTGACAAGTCTTTTTGCACCTAAGTCTATGCGCAAAATAAACATCACATCAACAGCGACCAATCAGAGCGCAGTGTCATTGCCATTCTATTGCAAATGAGCTTTAAGTTTACTAAGATACTAGCATGCCAAATTTCTTAAGTTAAGATTCTCCATCCAAAATTCCACCCCGTATTTTGGGGAAGTGGCGGTTAGAAAGGGGCAAAAAGTAGCCTATGTTACTCTCCATCCCTTCAACTATCTCTTCTTGAAATTGACGTTAATTCGTCGCTCCGTTTTTCCGTAAAACAAAGACAAACATATAGACGGACAAACTTTCCCATTTGTAATATTAGTATTTATCCAATCTGTCTCGTTCCCCTCTAGGGGTACGAAGGTCTGATGGCAGTCGCTATAACCAGACTTGCCAAATCCTGGATCATGGTCAAAGCGGACCCTGCATAGAAACATGATAAACGCTAGGAAGAAGAAGAATATAAGCATTCATAATAGCAATAATTAGCCAGTATGTGTTCGGCAATCAATCGCATCGTTCGCGTACTCATTATCATTGTATCATTTAGTCGTAAGACTCGTATCAATATACTTCTCAATACTATCAGAGACTTTTCTTCTATCATCAATTAACTATCATAAAAAGGTGTGCAAACCGTATAATAAGTATATGAGGAGCTCGACGGCGCAGTGGCTAGCGCACTCGGCCTGCGGTTGCTAAAGATAAGCAACGTTCGCAGATGCCAGTCATCGGATGGGTGACCGAAAAATTTCATCTCGAGCTCCTCCGTGCTTCGGAAGGCACGTTAAGCCGTTGGTCCTGCGCCTGATCTCTCTACGGTCGTGTCAGATTGCTGTCCCACCGAATTATGAGAGTGAGGGAATAGGGAGTGCACCTGTGCTTGCGCACTCACTTGTGCACTATAATATATCCTGCGTACCTGGCTGATCGTAAGATCGGCCGCCATGGCCGAATACGGCCGGAGGGTATTATTATTATTATTATTATGGATAACCTGTGTATGGCGAAGAGCAGCGCTAACGCGGCGACGGTCTTCTCTCCGCCGGACAGGTTGGACATGGGCTGGAAGCGCTTGCCGGGCGCCACGCAGTTGTAGTTGATGCCGTCCAGGTACGGCTCCTCCGGGTTCTCGGGGCCCAGGAACGCCTGCGCCGACTGGTTCATCGCCAGCGCCTAGGAAGAAACCTCAATGTTATATGGATGTAATAATATGTTTAGATGTTAGTTCTAACCCAGATCTCATTAAAACATTAAGAGAATAGACTTGACCAGCGTCGCCACTATGTAATATTCCCTTTGTAAGGTATACCTAGGATTGACTGCCCTGATACAAGCTGTAAGTTAGTCCAGTAATTGTCGAGAATTGAGAACTGGCCTGCATTCAAAATAAATTATGTTACTTTTACATTAAAGAAGAAGTTAAAAGAAAAGCACTAATCAGTATGCCAGAGTTACTGTTCCGCTTTTAACAAGAGATTACAGTTAATCTGAACTAAAAAAGTATTGATTTGACAATACTTACTTGTGACGTCATAACTTTGTATTAAATACAGTTTTCGCTACTAGCTTACGTTTGAATGATAAAAACTATCAGTCAAGTACCATATTGTATCGCTATTGGCGATTGAAAAGAGCAACTATCGAGTTTCTTGCCGCTTCTTCTCGGTAGATGACTGCATTAAGAAGTCGGTGGTCGAGTCATTCTATTGTACTAATTGACGATTTATAAGTGCCTTGCAGAGGCCAACATGAATAAAGTATATTTTGAGTTTGAGTTTGAGTTTGAGCTATGTACTGCAAATTCGTAATAAAAAAATTCTAGGTTTATCCAATAGGCTACGTACCTTGTAGATGGCATCAATCTCGTTGGCGACGTGCTCGAAGCAGTCAATGAACTTGTC
The DNA here is from genome assembly GCA_958496325.1 of Nomophila noctuella. Classification (NCBI taxonomy): domain Eukaryota; kingdom Metazoa; phylum Arthropoda; class Insecta; order Lepidoptera; family Crambidae; genus Nomophila; species Nomophila noctuella. The sequence goes on from OY292492.1 coordinate 15,059,931, forward strand.
GTGGCGCTCCTTCTTCACCTGCAAGAGGAGAGAATTTATTTATTTATTTAAACTTTGTTGCACTAGAAAAATAATAAACAAAAGGCGGACTTAATGACTCAAGGCATTCCTTCCTGTCAAACTTCGGGCTAAACTGAAAATTAATGGTAGGCTGGAAGTGCTAATAAAATAAAATAAATTTATTTTTAACACAGCATCAAAAGCAATTTCCGATTTTTAACTTGCTATGGTATGTTAAACACAACATCAACAACAACAAAAACAACTCTATAGATGCGACTACTTTGGGTTAATGAAAGAAACTATTTCTTGATAGTGAGTCAGTTTTTCTTCATGATAAAATTATTCACAAAATAGTTTTAGAAACATATAGTTGTAGTTATTATTATAAATGCTTTAATTAATAAATAGTTCGTATATAATGTTTTCTTGGAATACGCGACTGTTACTCATGAAATTAAATTACTTTTAAACATATAAACAAAAGCGCAGTATAGTTTAAAAACTACAATTTTAAAAATTATAGTATAGCTAGCTTTCCGCCCGCGGCTTCGCCCGCGTGGAATTCGGTTATATTGCAAACAATGTTATGGTTTTCCCTCGGGAATATATATTTTCCGGGATAAAAAGTACCCTATTTTTAACCCGGACTTCTAACTTTACGTCTGCAAAATTTCAAATCGGTTCAGTAGTTCCGGTGTGAAAGCGGAACAAACGAACAAATAAACAAACACACTTTCCGATATATAATATTAGTAAGGATAGTTTCGGCTACTTTTGAGCCATTTAAAAGTTGTTTTTCTTTCATAGTTTGTAAATGATCATACCTTCTCGAAGGCGAGCTTGGCCTTGTGCGCGCGCTTGCGGGCGGCCACGAAGGCCTCGTTGGTGGCGCTCACCTTCTCCCGCACCTCGTTCAGCTTCTGCATCGCCTGCAACACAACACGACAACTTATGACTGTATTTTTATTTATAGTACAAAGCTTCTGTTATACTTGTGGCCTCTGAGTTTAAGTCCAGTGGTGAACTGCAATAGGCTAATAACGACTCGTTACATTATTTTCTGTTGTTTTTAAAACGTCACTACAGCACATGGCCACATTTTTGCTGCATGTGTTTGTGCATAAATGTGGCTTCACGTCTTATAACCGCGGTGCGAAGTTCTTACTTTTCTTACTACATTTTTAATAACCCACATTCCATGACCGCGCGATGGACGATCTCCCAAGTACCCATCGGGCCGTCGGGCCTAGTCCCAAACGGGTTAAACGTTAACCCTTTCGTCGCCAGATATAGTTTTTTACAAAGAGCTTCGAACATCATTGTATGGAAGCTGGCTTACCTACAAAATTAGCCATTTTGAAAAATCTAGTATCGGCAGCCAGTTCTGAATCTCATGTTAATTGACAGAGTAAGGAATTATAACCAAAAAGTGTAAAGTAATCAAAGCCCTAAGTGATACGGTTTTTGAGATAATTAAGATGAAAAATACTTACTGTCATTTGAAATCACTACTTCCTATATTCCTAAATGTTAGCAAAACGTACCCGCATATTAGGCGCCTGGATCTTATCCACGGTGTTCTGCAGCGCGTTGATCGCCTTCTGCATCTTGTCGGCCTTGCGCCGGACATCATCCGCGTCGTCCAGGTCGCGCAGCGCGTGCGGCAGCGCGGCGTAGTTGACGCGCACGCGCAGGGCGCCCGCCGTGGACGGCTCCGACTCGCCCTCCTGCGTCTCCTCCAGGCTGCCCTCCAGCAGCGGGATCATTATGTCGTCGATCTGCACCAGAAATATACACATAGAATTTAATGACATAGATTTATAAATCATCTCCATATCATGTGAGTTAAAAATGTCTACATATTTTTTAAGCAATAATGTATGTGTGTAACTACATAGCATTATTAAGTTACTTTTAATTTGTACTGTATTGCTATACCCTATCGGGGTCCTTGTACATGTTGCAATAAATAAATAATACATAGCTAACTTAAAAGCACTAAACGATGGGACGAGCCATTTTTACATACGTATTTCGTACCATTTTCGTAATTTTTAAGAGTCATCGATACGAACCTATTATTAAGGACGAGTCCGGTGAGGACAACTAGAGCGACCCAGCGTATTAAACGGGACGCGATCAATATATTTTGACTTGGAAAATCCTTAATCATCTAACAAAAAAAATTTTACCGGCGACTTTTCCCGCGTTATCAAGATTCAAGGATTAACTCAGAATAAAAAGTATCTTATCACCTAAATCACCCTGCCTGTATACCAAAATTCATTTAAATCCGTTTCAGCGTGATTGACGGACAAGCATTTAAACGAACAAACTTTTACATACATAATATTATATGGTTTGTTACTTTTTAATAAATTAACTTTAACACTATGACCTAGCTAACTATTTTATCGTTCATCATGATAATATAAGATTTTACACTTTCGCGTTGCATTAGTCCCGTTAAATAATATTAGTGTCATCATAATAATATCAAATAAACAAGGCACCTTGCACTGGCGCAGGATGTTGTGCCGGTCGCTGCGGCGGCTCTCGATGCGCGCCTCGATGCTCGCTATCTGCTTCTGGACCGCCTGGATCTCCTTCTGGATCGACTGCACGTCTTTGCGAGACTGAAATAAATAAATTAAACATTAGAGGTTTCTTTTAAAACCTCTCCTGCAATTAAATAGCTAGATGGAATGAGATTTTTCTTTTTGCAAAATGAGCAGCTTTTTAGTAGGGTTAAGCATCATTTTATTAACCTTACACCACTCGCTCACAGCATTAAGATCCAACTGTAATAAAGCAACATCAACCAAACTGGATATGCTATTATATATTTTTATATCATCAGCAAATATTGAAAATTGACTGTATTTTAAAGCACTTAGAAATTTTATTGATGAAGACTAAAAACAAAATAGGGCCAAGATGTCATCCCCGAGGAACAACTGTCAAGGCAATAAATTCCTTCGATTTATAACCATGCACGATCACACTTTGAATCAGTTTTTTAAGAGTGATCTTAACCATTGCAGGAGGTCCCTATGTATAACCATAGGCTTCAAGTTTAATAAGAAAAATTTTATGGTCAACTTTGTCAAACGCTCTATTAAAATTAGTATAGATAGAGTTTACCTGCAAACGACAATCAACTGCTTTGGATATAAAAGTTATATCATCCTTTAAGTGACTAACCGTTGATTATGACTTACAAAACCCGTCCTGGTTATCAACAATAATATTTTTTTAAACGTTTTACCAAACATGTGCCACGGCTCACTACCGATGTATGGATGTCCGTACCTTCTCGAGGTCGTCGTCGGCGGCCTGGGCGCGGGCGCGGGCGGCGGCGCGGTCGGCCTTGAGCGCGTCGGCGCGGCGCAGGTCGCGGTCGATGTCCTGCCGCTGCTTGGCCTCGGCCTGGCGCCCGGCCTCCAGCTCGTCCTCGCCGTCCTGCACGGTGCGCTCCCAGCGCGTGACGTTCTTCTGCGTGTCGCGCGAGCGCTCGAACTCCAGGTTGGAGGCGATGCGGTCGATGTGCGCCTCGTACTCCATGCGCCGCTTGGCGCGCTCCTGCTGCGCGCGCAGCTCGCGCTCCTCGTACTGCCTGCCGGGGACAACGACGACGTGTACTTTGCTGCTGAACGTGAGTCCCCCACCCTGAGTAATGCTGATTTTCGGGTAGAAACTCACTAAGCCGAGAAAACGCGTTCGAATTCAGCGAGACATCGTCTGCACTTGTATTTTCTACACAATATAAAGCGTCGATATCTCACCACTAGCGGCCACCCGCACTCCGTCCGCGTGGATTTCAATTTCCAATAGCCTAAAGCCTTCCTCGTAAAATGGACTATCCAACACAAAAAGAATTTTGCAAAACGGTCCAGTAGTTCCTGAGATTAGCGCGTTCAAACAAACAAACATACAAACACACATACAAACAAACAAACTCTTCAGCTTTATATAGTAGTAAAGATACCTCAGTCGGCAAATACAATGCCGGCAGAGCCCCGCCGTACTTCGGACATATTTTTCGCAATAGTGTGTTTCTGGTCTTGGAGCTGCATGGACAGTCAGTATAGAAGTTCACCGCAGTGGTGGGTAAGCACTTTGTGACATTCCCGACTAGGCATGGTTACGCTGCCGCGCGCGCTGGACACGGCACCGCAGCGCCGCCGCGTGCGGTGCGGGGCGAGCGACACGCGGGAACATCCCGTCCGGACTTGTCCGTAGCACTCGACAACACTTCCTGAGCTAAATACAGACCGGGCTAGCTGATGCTGCCCCGTTCATTTATTTATTACGTTGTAATTTTACTTAAATATAGTCGCAAATTTGGTTACATTCGAACTGCGGCCGTTTTCGGTACGTCCTGGCAATCCACGCTACACTAAAACCGGTACTCACCTGATGTTGGCGACGCCGATGTCCCGGCAGAAGCCGCGGAACACGACGTCCTCGACGTTGTTCATGTTCTCCTTGATCTGCTGGATCTTCGCGTCGCGCTCCAAGATCGTGCGCTCGATCTCCTCGATTTGCGGCTGCAGTACATACGACCAGTATTATTTTAATGTTTTGATACTAACAGTTCGCACATCAGCTAAAACTTTCATCATTTAGCTTTAAAAAATAGTTTGAAATTAATCTAACCTATGCTATGAAAAAATATAAATTAAGCTTAGTTTGCAAGTGATTTCCATTACCCCAAAGTTGTCCATCTTCCTCTCGAGCTCCGCCAACTCAGCATCCAGAGCTTTGATTTGCTTGAGCTGTGAAAATTCATATAGTAAGTTAGACTCTTATTATTTACACGTGTGTATGTGTGTGTGTGTGTGTTTGTGTGTGTGTGCGCGCGTGTGCATGCTTGTGTGTGAGTGTGTGTGTGCGCGTGTGTGCGCATGCGTGCGTGTGTGTGTGTGCATTCGTGTGTGTGCGTGTGTGTGTGTGTGTGCGCGTGCGCGCGTGTGTGTTCGTGAACGCGCGTGTGTTCGTGAACGCGCGTGTGTGTGTGAGTGCGTGCGTTACCGTGGTGTCGCGGTCGGTGACGGCGTACTTGAGCCGCGACTCGAGGCCGCGGATCTGCGAGTCCACGGTGGTCAGCTCCGACTCCTTGCGAGACTTCTTCATCGACTCGCGCAGCTCCTCTGTCAGTTTTTCCTGCATAACAACAAAAACAATATTAGTCATAACTCTATTTTGCTATCATTGACGGCCTACATGAGTAAAGTATATTTTGATTTTTATTTTAAAATAGAAACCAAGTTTATAGAAAGTTTAAATAATTTCTAAGCAATACTAACTTAATCTGATCAGCTTTCGTTTAGTAGTATACAGATGCAACATTTTGTTCTTATAAACACAACAATACCTACAACTACAACTTAAGCGTTTACAAGAACAAATCACAATTTTACAAATACATAAACTTGTTCGTCACGCATGCGGTACCTTCTTGGCCTTGAGCTGCGAGAGGTGCTTCTCGTCCCAGCGCTTGGCCTTGCGCGCCAGGTCCAGCGAGCCGCCCGAGATGATGCCCGACTTCTGGTAGAACGTGCCGTCCAGCGCCAGCGCCTGCACACACACAATCACTTAACTTAGTAATGGATAACACACGTAATCGTCTAATAGAAGTAACTCGGAATTTATGAAAACTTTACAAATTGAACATTCACAGCATGGAAAAAGTCGCCCGACGTCCTCAATGAAGTTTTCTAGACCAAATTGGTGTATGAAATTGAGCTGGAGTATTTTTTCCTATGCAAACGAACATGAGGGTCTCCTCATGCTAAGTGATCATGGCTGCCCATGGACATCAACAACCGCACAAGGGTCGCGAAAGACCTCAACCCCAACTTAGCTCGGGCGACCTTACTCACCAGCGGAGACAAAGCACAACAGTAAAGAAGTGCTACTTCACGGTGGTCTTCTGTAAGGTGGAGGTACGACTTTCCCAGGTGAGTGGAAGTTCCAATAAGCTCTCTCTTGGTGTTAAAAGCTGATGGCCGATACTGATCAACTACACATATTCGCCTTGTTACTAAAATCATATTTTTTTTGAAAATCAAGTTTCTATGTAGGTCGTCCTTCGAGCCGGATACTCCAGCTCCGACTACCGCTGCTACTCACGTCGTATCGGCTGTTCTTGGTGCGGTCGAGGTCGTAGGCGACGCGCGAGGCGTCCTCCGGCGTCTCGCAGACCAGCGCGTTGTTGGTCACGAACAGCACGGCGCGGTGGATGGCGGCCGGCTCGAACCGCAGCACGTCGAATAGGAGCTTCACGTTCTTCGGCTCTTTGATGTCCCTGTCGACAGACAAAAATACGGTCAAAAACTATCTAAAAATACATTTAAATGTTTTTTGAGCGAAAAACGTCAAAAAACTTCTTCACTGCCTCCGTGGCGAAGTGGTTAGTAGGTTGCAGTGATAAAAGTTTTAGTACGAATCGCGGGTCAGACCGAAAATATGTGTGTGGGCTTTCGTATACAGGTACAGTCCGGAGTTTAGAAGTAGGCCGTAAAATCACACCCCTTACCTCGGAAAGCACGTAAAGCCGTTAGTCCTGGGTCTTACGTATCTCTTGCGATTGTTACTTTTTTTATGTAAAAGTGAAAAAAGCGAGCAAGATGGTAACCGGATGGTAAGTGATCACCACGGCCCATGGACACCAAGAACCACCACAAGGGTCGATGATGTGTTGCCTGCGTTTAAAATCCCATCCCCTTCCCAACTATCAAGCTATCCGCGTAACTTAGCCTGAAATCAACCTGTCCCTAGCATTATGTACTTTTTTAGTTCAGTGTTATTCTTGTTGGGTGTTACAATAAATAAATAAACAGTAAACGTTGTTACCTGAGCCTCTCCCGCAGCGGCTTCGCCTGGATGTAGTCGAGCGGCAGGAAGGTCTCGGGCTCCAGCATGCGCTCCTTCAGCACCTGGATGCAGCGGCGCGCCGTCTTCTCCGTGTCCACCACGATCGCCTCCATGTACTTGCCGAGCACCTTCGTGATCGCCACGTTGTACCGCTTGTGCGTCGGCTGGCACATGTTGATCATCCGGTCGTACTGCACATATAGACATAAGCGTTAGTGCCATGAAGTGTTATCGCTAAACAAAACTATATCACAAGAATTAGACGTACAACAAAGCCGTACATATCAGATTGTGTAACAACATTTTTAAACAAAAACAGTAATGGTATTAGTATAGGCCCCTGGGGTACGCCCATTCGCAGTTTGACACCAGAACAGTTTTTGTTACTTATATGGCGCCTTCGTATCCTTTCAGTAAGATAAAGAACAAGGTTTAACTAGGCTTCCAATAAAACTTAATACTGTAATTAAATGGGAAGCATTGTGTGGTAAACGTCATCAAACGCCTTCTGCAAATCATAAAATTATACCTCCTATGAGATATTTATAATTGTTGATTAATGTTTGTCTCCAGCGTCTACAGCATTCAAGTAAAGTGTAAGCTTTTGTGTGAGTGAGTCTAGAAGGTGTGACTGTGTGTATGAGTGCAGCAGGTGTGCCGGGTGCAGTACCACGCCGGGGATGTCTCGCTTGAAGCTCTCGACGATCTCCTGCTTCTTGCGGCGGCGCGCCTCCTCGTGCTTGTCGACGCGCGCGTCGCCCAGCTGCGCCGCCACGTCCTCCAGCAGCGCCTGCAGCTCGTGCGCGCGGCCGCGGCACTCGCCCACGTCCGCCTGCAGCTCGGCCCGCAGCCGCCGCTGCTCCTCCAGCGCCTGCTCCGAGCTCTTGATGTGCTCGTTCAGCTTCTCCACGCGCTTCATCGCCTCGTTGCGCTCGTGCCCCTGCGCACGTCAAACAGTGAAGGTCGTAACCGAACTCACCAGCAGCCGGGTTGGTACCCGCAATATGCTGAGTAGCTTTGTCCATAGCTGGGCATTAACTCGTTAATCCGTTAATCGTTAATTAACGAAGTTAACATTTTGATTAGCGGATTAACTTTTAAGTTAACTTTAAAAATTGTTAACGGACATGTTAACTTCCGTTAATTATGCAGAAGTCCGTTAAACGTTAATCCAATGCCTACTATTTACCACACGGCTCCGCGGGACGAAGCGCGAAAAATGGCGAAGGGCGTCAAGGGAGCAATACGAGTAACAACGATGATGACGTGGAAGACTTTTTTAACTCTGTCACTCAGTCTATAGAAAAACCAAGGAGCTCCAACTCTTTACAGAGTAAAGCGCACAGTCTCGTTAAAATGTGGCTCGACATGAAATCGAAAGAGTCGTTCAACGATGCTGCATTCCTCGGGGAACAGATATTTATAAAACTATTTAATAAATACAATACTACAATACTTCAAGCGCTGCAGTAGAACGCCTTTTTTCCACGGATAAAGACATTTTAACACCAAAATGAGCCTCGCTTTCAGACGAGAACTTCAACATGTTAATGTTTATGAATGAGAATATGCTCCTTATGTCCGACGATTAAATTACACATTTATTTGAATTATACAAGTATTTTGTTTTGTACCATCATCATCATCCTAGCGCTTGTCCCGGTCGCATCCTCGGCCATTGCCTTGGAGTCCAGGGTCCACTAATTGGACCCTGGATTTGATTGATATTTTGTTTTGTACCAAACCTGTTAAATTCCAGAACCTTAACCAACCAACAGGTTGATAAGTTCACTAACGCAACGATATAAAAATGCAATCTTACACATAGTTAACGGATTAACGATTAATTTTAACTTGCGTTAATTTTTCCGAAATGTAACGCTTTAACGTTTAACGAAGCTAACTTTTTTTGTAGCGGATTAACGATTAACGAAGTTAACTATTTTATTAACGGTGCCCAGCTATGGCTTTGTCACAGAAAAACGCTGATCCATCCCCGCCCCCTCCCCCAAATGCAAAAACCAACCATACCAAAACAAGGACCCAAGGTTTTTTTAGAATTTTACGTTATGACATTATATATAGGCACCGTGCAGAAACTATAGAGGGCACTAAAATCCTGACTTTTGTCATCGCCACGCACGCTGCCTAAACTACTGCTATTCGAGTATCAGAAGTGCAGTATAAAACCACGTACCTTCTGCCGATGCTTGTTCTCGTACTCGCCCTTGCGGCGCAGCTCGTTGTCGAGGCGGTCCTGGTCCGCCTTCTGCTCGCGGTTCACGGAGTCCAGCTCCTGCAGGTAGCGCGCCGCCTGCCGCGACGCCTCCATCTTCAGCTCCTCGTACTCGCGGATCTGTCACATAGAATGGCCATTTTAAAATGCATTCATACTTGTAGAGAGAAAAAATGGCGGATAGAATGTGGGACGCGCTTACCAGAGCCATATACAATTATACATATAATTATCTATATATATATAAAAATTAATTGCTGTTCGTTAGTCTCGCTAAAACTCAAAAACGGCTGAACGGATTTATCTTATCTTGGTCTTGAATTATTCGTGTAGATCTAGGAAAGGTTTAAAAGGTGAGAAAAATTCGAAAAGGATGGGACAACGAGACGGGACGGGACGCGGACGAAATTGCGGGCGGACGGCTAGTATAAAATAATTAATATCGCGTTCCATCGCCGCGCGTACTGTGTCGGCGTGGGCGGGGCGTGTGGTACTGTGGGCGGGGCGTGTGTCGGTACCTGCGCCTCCTCCAGGTGCACATCGGCGCGGCCGGCGTGCCCGGCGGCGGCGGCGGCGGCCTGCGCCTCCCAGGCCTGCTTCTCCTGCTCGACGCCGCGCAGCTCGTCCTCCAGCTTGCGGATGTCGGCCTGGTGCGCCTCGTGCGCCTTGCGCGCCTGCTCCAGCGTCTTGCTCGCGCTCTCCAGCTTCTTCTGCGTGTGCGTCACGCGCTCCTTCGCCTTTATGAACGTCGGACGCTTCTTCGATATCTCCGCTTCCTGTAGGGAATCATCATTACAGGCTAATAACACACTTTTTATTGTTTTTTTTCAAATAACGAAAGTTTCCATGAACAATGAGAACTGGCTACTGATTTATAGTATTGAAAAACTGTGTGGGCACACGTTTGTACGTAATCAAAATAAGGTCTTAATCTGTTCAAAAAATTTATGAATGCTTAGCACCTATTTATGCACTACTTATGCTATTACTATTTATGCTTAGCACTTATTTATTATGCTCTTTTAAAGCAAAGCAGTTGGGAAGGGTATGGGGTTTTTAAAGGCAGCCAACGCATCTGCGACCCTTGTACGGTTGTAGATGTCCATGAGCGGCTGGAATCACTTACGCTTGTTCGTTTTCCTTTCTATCATATGAAAAAAACGCTACCGATGTTTCTGAGTCACCCATAAAGAATATACTAATACCAACCACTTCTCTAATCTCCTGGTCGATCTTGGCCAGCTCCCGCTGCACGGCGCCGGCGTCCTTCTTCTTGTCCTTGAGCGCGTCCTCGGCCTTCTGCCGGCGGCGCTCCACCTTGGCCAGCTCGGCCTGCTTCTGCTGCACCTCCTCCTCCATGCCCTGGATCTCGCGCTCGTTGTGGAACAGGTGGAACAGCTGCAGCTCCACGCGCTGCTCTTGCTGTGGAAAGAAAATTGGACATTACAAATTGATGAGATAATAAAATATATCTTGAGGTGTTGAAGCATTTAATAATAAAGTAAGACGTCACAAATTACATATAAAATAAGGAAAAAATATAAAACTCAAGAAAGTACAAAAGGGCAATCCCCAACACAAATTGTAGATCATAGCTATTCTAATAAACATAATGTTATTTACACTCAAACAACAAAAGCCTTTGATTGTTTGTCAAAAACTTGTTGTAAAATGACTACATCTGGCCTGTTTGCATGAAGGCTTGAGTGTGTACTGGGTACATTTTAGGCAAGCAGTTCAGGAAACTCAGATTCAGGACAAGATTCCTCATGATGCTTGCTCGCTTTTCCATCAAGCTGGATAGTTAGAGAATCTATGCGTTTACAAGTAGTAAAAGCTGCATAGCTATGTTTTCGTCATTAGTGAATCGTAACCGACTTAGACAAAACTACATAAATAATAAAAATAAATTGTTTGGACTAACACACCAATTGCCTAGCCCCAAACTAAGCTCGAAGCTTGTACTATGGATGCTAGGGAACGGATAGACATACTTAAATACATTTATAAACATCCATGACTTGAGTACAAATGCCGATGTTCATCACACAAACATTTGCCCCTAGTGGGATTCGAACCCACGACCTTTGGTTTTGTAGCCAGGGGTCTCTGACCACTCGACCAACGGGTCTGTCAAAAAGGCACTATATTCTATAGTAACAACATCACAACTGACCAGTTCCTCTTTAAGCCTGGTGTATTTCTCCGCCTCCTCCTTCTCGAACTTGGCCTCCTTCCGCTCGGCCGCCACGCCCTTCTTCTTCTGGTAGGAGAACTGCGCCTCCTCGTCCGCGCGGTTCACCTCGGCGCGGCACGCTTCATATTGTTCCTTCAGCACACCAGACCTATGATAATAGATGATGATTACTCTTTTCTCAAAGTAATGACATTAACAACGAAAAAATGTACACGTCAATTTTTTTCTCAACTATTGCCCCAACTGGGCCAAGACATGTACGGCGTGGCTTCCTAAAAACCTAAAAAGACGACGCGGAAGGCCTAGAAAAAGATGGCGCGTCGACCTTGACATCTACAGAAAAGACTGGCCAGAGTTTGCCTTGGACCGTGTAAACTGGAAATCGGAGGGGGAGGCCTTTGCCCTACAGTGGGACGATATGGGCTAATATAATAACAATAATAATAATTGCCCAAAACCTGGTGAGAGACCACTATATCTTGTATAATAATATAATAAAGCTGAATAGTTTGTTTGTGTTTGAGCATGCTAATCACAGGAACTACTGGTCTGATTTGAAAAAATATTTCGTGTTGGATATGGGAGTCCATTTGGAGAGGAAGGCTTAGACTGTAGTATATATCTATGTGTGCGGAAACCGAAAACCACGCGGCCGCTAGTTACCAAATAAAAATACAAAGTGTAATTACACTTTGTAGTGTATTTTTATTCAGAAGTCTCATAACACCATGTTAGGAGTAAAATTCAAATCTGTATAATAAACCTTTTTGACACCTCATTATTTTAATGAACATTAAAGTCTAAGATAAGATAACCAGCAATTAATTACTCACCCACTGATTTCTTCAAACAGAGCAGTTCTCTCTTTAGGGTTCTTCATGGCAATGCTCTCAACAGCTCCTTGGAACACAAGGAAGTTCTTTGCTTTCACGTTGATGCCAAGCTTCTCCAGCTCTGATAGATAGTTGCTCACTGACACCGACTGTGGATACATCAAGAATATTATTATGTCTTTACAAGTAATCCTAGCATCATTATTAGGTTAACAATCTACTATGATAAAATAGATGTTATATTTTTATTAAAAATAAAGGTAAATTATGTGATTCAATTGTATTATCAGAGACGAAGATTAATTTTGGTTCAGTGCTTTACTATTGTAGTATTAGTAGCAATTATAGACTTGTTCACAACTTCCCCAAAACAACACAATTGTTAAAAATCAGCTCATCTTTATGCCTAATTTAATGTTCAAAAATTACTTGTGAATTATTACCTGTCCATCAATTTTATGTTCTGAAGACTGCCCCACTACCGACCGTTGAAACTGCTTCTCTGTCATATCTTCTAACACAAATGTTGCTGTAACTGAGGCACTGTAAGAGAAAATCTTTTATTATAAATATTATTACAGTGAATGTAAAAAATGTACTTAAATATTTTCAACATCAGCCTGTTGCATTCAACTGCTGCTTCTTGAGATAACTTCACAACCTGAATCATCATACTAATATTATAAATGTGAAAGTTTGTTTGTATGGATGTTTGTTCGTCAATGATACTGCAAGTACTGAATGAAATTTAATGAAATATGGTATACAGGCAAGGTATGGGCATGACTTTATGATGATAGGATACTTTTTATCATAATCCAATGGTCTTATGGGACAAAACATGAATCTTTACTAAGAGAGCAAAGCTGTGGGCAAAACATAGTTAAAAACAATTTCAACTTAAATGCTTTGTAAGCATATACTTAACTGTTTACATATAAATATTTTCAATAATTAATAACTTCAACTTTCAAGAAATTAATAACTTCATCCTTCATTGAAAGATAAACTTACCAGCGAGATACTGGCTTATTGATGGAAGCTCCATGAATGAGGTCACTCAATCTCTTCACTCGGAGTAAGGAAGTCTTCTCACCCATCACAAAACTCACGGCATCCATGAAGTTCGATTTACCTGAATTCATTATTACATAATAAGAAATATTAAAATAGACATATATTTTGTTAAAGCAAGCTATGTTCTATCCACTCTACATTCGAACATCCTGTAGTAATGCAAACAGGAATTGGGGCATCAATATTATAGGCAGATCTTTAATGACTCTTTGAAATTTGACCAGGCTTAATTGCTACTCTTTAGGTGGGCTTAGTGGCTGAATAACAATGTGCTATAGAACATAACTTTGCATATACCAAAAGCGAGATGAAACAATGAGGATATTTCTAGTAATCAGCAACAAGTGTGGCGTCCATTACTGTACGATTCACACAAGATTTTATAACCCTTTTGATAAATGGATTTCAATACATTATATTACAAATGAATTTAAAACTAACAAGAGGTAAAAATTTACGAAAGGCTTACCTGATCCATTTGGACCAACAACAGCAGTGAAAGACTTCAGAGGTCCTATCCGGTGATGCCCCCGGTAGGACTTGAAGTTCTCCATGTCTATGTACTTCAAAAACGCTGGCATTTTCATATTTTGTTCACTAATTCATGGACGTATAATTAAATAAAAACCATTTATCGTAAATAAAATAGCGCCAAACAGCGCATCACAACACAAGTCAACGCAAAATCTGTCATTCAATTACTCTTTTTTTATCGCCTCGCCTTGGAGTACTGACAGATGAGCCTGTTCGACATTTTTGGAAAATCGGTTTTTATCGAAAGTTGGCTTTGCTGCCTCAAAATGTTATGTTCCATAATTTCACAATCACCAATGTTTTGTCATTGTCATCTTATGTCAACATAGTCAACAAATCAGTTGATTACTTTCGATTTCTCTGTTTTCGTAGAAATGTAAAAATACTCGATTATTTTTGTCTTCTTATTTAAATATGATTGGTGATCATAGTCCGGGCAGTCCAATAGATACCAGTGACGCAGAACAAGCTGTACTAATGGATCCTATTGACCACGAAAGGTGCAGGTATCCTTACTGTATAGTCTGGACGCCTATCCCAGTTTTGACGTAAGTTTATTATCAGTAAAATGTTCAAATAATTGGTCAATGATATAAATAACATTAAATGTTACCAATAATATTATCATATTTAATGTTATAGACTATAAAGTGGATTTCAAATGAATCAACTTATTTTCATAGATGGATCTTCCCATTCCTTGGCCATATGGGGATCTGCACATCAAGTGGCATTATAAGGGACTTTGCTGGTCCCTACTTTGTATCTGAAGATTTAATGGCTTTTGGGAATCCAACAAAGTACTGGCAGTTATCACCTCAGAAATCAGTAAATGGTCAAGCAGGCTGGGATGCGGCTGTAGCAGAAGCATCTGAAATATACAAGAAGAGAATGGTATAATTTCTATAAATGATATATAGTTACTTATACAAAGACTTGGCTGTGCTACAAACACATCAAATACTCTTTAAATTGAAAATGTATAAAGGAACTAATATCCAACAATATATTTTTCAGCACATAATATTTTATGACAATTGTCATTCCCATGTGGCAACGGCACTCAATATCATGAATTACAATGGCTGCAAGAACTGGAATATGGTCAAGCTGGCTCTCTGCATGATCCCATACTCCAAGTATGTCAGGTCAGTCAGGTAACAATTATCTATTTACCTACTTTTAATTATTTTGGTGGTTACTGTTGTGCTGTTTTTTATTAAACCTACCTATTAATCATTTGAACCTGAAATTTTTGAACTGTATACAATACTGTGCAAATAACCTGAATTAATAATACAAATCATGTGAATAAATCAACAAAAATCAACGACGGATTTCTTAAGTGACAAATTCTGATTATTTATGGACGGATTGACTTCAATTTATTTTAATTTTAATTTTTTCTTGACCTTTTTTGCATTTATGACATGCATGTAATAGTTAATTTTTAAATTGAATTTATTTATTGAATGATTTATCTTATACATATAATTTACAATATTTTAGTTAAAACACTGCATGACTGTTGTAATGTGAATTTTATGATTGTTGACTATTTTAATTTAATTAATTTTTTGTATGCCGCAATGGTACGACATGTTGAAACCAAATGTTCATTTATCAACCCTGTACACATGTTTCGAACAAATAAATCATCTTTTATCTTTTATCTTTTATCTTTAAATAATTCACTGATTGATTATTCAAAGAGTTCATCAATATTAATTATGTAGCTATTTAGTAGTGATGTAAATCCCTCATGAACCTAATGCAATTTATATTTTATTTTTCAGTTTTGGAGCATTTCTGAAGACATGGATACCATTTCTTATAATTGTAGCTGTAATTTGTTTATTAGCATTACTGATTTAGAGAATTTATTTCATTAATAATTGTGTAATATTGTGAGTGGGTGCTGGATTTGGTGTGATTTATAATTGAAAGACTTTATTTTATTTGTTTTTCTTATGCCAGTTATAGTGTAATAATATTTGTGTTATATAAAAGTATGG
The DNA here is from genome assembly GCA_958496325.1 of Nomophila noctuella. Classification (NCBI taxonomy): domain Eukaryota; kingdom Metazoa; phylum Arthropoda; class Insecta; order Lepidoptera; family Crambidae; genus Nomophila; species Nomophila noctuella. The sequence continues at coordinate 15,075,705 of OY292492.1, forward strand.
TTAGAATTACCTACTTATTTTTTTCTGAACCCATTCAATTTGACAATCTGCAAAGACTGTTGTAATTTACTTGGCCAAAGGGGAATCTTAATGAAATGGGCTTAAAAAGAATAGTTACGATGAAACAGCCAAATGAAACACTAGTCTGATAAGCCTTTGGAGCAAATCAATATTCAACAATTCATCTCTCATTTACATTTTGAATGTCGTGACTGACAATGTAAATTCCAGGTGACATTGGATGGGTTCAATTGATTATGTTTAAACAATTGATTGGGTGTACAAACAACCATAATATTACATGTATAATTATTTAATTTAATGTGCAATTAGATTACGCTGATAATATTTTTCAGATCTGAAGATATTAATATCACATTCCCGTATTCATATGTAACAAATAGTTGAGATCAAGATGTTTAATTATTTGATACTGTACCATAGGACATATTCAAATTCAAAAACATGTCAATTTGTTTGTTTCACTACAGCTGGAATACTAACAATAGCTGAGACTGGCAAATGCCAAAACCAGCCATATTATTAGTGGTCTCCCTGATAAACGATGATTGTTTCCGACCAAAAAATAAGTTAATAAAAAACAATTTAATGTTTACTTTTTATTTACAGTTTTCATTTCTTATCATATAATGTACGATTTCTTACATTTAATACAAAACCTTTTACAATAAAAACATTAACAGTAACTTAAATCAGCAGTTTCCCAGTTTAGATATTTACTGAAAGTTTTTCAAATATTTAATACAACTTTCATTATTAGTGACTTGTGGAACATATCAATAAACTATACTTCAACAAGCTGTAATAAATAACAAATATTGTATGTATTGTTTCATTATTTGTGTAACCAATAAAGAGTTCATAAATATAGCACAGGATTCTTTAAAGATCTAATTAATGTATGCATTCAACATTCAAATTGGTAAATAACATTTACTTTTAACAATGACATAGGGCCTTGAATTCAACCTCTTTCACTTCCAAATAGATTTTTAATATCATTCAGAAGATTCAAATTAAAAGTACAAGTTAACAAACAATTTACTTATCTCTTAACAAGAGAAAGGGATATACCATAAAATATCTGCACCACTTATGAGCATTCTTTTAAGACACTCTTCTCCACTGTAAAATCATAATCAGGTTTGTTAACATTTAATCTGTTTGTTAGAAATGCCAGGAGGTCATTAATTTCCGATACAACAGCATCTTTGTTGGTAGCTAGCTTTAATTCACGGCACAGTGTGAATGGCACTCCCTGCAGGTAGTGGAAGGTCTGGTCCACGGCAGGGGCTCGCGGCTGCGGCACGGGTGGCGGCGGTCTGGCTGGAACACGGACTACCCCTGATGCACCAGGCACACTTGGATAAAGGCTATTTCCAGGAGACATAGGGTCAACCACAACAAATCCATCTTCCGACCTAGGTCCAGGAATTGGGGGATTTCCATCCTCAACTGGTGATGACCTCCGTTTACCAAAGATCGAGGAAAACATGGTCACTTCTTATTAAACTATTACGTTGTCGCGATGACTAGGCTTGACCGAATTCAAGTTTTTACTATTAACTCTTTCCAATTTAAGTGTGAGGGTTCATTTTTAATAAAACTCGACAATGTTTAACAGGACCAGTAGCCAAAAATTACATACAAACAATAATCTTTGGAAATAGTGACTCAACATGAAAGAAAAAACATGTCACATCTGACTGACAGTTGGTTTGCTGACTGTTATTTTTTTTTGCAGATGGATGAATGTGCCTTTGGAAAAATGAGTCACACAGCCAATAATTTCAATCGCATTGATAAAAACCGTAATAGTATTTCAATTGGTTTGGTTGTTAAGTGATGCTAATGACCCATTAAAAAGTAGAAAACAATGAACCAAAACTATTCACCGCGTTGCTGTTGACGATTAATCAACCAATGTCATCTTTGTAAGCCCTATTTAGTAGCAAATAAATATTTTTGATTTTGATTTTGATTTTGATCACATTTTCGGTAAAAATCGGTTTGTTAAAGTCAATTCGTTTTCATTGGCAGTAGAGTAAGAAATCCAAAAGCTTTTTTTATTGGCGAATTGAAAACACGACACCAATTAGAATCCTATTAGCCAATAACAAAAAAGTAAATTTGCTACGTGTGATTTCAATGCAAACAAATTGTTTTTGATACAAAAATTACGTCAAATTCTGGTCAAAACATACATTTCCACTTGTTTTGAACAAAATGTGTGAATTATAATAGAATGTTGTGTTTAAGTGTTAATTTTATAAAAAGTTTAATTAAACATGCTATTGTGTTTGTGTGAAGAACTTTAATTTTCTGTGATATTCTTGAAAGTCGCGATTTAGGAGTAAGCAAGTACAGCTGGTTTGTATTCAGTTCTTATTCATTTCTTGCATGGTTTTAAACGTTATTAGGCGTCGAAATGTCCACATTATCAAGTATAAACAATCTTTAATATCATGCAGTTTGTTTATATTCTGCTTTTGAAGGAAATTATCTTGGATGTAGCAATATTATTAAGATTTATTTCTGATAACAACCCATAGTGATGCTTTCTAATGTTTCAGGATTGTTTATCCGAAACCATAGGTTTCAATTGGCATAAAAGTATAACAATTTGAATACCCTGTTGCAAAAACAATATTTATTACAACATAAATAATTTTGAAATATTTATTTAATTATTGGTCATTAATAGAACTGTCTGTAGCACTGATTATTTTGAAGAATGATTAATAAGACTAAAATGCTGCAACTGATCTTGGGAAAACAACTTTCATTCATTTTGGAAAGGATTAAGATACCACATCCAGTTTGAGGAATTTTGCAGTTACAAATTGACAAACGGAACACTTTAATACAAGTACAATATTTTATGTACAGCAATAATTGCCTCGAAACCATGTGTATCAAACCCACCAGTCTCGAGATATATTAATACAAAGTTAAAATTACAGTTTACACCCCTTAACTTTAGAAATACTATTACAAGAATTCTGAAAAAAATGTGCTGTATATCTCCAAGTACTTTCAAGAAAACGACAGCCAACTCTGAATCAACCAACTTATGACCTGCAGTTGCCCTTACTAAATGGTGTGTCAAGCGGTCAGCCCATCTTATGGCTACGGAACCCTTTCATGGGCGTGTCCGACAAGCTCTTGGCTGGTTTTTTTTTGTTTAATGGGACTTTGTGTCTGGTCACCAGTGGCATAGTTCTGGAATAATGAAAAAAATCTTAAGATTTTTTCTGCTATATAAATAGGTTTAAACTACTATTTATTTATTTATTGGAACCTGACATAAAAAAAATATATTTATAAAAATATACTTTCATAATAAAATATAAATTTTGAAGTTTGAATAAAAAAATGCGTTGGAGTGTCATTGCTCAGCTTAGCTAAATTAGTTGTGACTCATGGATTTTATTTTTTTAAAACATCTACCCAACCCTATATTTATGTGAAAAATTACTTTCCCTGAGGACCAAATAGGTTCATATTCGGTCCATATGAAGCCTGTAAGTTATATAAAAAAAAGGTTTGAATACTTCTTAAGTTTATGTGGTTTACATAGAATTATCCCACAGGAATGGAAACATATCTGTTAAAAATACCCTCAGACACCTGACGCCTATATCGTAACACTGAGTCTCGAGAGCCAATCAGGATAGAGAACAAAAAAAAGAACATAAAAAAAGGAGAAGAAGACAAGAGAGTCACTGCTTCGTAGTGTCTATCACGCTCTTCTTGTTGTGGTTACTTTAGTCCCCAATGCTCAAGATATTTGCAGCTGATACCGATACAATAGATACAATAGCAGAAGAAGTATGAAACAAAGTTTTTGACAGGCCCGTTGGTCTAGTGGTCAGAGACCCTGGCTACAAAACCGAGGGTGCGAATCCCGCTAGGGGCAAACAAATGTTTGTCTGATGAACATCCGCATTTGTACTCGAGTCATGGATGTTTATATAAGTATTTAATTACCTATGTCTATCCACCCATTCCCTAGCATCCATAGTACAATCTTCGAGCTTAGTTTGGGGCTAAGCAATTGGTGTGTCAGTCCAATGAATTAAAAGTCACATTCTTATTTTTCGCCCTACAAAACCCGATGAAAGTTTATGTTTATAATAGGTACATGCTATGTTATGTAGACAAACACTGATAATTTTAGTTGGTTATGCGGGCGAAGCCGGAGCGAGCGCCCGAGCGCTAGTATGATATACCTGCATACATTTTTCATTAGGATTTGATTAAAAAAACTTATACAGGAATAACTTAATATAGGAAGTAGACAATTAGAAATGTAAGACGTGTTTTTTGTCGAAGGACCGAATCTTGATTTCAAAAAACAGATTATATAAGCGTATAACAGCCATAGAAGCGTTACAAGCGCGTACTACCACTGATGTCAACGACCTTTTCCAAAACGTCGGTCCATTGTCCCGCTAAATGACTTTTGACTAAAAACGCGCTCATTTTGTCTTCGGCTCGTGTAATTGTCGAGATGTTTTTGCTTTCCTTTATCTTTTGTTCTTTTACTATCATATAAAGTCTTTATGCCAACTATGAGCCCTCCTTTTTTTAAGATACAAGATAGAGTACATACCTTACAATGTCGTGTTTAAAATTAATTTTAAAACAGGTAGAGCTTAGTGAACCTTCCACCCGAATGAGCCGCTCGTCTTAGAAAGTACCTCCACCTTATAGAAGACTGCAGTGAAGTAGCACTGAGTAACTGTTGTGCTATGTTTCTGCTGGTGTCTAACGTTGCCAAGGCTCAGTTGAGGGTATGGGATCTTAAAAGCAGGCAACGCATCTTCGACCCTTGTGCGGTTGTTGATGTACATGGGCAGCTGTCACGGATCACTTAGCATCAGGACGTTTGCCCCTATAGAAAAAAAACACCAATTACATACAAGTTAGACCTGGTGGTCTCGCCAAGTTGCCACTTCGACCACCATCGCAATTGCTATCGCTTCAAATAATCTGGCCACCACGAAGTATCTGTTTGAGCGGGATCGCTAGCGCTATCGATAGCGACAAATAGTCAAAGTGGCAACTTGGCTAGACCACATTACTTCTACTGTATTGAACAGATTTTTCAAATAAGAAAACTCTGTTTGGCTTCTATAAGTTTTTATCGAGTGCCTACCTTAAATTAACTGAATGTAATGCCAAACATTCCTGTTAGCTCTCTGATAACACAAGTGTTATGAGCACTTACTTGCACTTGTTTTGTCGCTTGTTTCCGAAGTTTCCTCGCCCCAGGTTCCACCCCTGAATCTGCCCGTGACGGTGGAAAGTGACACAACTTCGGCAAGTATGTCTCATTGTCCCGAAAGGAAATGGCATTGCGTTTTTTAACATCTTTGCTATTTCATTTGCATGTCCAACCCCTTGGGGGTCAATTTTCAACTTAAGCAAATATGTCGGTGGCGCTGTGTAGGTATATATATAGTATTTAAATGTCAAATGATATACATTTATTATCGAAAGTAAATAAGCTGAATGTCAGGACTGCTTTTGATATAATGTAAAGCTTTGTCAATGTCCATAAAATTGAGTTTTGTCTAAAAAGCTTCCTCGTTTTTTTCGCAATTTTCCTGTTTCCAATTTGCCAAATAACACAAAAGACTCCCTTTCATCCTACGGTATTTTTCGGAAATACGACGAGCAAACCGGTCTTTGTACTCGTACCAACCTTATGTGTAGATAAAATATACATATAATACCCCTCCGGCCGTATTCGGCCATGGCGGCCGATCTTACGATCAGCCAGGTACGCAGGATATATTATAGTGCACAAGTGAGTGCGCAAGCACAGGTGCACTCCCTATTCCTTCACTCTCATAATTCGGTGGGACAGCAATCTGACACGACCGTAGAGAGATCAGGCGCAGGACCAACGGCTTAACGTGCCTTCCGAAGCACGGAGGAGCTCGAGATGAAATTTTTCGGTCACCCATCCGATGACTGGCATCTGCGAACGTTGCTTAACTTTAGCAACCGCAGGCCGAGTGCGCTAACCACTGCGCCATCGAGCACATATAATGTATTGCACGTTGAAATGTTGTTCATCTCCTTAAAATTAGGAATTTACCCCGCAGAAGATTTTTTTTTTCATATTATGGGGATGCAAACGAACATGTGGGTCATCTGATGTTAAGTGATCACCGCCGCTGCCCATGGACATCAATAACCGCAAGTCGCAAATGCGTTGCCTGCCTTAAAGACAATACTCTCCCCAACTATAGGTGTAATAAATTAGCTGAATATGTCATAAGATGGTTTCTTCACAAAAAAGGTTTCGTGGCAATGAAAGTCGGAGCGAGTTGGTTACTAAGGTTACTGCGTGATGTGAAGCGAATGTCGCTTTATATTTAAGGGCCCTGTGTCAGACTTTCAGAGCGTGTTTAAATATGGCGAGGGCCGACTTACGCGTGATGTTAATAATTTAATGTTACGTAAACAATTACAGCAATAAGCGTCAATCAAACGCGTAATTTGCCTGTTCCAGGTAGCGCCATGGCGGACGACCCCGGACCTTCCTCGCATTCAGGTCAGTGTGGCATTGTTCATTTGCTTATAAATAAACTCGTCATTTATTTTTCAAAGAGGGTGTGGTCATACGATAGCGTGTAATATGTCGTGTTATTTGATATTACGTATTTACGTCCTTTTTTTTTTTAAATAATGTACCTGTGTCTATTTGTCGCTTGACTTGATTACAAATTGGGACTATGGGACTATTTAACAGGTTATTATATTACTCATGGTAGTGGTAGTGGGCTCAAAACCCGCAAATGGTAGATAGTAAACTTGGCATTGGCCTTCCAAAGGGCGTACGATCAATTTTTTCTTAGGAAAAACGTTGTGTGTAGTAACGTCTAGACGTCAATTTATAATTGATTGATGCGTTCTACAGTATAGAACTTAGAACTAAGCTATACGAGTAAAAGGTAGTTGAAGCTACATATTTTCCACCTTTTTAGCATTGCGATACTTAATATGAACTTCCCACCTTTTTTTTATGAGCATGTTAGAATAAGAATTGCTTGACTAGCGGTGATCAGACAAAATTAACATAGGTCCAATCATTGAGGTTGGCGCACCACAGACGACTTCATCGTCTTTACTGTTTTGCTATGATTTTTTCTGGGGAGTAAGGTTTCCAGAGCTCAGTTGGGGAGGGTATGGGGTTTTATCGGCTGGCAACGCATCAGCGACTTTTGTGGTCTTGTTGATGTCTCTTGGCAGCAGTGATCACCTACCATCAAGTAACCCTCGCTTGCCTTCTGCTGACATGAAAAAAAAAACATTAACATCCATAAATTCTTTGTCAACCCAAGGATATTTAATAAGTACAAGTTCCCAAGGGTTGGTCAATCACGATTAGTAGTAGAAATTCTACAAATGATATTCCACCGTTGTTTTGGTGTAGCGTACGGTGTCGGGAAGTAGGCTCGGCGGGCGGCGCGGCGGCGGGCGCGCGCAGGGCGCCACGCCGGGGGCTCGCCCTCCGATCGATGCGCCCAAGGCCACGGTCGCTATCGATTTTGTATAAATAGCCTCAGCTGCCGTGAGCGGAGCCCTGGCGCCCGCATGTAGGGTTCTCAGAACTAGGCGGTTGAGCACCGGCCACTATTGGTGCGATTCGACAGTGAGCAGCCCTCTGTTTGCTTTGCTGTCGACTTAGTATGTTATGCCGAAGGTCATAGTGGTGTACTTTGAGCTCGGTAGTGTTGCTGGACACCTTGTTCTGCAGGGCCAGTTTTTGTGTAAGAGTCTCATTTAACGTATCTTCTAAAACTGAAATAATGGAATACAATAAATCCATCTCTGGGTATCCGACATTTTATTTCCATAGGCAAGACGATATATTAAAAAAGTATTTCCAAAAAGGCATCTGGATATTTTAAAGGTATCTTTTTGATTTTATTGGAATCCAAACCATAATGTTCTAATGCAGGGAGACTATTAACTGGTATATCAAGGCCACGCAGTAAGCAGTAATTTAATAAATCCCTCGTGATTAAGGTTCTTTTTGGTATTTAATTAAAATCCACGAAGCTAGAACCATTACTCCTTCGAAACGTGAAGACTAATAACTTATTAAGATCCAACTTTTAATAATATGAAACTCAATAAATACAGCTTTTGGTACCTCTTCAGGTCTTTTATGTTTTAAATATTCAATTTACTGTATATTATCTATTTAATTTTCGTAGGAAAGCGTTCGTATCAGGAATGCGAGTGGGCCCAGCCCTGGACGCCCACGTCCCACCGCCACCCCCGCGAGGGTTGCGATCACCTCGCGTGCTGACTCATTTGTGTCTTTATTATTCTATTTTGTTTGGATGCAGTCATCGCTTTAAAAAGATTCCTGAAAGAATTTTATCTTATCTCTGCATTCTTTCTTCGAATACTAAGCTTTTTACTTTTAAAGTTTTTAGTGTTTTGAAATAGTTCCGTGGTGAAATATGAGCATTGCCTTTAAAGTTACTTATAGATGGAAAACAAGTTGAGAACTGGTTTCGAATCGTTGAGTCCATAAAGTATGGACAACGTTTGTCAATTTGCCGTTATTACTCGTAATTACAATAAGTTCTACTGAAATATTTAAGCTCTCAATTCTCAACAACACGAATTGTCTGTAATAAGTATTTGTTGAATATCGGAACTAATGTTCTGGATTATCTACTTGACTACCTAAACAGTTTAGTCGTACACCCACACAATTTTGGTAATTTTAGAGTCATCCTCTTTAATATCAGAAAATTGGACGTGCTGATATTTTGTCATTTATATTTATTCTTCATCTGATTGCCTATGTTCTTCTTCGTCAGAAATAGTATGTAATACATCTTTTTCCCTTTACCCTGCTCAACTTCGTCATCGGCGAAATGGAGTCATATCCACAGTTTTCCCTGTCTCTTACCGCTAGTGATGTAGGTGTAACACAACGCTTTTTACTCAATGGGAGAGCGCCTTGGCGATTAGAGCATTGTACGCTCGATCTTCAAGTGTTCACATTTTGAATTAAGGTATAATACCATCCTAGCCGTTTTCGGACTCGGCGGACAATCATTTGATCCTAACGGCACACGGCGTATTTTAAACGCGCAGACGACGCGCATTTCCGGAACGCGCTTTTTTGGCGCCGTAGATGCTGATTGTTGCGTTTGCAATTATGATACAAAAGCGCGCTCATGAAGCGCGTATTCGCGCATTTAAAGGGATACAAACGCGCGTTTCACGATCGCCCCGTGTGCTTAACTTACAAGGTTGCGATATCTCGTTTGAATCGCGTATACGCATGTAATCTGAGCGTCGTCTGCGCGTTTAACATAAGCCGTGTGCTATGGCCCTAAAGACCCCATCTAGTGTAGTAGTGTGTAACCACACTACTACACATGAACAAAGTAACTGCGCAAGCACATGTGCGTGCAGTCCCTATTCCCCCGGGTCTTTAGGCGTTTCGCACCGCAAGCGGTTCGAACCGCGGTGTGAATCGCCCAAGAGCCTCTTTTGAACGGGTCTTTTCGCACCACGGTGCGAATAGCCCAAAATCATGTTTGAATGGGTCGATTCGAACCGCAATGATTAAAGCAGTTTTCTTGTAAATGGGTGAATTCTGACAAATTTAATGAATTTTACTCACACATCTCATAAAGTACAGCCGAGCACAAAAAAACAGGCCAATCAAAATAATTTTATTACCACGTGAACATCTCTTAAATATGCCATTCCAAAAAATCAAGGAAAATTTTGACCCTTTGTTCAAAGTGGACTTACCGGTTAAGTACACAATAGACTAACTGGAAACAAAAGCTTCCAATCAGAAGCACTCTTGCACTTGCTTCTAATGATATAAACATAGTTTTAAGTTGAAAATATCGATCAAACTGTGATTTTAAACCATAACCTATTGTTTTATAAATGATACAACTGTCGGCTATTGATTTGAAAAATTAAGAGTTTAGTTTACAAGTTTTTATATCAGTGTTGATTTTTTTTGTGAATTTTCATGATTAGGCACCTAGTATTTTTAGTATTCTTTTACTCGTATGCCATGTTTAAATTAAAAACTGTTGAAGTTTTTTTTTATTATCTTTTTTTTCACAATCCACTTTTCTTCTGCTCTGTACTTACACAAATCACTTTTATCAAATCTTTTTTATGCGTGTTTAAATCGGACTTACAGGAGCATTGTACCGTGGTTCGAACCGACCCATTGCAAAAGAAACCTTGAGCGATTCACACCGCGGTTCGAACCGTGGTTCGAACCGATCCATTCAAAAGGGGCTCTTGGGCGATTCGCACCGCGGTTCGAATCTCTTGCGGTGCGAAACGCCTAAAGACCCATTCCCCCACTCTCATAGTTCGGTTTTGCTGCAGTCTGACACGACCGTAGATTAATCAGGCGTAGGACTAACAGCTTGACGTCCATCCGAAGCACGGAGGAAAAGTAACATTTTCGGTCCTCCAGCCGATAAAAGTTGCTTAACGTTAACAAATGCAGACCGAGCGCGTTAACCACAGCGCTGCTGTGCTCCTCAATATAGGGTGATCCCAACTAATATTATAAATGCGAAAGTAACTCTGTCTGTCTGTCTGTCTGTCTGTCTGTCTGTCTGTCTGTCTGTCTGTCTGTCTGTCTGTCTGTCTGTCTGTCTGTCTGTCTGTCTGTCTGTCTGTCTGTCTGTTACGCTTTCCCGCTTAAACCTCGCAACCGATTTTGATGAAATTTGGTACAGACAATCTTTAGACCCTGAGACAGAACATAGGCTACTTTTTGACCCATTCCAACCCCCCACTTCCCCGAAATGAGGGGGTGGAAGTTTGTATGGAAAATCTAAACTACTTGAGTTAGACGCTTGAAATTTGGCATGCAGGTCCCTTAGTAAACTTGATGCTTAGTTGCAAAAGGATATTGCAAAATTCCCACGGGAACGGGAGTTAGCGGGAAAAAACATTCGTATAATGAAAACCGACATCCACGCGGACGAAGTCGCGGGCGGCCGCTAGTATAAAATAAAATAATAACTGTTCAAGAGTCGTTTCGAGCATTTTTCCGGCGAGTAGAGCATTTTTCCAACACTACTTACCGCCTACTTACCCTTCCGACGCAACTTAAAGGGCGTGTTTGGCGCGAAGCAGTTCGACGGCCGACCTTTTGTTTCGGCTCCACGTGTATCGGATCGCTGGGAAAGCGTCGCCCTCTTTCCTTAAGCCCACGGCGCGTGCATTGCAAGGTCGCATTCTGATGTACTATCCACACTCTATAGGGCGCGTGGAAGCAATAGGGTTAGAACTGGACAATTTACAGGACATAAATAATACTTACGTAACCTTGGTAAATATATTTTACTGCAGGTATTCCAAAATAATTCAAATGAAGAGTACTCGTACATGAATATGTTATCTTGCTTTCAACGTGATGGGTACAAGGGACTAATTTGATGGACGGTCAGGTTGGCCGTGATTGCGGCCCTGAATTTGATACGTTCCGGGATATTTTTATTGCATGTTTGGTTACTCGATGAATTTGGTCAATTAAACCTAACAGGCTTTGTGGAATTTTATTTGATTCACGTGAAATTCGTTGTGTTTGCGTTTTTATGCTTTTTACTAGAAATATTATACTGAAGGTAAAATCAGTAAGAAAACCTTCCCAAGATATTTACTTTTTAGTCCTGCTCCCAACTCGTCTCTTCTCAACTACTTAAGGCAACCTCCCTGGCCTACTCTTCCTGAATGAAACTCTTGAACTTGTTTATGCAAAGTTTGTTTACCAACAAAGCAGAAATCGAAAGTACCTACCTACTTTCTGAGCTTTAGCCGTCCACTTATTTGGTCCAGCTAACAATAACAATGTTCCTCTGAAACTGATGTTGGAATATTTACTCTTTGTTTCACTTATTGCTGCTTAAGAACAGTTATTTGTAGGTAAACATGTTTTCACAATAGCAATCATTCGATTTAAATTATGCGCAAAAAGTGTTGCGGCTACTTCATACACAAAAAGTTCCGCTATAATTATAGGTGGGGTCGTCGGCTGTATGTTCAATTAGGTAGATAGCTCATACAATTAAACACCATTGACCATTATTGAAAACACTTAACAAATTTACTACTAATGAATAAATGGTTTAACTAACAAAGTAAACTGTAAATGACCATTTTGTTAATTTGTAGAATGTAGAGAGTCTAAAGCCTATTAATTCTGCTAAGAAAGCTGTTGTATATTTCATACTATTCCCCCACTTAAGACGTTACATTAATTCCGCTTGACAAAACTGTTTCTGCTAAGCGCTGTGTGGTCGGTTGCTTTGTTGTGACTCTTGTGACCAACTCGTAAGTGTCTAGGATTAAAAGATATATACTGTTGGCACTTGGCTCTAATTGTTAATGGGCATTATTTGTTATAGAGAAAATTACGCGTAACTATTACTTTTATTACGTAACTAAACTATGGCCCATCCCTAGCCAAAAATGAAAATGGCAGTTTTGTATTTGCTCCTCATTTTGTCCTCACTTCGGGTTGTGTTTATTCTTTCAGACTACCTATACAGGTTATACTGGGATTCATGGTGTAAATGTACTCAAAATACATGAAAAAATCGAATAATGGCAAGGAGAACATGATGTCTTAACCGGGAAATATGAAATGGTGCGCAATATTTAAGGCCCTGTTAGAAACAGACTTATATCTATGGAAGGACAAGGGATCTTTGACATACCTACCTAGTGTACCTAGTATATTGTTGATTCGCTATTAGCCCGTTAGTTTTTTGGTACCACCGTCTTATATTACTGCGTTGTTGAAATATGTTTTTCATAGTGAAAAATACGATTTTCATATGGAAAATTTCCCAAGAAAAACGGAAAGGGGAGGATTTTATGAAGTTCATTTTCCTGGACGAGCTTGTTGTTGCGTTAAGGCGGGAACTATTGAGTGATTGTCCTTGGATTTCTCATTTCCTTATATTTTTCTTTGATGGCGTCACTTCGTCCCTTCTAGCACATTTATTTTATTGTTGCCTTCCGTGAATTACCCGACAATGTAGTCTTTGTGATATAGTTCTCGAATATATAGTATAATAATGACATCAAAGTTCGGTGAAGTGGGGTTTGTTTTTCTTGGTAGGGACTTTAGTTGTTTTTGATGTTTTACTTCAGTGCGCGCGCAGATTGACGATCACTGCATGAAGAAGTAAAATTTCAAGCGATCTACCAAAATATGATAATAAATAATAATTGAATAAATCAAATACATAAATAAATACTAAAGAGCTATACTTTATTTAGCATTTTCATCGATAACTTTAAAATATGTAACTTAGAGGAGCTGGGAATGCCAGGCATATGGATCCTTTAAAAAAATGGGTGAACATCTATCTATCTCTTCAATTGAAAGTTGGCAGTAGTGGGGGAGTCCACCCACGTCCCGAGCTGGTCTCCGAGTACTGGGGCAGATCGAGCGCAGCGGCAGCGGAGCAGTCGGCAAACAATCACAAATTACCGGGCGTGTGTCTTGTTGTGACTGCGGTTGTTTGGATACGGAAGGTCAAGGGCGAGGGCCGGGGGCGGGGCGAGGGGCGGGGCCTCCCGAAATAGACGCGGCAACATCGTTTGTCAACACACGCCCACGCAGCGAGCGTGGAGGCGGCCCCGGGACCCGCTGCTCGGCTCCCGGCTCCCGCTGCCCGGGTTAGGGCTGAGCCCAGGCTGAGCAGAGGCTCTCCAGACACATCTGGTTACTGCTGCCGAGGGAGATAATTACTATGGATAAGGACAGAATGTGCTCGGGACTCGAAGAACTGTGCCTCGGGCGGGGTAGTGAAGCTCAAATTATTCTCGGAGTATGATTGATCTGTTAAGGGATTTGTTTTCTCATTGGTAGAGTTTTTTTTAGAATTGAAATTAAAATCTGGACACATATCACCCTAATTACTTAGTCTCGTAAGAGCTGTTGTTCAATATCCTACGAGTTAATTTCTGAGAATTAAAATAAGTAGCATGATGTTTAAAATGTCGCCACTGAACGTCTATTGTTGTGATTCAAACAACTAGTAAATTGTAAAATCAATAACACACATAAATATATAGGTAAGTAGTACGTCCATTAATCACAAAATATATTTGTGATTGATATTATATTGTTTAGTTGCCGTGCGTGCCAGCCCTACAGCCGCCCCCCGCGAGAGCGGTGGTGCTGGTAGATCCTAATGTCCTGTTCGCGCACACCCCTGTTGCTAACTGCGTAGATAAACTGCTTTTGTAACGGAAAGCTCTTAGGCCTCGGAACCGCCGGGAGTGGGTGCGGGAGGCACATTAATCCAATTCCGAGGAATCGGAGATACTCGTCTTGAACGCTCGATGTATGCTGATTTGTAAGCCTTTGCTGCTTCGGTGAGAGGGGCGCTTCCAGGAATTCCTCGAAATTCTAATGAACAAGACTACCGCCTATGCTGTTGTCATGACAACTTCATGTGAGGCGTTTATGACATACATATTTTATCTGTAATGACAATAAAAAGTCTAGTAATAACCTCTTATCTTGTAGTTCCAGCTACTGACTGTATATCTAACTATCAATATTTATGACGGGCACGGTGATATTTCAATAACGAAGTGTGATTATACTGGAATCTTCCAGATAACGGAAGACACTTCAGTTTTTTCTGGAGAAAAAATAGCAATGGGATTGAACTTTTTAAGTGGCTATTTTAAAAGTCTATCTTCTATCCACTATAACAAGGGTGCTATCAATCTCACGTCACAGTTCTCCAAGCCGCAGTCAGGCCAATTACGTGGCTGGTTTAAACGGACGCCAAGTCCAAGGGCAATGGCTGAACGTAACTTCCACAACACGAAGGCAAACCAGTGTCTATATATCTTGACCAGTTACAATAACAAAATTTGAACACTATAAAATTGCGCAATATTCAAATTCAGGCCACGCTTAATTATAATTCGATTAAAGTTCAGCATAAAATCGATGTAAATTAAAAACTATTTTCCCAATCTACAAATAGTTCCCCAGAGGATGACTTAGATCGATACAAATTAAAATACGGACAAGCAAAATGTGGTATAATAAAAAAAATCGCGTCATTGCATTGCTAGGAAAAACATTGTCAACATTAGGTAAATCACGAATTAACGTGATTCAAATCATGAACATAAGTGGAATTATGAGTGGACATTCATTGCTTCAAACCAAGTCGCTTACAGCTGTCTTGTTTTCGTATTTTTGTTTTGACTCTTCAAAACCAAGCAAAGCGTTTTGTTGCCCTTATTTAAGTTGAATCCTTAGATCTTACAGCACAGCAGCACAATATGTGGAAACTGATCATTTTAATGCGAACGGGTCGCTATCGCACCACTACGATATACAATAAAGCATGAATCTTTCCTCCCATAGCATTAATTAAATAACAAATAAAAATAATAGCACTATATTGCACAAATTGCTTGCATTAAAAAATCAAATAACCCGTAGAAAGCTCGCATAATGTACATATGGTTAGTAGAGCTCTTCCTAGTGCTGGCGGCACGTGTAACCGATTTCCCTTCAGGGTCGCAGCTCGATGCATTAGGTACAGTTATTGGTGAAATGCACTAAGTCGTTTAGGTATCATTTATTCATGTTAATACAACACCTCATATGAGGGTTAAAGTGGACGGTGGAGCCTAATTGTGTATAAATGGGGATATTGACTACAATATCAAACGTGACCTTATTGTATTGCTCCTGTTAGTTGTTACGTTGAAGAGGGATCGCTTCCGCAGGTCTAACAACGTTGAGACCTGCAGAAATGGCGAGTAAATGCGTTCCCTTAAAAAAAGTTGTTGAGTTATTTGAGTTGATGAAATTACAGTTTAGTATCAATTTATGGTACAGAAGAATTTACAGATACAGTATTGTAGTGTGTTATTAGTACTATGTAGAAATCATTCTCCAAACTTTTTATTACTTGAAAGATCTCCATCTTCCTAGTAATAAAAAGTTGGAACAAGCTTTTCTTCTAGGAAATTTTATCTTCAAGAATTTATTGAGTGTTTTCAAGTTTTCTGCATACATGGTTGCTTCGTCAGGTTAATGTGCCCGAAGGACCAAACAGTAAGCACTGATTCAGTAGTGCGTTATGGAGTGGAAACAAAACAGGTTCTATCTGAAAGTCATCAGATGTTTAGTTTTTTGTTTTGCCTATGAACTTTGAACACTCGAGCTTTACGAACTCAGTTCTTAGTTCTTTATGTCGTGGAAAGTTTTCAATAATAATTGTGTACGGAACGCTTCATCGCCGCCGCTAAACAGCGATCCAGTTGAAACGGCTTCCACCACCAGCTTGCGAAACCACATTAAAAGTCCGCAAATAGAAACATTGCAAATACACAAGTGGTAGGTGCACTGGGCGCCGCGCCGCTATTTACGGTGTGTATTAAATGCTGCAAACCGGTTACGTATATGCGCTTCGGTTCTATAAATAGCAGCAACCCTCTTTCTTACATAATTGTTATTGGTCGGAGGCTGTGCTTCCTGCCGCCCTCGGGCCGCGCGGCAGTCGTGCCTGCGCCACCGCCGCGCGCGCGTCTCGCTCGCCCGCGCGCACCATGCGAATACTACCACTAATACTCAATATCGATTATTCATCAAACAAACATCTTATAATCGATATAATACCTGTTACAAACAGTTGCGAGATCAATCGAGTTTAACATAATTTTTTGCTTATATGCCGTGAGTTGTTTATAAACATATTGCGCCGAAAGGATATAATATTTAATTATACTCCATAAGATGGTAAAATTAAGTGAATGTTAAAGTTAAAATGTGTAGTTTATGTGTAAGTTAAGTGTCAGTATTGTGTAAAGTTTTAAAGTGTTAATTGGTATCGTTAATAAACATTCGATAAAATATGTCGGTCAATCCACCTGCTGTGGCCACTAAAGGTAAATATTTATTAATTTTTAATATTTGTCCACTTTTACTTAAGTTCAACAATTATTACTTTAACTTAAAGTATTATTTGGAACTTATTCAAACAAAATTAAAATACAATGATTGTAAAGATGAACAGTTAATTTCTGCTGCATTTCCGAATAGGACAAATTGTTGGACCCACTTAAAAATGCCTACGGGAAAGTTCGGTGTGAGTCATCGAAACCCAATTTCATTTAACTCCACCTCTAAAATTCCTACCGTAATTTTATTTCTTCTTTTAAAGTTTGATTACAATATGAGTTCCACGTAAGTTGGCGTACTTTCTTAAATTCGCATTTTTATAGTAGATGCACGCACAATATAGTTAGAAATGACGATGTTCAAAGTCCAACATGGATTTTTGAATATTGGCTGGCGTTATCCTTAAAGGATTTAGCATGCTTTATTCGCTGTGAGGGTAAAAGAGTTTACCCGCCTTCCAGAATTTATGATCTAGAGATTTTTATGGGAAAATGGGAAAGTTTACTTGCTCTACATCTTAAGTGCCTATCTTTTACATTCATGTATGTAGAAATCCTCTCAGATTTCCTCCTCGACAGAATAAGGCCCAGAATCTAAGTCCTATGTAAAGTCTAGGTCATCCCGCGTGTCAAGGCTACGTGCCTATTCCACGATTGCGCGGAGTAGTGTAGCCTACTTGCTCTTCCTACTACTAGAAACATCTATGATCCTGAAGAGTGGGCTTAAGACCTAGCAGGACCGCATTGCGCAAGTTAATGATCGGTTTACCAGAACTGTAATGCACCGGTTTTTCCAATTCGCGCCTTATATAAAAGTTTAATTAAACCAAAAACGGAATTATACCTTTCTATGCAAAGAGGGGTAAAGAAACAAACGCAAGCAAGCAATAGGGTGGTCACTAGTGGTCAGGTCATCTGATGACAAGTGATTACCGCCGCCAACGGAGTTGTCCTCAAAAGTTGTAGATGCGGTGCTTGCCTTTGAAACCCTTATGCCCTCGTCAATTTAGCTTGAATATGTGTTTAACTGAAACACAAAGACATTTTATTCTGTCAGAATGGTGTAGGGTTCTACGGCGTGACCTTTTATGCCAAAACTACGCCTAAGACTCGGGGGAAGCGTGGGTTCGCCGAATCCAACTTTTGTTTTGTATTATAATGTAGAAGTGCCCAAAAACAAAGTTTGAATTAGATTATATTTACACAACATTAACATTGTTTGGCTGACATTTAAACCGCCCGACTTTTGGCTTCGGGGTAATGTTATACAGCTGAAATTGATCGCGCTAAAGTAATAAGTGTTTACTTTCAGTATTTCATGGAAGTCTATTTTATTGTATCTTGTAAAGGAAGGTTAACTTGATAAGCGGTTAGCAAATAATCAAAAATAATTAATTTATTGCCGCCAGTTTGCGTGTTGCCAGTCTGGCAAAGGTATACTTAAAGATATTACGGTTGGTTATGAAAAGCAGATGATGCATTCTGCAGTTTGAACACCGTCGGGAGTCAATTTTTTCGCCGATTTTGCTCTTTTAAAAGAGTTGAAGAATTTAGGACCAGTATCAGATGAAACGTCATAGGACGAATACGGCACAACCCAAAGTAACGGCTTATTAGTACATTTCTGCATTTGTTTGATGTAAAACTTGCAGTTATGTTTATGTATAAGAAGTGTTCTTGCCATTCCCTAAACTACGCGAGACACAGCTATCAAATACAACTTGTATATTATAGTTGTAGTTCTGCATTATCAGTTTGGTTGCTCCGATCCTGCACAATGTCTGTCTGCTCAATTACACCACTCCAGGTGATCTTTGTAACCGTAATGGTTACCATATCCGTAACCGTATCGTATACGCGAGAGATGCGTGCAGATATAGCATTTCTTCAACACTGGGCACAATATGTCGTGCTCAAAGTGGCCCTCAGATCAGGCTCTAGGGGCGCCACGATTAGCAAACCAGAGGATTAGAGGCCCATGTGCCCAGGATCTCTTATTAGTGAAAGACGGCCCTGATCACAGTGCAGAATGTTCTGCTTGGCTGTCACCGGGTCTACTCGTATAATTGGTCGCAACGGAACGAAGGCGCCTTGATAACCGTAATCGCAGATAGCCAAGCAGTGGATGACTATGATAATCGAAACTTTCCGCTCTCGGCGATGCGTGTGTTCGCGTCAGATCGGAAGCACGTGTCTTGTGATGCACAAGATTTGACACAGATTGTATTCAATGTTATGTAAGTACATAAGTACGCATTTTCTTATCGAAAATATACTATAGATCGGATCAATAAACTTTAAAATTTATTGGTAACAGATGTAATTACTTCAATGTTCTTAAATATTACTTAAAATACACACATAACATGATGGATGTTTCACTCTTTTGTAAACGTTAAACATAACAAATAGCTTTTCTGTGAATTCTGTGATTTACAAAATTGGACGTAACTGTCCCATATTAACCGGTTTTCATGTTCAGTTACTAAAATAGTAGCGATATATTGATTCCTCGCAATTTATACCTTGTTAAAGCTTTATTTCTACCGGCACACGAGAGACAATATGGACAACAAAGATCGGAATCTGATTGAAGTCCGTAAAGATCCGCTGACTATAGCGGGAAGAATATGTAAGGATCGCTCGGTTGGCATTCTGTGTAACAAATGCGCGTGTTATTGTCCCCCGCTCACGGGCTACCCGCCACTAGTATATTTTCTGTAGTTTTCATTATTTTTGAATAGATTCGGATGGTTTTGCAATGGCAATGATGCGTTAGCCGTCGAAACCGAAGATTCTCATCGATTCGCGCGCTGAAAAATCGGTCCGTACGCGTGACGGTTAGTGTAGGAACGTATGTACTATGCGGAAAATACGCGACCGAATTTACGCGACTGAATATACGTTGTGTCGTCTTCATGATACACAATGACATATTGCGCCGAAATAACGTCGCGTAACTTTGTATAGAAAATGCATTGCCGCCGAAGTTCGGTCGCGTAATTTTGGCATACCTAGTGTCTAAACGTCTGTAAAGTCACCGGCTGCGTTGCCTAGTGGCTGTGACCGGTTGTACCTGTGCGGCGACCTTTAACATTCTTCCAGGGCACAAGGGCGGAATGCCCGGTCAGCCCGGTGAGTGGGGCTCGTGAGCGAAGGTCGATGACGTCACGCTGCGTCGGTGACGTGGCGCTCGCGTGAGCACCTCCACGCAACCGCGTAAGTGCCCGATACGGTGACATTTCACGAATCGACCCTAAAGGTGATTTCTGGTCTTTGCAGTCATTGAAAATGTAGCACTCTAACCAGTTATAGCAGTGAATAAGTAAAACTTTATCATAGGCCTAAATAACCGGTAATACTTTTAAAACATTTCACACCTTGTCATACCGTTTAACTATAAAAAAATGTTTTGTGTATAATATAATATTTTAGACTTCAGTTATTTGGAGGCGGTTAATATTTTTTCTAACATGAATATTAATACTATACGAACTTTTTAAACCTTAGACACTCCTCTAAAACTTGACTAATCAAATCATTGAAGAACTCGTTTGGTTACAAATGATATTAGAATAACATAATGGAATAATAATAAAAATGATTATTCCATTATGTTAAAAATAGGTACTATGTCATTATACTTAGAATATATCTTACGCCTATTATTAATTGATCACTTCATAGTAATGATACAAACTACGAGTAAAAACTGCTTAACAAATGTAAGTACAAAACACGCGATAAGATAAAATAAAACCACAGATTAATCAATTCCCGACCTAGGATCAAGCATACATGTACTGATAGGTTATGTAAGGCTTTAATACATATAAGCTTTATCCTATATCTAGTCCTTTTTCGTACATTTGGTATTTATTATGATAATTTTATTATGAAACTAAAACACTAGTTCAAAACTGTTGCAAAATTTAAAATTTTGTTATTTCGTAATTTCTTAAAATGGCATAATTTCACGTAGATCATGGTCATGAAGCTCTAGGGCTGCTAGGGTACTAAAAGCGGTAAAGCTAATCCACAAGAAAGTTTTTATAACTAATAACTGTACAGATTTCTCAATGAAATAAATATTTCTTAATTTATTTTTAAATCTAAACTATAACTTTAGCGAAAGCAACTGTTTCTAAAAGGTGCCCATAGCTTTGTTAAAAAGAAAATTCCGTAACATTCTGTAATCGCCCTTACACGAACTTGATTTGTGATTGTTGTTATCACACAAGAATACAACCGCGCCGGTTGTCGAGATTAATATAGCTCGGTGACGCAAACCGCCAGTTAATCTTTGGACTTACATAATATATTATGTTTTTTATAATTAGTTTTCCTATTTTAGACTGTAATTATCATACTTTGCTCGTTAATAAAATTGACATCTTTACGCTTTAACGACCATGTAACTTGGAAGAATGCGAATGTTAGTTTAGAACTTTAGAATCATGCCATTATGACAGTGATCTTCTGACTACTAATAGAAGTTCTACAATATGTCTTTCATGGAATGTAAAAATAAGTTATTTCACTGTTTAAGAAAAATGGACTACACAGAAACCGAAAACTTAATGCTATAATAACAAAAATTCTGTAATGTTTGTAATTTATAAGCTTCTAAGGAAAATTGTTTGTATGTAACACGCATCACTTTATTTCACGCGTCATATGCTATCAAAACTTAAAATTGTAAATTTATTTTTAAGAACATGTTTCTACCTCAAAGGAGGAGCGGCCTTATCCTAGGACAGGTTTTTATAAACTTAATTGGATAAGGTCCTACACATATCTTGTAAAAACCATGTTGTTTTCAATAAATAATTTTGAATTTTTTGAATTTTGAATTTAATAGTTAAATGGGGAAATCATAAAGCTTTGCCAAAATCACTGTTAAACATGTACGTACCTGTTAAGATCAGTGTTGTTATCCAGCGCAGTTAGCAGGAGCGATGAGTCAGTTCCCGTGGGAAATCCCACGAGGTCTCCTGGCAGACGCGCGGTTGACGCACGCGCGCCCGATATATGCGCGTGCGCGTGCGCGTAACCTCTTCCGCGTTGTCGCTGACCGCTGGACCGCTAGACTGCATTTAGTACAAGTTGCATTCGTTTTTTATTATAACACCTGGGAGATAATGTCATTCGAGCAAAATCAGGTGGATAGTTTTATGTTTTTTTGTTGTTTAGCGTTTAGACGCTAAACATAAACAACAAAAACACATAAAACTAAAACAACAAAAACGCTGTTGAGCTGCCATACCCGTATGTCCTTTTGAACAATACTGCATTCAGTCCTTCTTCATCGTAGTATAAATAATTTAGTTTTGTGTAATGACTAATGACTTATTATAATAGTCTAGATCTTCACAGGAGATAGAGGATCCCATCTTGTACCTAACTGGCTAGTCGATTCGTATAAACCACTTTGTAAAAGTAGTATGAAGTATGTTATCGCGAAATAAGCTCTTAAATGTCGTATCTGATTCAGCAGCCGGACATCGGGGTACCAAAAGGAGGAAATGAAAAGTGAAAACGGTTTGAAGGAAAGTAAAAATTCATTATCTAATCCAATATCTTGATGTAACATTTTTCAGAAGTCGATAGCTATTGACACTTATCACACTTGTTCGCGATAGCAATAAGCGCCAAGGATGACTCACTTTTATGTGGTATTACTTATACCACATAAAATATATAGTTGGGCAATAAATATTGTTATTTACCAATCATAAAAAATAAACAAAAATCAATGAAATCGGACATTTCCTTCATGTAGCTTTCAGCTACCTAATCCCCGTTTGAATCGAGCTCGGAAGTGGACTTCTTGCATTTTTCTGACTATTCGTAAGTTTTCCTGATTCGAGTAAAAGGTTGTTGTTAGAAGCTTTTAATTTAGGTATGAGTACCTATATTTTATTTTTAGTATCTTGCTAATGTCTTGTTTGCAATACTCTAGATGTTCACATCTAGAGTCACATATCTTCTATCTACCTTCAGATAGTCCTGAACTGTTCCGTAACAGCGGTGTGACACAGCGCGGGCGCCGGCGTCGGCGACGCTTATTTACGGCGCTTGTCTCGCGTGAGTAAGGCGTGGAGGCGCCGACTGGCTAACCTCGGGAACACAACACGGCTTAGGTACCAGCGTCACCTACTGCCAGTCTGCCATCCTTCTTAAATACATTACGTTTATCCAACTCTAAATCACTCGTCAGTGCCGTCATGTCAACAAGTCTTAAATCCTTGATTGACCAATTGGATTGTGACTTCGTTTACTAATAAAAATCATTAACTTTTCTGCTTATTAAGTTGAAATGTATGTCTTTCCTTATTCTCTTGAAAGTCTTGAAAGTATTCCTCAACTTATTACCAAAGTGTTGAATGAGACGATTTATATATCAGAGGCAATTAGCTTATGTTTTGACGGCGAGACCTGGGCGCTGGCGACTTTTGTCTACGCCTAGTTATACTTTTAACACGCCCAATCAGAATGTGAGTAAGAGTGGAGTCAGCATCAGCAAGAGCTGTCAGCTGGGATTACTCGACGCGATATAAGTCGTGCTAACTGGCTATTAGGTTTTATGGAAGCATATCGCAATGGCGCCGTCTTCTCATGCGTTAATAATTATGTGCCTTGTGCTTGTAGATGTTTTGTGTGGCGATTAAATTTGACGACCTGTAAAACAACGTGGTTGTGGCAGACTAGTCTGCAGTATATTGGTTTGGTTTCGTTTTCCAAACTTCGACTGGCTAAGTCTAATACACAATTAAGAATAATCCCGTGCTGGTTACTGTATGCATGAGGTATAACTAAAATGTTATTAGGTTATTTACGATTGGCGATGCAAAAAATATCGGGCCCCGCAATTTAAAACATAACTTAAGTAGGGTGTTTATATGTATTTATTATGTATATGAAAGTTGATCACGTACCATGGTAAATAAATAAAAATAAGCTCTGATCTCGGCCAGCAGTCATCGTATAAATATAAACTATGACTATGAAATAAAGTGATAGCTTCCAGTTTGGTTCTGCGAAACGATGATTGCGTTCTAGTGAAATGGTTGCGCCACCTTTATTCACGTTGCAAACGATGGTGAGTGGGCGGCCGGGGTGGAGACGTTTGACAGCTGTAAACAAGGGTATTCGAAGTAGGTGCAAGCAGCTGACCTATCGAAACTTATTATAATACGAAGTACAGGGCACGGAGTTTTAAAGACCGGCGCTAAACTACGGCCCCTACTGATTTTTGGATATCATGAGGCGTTGTTGACTTTCTTATATTTACCATCAGGTCGCTCCGTTGCTCGATGGCCACCATCTAGAACAAAAGGTTTCTAGAGCCAAACTCAATCCGTCAATGAGTAAAAGAGTTAACTTAAATTTCCAGCGCCTTATCACCTATCACAATTAAAGGTTAGGATTTATGGGCTATACTTAGGCCTTTTCTGTGAGTTGATGATCATTTATTACTTCAGATTTCTGTCAAAAAGAATTGTACTCAAAGAAATGTGCGTTAAAAATCCATTTGTTTTTGTTTCAGGTACGGAAAGCGAGTTGAGCTCAGGCACAGAGGTGACACGATTAGTTAGATTTCGTATAAATAGGATCTAGATTAGTCAGTGTCGAGACGCAAGACGCCCGCCGTCTTGGCGGCGCAGGGCTTTCACTAAGCTTTCTATATGACTGTTCATTGTATACACTTATGGTATTAGTATACATCATGTATATGTCTACGTCAATTCCTCTTTTTTAGCAGGAAAGCTAATTGATCTAAATGACCTCCTTGACGCACTCCTCACGTAATTTACATTTATTCGTATAAACATCTTTTTGTTAAATCAATTTGTGACCACCTCAACTATTTATATGCTTTCGCAACTATTGCTGACGTATAAAAGATAAATAATCATAATTTCATTACGAAGACATTGCTACTTTGTCTGTGTCAAGTAACAGTTAATTCAATTATTATTTATCGACCATGGTATAAAACTTTGATCGTCATTCGTATACAGATAATATAAAAAGGTGTGTCGAATATTCAATTTTGATTCGCTTTTATTACACTTTACAACATTATGACGTATGCGTTGACGTCAGAGAATTGTATTTTTGAAAATATCCTTCTTAAAAATTGCGTCAGTTATTTTTTATATACCAATTATTTATCCTTGTTTAAATCATTTTAATGAAGTGTTCAAACTTCAGAATGACGTTCGTACCCGAAGTCTAGGCTAAAACCAGTCCTAGTCTGGAATTAACTCATTTTCGACTTTGAGAATGGCGCAAATTTAGTACGTATGTATGTCTTTACATTCGTCTCAGATTACTGGCTCCCCGTGGAGTACGCTAATGCATAGAGAAGTTGGATTTATCACTAAAGCGACCACTACTTTCTCTGTCGCCGTAAGCCGTAATGGCCACTGGGGGACCAAAGGTTTGACTCTCTGCATTTGACCGTGGCGACTTGCAGCAGCCCTGCACCTGACTGCAGCTACTCCACACCGCGATCGCAGCCGATCGCGCCGGCGCCAATCTTTACGACCCGTTTTACAGCGCGAAGTGTTTCGGTTCTGATTTGTTTGCTCTACCCTATTACTAATTGCCCTTAGCCGATTCCAGCGATTCAGTGATCGTTTATTTGGTCCAATCCATTACCGTGTTGTTTGGCCCATTGTATCTGTTTGAATTTCAACCCTGTTTTTTACAAATTATCTGTCAGATAAAAGATAAAGGGAAGATGTAACTAATTACGTACAAATTG
This sequence comes from Nomophila noctuella, assembly GCA_958496325.1. NCBI lineage: Eukaryota > Metazoa > Arthropoda > Insecta > Lepidoptera > Crambidae > Nomophila > Nomophila noctuella. The sequence continues at coordinate 15,101,482 of OY292492.1, forward strand.
ATTAGTATTTTGATGAATTTCAAAGTTCTTCAGATGAAGAGTTTACTTGGTATGGCAGAACCTACATAGGTCATATAATTGTTTATCTAGTGATTGTTTGATAGACGAAAGTAAGGTCCTCCATAAAACGCGATATTTAGTTGAACCAAATCCATCTTTTGTTTTTAGTCCAACCCACAAAAACTATTGCTTCTCATTCTGTGAAACTATTAACTTCAAATTAAAATAAATATGACGAAGTTTGGTCCAGCCGAGGCGATGCCAGCGTCTAAAACGCAATTGTATCAGTTTAGCTGTCTCCACCAGAGCTGGTTAACATAAAACTGGCGACAAATGTCAAATGAGTATTTTGGCAAGTCGGCGCGCGAGTCAAAGCCGAGGTCGCGTGTGTCACCGCCGCCGCCGCTTGCGCACGCGGTTAAAAACGAACCCGTGATTCAGACAATCAACTAGGGAAACTAAGGAAATGATACTTGACACTATGTTATTATCAACATTCAACTGCATAAAATTAAATAAAAAAATCCAAGTTATAAAAGTTATAGAGTTCTGCTACGGCGACAGTCGTCCATGCCTCCCGGAACAAACATTGTATACCCATTTAACTTTGTTTCCTTTATGTCTGATTGATATTATTAAGAAATCGTTATTTTTAGTCAGGCTTTCTTAAGATAAGGTATAATGCTTAATTCAAATTCAAATTCAAATTCAAATCATTTATTTCAGGCCATGTAGCCCATATTTAGTTAGTAACAATTTTTCTTAAAAACTAATGTTAGTAAAATACAATAGTAGGTAGAATAATTATATTTGAATATGGGTCCTCATCCATCTGGCAAGGAACGGCGAGTCCCAACGGTCAGCAAAGACCTTGAGAATGATGTTGGTGCTGCCACGTAAACGCGTTAACGCCGAAGCACACCTTTTTCTCATAATAGCGGCAAAACCATCAATACGCGCTTCGGCGAACATTCCAGACGCGCTACACCGCCAAGGCAACCCCAACAATATCCTCAAGGCATTGTTGTACTGAACCCGCAGATCGCTGTATGTCCGCTGGTTATAACTTAACCAAAGGCTACACGTGTAGAATGTCTGGCAGTATGATTTAAACAGCGTAAGCTTGACTGGTCTAGTACAACGCGCAAACCTTCGGGCCAGCATGTTGCAGCGAACAGCCAGCGACCTGCGTTCTCTCTCTATGTCAAGATTGTCCCTTAAGTCCTCAGTTAGCCAGTGACCTAGGTACTTAAAATTATGAACCCGCTTTAAGGGCGATCCACAGAGAAAAATTTCTGGAACGTTGGTATAATTTAAATGCCTTGATTTAAAAGGAAGCCATTCGCTTTTGTTAGTGTTATACACAAGTCCATGCTGCTTCGAATAAGATTCACAGATAGCTAGCAGCCTCCGCATTCCACTAACAGACGGACTCAAGAGCGCCATATCGTCAGCATAGCTGATGTTGTTCATGGCCAGCCCGTCCACGTAGCATCCTACATGCGAGCTATTGAGCTCACCTATCAACTTATTGATATAAAAATTAAATAGGCGGGGCGAGCTCAACCCCCCTTGTCTTACTCCACACCTCAATCCATAAACATCAGAGAAGGCTCCCGCCCATCTGACCACATTTCTCTGGCTACTATACCAATACTTTAAAATAGATACAATCTCTCCAGGTAGTGTTGTGTCACAACTAAGTTTTTGCCACAACAGGTCGTAATTTACAAGGTCGAATGCCTTGGAGAGGTCTAGAAAGCATGCCAATACTGGCGTTTTTCTGGCTGTATAGTAGTGTACAATCTGCTTTAGGCTCAGGATGGCACTTTCGGTTGATAAACCTGGCCTAAAACCAAACTGATTATCATATAATAATATACTTAGACCAAGATCGACGCGTAAAATTGTTATTTATTAAGTATTTAACAGAAATAAATTTAGAATATAATTATGCAAAACTTTTCTTTGTGTTTATGAGTTTTACATAATTTCCTGAACATGCGTAACTGTTAATTACTGTTATTATTAACTACAAAAGCAGCTGTCGAAAACGTTCATATTCAATGACGGACAAGACAATGAAATACAAAAGAAGTACCTACCTCCGAAACAGGTAGTTAACTTGAAACACGTGTAACGTTTTCCTAAAAGATCTTAATTATAATTGGTATGTCACGAGTGTTGATTACACAATGGCCAAGGTTGTTATAATTCGCGTAACCTTAGTCCTACGACGCCCATTGATGTTCGCGCGTAGCGTGTAGCGTGTAACGTGTAGACCGCTCCGGCGCAGCTGGCGCGTGGGCGATTAGCGATCATCCGGCTTCGGCGAATGTTTTAAAATATCCCAATGTGTTAACTCGTATAAGTGCTCGCGCGCAAGGTCAGCGGAGCAAAATATTGGCTTCGAAGCATTTGCAGGGGTGTAGAGAACTAGAAATCAGTTGTAGAGAACGCAGATTTACATGCGTGAGATCGATGGTCAAGTCCGAGCAGTTCCCATTAACCACTTGCACCTTAGGCGAATCCATGCCAGAGCTAGGGTAAAACTCGTAGTAAATATCGTTCGGAAACCTGCAACCAAGTATTATCCATATTTCCTTTGCACAATTTTTTTCCTAAACCTGCTCCTGATCTCTCTTCTGCTTCGGTCGTGTCGGAGGTTTGCTCTACGTTTCATACATAACAAAATGTACAAGTATATTCCGTTTGTGTTCTATGTCTAGTGAGGTTGTCTAATCGTAAAGATAGTACGCTGCTACGAAACGCTTCAACAATACATATCATTTTTGATATTATAGATGGACCTACGATTAATACTCGTATACAATCTACCTTATATGTTTTTGTGGTTGTCTTGCTTCCGGTACAATTACTACCGATCATGCCATGTTTGACTTGTACAGGGTTCAAGGATTCCGTTTCTTGTCATTGTTTGGTCTGATGAGAGCTTGTATGTATTACATAAGCAAGCATTATTAAATATTATGGGGGCTGGTCCATGTTAATGTAACATAAAGTTTCGAATAGCTAGTACTTCTTCGTTTGTTATTCCTTAATCGATTGATTCGCGTAACACCAGTAACTGAGCCACTTAACTGTTGCGTCATACATCGATGTTTGGAATGTTGTCTTACATTTTTATATAAATTCGGTTGGCAGGCAGACACGCTGCCCACGTGATGGTATTTATTTGAATAATTAGCATGTGTTAAGGGTACGGAAAAGTATCAATAAGTCTTTCATTCGTACATTTTCCTATATAAGTGATCATGTCATACTTTGACTGTCAATAATAGTTTTCATACGTTTAAACAAACTGAAATTTATATTAAATTGTCCGTGGAATTTTTTGTATTGTATTATACGTTGTACCTAATATATTTCTCTGAAGTGACTTGCGATTCCGTTTCGAAAAAAATATGATTCATTCAAAGTTAACTTTGGATAATGTGCCAAAATGTTTAATAGTATACATCTTATGTTATGTATGTTCAAAAGTGGTTTGGCAGAATCATTGAAAAGCTTATATGTAGTAACGTTATGACTCAACCTGAACGAGGGGGCTATTGATAAAAATAGATAAATCCCAAATCCACTGTAGCGATATGTATATTTTATAATGATAAATATCATGAAGTACCTGGTTCTTGTTATGACGAATTTAAATCGTTTTACTTGATCAGGGGAAATGAGCTATTTACGAAACAAAATCTAGTAAATTAGTAAATAGTAATAACGAAATTATTAATTAGGATTCCATTTTTATGAACAAAACGCCGCCCGCCGGGGCGCCAGCAAGTACTAAGTATCCAAAAAACCCAGTCACGGTAGATACTAGTGCTAATGAAAAATACTAGCTTTAAGCGCTCATATAATAATGTATGGAATTCCTATTGATTTTTTAAAATTCAAATCTCTAAAGTTTTTACGTAGTTTATAGTCTCTATACTTATAATAAATATAATGATACTTAAATACATATAAGCAGTAAGTGTTCATTACATTTTTTAGCACGGTTTCTTAAGCAATTGAGGGTGAAAGGTCAAAAAGAGCAATAGAATGCCAACAAAAGTAAAAAAATAAATCGACATTTCAATTGTATAACGTAAGACTTAATGCCTACGTTTTTTTTTACTTAAGCGATACTCTCTCGGAAAATGAGCAGCATTAATTTTAAATACCATTGAATTAATTGTGTTCTTGAACTTCTAGAATCTCGAGTCGTAAAAAATTGGTAGGACTACCACGACCACGCAAAATGGGTTAACTATAAGTATCAAATGGAATTTAAGAAAAAGTTTCAGCTTATTAATATCCTATTGCAGAGTTAAAACAGGAAATTTAAGTAACATAGGGCATCGTAATTAAATACGTTAAACACAAAACAACATTGTGGATTTCCACCTATTCTAACGATAACAAACTCTGAAAGTATACTTTTATACTTTGCTGCACAGACTCCCTCTCTTAGGTAGAGCAAAATAAACAATTACTCAACTAATTTTCTTTATTTCTCCATTTGAATTTCTACACGTGGCGTCTGCGGCAGGGAAAACACGTGCATTGAAAACACATGCAAATCTACGTTAATTTTATTCTGAGACAATATCCTCGACTCTTACTTCTTTAATTTCAACACTCATTTGTTTTCGCTTGCAATCTATTGTGATGTCATAAAACTTGTATGACATCACAATTCCTTTGCTTTTTCCAAGTCAAAATTATAAAATTTGATTTATTTGGTTTTTATTATGGTTGACTGGTAGAGAATGCTTTTAGCGTTAAGTCCGCCTTTTGTACCTTACTTACTAGTGTGGTCAATAAAGTTTTTATAAATAAATAAATAAAATTAACTAAAACTATCATAACGGAAATGATAAAAGGGTAGAAACTAACAAGCATATCTCGAAGATTTGTACTTTTCAAGTGCATATTGTCGTCCTCATCACTGTCTGACATGCTAGGACTAAGAGTCATATTACTTTTATACTTAAGCATTGGATTATAGTATATACTACAAAATTATTGAAAAGTCATACTATCTTCTTATTATTTATTTTTTTAAACAAAGTCAAGGTACGGTTATGCATCCATTTGATGCTGGGCTGTTTAAAACTTGATTCCAACTATTACGTCTTGACTTAATTGGCCGTGGTCAAAATTCGTGAGGTTTTTTACTTCGTTTTCCTGTTGGCTTGTTGACGATACGTAGCCGCCGTGCCTGCAGTCACGTCGGTCGTATGCAGGCTTTCATGAACTTTTTAATACATTGAACTTATTAAGTTTAGCACTTGCATAAAGTAAGTGATACGGACAAACAAAATAGGAGCTCGCCCATCGGCCCATTAAGGAGTATAATTTAGTGAGTAACATCTACAAGTATTATGAGTAGTTCTTACGTATCAGTATAACTTTAACTTTTGACTCTTTACAAAGATTAATAATAATACCCTCCAAGCCGAATTCGGCCACGGCAGCCAATCTTACGATTAGCCAAGTACGCAGGATATATTATAGCGCACAAGGGGCGTGCGCAAGCACAGGGGCACTTCTATTCCTTCACTCTCATAATTCCGTGGGACAGCAATCTGACACGACCGTAGAGAGATCAGGCGCAGGCAGGACCAACGGCTTTTATTTCTTTCCGAGGCATGCGGGTGAAATTGCACCGCCAACTTCCAAACTTCGGACTGTGTCTGTGTTATCAACCAGCAGAAACATAGACACAATTCCATCAGTCCGACCCGGGATTCCCGCATTAAAGTAAGACCTACTGCCGCTGCGCCACGGAGGCAGTTAAAAAGTGATACCAACAAAAAAAATTGACATCTGTCAAAATCGACTTGACAGGTGTTTTTCTTACACTTACTTAAAGAATAACATCAGAGCCTCAACCCTATAATCAGCGATTACTCACAAAATTGAATGATATCGCGCTCAATATCATGAATATCTGGTTCTTTTTATTATGTTATGCCGTTGTAATTATGTTATCAACAAATGTTTTGTTTGCTTGATATGCTTCTTACTACTAAAACTAAAGCCAGATAAGATATGGATAGCTTATAGAGCTCAATTCGATTTAGAATCATAGAGTTTGATAAGAACAATTCCTCGAAATTAAGTAAATACTTATCTTAATTAAGGAAACAATAATGTACTTGAACGTTACATACATATTGTTTTATAAATTACTTACCGACATGTAAATAAGCCGTTATAGATGAAAATATTGTTTTAAGCGAGTGAGCTGTCTCTCTTAAACATAGCAACTGATACCATTAACCAATGAACCAGATTTAAATGTATGAATAATAATTAATATCACCTCGATTAGAGGGATAGCGTGTGACAAATTATTGTAGCAGCGGTCGTGGTGGCCGGTCGCAGTGGTCGCTGCTCGCGCTGGTGAGTGAATGGGTCGCGCGCTCGCGCGTCAGCGGCGGGTTCGGGCGCGCTCGGCGGCGCTCGGCGCGCGCGCAGCTCAGTGGCCGCCCGCGAGCCGACCTCACCTGTCGCCTCGAGCGCGCAGCAGTGCACCACGTCGAGCGCCCAGCGCCGAGCGCCGACCGACTAGGCAGTGCCAGTGAACGTAACATGCTTGCGGACGCCGCAGTGGATGCTGTTTGTGTCACAGTTCTATTAAGTGCTTAAAAGTGGATTCCAGTGGACTCTACCAGGCCGTGGAGCACGCTCAGAGGCTCGAGCGCTCCCAGGCCATGTATGTCATCAATTTAGGTGAGTCCGCAATCCTCGTGCCCGGCCCGATGCACTGGTCCACATTCTCGGACGTGCACGGGCTGTCCGGACCTATAATTGGAACTAGACGGAACCGGTATCAGCTCGGCTGAAGGAGTCCGTCGCTCCTGTCTCCGTCCGCTTAGGCCTAGTTTTTATTGCAATATGCAAACGGCCACGAGGCCGGTTTTTCGAAATCTGCTTTCTCTTTTGCGAATTTTGGAGCCCGCCCCTTCGGTCGGTTCCTGGTAGCGGCCAGCGACTCTGCGCGGAATGGCCGTCGGTTAACTCGGCTACATAAACACGTACGATTCCATTTCAATTGGTGTCTTATTCATAGCGCTTGTACGTGCGTATGTATGTTTTTATTACAGTTCACGTACGGAGTGTGGGCGTGTGTTGGTGTGTTTGCGCTATCGGCGTTGCTATTTTGGTCCGGCGCGCCTGTGCGCGTGCGCAGCGTGGCGACGCGCTGCGCTTGTGTGCGCGCGTATCCGCGTTGCTCCTTATCATTTTCTTCGCTTGTGCCGTCGCAAACATTGCGTCTTCGGTCAACATCGCTGTTCACTCGTTTCAATAAATCCACAATGCTTCTGTTCTGTCTCCAATTCAGTTGTCTTAGGCATGGTTTTATTGAGTATAATTCTCCATCATCACGATATTTCGCCGTGTTGCGTTATCAAACGTTTTCGGTTTCAATTGTTTTGGCGTTATACGCGACGTGTGTTTGATGTCATCGCCAGAAATTACACATTAGCACAACGATAATTTACACTGCTGCTTAATATTTATCAATTTAAGTAATGTTATTGATTCGCCAAGAATCGTTTTTGACGTTTTCTGCAAAAAACTGAGGTCTCTGGAGTGTTTATCGTGAGATTTATTATATCAATCTAGCTGATAGGAGTGAGTGGAAGCAGAAGACGTGTTGCGCCGACCCCGCCTAGTGTGGGATAAGGGCAGGAGGATGATGAATCTAGTACTCTGTACTACGGGCACAACCAAAGATATTTGTGAATATTGCTCAGTCTCTGGCATAGAGGCATCAGTGGGAATAGTGTCAGTTTGTTATTGCTGATGGTATCGCCGTGAACCATATGGTTGCTTGTCCTCATTACAAAGGTCATCTCGTGATCTAATTCGGGCTAATTGTTTAATTATGCGTGTGAACTGATGTTACGAGTCTAATTAGAACGGATGAGCATAGCGTCGTCTTGGGTGACTGTTCGCTGTCTTCTATCCCATACGTAGGTGTCGCATCTACTTTAACTTATTTAGTTACGGATGTTATTATGGATTTAAGAACGAAATGATACTCTTTGGTATTTTGAGTTCAAATTCAAGAATCAAAACAGAGTTGATTTACTCAATTCAGTTACGTTGTTAACATTTAATAATATTTATTCAGTCTTCATTTGTTATGAATATGCGGTTACATGCGTGATGCAAGTATTTCATATGCTGTAGACGATTGTCATTTGTTTATTCGAATTACGAGTATAAGCATGAAGAGTTAGCGCTTTTACGAGCGTTGTGTTATCGCATATTATTCAATGATAGCGGTTAGAGTTAATTGTTAGTTTCGCCGGTCCGAAACAAAAGCAATATTAATATAATTGCCGAGAAACTTCGAGCTACGAGCAGAACACGCGAAGAAGTAATGAGCAGACGGCGGAGGGGTCGGGCGCCAGGTCGACTGGCCCGCTTGTTTGCCGAGATGAAGTCACCCGGCCCGAACGGCTTATCTATCTCGTCTACACAACAAACATACAACATAACATTAATGTACCTCACATACACTCGACTCTAGCTATAAAACTTTTCCTTATTGATGAGACGCAGAGACGAAGTTAATTGGTTCCCTGTCCTCTGTAATATAACGAACTAACCCACAGGGGCTTCCCTCAATTTATTGTTATTTGCAATTTATATAGGAAATATATTGCCGTGTTTACAACTTCCTTAAAGGCGAAATTCTATTAAATACAATTGTTTGTGTTCATACCTATATTAATATAGTTTTCTAATTGTTTTGATTTATTAACGGAATAGTCTAATTGACGTTTGAATACATTTAAGGACTTAGGTACTCTGTTCTCTATCTCCAGCAATAATCGCGTAGTATTAAATAAAATGTAACTTCCAATAGAATCAATCGGTTAACTAGGGTTAACCATTGCTGTAAAGGCACGCAAGAGTATGATGGAATTGTAAGATGATGTCTCAGGAGAAAATTGACGTGTGATTGATGGGTTTGACATGTCTCGTGCTGCCGTCACGACGGAACCAGTCCTGCGCTTGCGCAGCTCGCGGGGTCCGCCGGGCCACTGACCCCGCGTTTTGAATGTGCTCTGCCTACTTACTACGTATGTACTCTTCCACGCACTGTTGTTTAAACACAAGTTTTGCTACGTGTCATTTCTGTAGGCCACAAACATTAACGAATTCTCTGAACGCTACTTATTTAAATTTGCTTATTGACGAGTTACTGATTAGATACGACTGTAAAATTAGTGTCACTCGAATAAGTCTTAATTAATTGAAAATTGATGATTAATTAGTGTCCTAGAGACTTTGACTTTTTCTAAAGTGTATATATATTATGTAGTTGAAAAACTCTATGTTACATAATGAGTCAGGTTGACTGTTGACAGCAGATAGCCTGCAGATGCGCTATATATAGCGGGTTCTGACGTGTGCGCGTGATAAGACCCGAGCTTGACAAACAGCCCCTCTTCGGGGTATACCTCAAAGCGCAAAAAATTTTAGGCGCTCTTCTAATTAACTTTTCCATATTCAAAACTTAAACGTTGGTGCGCTTCGGGGATAGTTTAGGTTCGCCTCATCGCCTCATTGAGTGCACGACAAAATTATTGCGCTTCAGGAAATACTCCAGCTCCCCTAGCTTTCTCCGATGTGCCTCTTTTGCAATTGCTGGTGTATTTTTTCCGCTTGATTACGTCAGGGCGCGAGTGACGCACGCGTTTTAAAATTTCGCGACAGGAGTATAATTAGTATGCGCGTCTAGACAGACGGACAGCAATATGCTGAAGGACATGCGTTTGTGACACCTCTAATGTTCATAATGGTCATATCACGACTTCATCTATCTCTTGGAAAGAATTATTGTGGATAGCGTTGTTTGTAAATATCTAGAAGAAAACAAAACATATTTTTTGGAGGCTTCAATCGCATTTCCAGCTGTATTTAATTTACCAGACTGTAATTTTATTCATGCTAAATAAATCTTTAAAGCAGATCAGTGCAATGTCATAACAATATAAAAACTTAGGATGTTTAGCGAGAAATCTTGTCAGTTGCTTTTATACTCTTGTCACGCTGTTCGTTTTGGTATTCATTGTCTAGCATGTCTAGCATTTTGTTTTTGACGTTTCTTTGTGCGAATTAGTCTGTTCTGTCCTCTGCCAACACGATTCGTTGCGGGCTACTTTTCAGCAAATATGTCTTTCTTAATACTTTGAACTATTTATAATTGACTACACAGACTGGTACATTTGGGCTGGAAAAATGCTTCAGTGAAATAGAGCCCAGCAATGCGGAACAAAAATCTTTCAAGACAAGACTTTTCTTTCGAATCACAAAAGCAAAGGTACCTAATAAAATAAGTCACCCGTTATTGAAAATAAAAGTTTGTAAACCAGGACAAACAAAGTCATCGTAAAGTGAGTCACTGAGCTCATTTCCCGTTCGACCCATTCATTGATCGCGTTTATCCTGTAGCGTAGTATTCGGTAAATGTGCGGTTTTACCGACGTTCCCGACCGCATTGACGTCAATACGTGTCATCAGGTTGCAGTAAGCAAATTAAGTCATTTCAGATATATCAAGTCAACCTCGACAGTTGTTCACCGTTTGAGATTCCGTTACGCATGAGTACAAACAACGAACTCACTGAACTATGATTGTGCTTACTTTTTTATTGTTTACTTTTGTTATGAGGCTCCATTTCCGTATTGTTTATCGTAGAGGGTAGGTAGGGAATTATTGTTACTTGAATTCGTCTTTGTTTTCGATGATACTTTTGACTTCTTTATTTTCGATTTTCTTTATTTATTTTATCTGTTACCCGGCCCAGATACTATTTTTTCGACAGAAAAAGCTAATATGCTAATATGATAGTTGCGTGCAGTACGCTGTTAATGTTGTTTTCGCTCCTCGCCGGCTGACGGCTGTCGCACTTTGTTCACAAAAATTGTCTATTTATGATAGCAGGGTTACGACTCTGTTATTGTGTAAGAAGACTGATACAAAAGTGTCTGTAACAAAAACTCCTAGACCTTGATATTTCTGTGGCTCGTGTATTTGCACGCTTCCGCGATCTCTACTTCTTCCGTGTGAATATTTTAAGAATTTCTTTGACATTGCCTACTCACTCTGGCGATCATTTTATTTACAACCTGTTTGAAATGTCTCCGTGAGCGTGTCCATCTAGTGGAATTTGAACATTTTTAATTGGATTTGATGCTGTCAAGCATGAAATTGTCTCTTAAAGTTTTTGCAGTAGATACATTTCCGTGATAGCTTGGTAACGGAATAGGAAGTTTCGCTTAGGCCAGTGGTTTTTGCATTCGCGGCGTCCTCGAAACCCTTTGATGTAAATCTAGATGGAAATTGTGTTAGGAACGTTCTCTAACGTCATATACCTCAGCGATAAGAGTTGATAATCTCTGCACAATTAACCTATCTCGTTTAACCTTTTCTATATATAGTATTAAAATAATTGTCTCATTTAGGTTTCTTAATACATAGTTTCAAACGTTTGGACTTATCCTTTATTTTGACCTTTATTCGAAGCTAGACAGGCTGGTTTTACACTTGTGTTTTTCTGTAGAATTAGAGGCAAATCATCGACGCAAAGCAATACAATAAATTCAAAAGCATATACGGACTCTAGACTGTACTTGAAATGGGTTTTATGAAGGGTAATTCGTAAATCGTAACATTCTCAGTTATCATGATGTAGATGTAAGAATTAATAACAATAACATGAAAGGAGCGGCGTTCTGGTAAATGCCAGGGCGCGAGGATGCCCCGGGCTGGCAACCGCGCGTGGGCTCCGGGACTTGTTTTCCCGGTACTCAGTAGGCGCCCCTTTTTCATCCTCCGTGGGCGCTGACATTATACTCGACCTTTAATGCCTCGTAGGCAGCAGCTGTTTACTTAGCTGCTCCATCGCTTAGAAATATGTATATTCTTAAGAGGCAGTAATTTATTTACATAATTAAAATTTACAATAATGACTAAAAACAAAATCCTCAAACAATAACATAAACAGATGTGCTAACAGAACCTTGAAGGACACGACGAGTGCTTCACCAAAGTGAGCCTTAAGCTGGATAAGCAGTTTTGTTTGTTTTGAACGTTATGTACCGTTGCTATACTGTATTTTATTCAAAGTTTACTTGTAATAAGACACCTCCGTGAAATCAAAACTGACATGTCATCACAGCAGTGAACCAGCTCACGTGTCCCGAACACAAACTGGAGCGTTATAACGCGGTTCAAATAAATGTATTTTTGCGATCACGTTTCACGGTTTGCCGAATAGTTGTGTGGAAAATTGTCAAGTCTTATAAATAATTCCGCTATCTCGTTCGATTAATTGTGTGCAAAGCGTTATTGCCCACGAGAGCGCGAGTATATAAAGAAAATGACATCATTCGCTATTATCACCATATTTATATTTATTACTCGTTCCAACCTCGCCTTTATTTGAGTCTGCAACAAACAAGTTACTCCACAGGGTATCGAAGTTATCGTGAGATAACCGACTATGCTAAATTACTTTTTAATTTGAATTCTTGTTTTGTGTGGTATGTATTTTTAGTAGTCACTCAACTCGAAGTATGTGTATCCGGTTCTCAACCTTATAAATATTACCTTAATTTATTACTCTATCATAGGCCTAGTGTAGAATCAGCCGCAAATTGAGTATTCGTGGGCATAATACATAGTTGAAATGATGTAAGACTTACTTTCGATGTCTGATAATGTGTTAAAAAAAATTGGCCAAGTGCGAGTCGGACTCCCGCACTGAGGGTTCCGTACAAATTCTATTTTTGACGTATTAAAAAAACTACTGAATAGATTTCGTTCGAACCAATTTTCGTTGGTAGTTTTTATAGTAATGTACATTATATATTTATTTCAGTTTTTTCATCCTCTTATTTTAGAAGTTAGAGGGGGGGGGACACACTTTTTTCCACTTTGGAAGGGTCTGTCACGCAAAGTATTCACATTAGAAAAAAGTCATATTAGAAACCTTAACATAATTTTTAAAGACCTATTCATAGATACCCCACACGTATATTTTCAATGAAAAGAAATATTTCGGGTTTCAGTTCTGACTATGGGGACCCCCTACTTTTTTTATTTTTTTTTCTATTTTCGTGTGAAAACCTTGTTGCGGTTCACTGAATACATCTACTCACCAAGTTTCAACAGTATAGTACTTATAGTTTCGGAAAAAAGCGGCTGTGACAGACTGGCGGACAGACAGACAGACAGACAGACAGACAGACATGACGAATCTATAAGGGTTCCGTTTTTTTGCCATTTTGGCTACGGAACCCCAAAAAAAACGAGAATGTTTGCGAGTCAAGAAACTTGAGACATTTATTTGTTGGGTAAACTGTTGTTGTGACTTGAATAAAAATTAATTTAAGTGTCATACAGTGACTCCGGGTTTTAACCAGCCGTCGATCTATTTTAATTCTAATATTTTAAGAGGTTAATATTGTCTGCGACTAGACACTATAAATTTTATAACGGCTTCGTCGCCCTCATTGCTTATTATGAAACTATTGATTTATTAGGCCAAGCAGTGTCAATATAAACGGATTTAAGTGTTCTAGATATAGGTTTTTCCATACTCTCAATAGCAAGATAGTTAAATTTACTAGTCAATCTCTCAATCCACACATGATTTTTACATAGACTAATACTCATGCACCGTTTATTAAACAGTTCGTTAGACATTTTTACGACTTCAGGAATAGTCTATATCTTTTCGTCTAATAATTAATCTAGTTTTTATTGTGAAATGTTTACAGAAAACTGTAAAGAGTCATATTTACCTACACCTAAGTGCGTTATAACTGTTTTTATTTCTAAAATGTAAACAATCATTAGTCATTTGGTCACCGAGCAAAGCCAAATAGAATCCGAATTGGCAAAGGAAGTAGATCGTAAATTAACATCTATTTCTCTATGACGTGCAAGTTGATTCATGAGTCTTAATGAAGATATACAACATTTATGGATGAAAGGGCAACAATTGCGCATAGTATGCGGCAGGAAGCGGCAATGACGCGGTGTCAGCGGATCAAGTACCGAAACCGAGCAGTTCACACCACCTGCCGATGTTGAGCTGGCCTATCGGCTTCAATGTTGGTCTTGTGATTATAACATTTTGTTGGCGCTTAAGCCTACACCTAAAGCGCTTACGGTCGCATGTAAGAGAGGTAGCGCTTTGTGGAACTTCCTCTCGAATGAATCGCTTGCATGGGGAAATACTTCAACCGACAGAAGACCACGGTGAATTAGCACTTCCTTGTGCAGTTGTTGATGTCACTGGACAGCGGTGATCACTTACCATCAGGTGACCCTCAGTTCGTTTGCCACCTCTTATCATAAAAACATGGCTCTTGTCCTCTTTAACTGATCTTAAGAGACCTTACTCATACTAGAGAAACGTAGCACAACACTCATGATACCTCTACATCACTGTGAACTTTGTCCGATGGAAAAACAGCACCAAACAAGCGGCTTATTCGAGTAAAAATTCCATTGTTTGTGTCGTAAGCTGCGCGTTGTTGGCCTGTTAGTTCCAGAGTTTACTAGAGGTTACTGTCTAGCGTTCTAGACCTTCATTGGATAATGGGGCTTGCGTAACGACCATTGTTCCATCCGATCGCTTACGTGCATGCAACTATTGTGAGTTATTTTTGTCTCATAGTAATACATATAACTGTATAAATGTAAGCTTGGTATTATGTTGTAAACATTTTTGAGAAAAAGATTTGGGTCCCAATGCTTTATTAGATTCAATAATAGTGAACCTTAAAATTTTGTTAGCACATTGATCCTTTAGTAACAAACCTTTCTATAGAGGAGAAAGGGGACAACCCTTCGTATTTATTTCATTCGTACATGTATACGCAAAAGTAAGAAATGCAATTTGGAAAAACGAAAACGAATATTTGCCGGTATAACTCGTGTGTATATTACTAAGCAACTCTCAACTTTGACCATAGATCATGAATATTCTAAAATAATTAACCATAAACGGTAGCCACAAGACTGCAAACTTGAATGCCAAATTATTTAAGTGCTTCATAAGTGTAGATAGTTTTAATGAAGCACTTAAATATCCATATAATCCATGCTTTTCATGATATGTGTAGATTCTACACATGCTTTTCATGATAAGTGTAGATTCTACACATATCATGAAAAGCATGGATTATATGGATTGGGAAAGACTCTGTATTGATCCGGTGACATTACTAATGACTAGCAATAAACGAAGTGCAATCTGACTGAAATGTTTAATATAATGCAAAGTTTACCCTCCGATCAGACAACAATTTTCAAACACGCTAATATGTATGAGTTGATAAACAACAGCGCTGTAACGGACATTACTATTACAGCGCTGTAGTTAATTTAAATGACTTTCAAAATAATGATATGTAACTCATAATCAGCTAGCCATTTTGAACGCCCATAGTGATCTGACATCTCTTCCCAGCGCGAATTCGTGCATTCGGCATGTGCGCATGCGCCGGCAATTGAGCTAATCATACCAGTGTGTATTGTACGCGCCGTGGAAATATTCCACGACCGCACATACGTACACTGGTTCAGCTCGCCACTCGATCTGCCAAAACCTAGATGAAAGTGTTCTTCGGGATGTTGAATTAATAAGCAATTTGTTCTCCTATAGAAGGCTAATTAAACAGAGGAGACAATTAGTAAATTAGTTATAATAATATTTCTTAAATAGAGATTTCATTCTATCTACGCTAAGTAATAATATCTAACGCGAAAGAAATTCCCAAAAGTTTGGATTAATAATTCGAGCTATCCTTGTTTATAATTTGTCTTTGTATCGATGGCTTTATATCTCAAAACATTACTTATGTACATAAACGATACCACAGAATATTATTATCTACTTAACACATTGAATTGAATCGCAAATCACGTTTTAATTATATTGCGGGATAATTTATCGTCCGACTAATTAACCTAAAGGTAATTAAACTAACTCTGCTCGACGATTGCTGAGGAAGATATAATGATAACGTGCATATGTATTGCATCCTGTCTTCGTTCGTATGTTGTCTCATGAAGTCTCTTTGTATACTTTTCTAAGAAGTATTTATACGACACATATTTTGAGCTATCTTTTCTCTTCCTGATCGTTGCAACAAAATATTATTAATAATTTTATACCGTTTGCGCAACTTATGCTAATTATTTCATTATCGATATTGTTGTGATGGTTGAGTGTATTAACTGACAAACTTAATTTCAATTTATGATGCACTTGATTGCTTCTAAATACGTCGGCTGCCACTGATATAACATTATTCAATTATGAAAATGGTGACATTATGATTAATTTCTTAATTGATTTTTGAAAAAGTCAAACAGTGGCAATGTTTATATTTTTGCAGGGCGTATTTTGTATTGTAAACAGATTGTATGGTAGACCAATTTTGTAACAGTTAGAAGTGGCAACAATGAACATTCTTCCAGAAAACCTACAATCGTGTTGTTATGTACACGTGAAGCGGTTTCGTCGTCTAACTAGTATTCCCACGTAGTAGAATCGATGTTCGTGAGAGCGCTGCGAGGGCCGACCTACCGCACGCGTCGCCTGCGCTGAAGGTCTAGGCTGGCACCATGCATGTTTATCAACATTGTGTGCCGCTGTAACCGCTGTCCGCATCCTTATTATATCAACTTGAAACGGATCGTTCTCGTCGGAGCCGTGACCAAACAATGATAGCGGTGTTGTCGACTAGATGTCAGCAACTATGTAGCTCTTCTAAAAAGGAGACACTTATAATTCAGATTTGCGATTTGCGAATTGATCCTGATTCACTGACAAATTAGTAAAAATGACAAAGGTTAATTAATAAATCAGTTGACTTTGTTTTAATGTAAACATGCTCTTTTATCGAAAATGAAAAATATATTGCGTATATTTTTTGTGTCTTTGTGAAGAAATCTTAGAAATGTTACAGTTGTATCGCAGTAAATAAAACCGGCGTGTTCGTTTACTCTTTCGTTTACCGAAGGACCGATGTGTAAGCAGCGAATGACGCACTTCGCCCACGCTCGAAGGTCTAGGCCTCGGCGTCAACAGGTGGTTCAAATGTTTACCAATATTGCTCCTCGCGTACTGATTGTAGTATAGAACCTCTACTAGTGCCACGAGCAAGAGATCGTGCCAGTTTGAAATCGTTAATTGTTGCATGGATAGGAATGCAAGTGCTCTATGACTCTTCCGAGTGCTTTTGGGGTCGCGTCACTTACGTCACTATTTTCCTGGTTACAGATCACCACATGATTTGACAGTTTACGTATAGGTATGATTAATAGGAATTACTGGTAACCACTATATTGACGCACGAAACCAAGCCATTGACGCAAATGCAACTTGGACCCAAAATTCAACGTGGACAACATTTACCCACTTCGCAAATGATGTCTAAAAGTAGCTCGCGCTCGACTACGACGAAGTTCTCTTGCTAATCGCCAGCAAATCCGTCAGTACGCCTCATTCACGTCAGACTGTCGCCTCTAGCCGAAAGACGGGCAAACGAAATGTAGCTGTTATTCGATTCACCGCCACATTGTACCTAGTTCCAAAGTATTGTTGATAGCGTTGATCCATTTACGTCAGGAATTAACATTATTTTGATAAAGAATACTCAAATGAGTCTCTGTTCGGATAGCAAACGTAATGTATAAAATGTTACCCGAATTTCTGTGAATTTCTCCTCCATTGACATACATAAAATCTAACGACTTTACCGAGTAAAGGAGTCAATCGTTTTTGTATGGAGAGTTAGGCCCACTTAAAATTTTAGCGTTTATTTACGAAATGGATATCAATTTATTCCTTATAATCTCTAGATTATAGTGGTAACATTACTTTTTCATATTTTAACCGGAATCGTTAGAAATAAGATGTGAAAAAATATATAAACCTCATAAAGTAATCTGTCATTTTGCTTTCCTGACTTTCAACGCCTGAACCGTAAATACTTACACATAAGGGCGATTTTCCATTATGTTTTTCCTATGTATCTGAAGTAAAAGCAATTTATTATGACTAGTGGCCGCCTGTGACTCTGTCCGCGTGGAATAAGGTTTACGCACGCATAGTCTTAAACTATAGCTTTACATTTTTTAGTTTAAGCCCGCCTCGACTAATGGATAATCCACGCCAAAAATATTTTTTCAATTCGAACCAGCTGTTCCTTATAGTAGCGTGTTCAAACAAACAAACGAACTACAGCTTTTTTATAATTATTATATAGTAACTAATGACAGTTAACAGACGGGAGGTTTCTGACATTTGTATTCAGTTTTTAAATAAAATCAAAATCCAGCAATAGACTAGCACTTGCGTTCCGTTATACGGATTTTTTTGTATTGTTTATTCGAATTATTTTATTTCATTAATTAAATGATTGAAAGTCACTTCCAATCACCGCCTTAGATAAAAATAGGCATGAAAACCGTTCCAAAAGTAATTTGCGTCTCCTTTATGTTCGATTTCAAGTGTTGTATTTTAATCATTTTGATTAAAACCTTTTTACTTTAGTTATCTGTATGTCAGCCATTGTTTACTAATCTTTGGACAGATAGTTCACGGATATAATCAAAATAAGGGTTTTTTATTTTGGTTTACTGACTCCGGTTTCGTTTGAAATTCAATTCAATTGCAAAATTCATAAAAAAACATATACATTTTTTACATACTTCTCTTTCTCTTAAACGTTACCGATTGTTGGTGGGCCCAAAAAAAACTGTCACCTTTGTTGAATTGCAGTTTTAACCGGGGAGTAATTTGGGTGAAGTGTTTCGTTCGTCCCTTTGGGACGAACGTGTTGTGGGACGAAACACTGAACGAGTCAAGTATTACACATAGACAAGACTTGTTATTAAAAAAAAGTCTATGAATACAAAATAAAAACTTTTGAATTAGACTTTAGAGCAACCCGCACACATATTGTTGACTGAAGCACCAGCGCACCACATTCATTCGTTTGGTACAACTCGTAATCTAAATTTAACTCAATAAAATTATACTTTTTAATTTTGGTGTTTAAGGACGAGTCGAATTAATATGTAAATGAAGCCATTTACATTTATTTATAACGCTTAAAAAACTTTGTTGTTATTAAATTGACACAATTTAGCAGACTTCAACCTGCCTGGCCTGTTAAACAAGTCAATTGATAAGCGAGCTGATGATCTTGCTCACTTTTCATAAATAAATAACTTCAAAAGTTTCATTACTATTATACATACGCTTTGTGATATCTGATTAATGTTACGAATATGTGAGTTATTGTGAAAGTCATCTCAAACATGGTGTTTCAATACAAATGCTACAACAAATTGCATAATGATTGTGTTTCGCGTTACTGCTTGTTTGTCGTGTGTTCATTCTGTCACTCAAGAAATCTTTTGTTGTATTATATTGGTTTTTATCATCTATGCGCTATTGGTCAGTTTAAAAATAACATTTCCGCAATTCTTCAAGGTATTTATTGCGTGATAAACTTCATTACTGCAAAAAGTTGTTTTTATTGCATCGCTTATATGGTCTTCCTTGTCGTATTATGGATTATTACGGCATAAAATAATAATAAAGGATTAGTGTAAGTGTGTGACATATTAATTCACATTGATACGATACTTCCAATTGTTAAAATACAAAAGTATGCACGAGTGTGCATACTACTGTATTGTAACTATTGGAAGTTAACCATACTTTGAGAATACCGTTGTGTCGATTTTCTGAGCTCAACGTAAGCCGCAAGTATGTCATAATATGTAGAATAATTGAACCAGAGATGGCGCTGCGATAAACGATGCGCTGAGATTGCTGTTTCAAAGCCTATTAGATTCAGGCCGTGATACCAACTCAACAAATAAACGTTAGATATTGGCTCGAGTGCTTCGTCCATTAAAATTAGCTTGTGTAAGTGCCATAAATGGTGGCGGCGCAGTGCTATATCGGGCGGCGCGTCCGTCGGCGCGTCTATAAGTTCCCGGCTATTCTGGTTAGGCTATAAACGGCGTCTCCCGGCGGGTTATATTCGGAGATGGGCAACGCCGCATGCATAATGTTCGCACCTGATTGGAGCCGCGCCAGGATTAGACTTGTTAGGTGCGGGTCAGGTGCCGCACTCGATTTATGAAGATAACGCCCGAAACGCATCCGAGCCCAGGAGGGCGCGCGCCCGCTCCACTGACACAGAACACAGGGCACCCGCTGCACTGGGCGGGGATCTTGAGAATCTGCCACCAATCACGGGTGCTGACATCTACGCTCCGACCAATTCTCATCTACACATTGATTAAAATTAGATCAAATGTGATGCTCAATCCTGAAACATTCCTTTCGTGTGTTTACATTACATATGGCAAGATTAATATAATCACTGTTTGTTCAGATTAGGATGATTCATAAATTAAACAGATTAAATGCACAAATTCAAATCATACCTTTCGAATATTTCTTGGGATTAATTATCACACACTTGATAGTTCAGACAGGCGCCGTTTGGTTATTGATAATAGCTAATTAACCCAAAACCAGACATGAACTAGATAAAAATACTGCCATATGCCTGACAAACCGGTCATGTCGGTATAACCTACATTTGCGATATTAATCCATTCTCGATCAGAACATGGCCGTCTAATAGAATACGTGGAACATGTGCAATATCGTATGTATGTACATTGATTCCAGTATTAGATAGATATGCATAAAATATACTGACAAATACACAAATACATAATATTATCTGTTCACAATGTGCAGGTACAATTAACATTATGGGTCAAAGCCATTTGAAGGTATTGTTTCCGTTACAAAACTTTTTGTTCTATGCTCTCTTTCAATTGATTTATATTGAATATATTATTCGACGATTGTAAGTAACCAAAAAATACCGTGACTTGAATCAATTGCTTGTTTTATTCAAATAAACAATGCCGGAGACGACAAGCACGTCTTCCTCGTTCCCGACGTTTATTAATTACATACCGATTCATTACTCCTCACGGCGACGTAGATCGAATTCCGATTGAGATCGAATTAGTGTTATTGACGAGTGATTCAAGGGTGTTGCTATGGACAGATAGGCGAGAGAAGCAGCGACCTCGTTTACCGCAAAAAGCGTTGTTGTAGTTGGCGTGAGGACGGATTAGCACTTCGTCCGATAGGAACTCGTGACAATATGGTCCCAAGTAGTCGTAGATCTTTGTTTATGGAATGACGGAAAGAAGTCGGATGACGGCTATCTGATCTAGTGCTCAAATAATCATATACTTATTAGATATATTCTCCGGACGACGATATTTCCACCGATTTGGTTTGGATCGTATTTTGATCAAAAATAGTTTGGTTCACTTGAAAGGGTTATGGAGGACTGATGGCACTCTCTCTAATGTAATTAAATCAGGCTGGTCAGGTCAAGATCAGCGTCGCAGCTTACTCTGCGGTCCAAAATGGATGAACAATGATCAAAAGAATCAAAATTGGATTGGATTTAGTGTGGTGTATCAGTGAAGTTGCTGCGACCGGGTGCCAGCGCTGCGGGCGCGTCACGCGGCGTCATCGACGCGCTGGCGATTAACGACGCACTCTTGATGACATTTTAATTGCCGCCGAATGTGGGCCGCGCATCAGTCAGGGGTCGCGGTCAGTACTTCTGTCGCCTTCCTCTTTGCGTGACGTGATTGTAATGCAGAGGCAGGAACGGACTGGTTGCTACACTTTAATTTAGGCTTATTACTACCAGGATCACAAATCCTAAGAGCGATCAACTATCGTTTTAGTTATTCCTGACCCTCGAATGACTAGCGAGTTTCCAACCCTCCGCCAACTTTTATCGGCCTCTCACACAATATGATTGCAACAAGTCGTGTGTCAAAATAGCACCTAGTCGGGCTTATTGAGCAACGAGCATTTATAACTGGCGATTATTCCGTCGGTGCTGGCATCGCGGACGTCGCCGGTAATTTATCACCGGTGTGTAATGAGCGGTGGCCACGTGTTGCCAGATCAACGGCAACGTTACGTCGTTGTGTGTACTTATTGTTGATCGTTTTGGCTGCATCGTTGGAATTGTTATTGTTGATATGTTTAACATATTTGTTGGATATTTATCAAAACACAATATCAAGTATGGCCTGCCGAATAATGCTTGTAGATAAAAACAAAATTGTTTTTGTTCTTATCAATTATTTTTGTTTGTTATTCGTACTTTTCTTGACATTTGTAGCTACTTCGATTTGTATTTTGGGATGTGATTTGATATTTGTGCTCTTTATAAAACAACAAATAATTATAATCTGATCTTAATAGCATTTGGCAAATATTTGGGTACCTATAAATTTCATTAACGACTTCTTGTCATCGGTTTTCTCACCAAAATATTTTGGTACTCAATAAAATAATTATTGAAAGTTTTGTTATGACCAGTGCTCCCATATACCATAATATCTTTAATTTACTGCCGGTTTACGACCCGCGGCGACGGCCAACTCTCCAGTTCCTATTGCAGATGATATTTAAGCGGACGCATAAATTTCACACATCTTCATCGTACGTAAATAGTTTTTCAATGTCCTGATTGTTATTTATAGGGCGCTAACGTCTTTATGGCAAGTACTTGTTGGCATATTTATGTTGTTTCAGTTTGAAAAAGTACAATAGGCGGCAACGAATGACTTTACCAGTATTTACGTTTAGCAATAGAGCAAATGTCTGTGATTAAGCAAATAGCCCATTTAACTTACAATAACAAATCACGTATGTATCGCAGGCACAAGTCGACGTCACATGCGCAAGCGAACCAACGCCGGGTTTTCCTCTTATGAGGTTTACGCAACCTTTGTTTATGCTCGCAGGTGACAGCAAACTGGAATCGTGTCAGTTTGTTGACATCAAAAAACCTAAATGTTATTATCACATGATTCAGATAAGTATGCAAACTCAAAAAAGTTCTTGTTAGATTACCTGATTTGAAAGTTTGTATAACCCTAATTACTCCATATTCGCGACATAGTCGACTTAGCGCAAAAATCTGCGACCTCTGTTTGTCCTCGGCATTATTTTACTCACGCGCTAGCAACGTTTTTGTAACATAACACCTGCCACCTAATGCCACACATCTTTACTGCATGTAAAAACATTTACTTCAGTATTTCCTTCCAGGTTTCACTTTCTGTCGTTGTAGTTTGGGAAGAATTGATTTACCCAATTGATTTCATCGGTAACATAATCCCCATTTAAACACTGAACTGCAAGATACAAGACACAACTCTTGTGTAGGTACCAATCCATCAACTGCTATGATATCTTCCAAGACCTGAGAAAATGTGCGTTCTCATCTTATGGGCACTAGTTGCTACGTTTATCCCAGCATTATCTGTCTGGTCGTCAGTGGGTGCGTCCGGGCGGGTCGCAGCAGCCTGCGCCTTGGCCGACATCGGCAGACGCGCGGTCGCCGCCGCCGCTGCGCCTGCGCAACCAAGCGCATTTGTCACTGTCAATTACTCTTACGGCCCTCTAATTACGTTACAAACCATCTTGTAATTATTTAATGTGCTGCTGGATAGGTTGGTTGGAAGTTACCTGGATGCTTATAGTAAATATTTAGCGACCTAATATATTTGCAACATATATCAGGTCGTTAAATCTCTTAAAATTGAAAGACTGATAACTAGAAGACGGAAAGCTTATAAAGTGTGTTTATTCTTCATTGTACTACTTAAGAAAAATATGAGGCTTCTTCCACTAACTCGACTAATCTTCCGAACAAAACTTTTCGAAAATCTACTAAACCCGTTATAGTCGGCAGACATTAAAATTTTTCACGGCGGCTTTTACAAATACAACCGATGCTTTACGGCGTTCATTAAACGATGCCAATTCTGTTGATTGTATCGTTAAATCATTGCAGATGAAACGATCACGGATCAAACGAGTAACAAGTTAACCAGTTAAAGTATCTGAAATAGGTCGAAACGGGAGCGATGTCGCGCGTGTTGTAACGCAAGGCGATGCACCAGAATAGTTGCACGTTGTGCAACGGCGACGGCTGGCCAAGGTCCCCGGCCGCTGCGCCGCTAGGAATGCGCCGTGGAAAGATTCAACTAGATGCAAATTGCTAATGTGCAGTCTGAACTTTACGATGCGCCTCGGTGCGATTGTTTTTGATTAGCTGTTTGCAGTTAGGTGCAATAGCGATGAATAATACTAATTAATCATATTTAATGTTAGTCACATTAGCAAGACCAATGACATCGTCTAAAACACTAAATGTTTATTTTAACCCTCCTTGTTTACTGTGCCCCTTTATTAAATGTTGAGTCAAACCACTTACCGTAGATAATATTTGCAAAAATGGACACCAAACATTTCAAGTAGATCCTACACATAAAGACCGATTCCGATTGACCTATGATGATTCTAGAAGTTGATATACTCAAAATCAATAAATTGGGATAAAACCATCACAATCATCACTCAACCTTAAAGATTCAAATGACTGTAGTACAAGTCAAAGTTACGAGTAGTCTTGTATAAATTGTACTCATTATCTATTATTTTTATTAATTTTATCGCTGATAGAGAACCAGCATGATGTTACTTTAATCTGTTGATAGTGTGTTTTATCATTAGTTAGCTACAGTCGTTATAATTATCAATGTCAAGGAAGCAACGTTATCTAGCCTGCAAATCGATCTCATTGAACTTTTTGCATGAATTTGTACTCTAGCAAAAAACGGAGCATTGAATAAGGAAGTGTTCTACGTACCATTCATTGTGGAGAGGAAGTCTCATGGAATTAGCTAAAGAGGCAGCGATCCGCTTAACTAGTTAGTGTCGGTTCGGTCTGTATGTTGGCGTAAGATGCGGTGGAAACTGGAAGAGTTCAGTCCCGGGCCGGACGAGCAGGATTTCTTATTTAAGAGTGAGGAAAACGAACTAGAGAATCAGTGCCTTTTCTGGCTGTAGACATCGACAACTTCTCAATAGTCAAAATGTTGCCTGACTGCAAAACCACACACCCAATTGCACTCTGGAATTGAGTAAGAGTCCGGACTGGCTCGTAAATGCGTTCTCCACCGACAAAGACATTGTCCGAGTCACAGTGACGATTGGCAACCGCGTAATGGGCGATAGATCAATTACGACGCGCTGTCGGCGACGACATCTGCAGTGGCAAGTGCTTATGATCACGTTTAGTTATATGGGTTACATCGAGCAGGATTGGGTTTCATACGTAAAACGTGTATGTCGTGCGTGGTGAAATAACGTGGTGGTTATAATTGGTGATGATATACTTGGTTGGCTTGAGCGCCCATTGTGAATGTAAACTGTTTTAGAGTGAAACATAATGTATGTCATATGGCTCATTAAAGTCAATCCTAGCTGAAAACATTTTAAATCCTTTAAAAACATTATAATAGCTAAGGATTTCAAAAATGAACTTCTTATCTTTAAAAAGGAATCGTAGACTTTACCACAAAACGGATAAATGTATCTGTTCTGTGAGCTCCTGCTTTGCTTTCCATGAGGATCATGAATAGGTTAGGGTTACTATAATGTCCTCCTAAAATCTATAGCACGCCGTCGTTTGGCAACAAGCGGCAGGCAGTGGTGTGAAATTGATTGGTTGTTTACCTCGCAGAATGTCGTGTGTCGTAAAGAACACTGGCGCACGGGCCGGTCCCGCTGCCAATCAGGCTACGGGCAATCGATGACGGCGCCGCGCAACTGGGCCGGGAACCGGGAAGCGCTCCCACGGTATATTTAGCCGTATATAACTATCAATGAGTGTAGTTGCGTACATAGACCGCTTGTGCTGACAATGCGTTCATGTGCTCCCGCCTAATCACTGATCACAACAACCGATATCAGCTATATGCTCTACTCTCGCCGAAAATTACAGTGACCACGCTCTTAGTGATGCCAAAATGTGTGTAATGTTTTCAAATCCATATTCATATTCATATTCATATTCTTTATTGCTTTCTTGTTGTTATACATGGTCTTAAAATATAATGAAGTCTAAATCTATTGAAATGTATTTTTCTTTAATATGGATAATGATGACGTTGTTTGAATAATGCCCATACCAAGGCTATTTATTACGTTAGAATTGACCTGTGCGCGATGATGTATAAAACATGCTTTGATGTCAAGATGACGTTTTGCATCGCTGCAATACGAGTGCATAGTAATAAACATCCTCCTAGCAGCAATGAGCGCAATGGAAACGCGATCAAGGCTAGTCACCCGCGCTCATTGAGATGCAAAGGGAAATTCCTACCAGACGGTGTGTCAGGTGGGGTTTACACCGTACGGAGTAGAGTTGTTAATCGCTTAGCGATCGTCGTGTGCGTCTGTAGGTGTAAACAGGACTAGTAATGACAGCCCAGGCGCAAGCGACGCGGACCAGCCGGTGCACTAACAGTCGGAAAAACACCAGCGCTTGCGCAATGAGCTTGTAATCAACAAACACGCGGGGACAAGTGGAAATGTGGAGCAATCCAGTTCATTACTTCTTGGGAAATAAATATAATTTAACTGAAAGAAAATAAAAAATGTGTCGGAAGACTCCATAATAAGAACCTTTCAAATGCGCTAGCATTTATTTTCTTTAACAAAAAAGAAGTTTTATTAGAACCTAAAGTAATGAGCTATAAAGTAATACTGGAATTATCATTGTTTATATTCAGGTCAAGAGTCGATACGATAGTACTATATTAGTACAACATATACACCGTTGTGGATTATATGTGTGGGTTAATTTCCATTGAATATTGTATCGATTGCATGGTCTGCTAGATATAATAGGTAGGTAGCGAAGAGGGACATTTATTAGCAGTATTTGTATTGTTTTAGAATTATAATCATCACTTATCAATAATCTCTGTTCATCGTTTCTCAAACTTGAAGCAGTTTCTTTCTAGTACAGTCTATCGAGTTTTCTTATCAATATTTTGTGCAAGTGTTTTATGTTATAACTCATTATCTTTTTAATGTCACAAAATGTATTCGGCTGATATTATTACATAAAAAAATAACCGCTATACCCATTATTTATATAACCATATACATCTCCTCACCAAGTTTCAACAGTATAGTACTTATAGTTTCGGAAAAAAGTGGCTGTGACTATAGATGCGACGCCGGTTATTAACGATTTTAACCGTGCGGGTAAATATGCATTTTTCGTTAGAAACGGTTAATAACCCGCATTTTATGCATTTTACGGTTAAATTCCACTAGATTCCGCTAGATGTAAATAAGTGTTTGTATAATAATAATAGTAATAGATTGTATATTAGACGCAATTATAAATTAAAGCGACATATAATTTAACATTTACGTTTCGTAGTATTTGCGCGAAAGAGTAACAGACATCTATCCATCCATCTATTCTTACAAACTTTCGCATTTATAATCTTAGTAGGATTAGGTAATAGGATAACATCTAAAATGAATTTTATTTATCTTTTGAATATCGATTTTCTCTGCACAAAGGAAAAAAACTATACCCTTTTTAGCTGTCACTGTCAGATAACTAACCGTTAACAACTGCATTTTATCGGTAGCTAACCAAAAATTTGGTTATTTAACGGTAGCTAACGGGTTTTTTACAACTATAGCTGTGACAGACTGGCGGACAGACAGACAGACAGACAGACAGACATGACGAATCTATAAGGGTTCCGTTTTTTTGCCATTTTGGCAACGGAACCCTAAAAAACGCATTTAAACTTTAAGTCTCTAGTGGTTTGTGATAGGATTGATAGTATAACAATGATCTTAAATTAAACACAAAGCAGAGTTTGACCTGTGAAAACTGACGTGACGAGGTGACGAAGAGCAGACCTAAGTGTAGTTTAGTTGTCAAGACTAATTTCTGCTCATTTGAATTTGAAAAAGAAAACCCCAAAGTTTCTTTGTAGTGATAGTTTAGGTAGGGCAAGGGCCTTTCGCATAATTCGCGCAGCTATGCGTAAACCAACTGCACGCAATGTCAGTGGCGTGCAGTGGTGGGTGAGTCGCACCAGCTGACTGATATGCGCGCGCGCAGGAAGGGCGACAACCTCGCCGGATGCGATAGCGCCTGCGCGGGAATCCGCGTCCGCGCCTCCCGCACCAAGCAGCGCCCACTGCCCAGCGCCCACAGGCCCACACACTAACATTTTACTTAGTTTTACAATGGCATCTTCTTAAGAAGAGATGCCTTTCTCACCTCATCAGCCAAAAATATCATTAATGCTACAACTCAAAATTAAATACCTCAGGATATTTTAAATATGGAGTAACACGATAACACAAAATGTCAAATATTTGTAACAAAGAAAATAAAAGCCTCAAAAACACCAAAAGAAACAGAACTCTAGAAGCCGGTTCGAATGTTTTTTGCTAATTGGATAACGTACAGCGGAATTCTTCAAAGATCCAATCTATGCCAGTTCGCGGCTCGTGGACTAATTGGCAGGGCTCCAATAATTAACGATTAAATATTAGATTATCATGTTATTATCGTAAGTGCGAAAACACGGGAGCGAGTCGTTCACGGCTACGTCGCGCCGGTCAAAGTCAAGTGTATAGCGAAAGAGACACCTCGTAAATTGGGCGGCCGAAGTTTATTAGAAGAGTTCCGCCCACACGAATATTTTTGCAATAGGCGACAAGTCAGCGGTATCGCGACAACGACAGAATTAGACCGGGAAAAACTCACACGCGGAAATCCAGTTGATGGTTTCTGAAATAGACGCGTTTGTGTGTGTCGCCGGCAACGGCTTGGCCGCACGCCGCGCAAGCCGCGCCGCCGCTGTTGACTATCCGTTGTTAGGACTAATATTTCACACTTTTTGGATTTCAATCGGATATTCAGGCAGAATTAATATTGGTTGGACTGATACTATCAGTTCTTACTCTCTACTGTATCGTAGGCGTCGATGCGTTGGGATTTGTACATTGAACTTTTTCTTGCAAAGCACAGATTATACATTGTCAAAATCGAAATGCAACTGTTTTTTCCATCACATTATTTCCCTATGACACTTTTAAACCCTCTAACAGTTTTCTACTGACCTGTACATTTTATTTTGTTCCTATCAGTAGACGAAGTCATAAAAAATATTTTGCGGGGTCAGTCGACGTAGTCGAAAATAGTTATACCCCAACTGACCCCATGGTGGGTGTAACGGGGTCAGTCGGCCAATTCAAAAAAAGGATTGCGCGACTGACCCCGCGGATCCAGTGCCTTGCGGGGTAGGTTAACGAATACCCCCATCATATTATTGCATTCTCCGAAATGGAGCAAGCAAGCTCAGCATTAGAACGACTCGTGGTGACACAATCTGTTTAATATTCCCCGCGCGTCGACCGCTGAGTCACCTGTATGTTCAATTCTGCGTTTTGCTACTTTTGTCATTGTTGTTAACGTATGTTACTTTGCTTGCAGGTAAGGCTGGTCAGTTCAAGTCGCCGACCACTCCACGCGAGCGACGGGTACGATTTTATTTTTATTTTATAGGTAGGCAATCGAACAAGAGTGTCACCTGACCTGGTGCTATGGACATCAACAACCATGGGTCTTTTGCCTGCCGTAAGACCTCCCCAACAGAGCTCGGGCGACCTTATTCACCGGAACAAACATACCACATTAGTTACGAAGTGCTATTTCACTGTAGGCTTCTGTAAAGTTGAGGTACTTACACAGACAAGCTGCTCATTCGAGTGGAAGTTCCACTAAGCTCTACCTCTCCTGAATATTGTTGCTACTTTTATTTATCGACACTGCGTTATCTTCATCAAACACGTTCGGTGCGTCTAATTTTAGAAGGTAAATACTTCCTCACTGATAAACAGTCTTCGCGAGTACTTATCAGACTCTCCAGATATGTGTTGGCTTGAGGCGCGCTCAAGTTGCTCCCGAGTGCTTCAAGAAGCCGTTTAAAGACTCTCATCAGTATTTATAGAACGATCAAGTCCTATTTATACAACTCTTGAAGCTATAAATACGTTTGTCAGTAATTGTTTCGATATAAAATTTATATGTCTATGATGTCATGCAACTCGTGAATTGATTTTTTTATTGGACTGCACTATACCTATGTAGTACTTTTTTCTATTATGTTTTGTCTGTTATACAAACACGTAGCTCCAATAAATTATAAACGTAAGAGAATCTGAATCTTAAAGCTTATTTAATTTCTATTTTGTCTTTCGGGCCTTCGTTTGTAGAGAATTAGTCTACTAGAATGTATTGTATGTATATGTAAAAATTAATTGAACTATTTAACAATATGCTGGATCACTTAGAAATTGAGAAAGTTCGGGTTTGCAGTATTAAAGTACGCTATCCTTTCACCGTCAGAATATCACCCTCTTTTCTATTTTATCTTTAGTGTCTAGTATAGCAAATTCATGTGCAAATGTTACGTTGATTAAATATCAAGTTTAATCTAGCGCCTAAATACTTCAAAACATTTTGTTACTTTGTTTAATTAAACACGAGGCTGTTATAACTGAGCTATTTTGGTATTTTCGACTTATTTTGTTAATTGGCGCGTAGCATTTAGTTAATCTATTTTAACCCGTCATGACAAATGTATATTTAGCATGGCCGCAGCGTCCTTGGATTTATAAATAATATCATTAGTGCCTTTGCTGTAGCCATTGTGGGCAGTTAAAAGGTTTTCCTTATCCGCGTTATATATTTAGAAAAGGTTACATTTAATTAAATGTCTTTGATAAGTACGGCTATAAATAAATTGTCCTGGTGCTACACGGACTTAAACCTCCGCTAACGTACCTATTGTTCTTTATATTTGAATTGGGTTTTAACTTTTTTTTTGTATTCAGCTTGTGTGTCTGACAATTAGACTCTTTTGTTTAGGTATTCGTAAAGTGGTTTTTCTTATTGTTTCGTGGTTTTCCATCTACACGTGTTCCAGTGAAGTTTTATTAATAAAATATACTGGGTCCTTGGAGTATCTGTTGTTACATCGATTGCTATTAAGCTCGATCGATTGCTTTTGTCGGAAATTGAAGTACATTAAATATGCTTTTACCAAAGCATAAATTTTGAATAATTTTATTGTATCTCTATATTTACACAGTCAAGTGGTAGGTACAAAGTTTTACCTCCTGTTATTTATTTGTTGTCTTGAGTGGCCCACTCTAACACAAATCAAGTCGCAAACAAGGAAGGAAAACACGCTATTTCGCCAGTCACCTTATTATTTTTGGGAAATACCTTAATAACAGTTAAATCATTATTGGGGCACGTAGTTTATTTTCAGCGAATGATCGGCGAAATCAGAGCTAAGTGCTTTCGATAAAGTGTAATGGGGCTGTGATCGATGGCTGTGCGTTATCATAAAGCAGTTGAATGCGTAGATCATAAACTAGAGTAAATGAAAACAAATCCTTCACGTGATAGATCCAGCCTCCGTCATATATTCTGCCGAGGGGATATCTAGATAGATGGAAAAAGATACAACCTATTTTTAGTTTATTGGAAAACTAGCGGCCCGCCCCGGCTTCGCCCGTGGTACTTGTCCACTATTTATACATAAAAACCTTCCTCATGAGTTACTCTATCTATTAAAAAAAACCGCATCAAAATCCGGATTTAAGCGTTCATAGGGACAACATGACAGAAAAAGCGACTTTGTTTTATACTATGTAGTGATGTATCTCCGTGGAGGAATAAGGGAGAACTCTACACTAGGTAAATTATGTAAACGAATTGATGAGTTGTAGATTCAGAGATGTTTCAAATTATAGGAACCTGAAAAACTTTATCCACATGTGTTTGGTAGCTACGAAGTTAGTTTGTCGTTAGTTGCGATCAGATTCTATAGATAACTATGTAATATGCTCTATAAATCACAATTTGACTTTCTTGTGAGAAGTATTTAAGGAAAGAAATATTCACACAAGGGGATAGGAAAGAAGATAAAATATATCATCACACATTAAAAAATTGAGCGTAGATAAATTTAGAAACTTTTTAACATTTACGCACGCGCATACGTCTGAAAACGCCTTTAAACGTAAAAACAACCAAGTGATCTTTTTTGCTTATGTACTAAGGGGTAATGATAATTGTTTAAAGTACAATACTTTCAATTCACGTAACATCCATAACAAGGATGCTGCGGTGTTGCCCGCCTGGTTACGGAACACAGGGCTCTGACGCACGCGGTATAAATAGCGACAATGCAGCCTATTTGTCGCGCGGCAGCCTCCGTTGCGCAATCTGTTACGGACACGCTCTTTGAAAACATATTTCCATCGCAACCCCGAAATAGCCGTTGCGATACTTTTTATGGCATGTTGTAATTGATTACCGAACCGTCATAAACATTGTAGGGAGCGAGTATGTGGTATATGGAGTTAATGCCTGTCCTTATTACATCCATAGATTTTCTTATGAAATCCTCTTTTCTTATCATTGCTTACTTCATATATTTTAACAAGAAGTTGTTTGATTCATTAGCCATTATGCTTGTTTTGAATATTATGTCTGGACAATTAACTTATTTTGAGATCGACGAGACTACTACAAAATTGCCTTTCTTTTGTCCTTCAACGATGGACTATTGTCAGTCTATTACCATTCGAATAGATATTAGAGCGGCATTTAACCTCTGAAAGTCGAAACGGGTCATTACATAGTTTTAGTGAATTCCACGTATTATGCCCAATTGTCGCTGTGTGTCCGAGTGCAGCATAAACAAAGGCCGGCTATTTATACCGCAGTGCGGTAATTCTGGCGCCGCTATTTGCGTTATGATGAGGGAACGCCGGACGGACCGATCTAACTTATGCATCCGAAACGCGCGCAAGGGAATATATTGACACGCATCAAATTGGTCGGTTGGATCGACGGCAGTATATCAAAGTCGCGTGATGTTGGCAGCAAGTCACAATTCACATCATCCGTGACGTTCCGAGATTGTCATATTATGTTTTATAAGTGTTTGTACACTTATCATCCTTGATACAAGTTAGGGTCTAAATGACGCTTTCGTTTCTTGTTGCAACTATGAAATATTACTACTATGATGGTGCACTGACCTCAAAAGGAGTTTTGGCCACTGTTAATAACAGCAATGAAATAATGGAAGATTAGTAGGATTTGGAACCAATTATAAAACGTCTCAACTGGTAAAAGCGACGCGAATGACGTAAAAAAAACGTAATGATGACCTATTTTAAAAGTTTGGTGGTATCTTAAGTCCGTATTATTAGAAATGTCATATCTAATCAGTGATGTGTCTAATTTGATAACTTCTACGGGGCAGATACGTTATCTCTAAAATACAGAATTTCCTATGTTGTCTATTAGAAACTCTTCTACAATTATTTGATTTCAAAACATATTGATATTGATATAATTTTGATTGGAGAAATGCTTCTATTCTACGATTCGTAGTAGATCCGTATTAATAGGTTTCCCGTTTCCCTTGGCAGAAGCTATTGTTTTATTACATGTTGTTATATTTAATGTTCTGCCGAATGCTGTTAAAGGAATATTGACATTTAGTTAGTAAACTATTGTCGTAAATAAAAATAAATTGTTTCTTATAATTAAAATCGAGCACTATTTTCTGAAGTGCTGAAAATTTATCAATGTAATAACATATACTATGATACCTTAATTGGATCTAAGAATAATAACGTTATCTTAGTTTGATTAGATATACTGGTACTTTAACTTTAGTCTTGTTCATTAATTGTGGAATGACTTATAGTATGTTTATTATGTATATTATTTAATTATGGGTACAGTGAAATACATCTTTGAGTGAAGATATCGATTTCCCTATAAGCATGTCGCTGAATATTGATTAACAGTACAATAACAACTTTTGGTATGCGTGCGTGCGCAGATTTCACTACCGCGATGCAGGGCGTCTATTTCTCTGGGCGCTTCAAAGATGGCGCTGTAATTTCGATAATCGATAGTCAGTAAGAGCGCTCTATATATACCCAAGGCTGGCACGGCTCCGCATCGTGCTCGCCCCGCGGTATTTATAGCCGCCTATTGACGGACGCTGGAGTGCGCGGGCGTGACAAATAAACAAAACGCGGTATATATGTACACTGTCAAGTGACCGGTTAATCTGCAGAGCGCAGGGCTTGGAATACCGTTAAAAATTTGGTAACGTTACTTTGTCTCGGCTGAGGTATCGATACTTTTAAGGTATCGCTACTCAAATTAACGTTATTTTTGTACCGATAAACCAAATGAAAGTATTCCGTTATAGCTTTATTTTTAACGTTATATTTAACGTTAAGTATATTGTTTTATCGTTACTTACCTATTTTGGTAACGAATTTATTGTTTGATTTTAAATAAGATTCACGAGGCGGCGATCAGTAAACCGATATCTGTTATAGTAAGTGGGTGCATCGCGGCCTTTTTTAAAGACCTTATCATTGCAATTAATATTACATACAACTATGACTAACACAAATAATAATAATACGAAACGAAATATAGAGATTGATACTGAAGAGTTATACCGGCTGCACACTTCTAAAAAAAAATCAAAGTACGAGTTAGACTCGCAGAAAATTTTTGATTCGGAGGATGATGCGAAGTCTAATACAAGTGGTAAGTAATTTCATGTAACGTCTTTTAAAATAAGATTATATGAATATGAGTTTACTAGCGGTCGCCCGTGACTCCGTCTGCGTGGATTTTGATTTCCAATGGCCTAAAGCCTTCCTCGTCAAATGGACTATCCAACACAAACATTTTTTTCAAATCGGACCAGTAAATCCTGAGATTAGCGCGTTCAAACAAACAAACAAACAAACCAACATACAAAGTCTTCAGATTTATATATTAGTATAGATAGATTGGTTTGCATTAGTGTTGCGGAACTATCGATAGTAGACTATCGATAAGCAACACTAGTTCGTATTATACTTGCTGCCGAAATCTTTTTTAGTTATTTACTACTTTATACATAAAATCAGCGCCATGGTGTCGGTCTTTATATTTATTTTTCCAGTCAGTCCGTGGGCCGTCTCAAACAACTAAACCCAGAAACTTGAAATAGGGTGGATTCCCATTCCCGCGGGAATTTCGGGAATTCCTTTCTGAGTGCACCTTCTTGGTACCTAAGCTACGTCCCTTCCAAATTTCAAGTAGCCGTTTTGGCTGTGCGTTGATATGTCAGTCAGTCAGTCGATCAGTTCCTCCTTTTATATTATTCAGATTTTGGAGCAGATATGATAAAATCGAGGTGAAAACAATTAAATTTGTATGTGTTTCAGACAACAAAGAAAACATCAAACATGATAATCAAAATATTAAAATATTTGAACAGAATGGACAAAACTGGGATGGAATATGGGAAAATATCTGCAACTGCCAGACAGATAAAACACCAGCGGAGACTAAAGATGGTAGTAGCCAGACGGAAGAGGCAGCAGAAAAAATATATAAGAAGATTGAGTCGTCGAATGAGGCCTTTGGGATCTTTGTTGGCAAAGAGCTGGCTACTGTTTCGCCAATTAAAAGGCGTTTCATAATGTTTGAAATAATTAAAATGTTTGAGCACTGTGGTAAATGATAAAATAATAATTATTATGTATCTTGCACAAAATAAAAAACAGATTTTTTTATGATTGTATTTATTATTTCAAAATTATTTATTAATTACACACATTTTAGAATAAAAAGCGTTTATTTTGAGATTTTAGTTGTTTAAAAGAGAACAAATTAACAAGTACTAGTTTGAATATTAAGGTCTATCAAAAATATTGTTGCTTCGTAAAAACAATAAGTCATCTATAATATTATGTTTCATTGAAGTTCTATAGTTAGAAATAAAAAACTTCAAAGAAGAAAATAGTCTTTCGACGCTTACTTGCGTCATTGGGGTAGCAAGCACGACTGTGGACAATTTATATAGTAATGGAAATTTTACCTTTGATTTCTCCCAATACATCAAAATATCGTCTGTGGATTTTAGCAGTGGTTCGTCAAAAAATAAAGTAAACGCTTGTTCTAAATTATTAGTGATTTCACCGAGTGGGTCATTTCTCCGTACTAAAAGAAGATTAAGGTCGTTTTGCCGATTTATATAACAAGAATTTAAAAATTCTTCCATTTCGTTTCTGGCCTCCATTGTTTCATTCTGATTACTACTTGTTTCTACAACTCTATTTTCTCCACTATGTAACGGTTCAATGGCATAAAATCGAAAGAAAAGTTTGATTAAATTAGCTTTAGCCCGGTTTAATTGTTCGGTTGACAAAGTCGAATTAACCCGAGGATCCAAACAAATCGCATTAATAAAAGTGTCATTGTCAAATAACGCACTTTCCCTATTTTTCATTTTATTAATTAGATTGGTAGCCAATTCCGTGCCTATTTTCTGCAGCTTGTATTGGCACAACATCCATTCAATATAAAAATTGCCCACAGTCAACTGCTCATCTTGGAGTTTTTTTGTCAAAATTTTGGCAGGGGTCATAGATTTCAAAAACTCTTCTAAAGCACGCCAAGATGTCGATGATAACTGCAAGCGCTCATTAGTGGTGCATATATCTTTTAATTCAAGTAGACATTCAACCATATCTATGGCCGAATGCCACCTAGTGGTGCAATCTAACTTGGGTATGGATTTGTTATTTTCTTTTAAAATCCTCACAAACTGTGGAGTGCGGAGACGTCGAACTACTTCACGACACTCTGAGAGCAATGCACGAACTCCTAAATTATTAGAGGCGTCTTGCATTGCGAGTTGCAGTGTATGCGCAGCACACCTTACTACTCCGATGGGGTGTTCAGTTTCTTCATCTGGCTGTACTGGATGATTTTGTAACTGAATTTGAAGTTCTTCTATAATTCTAGTTGTAAAAACTTCCGTTTCGAGCTCCTCTGGTGTATCCTCCAAATCCGAATCGGAGTCGTCATTTAAATGTTGCGATGTGCTTGGACCTGTAATGAAATATATCAAATTATGTGTTACACCCGTTAAATTGATTTAGGTAAAAAAGTCAGGTTTGATCTAAAACTAACCGGCTTCTAGTTCAGTACATGCATGTTGTTGCGCTTCATTGACCAATTTTGTCATTTTTAGCATGTTCGCCCCATTGTCTGTAGTTATACAGTAAATTTGTTTGGTATCTATTCGGTACCTTTGTAGCGTCAATAACAGTAAATCTTTTAAATGTTCTGCTGTGTGCCTCTGAAAAATTTCTGTGACTGCTAAATTCTTTAATATTATTTGGCCTTCTTCTATAAACTGACAGTTGACACCAAGGAAAAATCTAGTTCCAATTGAGGCAATATCCACTTTTAGACAAATAATTCTCTTCTGTAATATTTTGCTTATTTTATATCTATTTTTTGATGCAATCGATTCCACATTATCCCGAACTCTTTTAGAATTGATAGCTTTCGTATTATTTGGTATCATACTTAACAAATTTTTAAAAGCGGTATCGTCGATCATGGAGAATGAACGGCCATGTACAGCTACCAAATTTGTGCATTCCAGTAATACTCGTTCAAATGTTGTAGCATGTAAGTCCGTATTCTCCAGAGCTGTACTTTGATTAACTTCTGAGGCTAACTGGTATTGTTCGGGATGTAAATGTTGTAGGTGTTTTAATAGATTAGCACCATGTTGGGTCTGAAATGAGAAATAATAAGACACTTTGACATATAACTTAAATCTAAAGTTCATATGCGTTCTTGAACATTGCCGATAGCCGTGCATGGAGAAAAGCCAAAGTAAGTAATCTATACAAGAACCCCCTTAACATAGGTGCAGCCTAACCTAACCTAACCTAACCTAAGAAAAGAAGTAGAAATACTGTGTATAGAACAGTATGGTATATGTATATCGAAAAATAAAAATGTTAGCATGTTTATGTTACGGACAACGTGATTAACCGCTCATTATTAATAATGCCCGACGGCCCGTGGTCCATGTAAAAATAGTATTTGAGGTAGCTTGAATTTATCACTTCGATCGGGCGGATAATAAATAATAAATAAATAAATAAATGAATATAATAAATTCCTTCGACCAACACACCAATAGGGTACACGACTGACTTCAAAATAAATTATGAAACTCTTACATTAAAGAAGTAATTAATAAATAATCGCTTATCATTATGCCACTGTAACTTTTGCGCTTTTAACAAATTATTACAGTTAATCGGAACTAAAAAAGTATTCATTTGACAATACTGAGTTGTGACGTCAAACCTTAGTATTTCATACAATTTTCCCTACAAGCTTACGTTTTGACGTTTAATAAAAGTGAGTGATTTGACCTGTCAGTCGTGTTCCCCATTGCCTAGACCCAAACTTATCTCAAAGCTTGGAATATGGAAGCTAGGGAACGGATAGACATACTTCAATATTTAAATAATAATATAAATAAATATAAATATCACACAACATCACATACATTGATCTGACCCCGTGTTAAGTAGCTGAAGCACTTGTGTTACAGACATCAGAATCAACAGTGGTATTACAAATATACTGAAATAGATACATATAACACCCAGACCAGGACAAACAGACTTGTTCATGCACACAAATGTTTGTCCTGTGCGGGGATCGAACCCGCGACTTCTTGCGTAATAGGCAACATCTTGACCATTACACCAAGCGGGTCGTCATATTTATAAACATCCATGACTCGAGTACAAATGCCGATGTGCATCACACAAACATTTGTCCCTAGCGGGATTCGAACCCGCGACCCTTGGTTGTGTAGCCAGGGTCTACACTACCAACAGTCACTACTACCTACCTATCTACCTATTACTACTAATCTACTGTCACTAGGCCAACGGGCCCATCAAATGTTTAAGGGTCATAAAAAACCTTTAGTATCTATCAAAATATTGGCGATACTATCGACT
Organism: Nomophila noctuella; assembly: GCA_958496325.1. Taxonomy (NCBI): domain Eukaryota; kingdom Metazoa; phylum Arthropoda; class Insecta; order Lepidoptera; family Crambidae; genus Nomophila; species Nomophila noctuella. The sequence continues at coordinate 15,140,465 of OY292492.1, forward strand.
GTGAATTAGTATAGTAGAATGTTCGACTATCGATAGGGCAATACTATCGATAGTATCGATACTATTGATCTTTACCATATCCGTAAAAATAAGCAATACTATTGCTTATTTTTACCAATCGATACTATCGATAGTATCTTAAGGGGTCGACAGTATCAATAGGCCTATCGATAGTATGACTGAATTTCGGGGTCATGATAGTATCACGATACTATCGATAGACTATTACTATCACAACAACACTACGTGTGACTTCAGCTTTAGTTAGGTCTTGTAGGTTACCTCCCAATTTGGTACATTTAAATAACAATATCAAAATATTAGAACCAGATAAACTGGGAAGAGGGCAATGATGATGATTAAAATATTATTATTAAAGCATATCATTATCGACGACTATGACAGAAGGTGAAAAAATATAAATGAATAATAATAACAATGGCGTTTAGCGTTGTCAAGGCAAGGGACGCTGGTGGAAAAACAGCAACGCACGAATTTCAAAATGTCCAAAATTTATAATTAAATGTTAGTAAGCAGATTAAGTAAAGGCAATATCATGATCCACCCACAGACACAATAAAATAAATAAGCTATAACACCACACACATTCAAGCCTATTTCCAGTATGTGCGTTAAAATACTAGACGGACGACTAAAGCGTGCGATGAAAATTGCTTTGGAAGTACCTAATCACTTACATACATTGTACTTGCCAGGAAATTCATTGTTGAGGTTCTAGAAAATCAAATAGTTATGAATCAATTTCCTTATTTTGTATTCAATGTAAAATAATTAATAACTAAACAACTAAGTATAGTTCGAATAATACTAACCTTTAATGTTTTATCACATTGCTTGCACGTAGATGTCTTTTCGTTTTCATTTAGATTAAAATATCTATAGACGGCATTTCGTTTTTTACGCCCCATTATAAAAAAAACACTATCAAACAGCAAAAATGGTTGGCACGGTCACAGTTTCACCAAGATGACGTCCCGCGGCGAGTGGCGGCTGTTTTCTGTGATCTTACTCGTGCCGTGCCTATGCGCAAGCATAGTTGCAAGCGTTGCCGCTCTGCTGTCGAACGCCGGCCGATAAGGTGCGGAGTGGCAACGTCGCGCCAAAAATGACGTTTAACGTTATAAGGTAACGTTATAAATAACGTTACCTTATAACGTTAAAATATAGTTTAGTTACCTGATACATATTACCGCAATAAATTAACGGTAAAATATGGTTTTGCTACCGACTTATCGTTAATTATTTTATCGGTATAAAAAGTATCTTTAAGAAGTACCGTTATTTAACATTATATATAATGTGAAAATGGAAACGTTACCAAGCCCTGGCAGAGCGTACTTGGGAAATAAAGCAAAAATGTAACAGCTACTTAGAGGACAAAAAGGTGGTCAATATCTTAGAAAATAATAATAATAATAATAATTTATTTAAAAACCAACAACAACATCAATACATCGGTATACATTTTTTCTTATTTTTAAAAACGTTTCAAGTTGATATTGCGTAAGTATAAAGTTAGGAAACCTTTACCTCCCGTGCTAGTTATACAACTGTGTTACGGCAAGGTAACCGGCTCTCGCCTTTAATCTAAGTATAAAAGGATATTCTACAATGTATTTTGGGTATTGTGAGTATTGGTTATGATTGTGGTATAATAGTAGTAGTGGGTTACGGTAATAACATGAACATGATTAGCAAATATAAGAAGAAGAAGAAACGAGAAGTGTATAAATATGTGTTATTCATAATTAAATATAATGTATTATATGTTTAATAATTTTGCGCATGATATATGTTTGTTTTTAGGTATATAAGTATATAATATATTATTCTGTTTAAATTTTTAGGTTCTAGATTTTATAATATTTTATCAAAAATTCGGTCCTCTCATAATCAAAAGCACTCAGAAACTCATCCAGAGTCATCTTACACGCATATCTTGATAAGTTGTTTAGAGGTTTAACTTTACTAATGCGATTATAAAGCATCGGTGCCAGGAAATAAGAAAAGCACTGTGCGAAGCTAGTCCTACATGAAGGTACTTCATAGACTTCGTGTGATCTTCTGGCTGACATGTTTACCCGCTCCTTACAGGTGTGTTGCCTCAAAACTATGGTTTTAACAAAAAGTTGACGGACGTTTAAAACACCAAATTCCCTATACAATTTGGTCGTAGGATGTCTGTATGGTTTGAAACTGATCACCTTTAGAATTAATCTCTGTGCCCTTTCAATTTTCAACAGAGAGCACTTTCGAGCTGCACCCCATGCAGAGATGCCATAAGCAACTATTGACTGGCACAAGGTGAAATACATCATTTTGCTGGTTTTGTCATCTTTCAGGTGTCTGATTTTTTTAAAAATCGGTGTAAGCTTTCGAATTTTAGTTTTTAGGTTTGAAATATGTTGTTGCCAATTAAGATTTTTGTCAATTTCAACGCCGAGATATTTAATACTATTTACTGAGGTTAAAGGTGAACACAAGCAGTTATTATCATGACTACAATCAAAAGAATGAGCCTTAAGGTTAAAATTTTTAGTTGGTTGCATATTTTTAACTATACTAAATGTTATGTACTTTGTTTTTTTAATATTTAATGTTAATAAATTAAGATCAAGCCATTTTATTACGTCACTTAATCCTTTTTCAGCCACTCTTTTTACTTTTGCCCAAGATGAGTCTCGAAAAACAATCACTGTATCATCAGCGAATGTAATAATCTTTGATTCCGGTATTTTTATATCACAAAGGCTATTGATATAAATAAGGAACAATGTCGGCCCCAGTACTGAACCCTGAGGTACACCAAAGGTGATTTCCACCTTTGAGCTGACAAAATCCCCGATCTTGACAACCTGAGACCTATTACGAAGATAATCTTTGAATAGTTCTAGTTGAACACCCCTTATTCCTATGGACTCCAGCTTTGCCACCAGCAGGGGGATCGAGACAGTATCAAAAGCTTTTGCCAAATCCAAAAAAATAGCCAAGCACTTTTCTTTTTTATCCAAATTTTCAACCACACTCGTCACTAAACTTTCAATTGCATCCTCTGTAGATTTGTTTTTACGGAAGCCGAATTGGTTTTTTGATAAAATTTCATTTTTTTCTAAATATTTAACGAGCCTATTGTTCATGATTTTTTCTAAGATTTTAGCAATAGTGGGCAAAAGAGATATAGGACGATAATTGCTAATACTGTCTCTATCCCCCGCCTTAAAAACTGGCACCACAACAGAATCCTTAAGAACATTGGGAAATTTTCCTGACGACAAGCACAGATTAAATATATAAGTCAAAGGTGAAATTAAATGATGTACAAATTTTTTGACAAATACTGACGATATACCATCCCAACCCGAAGAATTTTTGTTTTTGAGAGATAATACAATCCCTAATACCTCGGATTCGTCAGTTGCCGTCATAACAAAGGAGTTCAAAGGCGTAGTTTTGCACTTAACATTTTTTATTAGGTCTTTTTCCGTAATTTTAAGTCTCTGTAAAATTTTATTTGATAAATCTAAGCCAACACTACCAAAAAAATTATTTATATGATTGACAGAATCTTGAGGTGTAAGTTTGATATTTAGTAATTCAGAATGTTCCTGAGATTCACAAGACTTTTTCATGTTACATACACGTTTTATTACATTCCAGGTTTTTTTCATATCACTTTTGTTGTTATTCAAGTCTAATTTATCGTATGTATTTTTTAATTTGTGTAGAATATTATTACAATGATTCCGGTAACGTTTATATGTAATTTCAAGTTCCATATCGTTAGGATATTTCAGGTGTCGGCTATGCAAAGTATCCCTAAATCTCATACACCGCAAAAGTCCAGGAGTGATCCAAGGTTGGTAGATCTGCCGCCTATTGGGAACAAATAAGGATATTGTGCTCGCTTTGACAATGTTTGACAGAGTTTCCATAAACATCTCAGTTGCTTCATTTGGGTCCTTTGATGATATAATCTGATTCCAGCTAGTCTTTTGCAGCAACTCTGAAACCTTACTATAGTCAAGCTTATGCAATACTTTTTTCTTATTTTTAAATTGATGTTGTTGTCCTATAGGTATCATTAGATATATACAACTATGATCTGTGACAGTAGATTTGCAAACAATGGTTAGTACTTTATAGCGAGACCTAACAAAAATGTGATCGATACATTTACTTAACCGAGTAGGAAGAATATGGCTAGGCAATAGTGAGTGAAGAGCGAGAACATCTAAGTACTCATCAGATTTAGTGTCATAATTATTCTTCCCAACATCAATATTAATATCCCCAGCCAAGTAGACCTCAGGTACACCTTTTAAATCTAGTAGAAGTTTATCTAAGGAATCTAAGAAATTAGTGGTAGATGGAAAAGACGGTGATCTATATATGCAGACAAAAGCATGAGTCCCACCCAATTGTAATACCAAACAGTCAGCGTCAGATATATTTGGTTCATAAACTTTAACTTCTTTGATGTCATTTTTGTAGTAGACCACCACTCCACTATTTTGATTTTTATGTATTTTTGTATGAAAACTGTTATACTGCCCTAATTTTGGAATGAGATTATTATTTTGAAGCCAACACTCAGTAAGGATTATAATGTCGTAATCGATTTTAGTCCTGGCTAGAAAAACTTGGAAATCTTCAAAGTTTTTATTTATACTGCGTATGTTTTGGACAATTATTTTTAAAGACCTGCTGGTATCAAGCTTGTATCGTGAAAAATCTTCTGGATCCTCCACTAAATATGATTCACCGACATTAACATTACTGTCAATGTCAGAGATAACTTCCTCCATAATGTTAGCCATTACTATAAAATCTATCTGTAATGGAGCCAAAATATTTTAGTGGAGGATAAGTGTTTCCAAGGATAGCATCGCAAGACGTAATCAGGATGCTTATAAGATTGTAGAAGACCAAACATTTATAAATGCGCGTATAAAAATAATTATAATATTTGTACAGTAAAATATAAATATAATAGTTAAAAATATGGACATATAAAGCTTGTAAATATATATAAAATAGGTGTAAGTTCATGTTTGCGTAGGGTAAAATTGTATAATTAGTAAGGTTGGCAATGTGATGCATTATAGCACTATGTATGTTACACAGTCTTAAGAACGTTTTGGAGACACTTCTCCGATTTGATAACAATATACTTCGCAGATTGATCTTTGCGGAGGAGCACTTTACCATTTGATGTCCAACAGAATTTAAAGTCATTATTATTAGCAAATTCACGGGCTCGAAAAAACAACCGCCTTGTGGAGTGGGGTAGGTGCTCGTCCACATAGATTGGTCGCTTATCACCAGGTATTCCTATGAGTTCACTGTTTAATTTCTCAGAACCTTGTTTGGTTTTATTCAGTTGACGCACAGAGTTAAGTAGCCTTATCTTCAAGTTTACGGAGTTGAACTCAGCGACGATTGCTTTGGGGGTACCCGGTTTTCCGGCGCGCCGATATATGTCACGTACATCTTGGTCCTGAATCGATATATCCAGTGTTTTGCCAAGTTGTTTGATAATTACGATGAGATCCTGTACTGTTTCATTTTCTTTGTTGGGCACATTTCTCAATTCTATAGTGGACGATCTTGGTTGTTGCTGAGCTTCCTCCATCTTTTCCTCCAGGCGCATGATGTGATCCATAGTTTCATTTTTTTCAAGTTCCAGCCTGTGAATCCTCTGCTGTATGTCATCATATTGTGACTTCATGGAGGACACGACGCCTTCAATTTCAGAATTTGATTTCTGAATATTGGTGCATTGTGTTTTTACCTGCGCAACATCTGAGACAAGTTGAGCCATTGTCGTATCTTGTTCTAATTTCCATGTGTTTAGTACCTTCAATAGCTCGTCCTTGAAGTCATTGAGGTCATGTCTAGATAGCACAGTATTCTGGTCAGCATTCGATGACGGAGACATTGCTACTCGGGGGCGTTTCGAGCGAATAGTAATTTGCGTGCAGTCCTCAGCAGTATCCAGTTTAGACAAGTCCGACTCTGATTGTGTGTGTGTCGGAATAATGGTCGGTGACTTCGGTGGAGTATGTTGAATCTTAGGCATTATGGAATAAGGTTCCTTTTCAGTACGATTCAACGCAACTCAATATTATATCCGTAGCCGGTAATGGCGTCGTAGCACAGCGTGCGCGTTACAGTAGCCGATGACTACGCGAGTGTCGTAGCACAGGTGACCTCACCGCACGGAAGATTCGTAGCACACGTTCAACGTTGTAGTCGATAATTTTGTCGCAGCCGGTCACCGCTGCCTTGGTTCAATGGCTCAAACTCGACTCGAGACGCAACTGGCCCCTGGTTCAAATCCGACACAAAATAAAATTTGTGCCAAAAAGTGCTTACCGGGCGGAGGCCGAGCGCGACTTAAGGGTGCTCCAAAGTGCAAGTGCAGGACCAGCTCCAGGGCACGTATCACAGGGGCGAAGCTCCAACAATTTTATAGATAATTCGAAGCGACAACAGCAACACGTCCGCTCTGTACCAAAGCCGAAAGGCGAGAGGCACAAATACTTTTAAATGCTGTAACTTTTCTCCTTTATCTACTCGTAGTATCCTGTGAAGCCTGATATAGAGACAATATTACTTTAGGACCACAAAGTAGATGAGAACATTACAAATTATGCAAATCATTTCTATTTTTACATTGCGAGGTACTGCCATTAGTTGAACTATTTTACATAAATTATAATTTGATCTTGTTGGAATCCTGTCTGGCTGTTCTGCCTTCTTGTATGACACGTTCATATCACATACAATGGTTACTGTGACAATATGCATCTGTTCCTAGCGGACATACCCTCAATGCCTCAAGGTGACAATAGTAGTGCATCAAATCGTGTTTGTAAAGAGCATTCAGTGTCGGTGTATGCAAATGCAAATCAAACCAGCCGCTAAAATTGCCTGTCATTATAACGAACAACTGTTTGCAGCGGTCGCGCGATTAGCATACCTAACGAATCAACATATTTATGAGGCTTAAAATAGCACTCGATTTATATGTAAAAAGCAATTTCTGCCTTAGAAGTAGGATTGTATTTTTTTACATTGTATGTATAAAGGGTTGATGTAACATTCGGTTTTAACTGGAATTAGATAAAATATGTTTTATTACAATCCTATTTCGTTTTTAAAATTATTTGAATTGCTATTGGCTGGCTATTAATATTAATTTCTGATATCTTAATATCGCTTAAATAATTTGTCTTCGGTTCATCTATTGGTGTCTAAGCGAAGCTAAGACAAGTTTGTAGTATATGATGTACCTGTGTATCGAGTCACGTTTTCGATTTTATTTAAAGACATCCGTGTTCACCGGGCGGAGGTAGTATGTAGTTACATACATAGTGCGCGGCAGAGATTTATTCCAACCTGTTTATTTATTCTCAATACGGGCGGAGTTAACTTAACAAAAGGGTTCCCAAAATAGCTCCTTGTATAACTCCGGGAATAGCAGAACAGTGGGAAAGTATCGAGCGGGCTATAAATAGTGGACGGCAGCAAGTTGGTCGCTCTTTGTGCATCGAAATAACCGTAAACCCCTCCTCTAATGGAGGCGAGTTTAACTCCCAGGGCTATTCCCGGCCGCGGGTTACACTTGCGCGCTCGGCTACTCGTTAACTGATTTATTCGATGGCAAAATTGCTTCGCTGCACTTTCATATTGAACCATAAACATTAAATTTTATGCCGATGAATGTTTCATTGTAGTTGTTGATGTACGCCGCAATTTGTATAGGCGAGTTACAGCGTTTGTTTTGATATGAAATGTGTGTTTTACTGTTCTTACCGGTAGTAAACCGATCATTAATTTTAGATTAGAATTGTATTTGCTAGCAAAGTACACATCTGAAAGATACAAGCAATGTTTGTTTCAGCTACTTTAATGTCACAGCGGAAAATACTGAAACCAGAAGTCACCAGTCATTCTAGGCAAATAAGTAAAACATAAATTAAACAGTGATTCCCCTTATCGACTGAGTCGTCAATTGATGCTAACTTTTAGTGCACACGATAGCGATAATTTTATCTTTGTGTTGAAACTGAAAAAAACATCATTAGTAGAAATAATATATCTTCTATTCGTCGTACCAATATACTCAAAGACATTAGTGCGAGTATAATCAAACATCAGCGATGTTAACACACAGCAGTAATAATGATTAATGTTGCCGTCACTCCCCAATTCCAAACGCGGTTTGTTACCCGACGAAAAAAAAAACCAAAAAAACTCCTTCGAAGATGTCGGTGCGTATCCAAAATTAGTTTATCGTCTAAAAATAGCCCAGCATGGAATGCGCCCATCTGTTTATAGAGTAGACGCGAAGCGGGGGAGATTTACTAGTCTATTTGCGTGGAGAGAACAGGTTGACAAAAACCGACGGAGAGGGCACGGTGTCGGCGACAAGTGACTGGAGTGCAAGGTGGGGTGAGGCCGAGGGCTTCCCTGCCACCTTGCAGGCTGGCAAGTGCCGCGAGACGACTGTCACTTGTCATGCCGAAACAAACAACTGTGAGGGATTGCTTGTTGACGAATGAAGCATTATTCCGAAATGTCTGTCGATGCCGACTGGCGCATCGTAATTCAATTTACTGCATCGAAACTGCAAAACAAGACATCTTTCTAACAACATTTACATACTACACTTAAATGTTTGTACAAGCAGCGCACAGGGTCATTATTAGTGTTAGTCATTTATGTTTATCATTGCAAGAACCTGGTCTATGTCCTAAGAGTTATGTCGCCTCATCTCAGATCGACATAAAATAAACATGTTCTGAACAAAGAGCCATTCACATGACTCAATGAATCCGGAATCCTTTCAAGAGTTCTACTACGCCTTTGTATGGTAAACTAATTATAGATCGTCTATTTATAGCCGTGATTCACTCCTGCGCAGCGGACGCCAGATCTGAACTAGACTTAAATTATTACATACATTCGGCGGCTGGCCTAGTTCGTTATAACATGAATTTTGACTCTGTACGGGAGTCGATTTTTAATAGATTTGCAGCTGCGTCTTCTTGTTGCTAACTCGGAGACGTTCCCATTGAATGGTTCAACGGGCAAGGTTATTAAAAGTCATTTTGAGAATACAGTCGGTTATGCAAATATTTTGTTTAACTATGCTGATTATTCTATGCTTACTTAACTACGTTAGCTTTGAATACAATTCTGATTACATAACAGCATTAACCCAGTTAGTGGCGTGAGTATGAAAACATGAATCTGTTATCAGTCAGTAAAGATCAAGCGTGGGGCACGGATTAATGGGGTATTCGTTAGCCTACCCCGCAAGGCACTGGACCCGCGGGGTCAGTCGCGCACGGCGTTTTTTGAATTGGCCGACTGACCCCGTTACTCGTACCACGGGGTCAGTTGGGGTATAACTATTTTCGACTACGTCGGCTGACCCCGGTCAATAAATAAATTTCCAAAGAACCAATTATTTTTATTTTTGTTTACAGTTCCGAACTAAAGTGCTTCGAAAAGATATTTAACATTTTTATTTAAACAAGAGCTATGGTTTTATAATACGGGAATCATTTCATTTGATATATTTACGCGTATGTTTGACTAATTTATAGAGCACTGTGATTTAAAATACATTATCGTAATGTCTTAGTGTTTGCAAAATGCGCACACAAATTATACTATAATACAGGGTGATAGGGAATGCGATATATTCCTTGAAAGTAGAGCTTATTTGCAATCTTTTAAGACTTAAAAGTCATAAAACACTGTGTCCGAATTTGGCTCCTTACTGAGTAATGCAAGATATAAGTGTGTCTTGACAATCATTCTCCAGTTTTTGAGTTACAATGTTATCTAGTGATAATAGTAGTATCTAGAATACACCATGTTAGTTTTGTCTTGTATTCGTGTAGCTAAATAATAATTTTGATATATTAAATTAAAATGTGCAAGAAAGAATCGTCATTTATTAAGTAAAAGCTAAAAATATTATGAATTTATTATACACAAATCACTCTGCGAACATGGGGAACATATCAATCTGATATAGGAACTGTTTTCTTAGGTTTACTAAAAACGTCGTGAGTTTCAAATTAGTTTTATTGCACTGATAAGCTTAGTTATGATTATCTGCAAATTATTCTAAATCTGTTTAAATTATTTCACTCGCAACGTGATTTTATTTAATTGTTTAGTTATTTACTCTTATTACATGTATGTATATATGATTTGAGCATAAGAGCTCTTAGAATTATAGTTGTGTTCAATAAACCTCTAACAGTTTTCTACTGACCTGTACGTTTCATTTTGTTCCTATCAGTAGATGAAGTCATAAAAAATATTTTGCGGGGTCAGTCGACGTAGTCGAAAATAGTTATACCCCAACTGACCCCGTGGTACGAGTAACGGGGTCAGTCGGCCAATTCAAAAAACGCCGTGCGCGACTGACCCCGCGGGTCCAGTGCCTTGCGGGGTAGGCTAACGAATACCCCGGATTAATCGCAGCCACCATTGAATTGATTCAGTTGATTTATACTTTTCTATTTTGGAATTTAATGTATATTTTCTATTGCTGACTGGCTTTTTTGGTCTAAAAAAAGTAGTTCCGAGGATATTCACAGCATTTTCAAATAAATGTGAGTGTGTACACGTGTAGATGTTTTCATGAAAGCGTCCCGAAATGAAATTGCAGCGAGTCGTTGGACGGCGTCCCGCTCGTTATTTGCCGAGGACCGGAAGCCCGCCATTCCTATCGGACGCAAATACTCTCCCGATGCGATGCTTATCTCGCTCAAACATATGTACGTATAGGAGGGTAATGCCTTCATACTCACGGTCAGTGAATAAATACGACTATATCTATCTAAAACTTACAACAGCTATCAACAGTATCGGATTTTGACTCATAAATTAATCATGATGTACGCCGAAACACGTAGGCATTCCATTCAGTACAACCAAGTCATGTAATTAATATACGAGTATCACAGCAAGTGCTTTACCTTTAGTCAACATATAAACTACACCTGTCTTGTTTTGATTTATTACTATTTCTGGATTATCCTGGAGGAAATAATTCAAATTAAGTCAAGTCAACTAATGACCAGTCAACAAATTTTCATTAACGCCGTTATCTGCCTGTGAATAGCCATTCGGTGTACCTGGATGACAGTTTGATGGTTTGATAGATATCGAACGAGCGCTCGGATTGATGCTGCAAGATTGATTGATGCGCCCACCGGCGTGGTCTGGTGCGGACATTTATATGGGGTTAAAGGATTGATCGTACACGTTCGATTATTGCATCTCCCCTGATAGTTTGGGAAGATGCTTTTTTTGTGATGTAACATTGTTTATCTTGATTCAATAGTAACCGTAAAGTACCTTCTATTTTTTTTCGAATACGTTAATACGATGGTGACTGATGAAAGTTCCCCCGTAGACCATCGCAATATAACATAAAAATGTTCTATGTCTTGAATTTGTTAATGTTTTTGCCCATCAAGTCCTTTTAGACCCATGATAGATTGGTTGGCAACACTGCCGTGGTCAGCTGTCAATTTCATTGAGGAATTTAAATAATTAAATTTTTATTGTTTTATTGAAAATAACTGTGTGTATTAACTTTTAAAAGTCGTATTATGTGGTGATAAATAAGTGCAAGTGTTAGCAGGAAGCTGTAACAAGGATTGCAAATTTTATGAAAACTTGGATGTCAACGGATCGACGCCGGTAACGTGCCGGTTGAAAACGAAAAGGAGGAGATTCCTGATAATAAAACCGGGGGAGTACTCGTTTTAATATCATATTACACACAATATCTATCATTATCATCATCATAAACACCCATGACACTTCACATAACTCGTACTGCGAGACACGTCAAACCACAAAACACGGGCTTGTTGTGCCTCTCTTTACTTGACGTAATGTGGAAGTAAAGTTGATGATATGCAACGCTCTGCCCCACACAGACTTCACTCACACTAAACTTGTTAATCATCTAGGAAATACAGCTGTTGGTGTAGATAATAATCTAGGATTTTGTAATTTCTTCCACTTACAAACTAAACATTTTCAACATTCTCATATACCTATTAATTAATTTAAATTTGTTACAATCTCATTAGTTTTTTGTTATTAATAATTGTGTATTTTGTGAGAGATTATTAAAATTTCAGTTAATCTAAAATACCTACCCTCATTAGTTAATATTAAAATATCAATATATTAATATAGTTATTGTTTTTCCGTTTGTTCTTTTAAGCAAATATTAATGTTCATCTGTAGAACTTTTTGATTCTACTTCCCTAAGATATATTAGCCAATAATTGATACTTGTTTGTTATAATTCCAGGTTTATTGAGCTCCTACACAATGACTACCCGAAGAGCCGCTGCTGTTGCTACTGCCCAGGATATGGAGCACAAGCTCAAGCAAGCTCTGGAACAACTGAAGAGCACAAAGAAAGAGAATACTGATCTTTTGAATGAACAAGAGCAAAACGAAGAGGTCTTGAAAACACTTCTATCTTCAAATACAGTATTGAAGAAGGAAATGGCCGAACTACACATCCAACTTGTTAGTGCACTGGAGCATCGGGACCAGCTGCTGCAAGTAATCAGCAGTTTTGAAGAGTGTGGCAATACCTACGAGCAGACCCTGGGACGCATTGACCAGCTGGAGATCGAGCTGTGTGAAGCGCACAAGTGCATCCAGCTACTTGAAAAGGAGAAGAAAGTACAGGAGACCTCACAAACACAAAGCCTGTTTGATGAGCTGCTGCTTGCGACCCCGGCTGCCAAAGAGGGACATGCTGCTACTTCAACTGCATGCATAGACATCAAGTGTAGTTCTAGTACTTCTCGTAGGCGTGGAATGCTAAGTAGAAAGAAGCTCAAAAAATACCTAAAAATCTGTAGATACATAAAAAAAACTAATCGGTTAGTTAAGAGACAAAAATGTTTTTATAAAAATATAAGTTTAAGGAAACAACGTTCTGATTTGATCGATAGCATAGAAATTTATAGTGCTAAGTTAACAAAAAGTAGACAGCTGCATGAGAGGGACACTCAGCAGATGCAGACAGATATTGATAGGCTATGTCAATCTCTCGCTGACATGACTGCTAAATACAATAAGGCACGAGATCAAATAAGGGCCCAAATTAAGGCCACAAATGAATTATTGTTTTGTCAAAGTACCTTCAGTACTGAAACCCTACCTCTTGTTGCCACTGACATGACTCAATCATTAGGCACAGAGGAAACAGTTCACTGTGACAGTTTAACTATAAATAATACTTGCTTATTAAGTACTCAGAGAGAGATGGAGCACCCCACCACTTGTGATCTAACTTCAATAGGGAAAGCGTGCAAATTGACTGATGATAGCACCAGATATGTTATGTTCAGTGATGACCTAGGAAAACATATGAGTAATTTATTGAGTACGCAATTAGATCAGCCAGTTCTGAACATCTGTGCGCCTGGTTCCTCATATTGCCATATAATTCAAAAAATAACTCAATACAAATTTGAGCCCAACACTACTTTAATTGTATTAATAGGAAATAGAGGTAATTTGAACAAGCAGAAGTTAATTAACCATTTCAATAGTTTATGTAGTCTAAATGTTAAGAGAATTATTTTGTACTCATTACCATATTTAGCAGGAGTGTCACAAAAAGAAAATGACTTAAGATATAAGTTAAATATGTCTTTGGACACTATGACATTTGGTAGTTTTAATAATATTATAAATTTAATTGACATAAATACAATTAATAAACATGGTATTAATGCGACTCAGGATAATTACTATCCTTCTTATTATTTTAAACGACAGATAGCTTGTTCGCTATCTTATTATTTTATTTTAACAGCCAAGAACTTGGCTAACCAACCTGCTTTTATTGAGCAGGGTTGTAACTTATCTGACATGTATATTAATGATACTTTGGATGTCAATCCAAATAATTTAAATTAATTAGTAAGACAATAGAGGATGTCTCTAGCAAATCTATTGTAATGACCAAGGATAAGCCTTGTAGTTTTTTCAATCTAGTCCATCAAAACATTCAAGGCTTCTCCGGTAAAGAACTAGAAATAGGATTATTTTTAGACTGTATGGATATACACGTCTTAGGTCTAACCGAACATTGGTTAAGACAAAATGAATGTTTAATTAATATAGACAACTTTACGGTAATTAGCTCGTTCATGAGAAAGTCTGCTATTCGTGGTGGGTCACTTTTGTTAGTTAATAATAAACTTCGAAGCAAAGAACGTAAAGATATAACAGCACTTTCAATTGAACGAACTATTGAAGTAGCATGTGCAGAGCTGGAGCATTACATTATAGTATGTGTGTATAGGCCGCCTTCGTCAGATTATAGTTTATTTGAAACAGCAATGGAAGAAATACTCAAGAAAATATGTATGACCAATAAAAAACTTATTATATGTGGAGATTTTAATGTAAACATTCTTGAAGGTTCTCAATTGAGTAGTCGTTTTATTAATCTGTTTAACTCCTTTAATTTAGTTAATCTATTCAATGAACCTACGAGAATCACGCACACTACTGCCACCTGTTTAGATAATGTTTTTTGTAATAGTAAGGTGGTAAATAAGAAAATCATAAATTGTATGCAATCAGATCATAGTGGACAACAGGTTCAATTTGAACACTGTGTTTCTTCAGAATCTATGAAAATCATTTGTAGACCTGTCACTGAGAAGCGTAAAAACAGATTTAAAGATACAATTGTCAATAAAATACTTGACATTCCTTTCGATAACCGTAATGTGGATAATATTTATGACAATTTACATGGCTTAATTTCAGCGGAATTTAGTAGAATATTTCCTAAAAAGACTATCAATATCAGTAATAATAAAACAAAATTCAGCGACTGGGCTACTCCTGGTATTTATAAAAGTAGAATTAAATTGTATGAGCTATATGACTTAAAAGCATATTCTCAAGATCCAAAAGTGATAGAATATGTTAAGGAGTACTCTAAATTATTTAAGAAAGTTTGCTGTAAAGCCAAATCCATTTACTTGAGGAATAAAATAAATAAATCAAGTAATAAAATTAAAGCTACTTGGAACATAATTAATAAAGAAACATGCAAATCCAAGTCACATGAAAATGATTATACTCTCAGAATTAACGATAGTACTTTTAAAACAGATATAGAAGTAGCAAATGCCTTTGAATATTTTTTCTCAAATATACCTATACAAACCACAAGTGTATTAAATTCTAGTACACATCAAGCCCAAAATATCTTGGCTTCATGTGTTGACGAATGTAACACTATATTTAATTTTCATTACATCACACCAATTAAAATCCTAAAAACTTTCAAATCACTAAATATAAAGAAAACTGAGGATTTATGGGGAATTTCCACTGATATTACGAAAACTATAATAGAAATAATTTCTCCCCATCTAGCATACATTTTCAATCAATGCATTGGTGAAAATAAATTTCCCAATTTAATGAAATGCAGTAAAATAATACCTTTATTTAAATCGGGCGACAAAAGTGACCCATCAAATTTTAGACCAATTTCAATATTACCATCATTAAGTAAAATTTTTGAAAAAATTGTTTTTAATCAGTTACTTGAACATTTTCATGTCAATAATTTACTTCACACGAAACAATTCGGTTTTACTAAAAACAAGAGTACAACCGATGCAGGTATTGCACTTATCAAACATATCTTGGACGCATGGGAAAGTAAACAGAATGCAATAGGTATTTTTTGTGATCTATCAAAGGCATTTGATTGTGTTGATCATTCAATATTACTTATGAAATTAAAACATTACGGTGTCGCAGACGTTGCTCTAAAATTCATAGAATCGTACCTCACTGACAGGATACAAAGAGTTAGTATTAATAACACAAATTCGTCTGGTGCGAAACTACAAATGGGCGTGCCCCAAGGCTCTATATTAGGGCCTTTGCTTTTTCTTATATATATAAATGATCTTCCATACTATACCAAGGACCTCTGTGAGATAGTTTTGTTTGCGGATGATACTTCCCTCATATTTAAAACGGGTAGAAATGAAAAATCATTTGACAAAGTAAACATGGCTCTCTCGCAGGTTTCTCAATGGTTTAGTACCAATAATTTGTCACTTAATGCTAATAAGACAAAATGTGTAAAATTTATGATGCCTAATGTAAGGCAAATTGATACGCAAATTACTATGAATAATGCGCAATTAGAGATTGTCCATTCGGTCAAATTTTTAGGAATAACCATTGATTCAAAATTACAATGGGCTCCTCACATAACTGTACTAACAGGAAGGCTTAGCTCAGCTGCTTACGCTGTTCGAAAAATAAGATATGTCACTGATGTTGAAACGGCAAGACTGGTTTATTTCAGTTACTTTCATTCTGTTATGTCGTATGGTCTACTGTTGTGGGGCTCTGCTGCCGACATTGAGTCTATTTTCATATTGCAGAAAAGAGCTATCCGTGCAATCTACAACCTTAGACCTCGTGACTCGCTTAGAGACGTTTTTAAAGAAATTAACATCTTAACAGTTCCTTCTCAATACATCTTTGATTGTATTTTATATATTAGAAAATACTATGAGAACTTTCAGAAAAAGTCCGACACTCACCAATTCAACACAAGAAATAAGCACAGACTTGCCTATCCAACAATCAGACTTCAAAAAACTGGAAAGACTTTCGTAGGCTTAAGCATAAAAATGTTTAACAAAGTACCACAAACTCTTGTTGAATTACCTTTGCATCTATTTAAACTTAAAATAAAGAATTGCTTAATGAGAAAAGGATATTATAAGATACAAGATTTCTTAAATGATGTCGACAAGAATTTGTGGGTGTGACAATTTCTTGCCTCTCTGCACATGTTGTTGTCATATTTATTATATTATATTAGATTTATTATTATTTTTGACATATATAAATGAACATTGTAAATGAAAATATGGCATTTGAAAAGAGCAACTGTCGAGTTTCTTGCCGATTCTTCTCGGCAGTAACTGCTTTCCGAATCGGTGGTAGAGTAATTTTTTTGTAGTTTTCTGACGATTAATAAGTGCTTCTATGAAGCCTATGTTAATAAAGAATATTTTGAATTGAATTGAATTGATCGTCAAAAAAAAACACCAATATGTGCCTGAATAAGACGAAAAACATTTGCAATATGGCGGGTTTGAGGCTTACTGAGCATAGCTATGGTACCTCACCAAAATTCAGTTAATACTCAAGTTCTCCAAGCAAAATCAATTTAGTATCTTTCCGGTGGTGGTTGCATTTAGCCGCGTGGAAATAGCGTTCGGCGCACGCGCACCGTGTAAACAGTCCGCGCCGCAAATAGACGCCTGGATCTGGATCTGGAGCGACTTGGCTTTTATGGCGGGCTATTTGGAGAAGAGCACCGGGAAGCAGGAGAACGCGGGTGGTGGATGCGGCATCCAGGGTGGTGGGACATTTTGTGTTGTGTGGAGTACATACTCTATCAAAACAAAAACTTTATCTTGTAGTGGCTAATGGTAGTGACATCACTACCAGTAGCGTCTAAAAGCAGGACTAAGCTTACTTTACTTCAATACTTGTACTGAATAGCTTCTTTTGGTATTCGATTCACCGTTATAGCACAAACAATTGATGATAAACAATTTGAAGCTACTAACCCACTCTTTATGCATGCGCTCGTATAAACGTAGTGATTACTCGTCGGAACACAAAGTGAAAACAGGATATTGTAATAATGCTGTTGAATTAGTATTTTCCTGCAGGTCTGGTTTTCACAAACACATTCATAATGATTCATAACCATCATCTGATTTTCGGACAGTTTGTTGATGGTACTGAATGATACTATGTGTGTGTGTACATTTTTTCGGTGTTTATGGTAAAATTCTTGACTCTATTTACGTAGACTCACCTTCAGAGTATTACATCAGTCTTGAGTTATTATATGACGCAATGACAACGATTATCTCTTATCTCGACCGCTGCCAAAATGACCTTCCCATATTGTAACAACTTGAACTCGTTTCGTGATGACAATGGACAAGCGTGGGATAAAAATTATAACGACGCAAATGCCACTGTACTCGTAGTGTCTATGCTCTTTATGTGATCTGCGATGACATCTAGCGTGTGACACAAGTGTGTCCAGTCTACCGGCTTCATGTGACTCCATCACACGAAAAACATACAAACGACAGGTCACGTGGACACACCCACCAAATGACCAAACTAATATCCAAACTATCATAATTTTAAGCATCAACTTGGAAGTAGATGAGAACGTGTTGTTTACCATTATTTCCAACTCAGAAGAGTTTGCAAGCGAGTTAAATATTTTTTTGGTAAAATTTTTAACTGTCCAAAAAATGTAACGCTCCGGTTTGTTTTTTCCGCGAATTGATAAAATGATTATCGGCACGTTTCTTTGCTCGCGTGCGTGGTCTATTTTTAAACGTTGATAATTTGTTGTGTAGTCGGGGCCGCGGCGCGGGCGCGGGCGCGGGCGCGGGGGCGGGGGCGGGGGCGGGCGCGGGCGCGGGCGGCGGGGCGTCCTTCACTTGTCGCTGCCGGGGGCTATTTATAGCGCGCCCGGGGCGGGGGAGGACCCGCGGGGACCGCTTTGTGTTGATTCTAGCATTGTTCTCTTTGCATTTTAGCATATTTGAATTCATCGAATGCTCGCACCATATTTTACATTCGACCAATACTCGCCCGATCGACCGTCCTTTCGACGTCCACCTCGTGACGGATACAACTGATTCGTCACAGAATGGTAATTTACTGAGTAAAGCCGCGATGTGTTAACCGAGTGACCTTCAGATTCGGAACCTGTTTTAGACTGAACACGTGGCGAGCCGCTGATGGCGTGGCTCTATTTAGTAGTTTGAACATTAAATAATTATTACTATTTTAACGATCATAATATATACGTCAAACTCGTATTTAAGGTTTCAAATGAAAAACCAGTTCCAGGCTTACATATTGTATTTAATCTATATCAAGGATATCTCCAAACTGGTGTTTAATCCAGTTACAAGGACTTTGAGAGCGTTACGAGAGTGGAAAAATCAACCTGCAGCCAGAGATGTAGCGTGCTACGGCTACGACGTAGCGCGTAGCACATCCCGTGGCGTCATGCCTCGTAGCATTTGAAGCTCAAGAAATCGTTGAGCTTTTTATTATCAGACTAGCGGCCGCCCGCGACTCCGTCCGCGTGAATTTCTTTTTTTCGAAATAAAAAGTAGCCTATGTTCTGTCTCAGGGTCTAAAGATTGTCTGTACCAAATTTCATCAAAATCGGTTGCGAGGTTTAAGCGGGAAAGCGTAACAGACAGACAGACAGACAGACAGACAGACAGACAGACAGAGTTACTTTCGCATTTATAATATTAGTTGGGAAGTTGGGATAAAAGTATGTTAACAATTTATAGATTCGTATTTAATTTAAAATCCAGGCTTGTCTTCCATTACCGGGATACAGTATTCTCTGAAATAAATAGAGCCCTTGATAGACAGGTACTTGAATATTGAATTCGAAATCTTCTAAAACTGGAATAGTCGTGTCCGTTTGACGAGTCCAAAACCGATGCGATCTATGCAATCTAGCTGTCACGGTGCGAAATAACTGGTAGTGACGAGCTGGAAGTTGCAGCGGGCGAGGTCGCGAATAGCGGCGCCGGACCCCGGGCTAATTACACCGCCCGGGACCTGCATAATGGATGCGCCCGAAGCGATTGCCGTGTACTGCAGCTGAGTTGCAGTTACGCCGCTGCATCTGTCGCCGGCGACGTTGACGCGCGCTGTCACTGTTGCCAATATGTGGGTCAGCGGAGTAATGGCTATTTGGTGTCGTGTATTATTATTGATGGCGCTTTTAAAATGTCCGTCCGTAGGGGATGGCATTGGCAGCTCTTAAAATGTCACTAATATCTAGACCTCCACCCAGTATTAATTTTATATTAAGTTTAACTTGAGCTGAGCTTTTATAATTCAATCTTCTATCCATATTAGGCTTCTCTGTGCTTCATAAATTATGTTAATCTACTATAAACTGCTTTAAAATTAGAATGTATCCTAATTAGCCTCTTCGAAACCCACGCAAACTCGGCTTGAGTTGAAGGATAGTAACAAACCTGTTTCGCGCTTAAAATAACAATCCTTCTCCAGTTCACCGGACGGTCTAACAGCGTAAATCCTCACTTGGAAACGTGTGAAACTTATTTATTTTAATAAGCGGTCGTCTCTAGGGCATTATATCGAAATGAACCTTGTTTACTGTAAAGGGCACAGTAAAACGTTAGTATGGAAACAAACCGAAGGACGTCCCGACCCGGGCGCCTATCAGCCGTCTAAATATAGCCGCGGCTAAAAATAGACTCACCCCTCCCGCCGCATCGCCCCGCACCCCGCGCCGCCCCGCCCCCCGGCCGCCCCCTCCCGGTCCAGGCTACCTCCACCGACCTACTTTTAAGGGGGTTGAGATGAGGATCAAAATCTCTGAGCCTGACCCGAGGACTAAGTTTTGCAGCAACAGGTTATCAGCAACCTACTGTGGACATGATGCAGAATATTTAACTAACCTTGAGTACCAGAGTATGTCGCAGGTACGTCGTCATAACCGTGACAGTACAAATACCGGTTCCATCATGTTTTCAGCCATGAAAACGACACTTCAACATGTTATGCATAATTATACAAACATGCTCGTGTTTCTGTGTCAATTCATCGAGGTCGTGTTTGTGTTCACGCGCTAGAGTCATTGCTCTGAACCTTAGTGTTTATATTCAAAACACAAGCTTATCTCCAGATTTCTTTAGTTTGAAGTGCAATTAACAAAACCGTTCAAACAGCCCTTGAAAAGTAACTGCTTTTAATATTATCATCGTCCACGACCTCAAAACAATACTCATAGAAGGTCATAATGCCTAATACATAACTGTAAAAGGTCACGTTCATTTACAACTATAAACCCAGTGTGTTCCATTGTTTATTCTCAAAATTTAAATTTACAATTTATGTAATAATACGCTACACGTAATAATTCCAAGTATATTATTCATGTAATTGAAGGCCTATTGCCTTTTTTAATTTTTTTAGTAATAGGCTTGTGTTAAATAACGTTATTCCTGGCCTCTACGGATTAGTGTGCTTTGTTAAAAAAATGTCTATAACACATCCTAAACTTGTATTAAGCTAAACACAGAATCTGTTTAAAAACTTAATTTTTGAAAATGTATGAACATGGACAATAGAAAGACTTATTCTCTGGTTTTTTTTCCACCTTAATCCAATTAATAAAATGAGTGATGCGCATTTATCTTAGTGCAAGTGATCAGAGAGTGCTCGGCGCATACGCCACAACTGTAATCACATTACGTGTAACACAATTAAAACTCCATTTACACTCAACTTATAATTACAGTTGAGTTCAAAGTAATGGACGCAAACTCGCCCCTCAGAAGGGAAGCGTGTAAACTAGTTAGTGCAAATAGTTTACCGCTCTAAACATATTGGTGGGACCCCCCTGGAGCTGCGGGGAGGGGGGCTAGGTCTCCCTGCAGCCTAGACTGATCTGGGTCACAGGCTGAGGTCACGCTGCGCGGCAATGCCACTCGGGTGATGTTTACTACAACTTTTATGGAACAAGTTGGGCTGTTATTGATTTTTATGGATGGAGTTCTGAGTATTCGCATCATCGATTGTTGTACTCGTATCATATTTATTGTTTATGCGTTGAGAAGTTCACTTTTCGTTGTGTCGTGGCAGACACTTATCAGTGTCTCATATTATCTCATAGTACTACAGTATTTTGGTCGACTTTTTTACATGAGCAGTTGCTGGTACAATATGTCAATCAATACTTACCACAAATATGTTAAGTATCTAGATACAGTTATGACCACGTATCATAAATATTAATCCGATGCCGTAGATAATACTCATGAAGTCCGCTGTCAGCGGGCCTCCGGTTACCCTTGGGAGATGATTTATCAGTGACCTCTGGTTTCACGTTTTGCAAATTGTAGGGTATTATCTCGTGAACGTTACGCACTCGAACCTCACGTGAGGTAACAAAACGATGTAGTCCACTTTTGAGCAACCAAATTTTAAGCACTTGCAACTTGCACACTTGGCCTAATCCATTTTTAAGCACCTTTTGATATATTTGGTAAGAATCTCTACTAATATAAATAAGCTGAAGAGTTTGTGTGTTTTTTGGTTTTTTGAACTCACTAATCTCAGGAACTAATGGTTCGAATTGAAAAAAAAAATTATGTTGGATAGTCCATGTGACGAGGAAGGTTTTAAGCTATAGTAACACTTTGTGTGCGGAAACCGAAATCCACGCGGACGGAGTCGCGGGCGACTGCTATTATTTGATATTATTGGCAATCCAATATGATATAGTATGGATTGGTGCACATAGTTGACTAGGCCAGATACTCAAATTGCAGTTGCTCAAAAATTAGGTCCTCAAAGTGGACTATCACATAAAAACGGGCCTCGGATGCTCGTAAAATTAATTAGCATTTAGGTAATTGCCCGTCAGATTAGACGCTGCGGTTGTGGCGTGCCACAGTGAACGCAATGTAGAAGACACAGTTCAACTGGATACTTTTGTTTTTCTCTATTTATCGTAAAGCAAACAAGGTTACATGTTACATTACACTCCGATCACGTGGTCACGTGACAATTTATATTCATTCCATAGGCATGCAAATCTGTAATTTTTGTTTTTATTTCCTCGAAATAAGTTTACTCGGTAAACTTGAGTCATTCTGATAAATATGTCACTTTTGATGTGCCGGTTACATGTTTGTGTCTCTGTGCAGACTCGCGTTGTTTTTGTGAGTGATAATGTCTGTTCAACGCAAAAAAATACTAATATAAATTACCTCTAAATTTTACTTATCATTAATCGACGAAAGCCAGCCAAATTTACATGATTAGCATAATGTTCGCTCATGCACGCTTATATGTATTTTCACTACAGAATTTACAATTACCTGCCCGGTTTATAATAGCGCCGCTAATTATTTCGTACACATGTTTAATAATTTGTAATTTTACATTGACGTCATTGACTATTTAGCATCTTCGTTTTTTTGTTACTGTTATCAAGTTTTACATTATGTTAATATTTTCAATAGCATTTTGAAAAACTGTTGTTCTAGCAATATAATTTGTGATGTTGGGAAAACGGCCCTCACAATTCTTCTAAAGAATGCTATTAGAAAAATACATAAACATAGAAACATCCCATGATAATAATACGTATGACAAACGGACATAGTTGGTCCTTATCTGAGGCAGGCGAGCTTCTTCTTCAGACATTCATGACTTGACTTCTTCTTATCAGACCCCAACATTGTTTTAATCACACGATAGATCACAACGTTGCTCAGATAAAGGTTGTGTGTGGCAAATATTAGCGAATACCGCAGGTGCAGTCCAAACTGATGCGAGATTAGATAGCCGGTTACTGACCACTGATTACAAGGATGCCGAGGTTACTTTGCGGGGGAACAAAACTCATTACAATACAGACAATAATTATGAAAGCAATATTTTTTGCATCATATGGTTGACAATATGATGCAAAAATGGCATTAAATAAAGCCTAAAATTGTTTGTTTAGACAGAGTCTGCGTTTAAAAGCTACTTTAGATAAAATCGATTGCACAAAATTTCGTCGTTCCCATCCAATTTTGTCGTCCTAATTCAATAAACTCAAATGTAATGTTAATTGAGCCCTTCGTTTTTATTTCAGACTTTTTTATGTTCTAATCTCAAACGCCTAACAGTCACGTATTTTTGTCCTGTATTGGACAACACCCGGCCGATGACGTGAATCGGCGTCAGCATTGATGAATGAACACTCGGGGAAATTACTGTTACAGTGCGTGAGTGGCCGAGTGCCATGTTTCGAACGCTGAAAAATATATTTCGGGGTCCTTTGTTTCACCAAGTAAAATATCGTCTGACGCAACTCACTCAAGTACAATGCTTTGATTGTTTGGAAACCCGTCTGCATTTATGTAAATGTGATTTTGAAAATACTTACTTCCTCAGGTGACAATGTATAGCAAGTACATATATAATATGTACTTATTCGTCCTTTTATCTTTAGCATGCCGTGGCAGCCTTTAATTAAGGCAACACTATTGAATGAAATTTAAACCTATGAACGTCTATGTAAGGTGTTTGCTTTGTTGGCTGTCCTAAAGAAATAAGTAAAATAGATAAATCTTACTGGACTATACTGATTTTTTAGCAACAAATCCAAATCCGTGCATGTTATGACACTTTTGTCGAGTTTCAGTTGTAGTTTCGCCTGAGTTGATGAACGAATCATATTATCAGATTAAAGTAACTATCGTTTACGCCCAGTTTCGATCGATACATATTATGTATGTTACAACTCCTCGTTTTTGTTGTGTTCCAGAGATGGCCCACGAGGGCGGCGGCGGCGCGGAGGGGTCGCCGCAGCACACGCCGTCCCCGCCGCACGCCGCGAGGTTGCCGCTCGCAGACACCAGCTTCCACCAGCAGATCATGCAGGTGAGCATCAGTCCCGACTCAAATGACACTCAATCCCTTGCAACTAATGTCTACTGAGTGTAATCGGGCAAGTTGACTTAGCACCTGTATTTTAGCCCAGCTTCTTTCACTCGATTCTTGTCATTGCCAAAGGGACTAAAATATGAGTGCAAAGTTAAATGGACCGAGTAGTATGTAAGGTGTGTGACACTACGGTAGGTAATAAATACCCTCCAAAATGTCTATATCAATGAACTTCTATCTCAAACCCACCCAAGTTCAGATCCTTTATATCGATGTAAGTAAGAAATTCTCGTCCGTTCCAATAGGTAACGTTTTCAAAAATGCAAATGTAATTTCGCGAAATCGTTTCTCTGTTCACATGTTATTAAAAACAAGTCTTGCAATGTGCCCACACACATTGCCCTTTTAATTTTTGCGGTAAAAAAGTCACCAAACCTCGTTCCGCAACGTACAACGCGTACAACTTAACAATTTCTTGGAATGGACACGAAAATATTCCCTCTTTATTGTCTCAGTCAAAGCGGCGTGTAAGAGATGACGATGACCGGAATGTGCTCGTCACTCGCTCTGACGTGTCGCTGCAACTGTCACAACTAACCGCAGAAACCCTCACACGATACAGTTTCGTTATTACTCAGCTATGTGTCTGCACCACATTATTAATTGACGCAAAACTTTCCGTTAAGTAAGCAATAGCGAAGGAACAAAACATAAGCATTGAAGCGGAGCGCTTGAACGCAAACAAACTGCGGAGTTCCCGTGACCTTTTCTCGGAATATTGCACAAACGTCGCAACCATCTTTCTTGTTTAAACTCGGCCGCCGCGTATTTATAAAAGTTCCTCCGCGCCGATATAAATAAACCGATATAAAAACACATATAACTCTACACGTAGACGCTGCCCGCCCGTCTGCATACTATATTTACATGCGTTCCGCTGTAATACACGGGATTAATTTTAGACCGAATGTTGATCGCGGCCTCCCGCCCGACGCCGCGTTGCGAATCCAAAACATTCGAGCTATTAGTGTTTACCGGTGATAATATCAAATATCCGGCTGAATGCGGTTATAAATACCCGGCTACACGTGTCGCGAAAAGTACGCCCCCACAGGCAGTCCTATATGGAATCCTATATACCTCGGTGTGAAGCCTGGAGGTGCAGCGGCCGGCAGCTCGAGCCGAGCGCCGAGCGGCTCAATGTGAGGGTTACATGCCCGCTGCAGGGCCTCGCGCGCCAGTATTTTTACCCCGCCCACGGCGCAAAACATCCGTCCGCGCGGCTATTCGTGGCACGCACGCATTCCGACGTCCGCCATTTTTTCACCGAACCAAAATAATGTGCGCGACGCCAAAAATATGCGCAGACGCCGATACTGCAACCGCGAATCTTATGCTTTTTACCGAGCTAGCAGCGCCGATTTCGTCGCGACTGGAGTGTGCGGCACTCATTCATTGTTCCAAGACTTACCGATCTTACATTTCCCAAAACTGTTTTTTGTTTATCATGACATTTTTCCTCGGACGATGCAAAGAAATTTTGTGAAGGCAATATAAATTTGATCAAAAAGATCGCGGAAATCGATCGTTTTGCGGGAGGTGGATGGAGGTGTTAGAGGATGTCTTTTTGATCAGGTTGTTATTTGCGAGCGCTCAGCGCCCCGCACCGGCCGAGGCGCGGAGTCTCGGTGTGGGGCTGTGGAGTAGTGTCCTACATGTATTTCCTCTCTCTTGTCAGAATCAGAGCCCGAGAAAGAACCATATCGCGGAGAGAGCGAAACAAAGCTTAGAGAATAATTTCCTGCTGCAAGTGAGTCCAAATTACCTATACTTGTGTTGTGTGTCGCATTCAACCACTTCGTTTGTGCGAATTGGTGACAGTTATTAAGTTATTGCCACCAAACCTAGATCTAATAATATCTATTTAATTTAACCATTTTAATACTTACTCATTTAAACATCCAATTCATATCAATTAGTCACTTTTATTACTTCTAGGTTTGACAGACTTATTAAATCTTAATGTTGTTTTTAGAATAGATCTTTAGTAGTTGAATATGACACATTGTTTGCTAATATTAAAATAAAATCATAATTTTTACTTGTGTGATATTAGGTTAAGGCGCAAGCTAGATACGAAGCATCAGTATTACGAGGTGTAATTGAATTCACATAATCACATTGCGAATTTCTCAGTTGTATCATCGCAGCTAACGAATTCTACTCATCTCTGGTATCAGCATTAAACAAACAATGATTGGCTAATAACTCTATGTGCTTAGCGTGAATGGTACAAATAAAAAAGTGCTTATTTTATATTATGTCCATTATTCATTCTGAGCACAATGATCATAAATTGCACGATAAGGGTAACTATTAAATTAAGTAGAGAGGGAGGTATTTCACCGTCACCGCTGGTCACCCGCTATTGTCACAAGCGTCTCCAGGAGACGCAGTGTCATAACCTTCGAGTAGACCATTAATCCTAACACCACGTGGATCGCTCGCTTCGCGCAGACGTGACCAGTAAGAGCACCGGCGTCTGTTTCAGTTGAAGAAGCAGCAGCAGCTACAGCAGGAGATCCTGCTGCAGCACTTCCAGCAGCAGAGCCAGAAACTCGCGCAGGAACATGAGCAGCAGCTCAGGCATCACTTAAAGGTGGGTAGCGTGCAGATTCATACTCGTCATACATATCTCACCACCTGAATCCAAGATGGATACTTATAAATATTGTATCGTCTTGTTTAAGTTCAGAGATCAAAACAGTCAGTGCCACAATCAGTAAATAAATTTATCTCTCCAAATATATACGGCTAATAATATTTTTCAATGAAAATAACAATCTACATCTAGTAGCAAAACATTATCTCGTGTTTGGGCACGTGATGCCCATACGAGTCGCAATGTAAAGCAAAGCCAAATCGTGATTAAAAATAATCTCAATGGTTTTATTGGGTGTAGTAATCGCGGGTAATTGGCTCGGGCAGAGCGGGCGCGCGGCGGCGTCGCCGGGACGACTCGCGCGGCTCATTAGCCGCGGCGCAGTATGACAACGCCGGGCTTACTACCAATTAGTCAAAAAGTGGAGTCGCGACGTATGTCACTGGTAGAGCTGGAATTCGACAAGTGTTTGGCGCGGCAGGGGCGACGCCGAGTCGCGCTCGGACCACGATATAAATAGCCATGAATGGTGGCCGAGCAATTTGTAATTACATCATTCATACTCCACGTTACGTTGGCTTAACTTCGTTACCAGAACTGGCTTCACGCAAATTGAACACTTCATTTGTTTTAATGAAGCTCGGGATTAATGCGTGTTTGATGGAAGCTCGCCGCCCGCGCCGCCATTGACGAATAAAAGAGATTTTTCGCGCTTTGCGCCCGCTATGCCGCAAGGTGCCGCCTGCGCATACTCTATGCATTGTTGCCATATCTGCACTTGCCTTGGCGAACTTATTAAAATAACACTCTAAATGAAGATTTTCAAACGAGTTTGCCTTTGTGACTTCTATTAGGTAGCTGCTTAATCTGAGCTTTTGGGCGGGTCATGTAAAATTCCCTAAGATTATAATGTTTTGAATCTTTGCGTCAGAAAAAGAATTTGATTTCATTTCTTTTTCATATTATTTCTTTCTTCAATATGAATCATGAGCAATGCTAGTATCTATAAAAGTCTGTGAAAAGCACTATTTTTATAAAAATAAGCACATAACAGAAATGTTTGGAATGTGGAAAAAGTTCTATTATGAATAAATTGTAGAAACACGCGGAAAATGTGGATTGCAGCCAATAACATGTTCGTCGGTTATTCGAAAGCTCCGTGACGCACCTCGGGGCGCGTTACTCAGCGGTAATGGCGGATACATAATAGTAAATAATATAATTCGATAAACAACAAACGCAGTAGCTGCGGCTCCGAGTATCAAGATCAGTTATAATTACGACGACGATTAAAGAATTGGCTAAGAACTGAAATAGTCGACGCCCACGAGCTCGTCCGGATATTTTGAAATTGTAGTTTATTCTATTGCATGCGTGTCCAACGTACAAACGCGATATAATGATATCGTGCATTGCTGACCATGACGATACAGCATTAATGTTATTAATTATAAATTTCCGGACCATAATTTGCTTAGTCCCTGATGCAAAGATTCACATCATTTTCGGAGATATTGTGAAAAGAAAGCGAAATGGGATAAGAGCTTAGATCATCGCTTATAAGACTGGACATGTATCAAATAGTTCACTGTCCAGACGGCTCATTGAATAATATAATAATGAACTGTGTGAACGGCTGGTTCGAAGCCAGACTAAGTGTTTGGGTGCGGGTGTATCTTGAGATCAGTCGCCGGCGGGTGTCACGCTATCGGGCGACCCTGCCCGGCGATCTGAAGTGCAAGGTAAACCTTCAGATGTGGGAACAGCAGAAGGCGCTGGAGGAGGCGGCGCTGCGCGAGGCGCGGGAGGCGCGGGAGGCGCGCGAGGCGCGGGAGGCGCGCGAGCGGCACGAGCGCGACCGCGCCGACCTGCTGCGCAAGAAGGACAAGCTCGAGCCCAGCGCCAACGCCTCCACGCAGGTCAAGCAGAAGCTGCAGGTGAGCAACATCTTCACAACGTGACGGCGCAGCGGTCGCAGACAATATCCCTTGCCTAATCATACTCCGCGCTAGTTGCGCGTGTCTGAGACTCACTTTCAAATTTATCACCGCCTAATTGAGAATAAAAATACTGAATAGTCAATTGCAAATGACCAAACAGAATGCGTAACTAGCTTGAAAATACGATTTAAATGGCAGGGTTTGCAATTAGCACAACCATGTATTAAACTAGTTCCTTTCCGCTTCTTTCTAGACCGCTGCGCACCAAGTTCTTTCAAACTATTTATTTACATACATACATATTCTATACCTAAATGTAGTTCACAGATAGAATAACAAATATCATAACTACTCGCCGAATCAATATTGGTGGCAGAAGTATGGGTGTTATTGGTATTCTGTTTGCGTTGCAGGAGTTCCTCAAGAAAAAACAGGCGGCGGCGAACGCTAACGGGACGGTCCCCGGGTCGCCTTACAGGAATTGGTAAGGGCCTCGTCAGTGCTCAGGGAATGTCCCATGTTGCCGCGACTTGTTGACGAGACGCTAGTTGTTTCGTTGTGTTCTTGCTGTTTCTCATGCATGGTTTTAACATCAAGTACTTTTGCTTAAGGAACTTTTTGACTGGTGTAGGGACTGTTAAGTTTACTAATGATTACTTATTGTCAAACAAAACGTTTCATATTTTAAAAGTAGTATTTTAAAGTACTATTGACAATTGAGGATTGTATTTACGCTTACTCAAGTTTTAATATCCTTGACAAGTCGCTTAAAAATAATATAGTAAAAAAGTGATTGACGCATTGGAGGCTGGTGTGCAAAAAAAACACAGCTTAAACCCGTTCCTACACTTGATACTAACGCAATAAAAATAGCTTAAATATCTGATTAGTCCGCCAGACACGACAGCTGATTGATTTTATATGTATAAAAAGCAGAAACTACTGACGTTGAGGCATTAAAAACAGCTTTTAACGTAACAAAACAGCTGATGTTTGTATGTGTGTAAGGTGTGTTGGTTGTGTAGTAGCAGTACTATCGGCTCAAAGTTATTTTACCTCTGACAGATTACTTCTTTCGGTTTCCTTTGCATGTAATATACGCGTCCGATCAATGAATGTATAGCGAAGCTCTGAATCTATTGAATGTCGACGATCATCTAAAAATGACCCGATATCAACCGAACGAAGTCAGTCAGAGGTAAAATAACTGTGAACGCGTTGTAAAAACACGTGTCGGGCTCGGTTGGTGAGTTGTGTCGTTCCTCAGGGGCATCGTGAAGTCGTCGTCGGGCGAGTCGATCACGTCGACGGGCGCGACGGCGACGCACCCGTACCGGCTGGCGGCGCCGCTGCCGCTCGCGCTCAACGCCGCGCCGCCGCAGCCCTCGCCGGCTGACTACCCGCTGCGCAAGACAGGTATGGAACTAACTAGTCAACTACTGCAGACTGCAACTGTCTGAATTCTTCATTCGATATTGAACCAAAACAGTCAAGAATTAAGTTGAAAATCGATTGAAGATTTTTGACAGATTTGTAGTCTAGTGTGCTCTTATCCGTTCACACCTTGCCTTCTGCCTCCGTTGTGTGGTTTGCAATCTGTACCAGGGGACGTAGTTAATATGTTCAAGTATCAATATTGGTAGTATCAAGTTGCAGTGTCGCTCAAGTGTACCGCCTACCCTAATGAAAAATATGTTACTTTTACCATTCTGAGTAATGGCGTGTATAAACTAGAGCAGATTGAAGTTTTTGGAGATAATGACCGCAGATAACAGTGTACAAAGCTTTCTCAGACAGTAAACATCATAAAATATGTCTCGAGACAGACTAATTTCACATCGTTTGTGTTTTGTTGATTAGGTGCTCGTAAAGATTGAATGTTGACAGAACTCGGCTGGGAAGGCAGTATATTTGCTTTAGAAATGACTTTCGCGTTGACCTCTGGGCACACATACAGACAGTAAAAAGATAAAACTGTCTAGTCGTACTGTGACGAATTCCCTAGCGCTTAATCTGGCCATCATGATTGCGCTATCTCTACGATATATAATATCAAATTTCCCCTTTGATGGTAGCGTGCACTCCTCCCATGTCGAATTAAAAGAAACAAGAACTTAGTTCTAGGATAAAAAGAAGTCTTGCTTTAATGAAGTGGGAAACTATTAACTAGAAAACGAGTATCATCAATTCATATTGCTCGTAAGTCATTTCTGAATGTTTTAATTGTTGCTAATAGGTAGAGAACCAAATACAGACATGCGTGGTAATTGTTTTATAATAGCTCTACCTCTCAAACACTTGAACATATTTATTCGCCATACGTTATCGGTATCACGGGCGGTAGTCCGCGCCAAAATGGATCGTATGTCGATCGAGCAAGGTGTACTATCGCGCGGCAAGCAGGAGGCATGTGTGTTCGGTGTGTGCTAAGTTATTTCATAGGTACTCGCTGTTCCTAAATGCATAATGTGTGTGATAGTAGCCGTTTGAGACTAACAAACAATTATAAATTGATTGCATTATCGTTGTAATTAATTAATAAAGTGCATTTAATTTATAGGCCATTTTAAGATAGTATGAGTTTACTTTGTCTTTCAAATACCGTGGATAAAATTTAAAAATTCAAAACGAAGTGGTATTTATTTGTATAGACAAGTACAAGAATCGTCAATAACTTAATATTTTCCTATAACTGAAAGTAATAAAAAAATACGATCAACGGAACTGGTTTAGGCGATGTTGCGTAATTTTGAGATGGTTATTGTATTTTAACGGCGCAGTATTTAATTAACAGTGCGTATCTACGCAACCATGTAGTCCGTAATTTATGCGCCTCTGTTTACTGTTGATGAAATATTAATCCCATAAAACGTACTGCCTTAGCTATAAAAAATCGCCTTGACCTTGGCATCAGAAATATCAAAAGCATAAGTTGAATGTTGTTACTGTAATTTGTTTGTTGTGATAGTAATTTTATTGCAAATCATGTTTATATAAAACAAAATCTTTTTGCACATTTAACAGATATTTACCTACTCGCAATGTGACAAGGAAACTCAAAATCAATACAAAAAATGTGCATACAATAAAATAATTGAATAAGTCAACATACAAGTTTAACAAATATTTCGTGAGTTAGCCTGACTGATTCCAACCAGAAACTCTCGTCTACAGACATATGTATCATAACGTTAGCTTCTTAGCCTAGTATATTGTATGAGAGCTAGAGCTAGTCCTGTCGTAGTATAGTCTAACGGCATGAGCGTGCATCCGATGTGTGTTGAGAGTGTCACTAACCGCAGCGTCGGAGCCCAACATGCTGAAGGTGCGGCTGAAGGCGCGCGTCATCGAGCGCCGCGCGTCCCCGCTCGCGCGCCGCCCGCTCAAGCAGCGCGTCAAGCACAGGAGTGAGTACGCACACACACACACACACAAACACAGATTGAGTTATCAGTACATCTATCAGATAACAGAACAGCCATGCTGAATTTGTTTTTTGATCCGGCTCGACGGACCAAACGTGTTGGTCCTTCGGAAAAACAAAAATAAAACTTTTAACCATTACTTACAAAAAGTGTTTACGATTCAAATTATTCTAAATTTTATTCGTATTTTCGTTTGACGTATGCGTTGATCAACTTGTTTGTTTGCATGGAATGAAAAGTTAAAAATAACCTACTTTTAAAAGTTTGTTTCATTTCTTTCGGAGTTTGTCAGATCCCACACTTACACAAAAGTTTTATCTCAAATGAATGACCATCATGTCTGGTTCTAGTGACTAAAGGTGTATATGCGTGTGATTGCAGATTGCGACGGCACAAGCGGGTCGCCGCGCGGGTCGCCGCCGGGCGGGTGCGGCGGCGGCGTGGGCGTGGGCGTCGGCGCGACGGCGCCCATCCGCGAGGAGGAGGAGTGCGGGCGCGCCGCCGAGCTGCTGTTCTCGTCGCCGTCCATGCCCAACATCAGCCTGGGCCGGCCGCACGCGCACCCGCACCCGCACGCGCACCACCCGCACCCGCTGGCGCACTCGCACTCGCACCCGCACCACGCGCACGCGCACGCCCACGCGCACGCGCACCCGCACGCGCTGCACGCGCATCCGCACCCGCACCCGCACACGCACCCGCCGCCGCACGCGCACGCGCCGCAACCATCCCAGGTGAGCACTATTACTCTATACGATAGATACTTAAATGAAACAGACTGTAACTTAAGACTAGTGCCACATAAAAAAAAAATTTAAAGGATCTCGTATGTTTGTCTATTGAAAATTTGAAACAGACAGAATACAATTTCGTTCGTCTTCAACCTCATGTCGTTCGTATTGACATAGTATTATACTGGTCAAATCTTTCGCTAGGTGTCTGTATCGCTGCCGCCGGTGTCTGAGGCGGAGGCGTTCTGCCCGACGGTGGGCGTGGGCGTGGGCGGCGTGGGCGTGGGCGCGCGGCTTATCAAGCGGCCGCTGGGCCGCACGCACTCGGCGCCGCTGCCGCTCGGCGACCCCGCGCTGCAGCCCTCCACCGCGCACCACTACCTGAGGGACCAGATAAGGAAAACGGTATGTTGCTTTTCTTAATAATTATCACATCGGAGGTGTTATAATTGTTTTCAGACTAGTCTTCGGGAATTTAATTGACATGGTAAATCAGGCTGGCACGTCAACAATGGGTGAATTTACCATCAATGATAAATCTTATGCAAAAAAAGTTTCGCAGTATTTCCAATAGTTACATTGAATGGCCACCCCAAACTCCTGAACTACGAGTGTGACTTTTAACAAGGCAAGTGGTATATCTGATCTCTCTGTGCAGGTGCTGACGCGCGCGCACGACGCGGCGGCGGCGCAGCTGCGCGAGGAGGAGGGCGAGGTGATCGACCTGACGGCGCGGCGCAGCGACTCGGCGCAGGCGGCGGGGGCCGCGGGGCCCGCCCCCGGCGCCGCGGGGCCCGCCCCCGGCGCCGCGGGGCCCGCCCCCAGCGCGCCCGCCGAGCCCGCCCCGCTGGCGCGCGCGCTCAGCTCGCCGCTGGTGGGCGCGCGGCCCCCCGCCACCGGCCTCGCCTACGACCCGCTCATGCTCAAGCACGGGTCAGTACATAGGATTTGCAGTCCTTTACTGAGTACATTACATTATCTTATAGGTTAAACTGTAAATCCATACTAATATTATAAATGGGAAAGTGTGTCTGTCTGTCTGTCTGTATGTTTGTCTTTCTTTCACGGAAAAACGAAGCTACGAATTGACGTGATTTTTTTAGTGGAGATAGTTGAAGGGATGGAGAGTAACATAGGCTCATGAAAACCGACATCCACGCAGACGAAGTCGCGGGCGGCCGCTAGTAGTTGACATAAACGTTTAATATACGACTGCTTTATGTAAATGCAATGTATAACGACGACCCGCTTGGTGTAACGGTCAAGATGTTGCCTATTACGCAAGAAGTCGCGGGTTCGATTCCCGCACAGGACAAACATTTGTGTGCATGAACATGTCAGTTTGTCCTGGTCTGGGTGTTATATGTATCTATTTAAGTATATATGTAATACCACTGTTGATTCTGATGTCTGTAACACAAGTGCTAAGGCTACTTAACACGGAGTCAGATCAATGTATGTGATGTTGTGAAATATTTATTTATTATTATTATTATTTATAATCTCCAATGGTCTGGAGCCGTGTGTTGATGTTGTATGTCGTTTTGCAGATGCGGGTGCGGTGCGCACGCGCCGACGCACCCGGAGCACGGCGGGCGGCTGCAGTCGGTGTGGGCGCGCCTGTGCGAGACCGGCCTGGCCGCGCGCACCGAGCGCACGCGCCCGCGCAAGGCCACGCTCGAGGAGCTGCAGGTAAGCTACCTAGAGAAGAACAGCTAACTTAAAATCGACCACACCCTCTTACGTAACGTACATGTGGGCGGGGTTTGTGTCTCTTTTATGCTGCTAAGTCAAATTATTGATAATTATTGTCGAAGATTAATTTTGTGACCGTTATTGTTGAACTGGAATAAAAGAGAAATGTTGTGTAAATAATCAATATAGTATCCACGTATACGATGCAACATTTCTTATTAATTATCACTGTTCACAAACAGAGGCTTATTTTTTTTTTTCTTTTAATCGTTTAACCGATTATTGAGTGGCTATATGAACCCGATGTTGTCTCCCCAGTCGGTGCACACGGAGTCGCACGTGATGATGTTCGCGGGTCGCGGGCGGGAGCGCGAGGGCGGCGCAGGCGCAGGCGCGGGCGCGGGCGGCGGCGTGCGCCAGCTCGTGCGCCTGGCGTGCGGCGGCGTGGGCGTGGACGCGGACACGGCGTGGTCGGAGCCGCACACGGGCCCGGCGGCGCGCATGGCGGCCGGCGCCGTGCTCGACCTCGCGCTGCGCACCGCGCGCGGCGACCTGCGCAACGGGTCAGTACAAACACAATAATATGCCGACCATCTACGTTTATTAACACTTTCTGAAAGTGATAGAAAACTAAATCAGTTTAAAATTTAAATTTAAAACTGTCAGATGTAGGTGTTTCACTTTCATGCCCTATGTAATATAGCAGGGAGTATAAAAAATTACAAAACTAAAAACATATCTGGCTCGAAGGACCATCGTTCAGAAGTTTTGATGGCGACATGAATTAAGTAAATTCAATGCTATTGCTAATGCTAATGCAGCAATTCTAATTTATAAGTTTGTTAATGACACATGTTATCTCGGGTGCAGGTTCGCAGTGGTCCGGCCACCGGGTCACCACGCGGAGCCGAACCAGGCGATGGGCTTCTGCTTCTTCAACTCCGTGGCTGTGGCCGCGCGCCTGCTCACCACGCGTCTGCGCCTGCAGAGGATACTCATCGTCGATTGGGTCAGTACTATACGCACCTATTGCCTCTGCCTTAGCTAATATATTCAAGGAATAAGAATTTCGATAAACATTATCCACGTGATTTGCGAAACCCAGGATTTATAGATAGATTTTTAGTGTGAATTTAAAATTTATCAAAAATAAATTTAATTGTAAATGTAAATAAGTTTTAAATTGTGTTCGGCAGGACGTGCACCACGGGAACGGCACGCAGCAGATCTTCTACGAGGACCCGTCGGTGCTGTACATGAGCATCCACCGGCACGACGACGGCAACTTCTTCCCGGGCACGGGCGCGGCCACGGAGTGCGGCGCGGGCGCGGGGCTCGGCTACAACGTCAACGTGGCCTGGGGCGCCTCCTCCGCGCCGCTCGCCGACGCCGAGTACCTCGCCGCCTTCCGCGCCGTCATCATGCCCATTGCCAAGGTATGACACCATATATACCATCGGCCCAAATACTCACCCCTGCGATACACCTAGTTATATCTAGTATTCAAATAAATAAAGGCGTTGGACTAACTGAGAGTCTTTAATGTGTTTCTACTCCTTTTAGGCTATACGTATTTACAAGTAAACTTTTGATGATATTAAAAGAAGTAAGTTCAAAATAGAGTTAATCAATCGCTTTGGATAAATCTCTAAAAAAGTTTACGAAACTATAGTTCTTTCTCATTCATGTCGTTCCTTCTTTAATGTAGCAAGACTCACAGACGGCCTTTAATAAAATTCCAGGAGTACAACCCTGAGGTGGTGCTGGTGTCGTGCGGGTTCGACGCGGCGGCGGGGCACCCCGCGCCGCTGGGCGGGTACAACGTGTCCGCCGCCTGCTTCGCGCACATGACGCGCGACCTCATGACCCTCGCCAACGGGAAGGTGGGTACAAGTTTTTGAGAGCGAATGACATTTTCCTCTACTAAAACGACCAGAGAACTTCAATATTTTCTTAAGTTTGTTGACCACTTTTGGCGTCAAATGAGGGAATACTTGGTAACTTATATTTAAACTTATCAAATAGGGATGTTGCCACCACCAGTCATTTGACTTGTTGGGTCTAACTGGTTTGTGATTGGTGAATTTTGATATGTCATTGACAGATATTTCATAACTCATCAATGACATAGCAGATAGACCTCACGCTTGTGTATTGCCATCTAGTGTAACTTTTAAATTGCAAACACGCTCATTGACCACCCTGAATTGTAAACTCTCAAAATGACTAAACGACTTTTGTGTCCGGTCTTAGGTGGTGCTGTCGCTGGAGGGCGGGTACGACCTGCCGGCGGTGTGCGACTGCGCGCAGGAGTGCGTGCGCGCGCTGCTGGGCGAGCGCCTGGCCTCGCCCGCGCTGCCCGAGCTGGCGCGCCAGCCGCATCCGCGCGCGCAGGAGGCGCTGCGCACCACCATCGCCGTGCAGGCCGCGCACTGGCCCTGTGTGAGTACATCTCACTAACGTAGCAAGGAGTGCCTCAGGGTTCCATGCTGGAACCGCTGCTTTAACAATCTGTCCTACAATTGCCAGGCTTGATTACCAACGTCACTAACTAGATAGTTGGTATGAGTACGAAGGAGTTGTGTAAACAATATTTTGACGACAGATACCTTACCTTAAAGGGGAGTTCCCCAAGGGTCTGTACTGGGCCCACAAATATACATACAAGTCAACTATCTTGTTATATTAACCAATTAAAATCGAATAATTTCTCAATTCAGAATATGATGATGAGCTTAAATGCCTTTTACGCGATCTACATAGTATGTATATTTTTTTTTTATTGAACGGTGACTAACAGGCGTGTTGTGTGTTGCAGGTGAAGCGGTACAGCGAGACGGTGGGCCTGTCGGCGCTGGAGGCGGGCCCGGGCGGCGGCGGCGGGCGGCGGCTGCAGTCGGAGCGCGACGCCGCCGACACGGCCGCCGCCATGGCCACGCTGTCCATGCACCAGCACCACGCCGCGCTGCCGTACGTACCGCCCGTCTGTCTGTGTGTGTGCGACTGTGTGGCGCTAGTGGCGAGCGGCTGTATGTAACATGACAACGTTGCAGGTCGGCGGACAGCTCGCGGTCGGTGTCGGAGGAGCCGATGGAGCAGGACGAGAGCAAGTGAGGGCGCCGGGCGCCTCGACAACATTCCGCGGCCGCGGCCCCGCCGAGACCGACCCCGTAAACGAAACGTCTCCTGCCAAATACTTATTTCGTCTAACTGATCGCGATGTGCTATATGTATATTTCATAGGATGTCTATTTGTCGTGATGATTCATAATGAATTTAGTGATGGTGTAGAGAATTATATGTGTAGGTGGTAAAATTAAGACAAATCTTAATTTGAAAGCTTTAAAATGTAGTAAAATATTTAATAATGTGTACAAAATATATTAAATATTATATATTTGAATGAGATACGTCGGAATACTACGAGATATGATAATATATATAGTGGTACTTTTGTCGCGTGCGCCGGCGCAGGCGCAGGGCCTCAGTGCCGGTCGCTCCGGCAGTACAGGGCGGCGGCGGCCGGCGCCGGCGCAGGCCGGTTACTGTAAACCAAAGATTGTTGCAAATTCACACGTTGCGGAGCGTCCTGCGCCTCCTCGTTGTAACTGTATTTATATAAAGATGTGAATTTCTATACTTTTGTATCGAGCATCGCCGGGGTCGAATCGACCCCCGCGCTTCGGCTCGGCCGCCCCGGCCGAGTCTTGTGGAAAATGTCTATTTATTTATATTTATACACGCCGCCAGGCCGCCGGAGATCGCATCCGCCCGCCGAGGCGACCTCTGTACAGAGAATTTTTCTTATTGAACCTATCCGTCGCCCCGCAGGATTCGCTCGGAAGCCGAGTCCGCGGGCGACGTGATTTTTAATATTGTAATGCGCGAGCATTTTGTGGAAAATATGTAACTTTTACGCCGGGGGAAGGGCGTCGTGGTATGATATTAGCGAGGATCTCCTCCCGTATTTTATTGTTGACGGCCGACGCCGCCCCCGCCCCGCCTCTCGAGCTGATAAGTTTTTGTAAATATAATGTTATTGGGAGCGCATTCCGAGCGGGTTCGTCCGCGGCGACGCGGGCGGGGGCGGCCGCCGCCGTGGCCGCGTGGTCGCGCAGTGGTCGCGTGGTCACGTGGTCGCGTGGCCGCGTGGTCGCGGCGGCGGGAGGCCGGTATATTTTTGTAAGATGGCTGTCAGCACACGCGTGCGCCGTGCGGGATGCGTCCGCGTACGATAAACAGAGTTAAAACAAATGTTGTGTCTTTGAAAATTTTATTGTTAAATTGGAATACAGATGAAATAATTATTTAATAAATGTATATATATTATATATATATTTGGAAATATATCTGCGAAATTATTTTAATGCCTTTTTCATTGTCCTCGGAGGGTCTTTCGATACGTAGCCGTAGACTGCATTGCCCGCAGAGTCGTATACCTTTATACTTTGAGCGTATCATCAAATGCGGCAAAATATATTTGAGTATGATATAACAAACGAAACCTATTATACAAAAATAAACTCTCCTTACGAGCTAGATTTGATTAAAAAAATATTATCTTAAATACATAATATATTCTTAATACATTAAGAAATTTACAACAAGACACCCTACCTTATCCAAAAATAAAAATAAAGTTAAATCAACCATTTCACGCTATAGGCTAGTTGATACTATGTAGTTGATACAATTTTCGACACGGATTTTGTATATTAACGTAGGTAAGTTTACAGGTAAGC
The DNA here is from genome assembly GCA_958496325.1 of Nomophila noctuella. Classification (NCBI taxonomy): domain Eukaryota; kingdom Metazoa; phylum Arthropoda; class Insecta; order Lepidoptera; family Crambidae; genus Nomophila; species Nomophila noctuella. Next base: position 15,180,293 of record OY292492.1, read on the forward strand.
TATCTTTTAATTGCTAGACATTAATGTCTAGAATTCCTGTAGGGCTGGTTTCTGAGGCCTTTTAAACATTATTTATTTGTTCCCTAACGCTATTGGATATACTACTGTTATAAGACCTAGCGGTCTTATAGAGAAAACAACCATCACAGAGAATTAAGGCAATTAAGAGTTATGACATTTTGTCAAGTCAACTAGCCTGGATAACATATTATTATCTCGCTTTCATAATTGAGTGGATTCGTAACTTACAATTGCAATAAACACCTATAATTGTTACGACTAGAATAAGTTGATGACTTCAAAATGCAGTCGTTTTTTGTGTGATATTCTAATTAAATGTACAAGAAGTTTAATTGACTGTAACTACATCTCTAGTGGAGTATTTTATTAGAGCTATTTTCAAAATGGTGTATCGCCACAGTTGCATCTCTGAAACTTTGAAGGAATACTTTAGCAGTATAATTTTATTGGCGGATCTGATCTTATTGATTTTGAAAAACATTATTTAGAAAGAAATTGAAAGAGAGAAAGTTCGTGTGTTTTGTTTAACAAATTTTAAAAGGTACTAAAAGAGGTAAGGTATTTTGAAAAGTGACTGAGATACAACTGGTACGATAACTTTTTATTTAGATTTTTTTTTTAATTCATTTTTGTTAATAAACAACTTAAACATCGTTGGTATCAAATTGATTTGTACATATGAAATTGAATTTTCATATCACCACATATAATTCAATATTTTAATTCCTATATAAAGTCTTCATCGGCAAACGTCAACTCTTACTGATTAAACGTTTCTTACAATTGACTGAGCAAGATAGGAACGCAGGTGCGGGAAGTATGCTCCGGCGCAGCGAGGTAAGTCAGTCAGTGAGTAAGTCGGTCAGTTAGTCAGTCGGTCGCTCAGTCCATCGAGGCAGTCGGGCGGGTCCAGCGTGCTGCAGCGGCAGTTGCACGAGCTCACCGGACACTCCGTGTGCTCTCTGGAAGTAAGATAACAATACTCAATACATATCATACAAAAACACGATCATCGGCGACCTGCTAAATGTAGCGGAGGTACGGAGCCGCACGACAAGGTAAACACTAGCAGTCTGTACGTACTTGAACCAGTCGAGCAGGTGGTCGGCGTGCCCGCCGTGGCGGCAGGCGACGCACCAACTGAACCAGCCGCCGAACTGCGCGCCGCCGCCGCCCAGGTGCAGCGAGCACACGCCGCAGCGCGGCAGCGGCTTGCGGCAGTTCGGGCACGACGAGATTTGCTGGAGAGAACACAGTCAGATATCAGACCGGGGCTCCTTTATAACTTGCAACATTTGATTGCAACAAAGGTATGAGTGTCGCACCTTCATCTTGGCGGCGGGCGGCGGCAGGCGCGCGAAGGCGGGGCGCGCGCGCGGGCCCAGGTGCGGCTGCGGCGCCGCCACGGACTTGCCGCAGTAGGAGCAGGCCACGCCCACGCGCGCGCCCGCCGCCGCGCCGCCGCCGCCGCCCCACGCGTCCAGCGCCGCGCGCGCGCCCCACAGCCGCCACGCGTCCAGCAGCGCGCGGTACGCCGCCAGCCAGCCCCACGCCAGCCCCTGCCCCGGCGTCTGCCCCGGCGCCGGCTCCTGCAGCAGCTCCGGCGGCAGGCAGCGCGCCGCCACCAGCGCGGCGCTCTGCACGTCGCCCGTGCGCTCCAGCCAGCGCTGCAGCAGCAGGGCGCCCTCGGGCCCCGCGCCCGTCAGCAGCACGCCGGCCGGGTCCCCGCGCGCCACGTGCTCGGCCGTGGCGCGCCGCACGTACTCGTGCAGCCGCTCGTCCGGCAGGTACACGCACGCGAACGCCACGCGGTCCTCGAGCCGCATGTCGGTCTCGGCCAGCACGGCGGCCACGTCGGGCGCGGCGGCGGGCGGCGCGGCGGCGGCGGGCGCGGCGGCGGGCGCGGAGGCGGGCGCGGACGCGGCCAGGAAGCGCAGCAGCGCGCGCAGGTAGGCGTCGGGCAGCGCGGGCGCGGCGGCGGCGAGCGCGTCCCGCCAGAGCCGCTCGTCGCTGAGCCCGGCCAGCGCCAGCGCCACGACGCGCAGCTGCGGCTCGCGCGCGCGCGCCAGCACGTCCAGCGCGTGGCGCAGGCGCAGGTGGAAGGCGGCCAGCGCGGCGGCGCGGCAGGGCGTGCCCTCCGCCTCGGCGCGCTCCACGCCGGCGCCCGCGTTCTCCCAGCCCCAGCCCCAGCCGCACAGCTGCAGCGCGCGCGTCCGCTCGGCGCTGCGGTACACGGTCACGCGCCGGTGCGGCAGGTCCGGCAGCAGCGACGGCACGCACTCCGACCGGTACCCGCCCTCGCCCACCGACCGCAGCACGCTGCGCACGCCCGGGTGCTTCCACGGGCTGTTGCGGATGCACCCGTCCTCGACGAGCGACTTGCTCAGCGCCAGGAAGTGCCACAGGCCGCTGAGAGTTTCATCGTCGGCTAGGTCCGCATTCTGCCAGAGATCGGGCTGAAATTCGATTGGTTTTTATTAATCCGTCGACATTAAAATACTACCTATGACAATGAGACAGCACGTAGTGATGGGGTGAGTCACCTTGAGCCCGTAGTCGGTGAGCGCGCGGCAGTACATGACCTGCTCGATGTCGGGCACGCTGCGCGCCGGCAGCACGCGCACGCCCGCGCCCGCCCACGCCAGCGCGCCGCTGCCCCACGCCACGCTCACGCGCTCGCACACAGTGTAGTCGCACATGCCGCCTGCCACACACACACAGGTTCAGACGGCCGCAACGATGAAGCAAATAGTCATTGCTAAACATCTCATCGTCGACGTTATACCTGTGACGTTGACGGCGAGCAGGCGGGCCTCGTGCGCGGGATGCCAGCAGAAGGACGCCAGCGCGGGCGCGGGCGCCGCCGCCACGCCCACCGCCGCGCCCCCCGCCCCCGCCGCCCCTCCCCCCGCGCTCGGCGGCAGCGGCGTCACGTCGCGCTCGATCACGCTGGGCCCGCGCTCGTACTCCTCCAGCTCGGCTTCTACCGCCGTCGCCGCCATCTACGGCATACACAAAGAACATAAATTCAAGCTTCGGAGATATACATCCTACTTAATCAATGTAACTTGACATCTATATTTTAGCCCTTTATGACTGGATAGTGAAAGACAACGGTATGCAGGTTACGTAGATCACAAGACATGATGCCTATTCAGTAGAGAAGAACTTGATGACATCATGCCAATGACTAAATCAACTCACCGCGGCGTCGGCGAGGGCGCTCCTCCCGGGGTCGGCCCCGCCCTGCTGGATGTCGTGCAGCCGCAGCGACGGCGAGTCGCGCTGCAGCGACAGCAGCAGGTTGCGTCTGAAACAATTGAATATTCCCTTTCAATACACATTACAATAACAATAACAACAAGTTAAACCATGAACAGAGGCACGTTGTAGATCAGTAGTAGTAACTATGGTTTTTGTATATTTTATTTCAAACAGTTTTACATGACAAGTATAATTATACCTTTATCAATAATTTTTAAAATAATAAAGAAGTAAAATTTCATCTGATCAGATTTCAGAGATTTCAGCGCTGCGTGAAATCCCGGCAAGAGCTGTAGCCATTAAGCTACTGAGACTGCTGAGGCTGCTGCTTGCTGTTAGTGATGGTGTTCACTGGCACTAGCACTTCTTCTCAGCAGGCCATTCATGTCGAAGTGCTAGTAGGGGAAATAATATTTGACGTGCAAAAGAATTTCTGTGTTAATCAAGTTGCAAAATCAACGCTTTGACTTTGACTTTTGCTAGTGACCTGGTGGGGCACCACTGTATCTTGTGCACGTGCCGCTGCTGCGGCAGCGCCAGCAGCGGGCGGGCGGGCGCGCGCGCGTCCCACACGCACACCACGCCGTCGCCGCGCGCCGCGAACTGCCACGCCGTGAACGGGTCCGCGCACGCGCCGTAGCAGTACCGGCTCGACACCTCCACCACGCTCTTGTTCGACATGTCTGCAGACAAAAAACAGATCAAAACATACCGACGCATGTTGTAGCTATGTTGAAATAAATCACTCATTTATTGAGTGTGCCTAGGAAAAAAGAACAGTATCCTAAAACGGTTAATTGTCCACATTGACAATTAACCAAAACAAAGTATCTCAGGGTGATAAGAATTTAAGAATTAAAGAATCAAGAGCAGACTAATTCTGACAAACGAAATAATATCAAAGGTTGCTGATTTCTACTATAGTCTGTCTCTGACCTCTGAGGTCGAACATCTTGATGTGCTTGAGGTTCATGCTGGCGAGCAGGGTGCGCGGCGCGGCGGGCGACCACGACACGCTGTGCGCCGTCTCCGACAGGCCCATCTCCGCCAGCGGCCGCGGCGCCTCGCTGGGGCCCGCGACAGCGCCGGTCACCGCGCCCGTGACAGAGCCCGTGGCCGCACCTGTGACAGCACCCGCTGCTCCCACGGCAGCAGGTGGGCCTGTAGGACGAAATATACCTTATAACAGTCATAATTTGAGATGAGATACATCACATATGGCATTACATTTATTTACCAAAACCTCTTAAGAATTCTATGCTGTAATATGGCTGTAATAAATAAAAATGATTCAAGGTAAGTTCATTCTTTTTGTCAAATGGTGCAAACAGCCAAAAAACAATATCAAAATAAGCAATCCTGCCTTTAACTTCTTCCTGTGGAGTGGAGCCTCTGTTGACGTCCCAGACAAGGATGCAGTGGTCGCTGCGATGCTTCTCCATGGCCACCGCCAGCATGTTGGGCTCCACATGACTCCATGACACTGAGTTACAGAGCCTTTGGTATCGGGGATCTGTAAATTTTGTTTGACCATAACATTTGACAACATCATAGCTTTAGCATATAAGGATAACATTTCTGACTCACATGATACACAAATTTCATTACAAACTACACGGTCCCTGTAAAATTTTGATAAATGAGAGCACAATCTATGGTCTCTCTTTTTAAGTGTGGAATAACTATTTAAAATGGGTAATCAATTACAATGTTAAGTATGTCTAGTAATGTAGATACTTACTGAACTCTCTTCCAACAAGGCCTAAGGGATCATAAGCCTGTTTGAGCCCTGTTAGCAGGACTCTTCCGTTGGAGTGTCCCAGTGCCAGCAGGGGCTCGGGCTGCTCTGCGATAGCGGATACGTCTACCGCACGCACCCCGTTCGCGCTCTGCGACGCGACCACTGTAGCCCCACGGTTTGCAGAGATTGGACTGACTGAAAATCAAAATAAATAATGACAAACACTCGTGACTTAAAAATTTGTGCAAATAACAATGTTCATAGGTCTGTAAGATAACTTAATTCGTATGAGCAATCAATACGGATCCAAATAACTTACAAGCAGTCTTCTTTTCAATTTCTTTCAGACGCGCGACTTGATATAAGGTTATGTCTGATCCCCATACAATGAATTTGTCATGATGTACGGGAGACCAAATTACGTCCAATTTAGCCCCCGACATTGTTTCTATCGGTAGACCCCGATGCAGACACGATGCGGAAAGTTATTGTTCATTAAAGCAACGATAACGTTATCAAAATGTTATGACTTTTTATTGACGTTGACGTTGTTATTGTTGACATTGCGTTTTGTTCCATCAATCTGTAGGCTGTCCTCCATTATTAACGGAACCATTCATTACTTGCAAGGGTATTTAATCACTGGTAATCACTAATTGACCAATTACTATTAATCTCATCAAAATGATAAAGGATATAAAACGGGGATGATCGGCGATCCGTCGATGATGTGCAACCAACGTCACGCTCCTCCAAAGAGTGAGTGCAAGATGGCTGCCCATTTGACGTTCCGCCAGAGTGACCGCTCACTCTTATCCCATAATCTGTGGTTCGGTTTCCAATACATGTGGCGCCACCACCCAGCCGTCACGGCCATTCTGACAAGCGCCCGTCCTCGGGCGTAAAGGAGCTTCTGTAACAGAACACTCTATAATTTGACCTCAACCAGACCAGATAACACTGTCCCTTCAGACTCATCACTCAAACAGACTTAAGGAACTTCTGTAACAGAACACTCTATAATTTGACCTCAACATGTCTACATCCTTAATAACTCAAGATGGCATCTCCGGACCAGATAACACTGTCCCTTCAGACTCATCACTCAAACAGACTTAAGGAACTTCTGTAACAGAACACTCTATAATTTGACCTCAACATGTCTACATCCTTAATAACTCAAGATGGCATCTCCGGACCAGATAACACTGTCCCTTCAGACTCATCACTCAAACAGACTTCTACCACTGGCTCCACTCAGCCCTAAAAGCATGAACCGGACTACACTGTCGCTTTGACCAGGCTTGAGACTACTTACCTCTGGCCGGACCAGTGAGTCCCTCCGATCAGCCCCAAGTGCATGATTCGGACTACACTGTCCCTTCGACCAGGCTTGAGACTGCCTACCTCTGGCCGGACCAATGAGTCCCTCCGTTCAGCCCAAATAGCATGAAACGGACTCACTGTCCCTTCGACCAGGCTTGAGTTACCTCTGGCGGACCAATGAGTCCCTCCGTTCAGCCCAAATAGCATGAAACGGACTCACTGTCCCTTCGACCAGGCTTGAGTTACCTCTGGCCGGACCAATGAGTCCCTCCGTTCAGCCCAAATAGCATGAAACGGACTCACTGTCCCTTCGACCAGGCTTGAGTTACCTCTGGTGGACCAATGAGTCCCTCCGTTCAGCCCAAATAGCATGAAACGGACTCACTGTCACTTCAACCAGGCTTGAGTTACCTCTGGCCGGACCAATGAGTCCCTCCGTTCAGCCCAAATAGCATGAAACGGACTCACTGTCCCTTCAACCAGGCTTGAGTACCTCCAATCAACTATACACACAAGCACATCTCTCAGAATGCTACGTATCAGCCCGACCGAGGACGTCGACCGCTAGGCTAGTCCCTCCAATCAACTATACGCACAAGCACATCACTCAGAATGCTAAGTATCAGCTCGACCAAGGACGTCGACCGCTAGGCCAGTCCCTCCAGTCAACTACACGCACAAGCACATCACTCAGAATGCTACATATCAGCTCGACCAAGGACGTCGACCGCTAGGCCAGTCCCTCCAATCAACTACACGCACAAGCACATCACTCAGAATGCTACATATCAGCTCGACCAAGGACGTCGACCGCTAGGCTAGTCCCTCCAATCAACTACACGCACAAGCACATCACTCAGAATGCTACATATCAGCTCGACCAAGGACGTCGACCGCTAGGCCAGTCCCTTCATTCAACTACACGAGCGTAAATCTTTCACACAACATCAACAACTTTTAACATAACAGCAATGATTGCATAACATATCTGGTATCAGTTTCCATTATGGAGAGGCGGTTAACAATTTCCCGAACATGATCTGCATTCTATTAAGTGAAACATAGTCAGACAGGGATACATGATCACTATAAGTTAGTCCAACATCACGACTCCGTCGAAGCGCGCGAAACGTAGTTCCCGCCATATCCGCAGGCACTGATGTCTTCCAGCTTCGAAAGATGGCAGCACTTCGCTGATGTCCCGTCACGGCTATCCTGCGCTACACACGTCCTCGTGTGAAGTAGTTGGTGTAGACCCACAATCGAAGCGCCAACTCACCAACACTTGACACAACAAATGACCTTGTTGTATCTGAAAATAGAAACACACCAGCAGTATACTTTGCCAACACTCGGCCACTCCTGACCAAGCTTCTAAAAACATGGGAATATTATCAGCATTCTACAATCATTAGCTTGGATCGCACAATACAAGTAAAACAAAGTTGCTTTTGTTTTTATGTCAGCACAAGACAAATGAGCAAGCGGATCACCTGATAGCAAGTGATCACCGCTGCCCATGGACACCAACAAAAACACAAGGGTCGCTGATGCATTGCTTGTCTCCAAAACATACCATACCGTTCCAAATCGAGCACTGGTAAATCTTAATCACCAGCTGAAACACAGTGGTCCTCCGCCAGGTGGAGGTACCTCCCCAGGAAGTTGCTTATTTAATTAAATTAAATTCTAAGGACTAACATACCAACTACCCAACTTCAAATCAAGCCTGAGGCCTACACTATGGGATTACATACAGTTATAAACTTAGGGAATGAATAGACACATAAACACTTTCATTAACATCCACGACTGAAGCACAACTGCTGATGTTCACCACACAAACATTTACTCCCAGCAGGACTCGAACCAGCTACCCCTGGTCTTGTAACAAGAGTCTCCGACCACTAGAACAGGCCCGTCAAAATTGAGTGGTAGTATACCATTAAGCCCTACTCATTTTCAACTAAACAGAAACTAATAATCTTAACTGGTCTCTTATATTTGGTAAAATTACATAGATGTAGAACTAACATTCAACTTGCTTCTTCACTAGAAGAACTAAGCTAGCATATTGAGAACAACTAGACTATCAATGCCTGCATGTAACAATGCCTGAACACGCTAATTCAGTCCGTGCGCATCCTATAGGACAACCTATTGGTATAGTCGCCACTGCACCGTACGACTTGTGCCAATAAATCAGATTTTATCTTGAATTTCTTTAATCAACGAGCATTCAGCACTTATATTATGAAAACAATACAGCTAACCGGATTATGCATCAAGGTGCACGGTAGGTACTAGCACGACCCAGACATCCACACGTTGGCCACCCTGCACGCTGCACCTGCGCTGGCCTCTCGCTATCCCCGCGACCGGCCAGAGCTCTCGCTGACGCGCTGGCGCCGCACAGTCCCTCTGTCTCCTCGTCCCTTTGGCTGGTATGCCTCAGCGCTATGAACGTCCGTCGTTACCGCGCTGCTACCGTCCACTGCCGCCAGCCGCTGGACCCCGTATTTCGAATATCAATGTGTCCCAACTCCTCGACGTAGGCGTCTACGTTGCTTTCATGAGAGCAATGATTCATCTGTTCTGCACCCATGCAAAATTTTCCCTCCAATGCGTTATATTCCATGGTCCTTAACATGTTGTCAGTTTTCACAACTATCACCGTAGCATAATATAAGACGTTGCAGATAATATGCAACTACATTTTCTTTTTATCTTAGCCGTGCTATCTCGATTTATTTCTGTGGTGTATCCCTTGGTGTGAGCTTAAGTTGCATCCCATGTTGTCAGGTCAGCTCGAGTTGAATTTTGAATTCCATATTGTGAGCTTGAGCTGCATCCCACTTCTGATGTAGGCTGTCTTACTCAAAGTACAAAGCAAAGTTTTCAATCAGTTGTTGAAACAAAACAAGATTGAATGTCAAACTCTTGAGATTTCTGAACGAACCGCAACGAGTGTGGCCAATGTTAAAAAAAAATGTCCTGAGATTTAAGAAACTTGCGAAGAAAAAGAAAAGATTAACTTATTCAAATAAGTAACCCATAGTTACAATTATTAATAATATCATATACCTTATATCGCCATCGCCTTATATATTTCAGAAAAAAGAAAAATAGAGTTACATAATATCACAAACTTAATGAACTATATAGATTTTTTTTTAATTTCATATAATATGAATAGAAACAGCTTGACATACAAAATATCATCGCGCACAGACCTCAATGTACCTTATTATCATAACTAATACTAGCGGCCGCCTGTGACTACGTCCCGTGGATTTCGGCTTCCTTACACATAGTGTTATATGTCTAGGAAGGCTTTAAGTTATAGGTATAATATATAGATTAAAGCCTTCCTCGACAAATGGATTCACCTACACATCCAACATCATCATCATCATCAGCCTATCGCAGTCCACTGCTATTTGGTCTCCCGTACATCATGACAAATTCATTGTCATTGGGATCAGACATATCCAACATGAAAAGATTTTTTCAATTCGAACTAATAGTTCCTGAGGTTAGCGCGTTAAAACAAACAAATATTGTACATACTCTTCAGCTTTCATCATGATCATCATCATCAGCCTATCGCAGTCCACTGCTGGACTGCGATAGATTTACAAGTAAAAATATTAAAAGCTACATTTTTTGCAGCTCATCTGTAATAGCTCATACTATGGCTTTTTTGTAGTTTATGTAATTAATTAAAATGTTGCAGTTGAAATTGAAAAAATTGTATTCAGACACGCACGACTTACTAAGACTCACACACTTTTTAATTTGTAGATGCTTGGTAATGTTTACTAATCGCATATTATATCACTAGAGCGGTGTTAATTTTATCCAATGGTACTTATGAAAGTTTTAAATTATTTTTGTGTGTTACTTTACGCTGTAACTCAAAAACTCAAAATTACCCATGATTTGGGGAATGTAAAATCATTACCAATAAAGTACCTTTTCCTAATATAGAGGGCGCTCGACCCCGTGATGCCACCCTTCGCGTTCGTCATTTTTGACAGATTTGAGATTACAGTACAGTGAAACCATTGACGAAATACTTTAGTGAAACCAATCTGAAATAAATCTAAAATCAGGATTTAAGTGCATTAGCGGAAGCTTGTCTTTATAGGTAAGTTGTAAAATTGTGCGTGTGTACCGTTCTCAAAGTGTTACAACCGTGCTCGGCGCCGTATTTAGGGTGAGTGACGTGATTGTTTACTAGAATGGCAACGCCTCTCGTTCTCCCACAGTTTCTCGCGCATTGTCTTGCGGTTCTCACGTATCGGTACACTTTCCCGACCCTGTTCGACGGGACGCGCCGACCGAGGGCACCGGAGAGGCTGCAGTCGCTCGCTCTCGGCCCACCATACGGGCATTGTGACTCACGAGTTTCTGATTGATTTTACGTTGATTTTCCCGGAATTGGCTGAGTCGCTGGTTGATAGAGAGGATCTGAACCGTGAAAAGCGTTGTTTTCATGCAGTAGTGATTTTCCACTAGGTAGTTGCAATTTGTGTGTCATGGGGCAAAGCTGGCTTTCTCCATCTCCTGTCGGCAGGAGATGGTGCTGAGCGCCTAGTTATGTTCTCTGCGCTAGCCTACAAGCTATCCACAACATTTCTAGAGGAGCAAAAGGTATGATTTTCATTTAGCCAATTGTTTTCACTTTTACAACGTCTGTGCGAATAATAACTTGTACTACTGTGTGGCATACATACTATTATCATCCAATTACATGGCAACAATGTATCTATTATGAAGCTGTTGTGGAATATAATTAAAATGGCCAAGACATTTACATTATTTATGTTCTTAGATAACTTAAAAAGACATTACGGGTGCAATGGATCTTGATACAAATTAAATGTCTTTCTTTACACATTGCTCATATATTTCCCCTCAAAAAGTTATGTATTTGAGTTTATAGATATAAGAATATGCTACTAACACAATAGTGGCATATTAGCAAGTTAATTCTAAGTAAGCTTGTCAGGTATTTGTAATTACTATTGATCTGTGTCTGACCTTCATTATATCTCCAAGGGTTTTTTTTTCGCAGACAATGTCATATCATGACTGAAAAATAAGGATCAAGCTAATTAGTACCTGTATCTACTTCCATAATAAGTAGTCCAGTAGTTTCTGACATATTATATTTAATCTTTTATATATAATTCCTTCCAGTGTCAATATCTCAATGTTTCATGAAAATGGCTTGAATGCAGTGACTCATTTAACATAAAAAAATTAAACTGATACTGAAGTTAAATCTTATGAATCATGAATTACCCAGTTATTCAAAGTCAGCTAAGATTTTGGATTCAAGAGGTATTTAACTTGGATATGATTAACATTTTTGACATGTTACAGTTTTGCTTGATAAATAAATTGCAGTAAGCTCTGAATTAAGTTCACCATATTAAACTGTATTTGAGTAAACCCTTTAATCTATTAACTTCTTAGCTACAAGGCAAATCGTATACAAATAATTTGAAGGTGCTTTCTTTTATATCCGCACTCACAAACAGCAGGTACTTTGTAAAACTATTCTATTTTCTATTTATGTCAGAAACAATTTATTCCATAAGTAAGTCTGTTCAAATTCATAACTGATTAACAAGGTAGACAGATATAATTATTCACCAGTTAAACAATAGGCAAAGACAAAAGTTGGTTTGTTCAGTGCATGCAATCATCAGCTTACCATTTTCACCAGCATTGTGGCTTCAATGGGTCTGAAGCACGAGACATATTCATCAAGCATAATCACCACTTTGCCAAATATAGACATGAATGATGGTCTTGGAATGCACAAGTTCAGTGCACTTGCGTCGCCCTCGCGTGCCGTGCGCCGGCGCATTGTCTCCGGCGGTTTCTATTTCTCGGCCAGTCAGGTGGAAAACAGACTTTTTGCGGCCGGCTGATGTCACTGCGCTGCCTTCAGACAATCAACCGTTATTATGTGATACACAGAGATGTCTCCACTTTGATTGATGCAGTCATGCAATAGTTAGGAGATTCGCAGTAAGCATGCATTATGGATGGTTTAAACGCGCTCGCAGTTGAAACGTGTTGGCTGGAATTGCGCGGATAATCGATAATCGAATGCTACATCGCAGACCGATCATTAAATACATTCTCGAAACCAGAGTATTCGTTGTCGGAGATTCTTGTTAGCTAGATACGTCTAATGGAGGGTAGTAGTTATGTGAGTTTCATTCCAGTTCTCAGCATAGCCGATTATTTTTAATGTTTCCTAATTATTGACTTCGTGAAACATTAAAACGGACATTGGTATTGCAAGAATGGCCCATACTTAAGAGAGTGGCTCACTTGAGTCGTAAAGAGTGCAAACTTAACAATGTGTCGGTGCCGCGGGCGTCATGGGCGTAGCTGTCGGCATCAGTCGTGCTCCGCCGGGCTTTAGGGCCGCGTATCATAGATTACGAGACAGCGCGGTTATGTGCACTGGTGAAATTTATATGTTTACTAGCAAGTATCCTCCACCTGGGGACCTACCTTCAGCAGTAGACTGCTACACAGACATGTCGATGAATAACGATCCGACCCGGCTACGTACGGTCGAACCTTTAACATAATCAGTGTATTTGTAGTGACTCAATAATTATACTCATTCACGTCGGAATTATCAGCGGCCTCTGTTATTACACGTCATAACGTGTAGTGACGTTATCTTGAAACTCCGATACAGGCATTCCGGTGCTGACTGTTTATCAGTGCACCAACTTTCGACACGCTTGTCACAAACAGTACAGAAACTCATAAATGACATTTCCATAACAAAAATTTAATTTGTTCGTTTTGCGTGATCATTATCGATAAGCTCAGTACCTAAGTGAAATCTTGTTAATTTTGTCCATTATAATAAACCATCCGTTCGTTCATTAACTAATTAAAATATCAATTTCGCGCTTATTTTATAAGTTGCTAAATAAATAGGGATCATTTTGATTTCAGTTCTTTTAATTTTTTTAAAATTAAAGTTAAGTTGACCCTACTTTTCAACGTACAGTCCATAGTACGGTCATTTGTCTGCATGCTCTACGTAGTAGTATGGTTGTTATGCAATATTCGCACAGTTTCCAAATATGCTTTCACTTTTATAAATTGTAAAAATAGTTACTTATTTGCATGAAGTACCTACCAAATCCAACGCGGCACTCTCGATGAAACTTAATAATAGGTAGGTATGCTTGCATGCCCACGTTATAATCTCAGGTTATGTACATCAGCCATTTAATGTTATTCTTGCATTACCTGATAAAAATACCATAACTGAAATTTAAATTATGTTATGCTGTGCCGTAGTATAAAATATCGTATCAAATAGAATCGTATCAAAGTTACGCTTATTTTATTAAACAGGCGGTTCGGATAAGATAAGCCCTATTTATATTAATCTATTACATCGTGATTATCGGTCTTTGACTTCAAAGAATTAGCTGATTACATCCAAATAATTGCATGTTGGAATTACTTTGAGTATCGGTATCATATGAATCGTTTTGCATATGAGAAAGACGTAAAGTTAGTGACTTTCTCTGATGTCCACCTTTAGCATAAGCGCTAATGGCGGTTTAATACCTACCTGTTTTCTAGACTTAAAGTTTCTCTTTAAGCCGCTGCATTTCCAAGTCATCAGACATTATGAATATTAATGCAGAATTATGTTTTACAAGCAAAGCTTCTAGAAGTAGTAATGAAATTCGAAACTCTGTGCAATATAAATTTTAATACACTTTACCATGATCGTCGTGCATGGATGGATGGTGGTGATGTCATTGGATACTTCTATTGGATTGATTCCGAAAAGCGTTCAAATGTTGTGGAACTTATAAGAAGACAGATTTTTTCAAGCAGTCTCCTATGATATTTTCTTTCTGACATATAATAAGTTGTTTGTCGTCCAGTGAGGTCAGCTGTCGTATTGTCTGAAGACGAGCCCTCCGCGTCGCGTGCGCCGGCGCATATCGCGCGACACAGTTCGCGACCGTTATTACCGCCCGTCGTACTACGGTACAGCGTTGCGTACAACAGTTGTGGTACCTGTCTACTCGTTGAGTTGATAAATACATAAAACAGACTGATTTGGCGTACCTTAGCTTAGGCCAATTGTACGAGTAATGCTTAGAGTAACATTTTCATTTTTTGAACGCTACCTGAACTTGTTAAGTCATCAAAATATAAATCCGACGTCTTGATTGATCCTCGAATAGACCTCTCAATCGACTATTCTAATACTCCCCATAAAAAATATTAAATTATTTCGATCATACTCAGCTGGACGTTGATTGAGCCACAAAGGGTCACAATTGTTCAAACGTACGATAGCTTACATTCGATGTGGATGTCGTCATCAAAGTGCCTGTAAAACCCTACTCAAGTAATGCGTTTCGCAAAGCATGTTCTTAATGAGTGCTTTTGGCCTCAAGTCAGCAGTTAGTGGTATAATCATAACTGCGTCTCACGTAGCTACCGCTGCCGTTATGTGGTCGCTTGTCGATGTCGTTCAGTGTCGTAGGGTAAGTTCGCCTGTTCGCGTCCACCGCCCAGTTCGCGTCCACTTTATTTTTAAATCCTCGAAAATAAGTAAACTGCTACACCAATCAAACGAAAAATCTTTACCACTTAAATCTGTATGTTTAAGAAGCTAGCACATATAAACAAAAGGTCCGTACGTCAAACCAAAATAAAATGAAAAAATAATTTGTCCTTGCTGTTCAACAAAAAGTGCGAAAACGCGGTATTATAAGAAAAAAAATAGTGTGCAGCGGCGAGTTCGATGGTAAGTATTATATCGTTTCATATGTATTTTAGGAAACTTAAATGTTTCTAAACTTTTATAATGAAAGGAGGAATAATATTTGTTATGAATTTTTTTATTTTTTTTATATTTAACTAATAAAATAAGGTGGACGCGAATTACTACATAAAATTTTCAAAATTTCCACTTTGCGTCCGGGTGGACGCATACTAAAAACATAATAGACCAAATTGCGTCCACTATGTATTTTTGCTAAAACCAATTAACTTTCTTGTAAAAATAATTTAAAAGCTTAAATTCTTAAATGACAAGGAAACAAAATTTCTTTTAATCTTATTTTGTCTTCACTAACAACTTTTTGATTTTCTGGTAGTTACCGCGACGTTGGTGCTATGGTGTCCTTAGACGACAAAATAATTCTACCATTAGAAGATATTGCATCAAAGTCCAATATTAAGTGATGAAAAAGAAACTCTCGTAAAGGAACTTACTCCAGAAATTCCTTTGACTCCATCATCAGCACCAACTGTATCGCTACCATCTTTATACCCTCAGAGTCTTAATTACAACCATTTTCAGCCACTACACAAAAGGGAACTACTGATTAATTTGAACACCTCCTGGTGCTGACTAGCTGACCAGTATTTTTTAAAAGGAAAAGATAATCTCAGTTCTCCAGCAACCATACCTTCTGCTGCATGAAGAAAGTATAAGGAAGGAAAAGCAGGAAGCGCGTTATTATTAATCAATACTGATCTTAGATTAAAATTAGGAGTCATCCATTACCGTGGAAGGGTGTCCTTAAAAAATCACGAAATGTCACAAGGGGGGAGGGGGCGTAGTAATATGTATATCATGTTTATTTTGTTTCCGGCAAATATGCTATACTTATCCAAAAATGGCGTTAAATCTGTGTTGGGAAGACATTCTTAATAAAATTAGTGTTCATCTAGTGTTGTAGCGTGGGGGGGGGGTTCTTAAACCTCACCAAGGGGGAGGGGTGTGGTCAAAAAAACATCACATGATAAATGGACCGCCCCTTAACAGAACTCATAATGTTTATCTTTAAAGGTGCCAGTACTGGTTAGGTTCCTACTACATAGTTATCTTATTTTATGTTAAATAATTGTGGCGAATTAATTTTTAAAGTGATTTCAATGTTGATTTTTAATATTTATATTTATTCTTAAATAAAGACACTGATAGAATACAATCTTTCTTTTCATTTTTCTTCATCTCAACCCTATTATCCTTTACTAAGCTGGTGGACGCAAACTGGTCCATGGGTGGACGCAATCTCGATTTTGTGGACGCAAACTGGGTAAAACGCCAAATTCCGATATTTTAATTTTTTTGGAATAAATACAAAGTGTTTTAAGCAAATTTGAAAGTTAATCTTAAAATAGACTATATAATGAACTTATAAAATAATTTTGAGATAGATACTAGTGCTGGGATATTGTTATTTTCGCCGTCAAACTTGGGAACTGCACTAAATGGACGCAAACAGGCGAAATGACCCTACCAGTTGACTGAACCCCGTTGGACTTGTGGTTAGTTTCGCATTGTACACCGATGGTTCTGCGTGCCATTGCGATCATGTACTTTTATGTTAATGCGAAATAATTACAACATTAGCACAGAGCAAGCAATCTAGGCAAGTTAAGAGCAAATGTAAAATGTAATTTATTACGATTAATACTTCAGCTCCGACAATTTCTTTACTGAAACTTCGACAGCCAGCCAGCTATAAATTGTAAAGATGACATGCAGCAGATCGATAACATTTTATTATTTAAACACCTAAGTATTTGACGACCATCTTAGTTTCACGAAGGCACTTGCCGATGCCATCAAAGAATTAGGCACGAAACCCTTATCTCAAACAACATGACCAGACAAAATTCAGTTTAAAGAATTGTAATTTCCTCTACGTACCTACCGAGCAGACGTCTGACTATTCTTTTAGAATGGTTTCACAATATTGACATTTGTTTGCGCCTTGACCCTTTATTGGCAATATCGTCGATATAGACCCATTTGGTGAAGGGAGCATTGTTGGAGGATAAGATCCTCTGAACAGATATTCATTATAAAGGCCAATGTAAGCAACAAAAACAAAGCTTATGGTCTAAGATCCCGCCATACAAGGACCTTCATCGAGCTGGTTATTGGATGAAACCTTTTTTATACACAATTTTACATGCCAATAATTATATTGCATATGGGTTGCCTAGTAAATTTCAGTCCAGGATGTGATTAATTTGGACTTAAAAAATTAAAAATTTAATTACAACACTATTCTTCCAGTTTAGTAATTAATTACTTCAAAATGATACACACAATATCCAAGTCTATCGTTATCCTTGTCATTTGCACTATCAAATAGCACGCGCACTCTCTTTTCATAGCAGCAATATTTCACTTTTCAAAATGCGGCAACCCTAATTCTGGACTGATTTTTCGGAGGCAACCCTGTACCAGCGTGTTCATAATAAAATAATCTTCATTTTCATTTAACTTTGATTCAATAACTTTTTAATTTTTTGTATTATTTTTTATTTTTTTTATCCTGGACTCAAATTTACTAGGCAACCCATATACATATATAATTATTGGCATGTAAAATTGTGTATAAAAAATGTTTCATCCAATAACCAGCTCGATGAAGGTCCTTGTATGGCGGGATCTTAGACTATTAGACTTATCTAAAGCGAAAGTATCTTAGTGTCTAACTTATGGAGGTATATTGCAGAACCTCGGAACTGAACCTCGAATGATGTGTGAGTGATGGTTATCAAATCACACACAGGTACACGAAAAACACTTGTGCAGCAGGTTTTTATAATATACCTACTTGTGAACATTATAAGCACAACTAAAGTTGTCGAACCTAAACAATCACCATTTATCACTTCTACTGGGTTCAAAACTGAAAACTAAAAAGGTTGTACTGTAAACGGTGATTCATCGCATGTACATTTCTACTTCAGTATTGCAAACACATACAAAGTTCCCTTCAATACGTCACACGTAGAAATAGAAATGGCTGTATTTCGTATTTATTTAGACGAAATTGTTCGCTATTTTGTTCGACCTTCAAACGAAGTTACATAATTTTGTGATCATTTTAGAAAACTATAAATTGCCACTTTATTTTGTAATGGTTTTACCTTCTACTTAAATCACACATAACCTGGCTAAGTGAAGGATTGGCACTTCATTTCCGATAACTCTGGTGTTTAAAAGGTTGTGGTGATGCGCCCCTATCTTTCTCGTGAAAACGAATGCAATTTCACTGTGATGAGTTAACACGAACTGAACTTTAGATCGAATCATATTTAGAGATTTTCATAAATAATTATGCAAAAACAGCTTCGAAGATGGGTTTTACTCAGAACCCGATAGATAAAAACGATATTATCGAAGAATTGTGGTCAGGGAATAAACCTATATTGAGTCCCCTTGCTGCTAATCCCATACACAGCTGATTCATTAACCACAATAGCATTAAAAACACAGCCGGCCTATATTCCGGAGCGTGGTGGTCCCGTTAGCGATTAGTGGTCAGTTGTCGAGAGGACTCGCGCAGAGGAGCACAGCACAGGCGCTGCTCAGTCGTTACGTGTTAATTGCTAATCACCATGGGCATGCAGCGCTGGCTTTGCGTGAGTACCGGTGCGTCAGCCCGAGCTGACTTATTCATTGTATTTGCGAGGTCGGGGATGATATAACGATTGTTCTGTGATAAGGCGTCTCGAGATGTTATCCGTGTGGGAATTTAAGCGTTTGTCATCGTCGTCGTGTCATTCGTGCCGCTGCATGTGAAGTTAGCGAGTAGAGAAGTGTTTCTCCGAGTGTGGTGGCTCCTACTCCAAGCGTAATTAAGATTAGATTAACAAGCCTTATTGGCGGCCTCAGTGATTTGTGTTCGTATCGAATCTTTAAATTATTTACATATGTTTATTTTCGTTGACGTGCTATCTTGTTTTTGAAGCCAACTCTTGCAACTTGTTTTTTGTTATATATTTACTTTATTGACATGAAAAGGTTGAAAAGAAAGTGATAATCGTCGATTACTTACAATTGACCCTGATGAAATAAAAACAAATTTCAAGGCGACGGGCATCACAATTTATTTGGGCAAGTGATTAAAAATTGTTTCCTAAATAAGGTTTTTATCCCCACGGTGTCCCTGCTGGAGATAATCGAGTGGTATTTGTTTAAAATGCTCAAGGATAAGATATTTTTTACGAGTGAAGAAGTGAGGATGACTATATGTACTACTGATATGTACTGATAAAAATATGTAATGGGGTAAGTCCGGAAACGCTGTCTTCGAAAAAATACAGCCGCGAGCAAAAGTATTAGGCACCCTACTGAACTGTTAGTTTTAAGTGTTTATGGAAGGTATTGTTAATGAAATGCTTTTGTTTATTTAAAAGCTTTATTAAAATGCCATGTTTATTAAAATTTAGTTGGTCCACCACTAGATTTGATCACAGAAACTACACTTACTGGCATTGATTTCATCAACTTAAAATATTCTTCAGGGGTTATTTCATTTATTATTTTTTTAACGCTGCTTGCCCTGATGTTTTATTGGTTATAGAGTGTCTACGTATCTTTTTCTTCAATTTGACCAAATATGCTCCATTGGATTGGGGTCTGCTGATTGTGGTGGCCAGCCTAAGAGGTCCACTCTGTTTTGGTACAGCCAGGTCATGGAGTGAGCAGATTGGTGACAGGTGGTGTTGTTCTGTTGCAATTTGACGCCTTCACAGTTCATATCGCCTTAAATCTTCGTTATTTATGGTGCTAGAAGCTCTTACTAGGACTCTTGTGTACTCTTCACTGTTAATTAACCCCTCGACCAGCAACATTTCGCCCACGCCATCGGCTGCCATGCAACCCAAATTCATGGTGGAGCTTCCACCATGGTTAACAGTGGGTAACACACAGTCCTCGTCGTAATCTTCACCTATTCCTCGTCTTACATAGGTTGCACCGGGAGTTCCAAACATCAGTTTGATAGGGAAAAACAGATTCATTTTTGAAACAGTACAATTTACATCAAGAAGTAAATTTTCAATGGTTTTATGTTTTTTATGTAAGGTATGTAAACTTAAGAGCCGTACATTAAAGTTGAATTCGCCTGACCACCACACATTGGATCAGTCTTCCACCATCCAATTTTTATGTTTCAGGGCCCAGTCCAGCCGAATTTTCATGTTGTGTTCTGACAGCCATGGCTCCTTTTTTGCTTTGCAACCTTTTAATCCAGCTTTAAGAAGTCATCTTCTCACCGTTTGAACACTCACAGGTGTGCCTTTTGCCTCCTGAAACTTTTCAGCGAGGTCAATAGCAGTTTTTTTGGGGTTCCGCAAAGACTGTCTAATCATTAGCTGGTTATCTCGATCAGTTGCAACTCTTTTTCTGCCTGTTTTGGCCTGTTTTCATGAGATCGGGTCTCTCTTAGCTGATTTATTGAATATTGCACTGCGCAGCGAGAACGTTTCACTTCTTGGTCTAAAGTCACTAGTGACATGCCTTGTTCAGACAAAAAAAAAAATTCTTAGGCACTGTTCGGCACTAAGTTTCGTTTTTTTTGCCTTAACTCACGGTAAAAATGTTATTCTCCAAAAATCAGCTAAAACACTTGCAAACAGCATGTGTATTTTATTAAAAAAAAAATTTACGCACTACAATAAAGATTTTGAAAAATAACGTATTTCGAGAAATAATTAATAATTGAACAACTGCATGTCATAAAAAATGTTTTTGATGTTTTTTCAACTTAAATGATACTCCTCAAACAAAAGCATAGCCATTAAAAGCCTATCACTACATAAGTTTGCTGTTCCAGTGTTTTAATAGGGGTGCCTAATACTTTTGCTCGCGGCTGTATTATCGTGATGTTGTTATCTTAACATACACAAACGACGAAACAGATTTCTCCCTCAACTTACCTCTTACCTACCACTTACGAGTACAATAGCATTCAAGCAACTTATTTTTCTTATGGGTTCATAATGTTTTCCTTATAACAAACATAGCTTTTTCCTGTTAGATTGTTGTATGTTTTTATGCTACTATTACCAGTGGCGTGTAGCCACAAACACGAATCGTTATTATGTTTTTATTAATTTGCATTAACGTATGTACATGGAGTTTAGAAGTAGTTGCAAGTTGAAGTAGTTATAAGAGAGGTAGAGCTTTGTGGAAATTTCACTCGAATGAGCCGCTCGTCTGGGGAAGTACCTCCACCTTACAGAAGACCGCAGTGAAGTAGCACTTTGTAACTGTTGTGCTATGTTTCTGCTGGTGAGTAAGGTTGCCAAAGCTCAGTTGGGGAGGGTATGGGGTTAAGGCCGGCAACACATCAACGATACCTCTGGTGTCGCGGATGTCCATGGGCGGCGATGATTGCTTACCATCAGGCGACCCGCCAGCTCGTTTGCCGCCTTTGACATAAAAAAAAGAAGTTGCATAAAACGTTATTATAAAAAGATCTATCAGCTCTAAATTTTTTCATCACGTAGAGAGGGTACGTAACTATTATGTTTAAAAAAAGTTGACAGAGGCAATGTTAAGTTGGTAACATAATAAAAATTGAAAATATGTCATGAAAGCGGAGACAACATTTTCAGGCTAAACTGAAAACCTAATTGCCATTAACTAGGCCGTCCTACTTTATGCGATCCCAACGGAGTGCCCCCGATGTCGGGGCTCGTCACATTACAAACGCCACATCGTCTCATAACAGTAAATTGCATGGGATTGTTCGCGCCACCATTTTTGGGGCTGTTGTTAAGTCGATAGTTGCTGAAAGCAATTTGGTAGTCTGTTTTGTTGGAGTTGTGTAAATGGGTTTAAGTGTCTCTAAATGTGGGTTTTGTCATGGTTTCACTGTGTAACTTTCACACTATGGAGAAGGTCGAATGAATTTTAAAACATTGTTGATCTACAAACAGACTTGTTGTGTTATTATTCTTCATTTTAAAAATTTGATCCAAC
This sequence comes from Nomophila noctuella, assembly GCA_958496325.1. Taxonomy (NCBI): domain Eukaryota; kingdom Metazoa; phylum Arthropoda; class Insecta; order Lepidoptera; family Crambidae; genus Nomophila; species Nomophila noctuella. The sequence continues at coordinate 15,202,468 of OY292492.1, forward strand.
TTTTTGGGTTTTATGGAGATCACTTTGTATAATTATGAAGTCCAGTCCGGGTCTAAATCTGTCTTCTAACTAATCCGTTAAGAACTTTGACAAAACCTCTTTGGTTGAATGCCCAAAGACTGAGCTTTGTAGAATTTTAGTATTGAGGTTTGACATATATTCAGATTATGTCTGTCCTTTTTCTATTGTAATCAAATTAATTACGGAATAAAACATCACTGTCATCCGTAAAAATACGTTTAATTCGCGGATAACAATGCTGAATCCGCTAACGGGAAGTGACACGGTCACAGGCTGCTGCGTGGTCGGATAAATCAGATTAGCCATTGTCAGCGATCAGCAGCATCCCTCCTGCGCATGCGCCGTATGTGCGTATGTGCGTACGCGCAGCTCGACACGTGCGCGGAATCCGATAGCAAGCCTCGAATTGCTTTGTTTTATTGATCCGTGATTGACAATGATCCTTGCCAGTGAATATATTATTTGCATATTGTGAATCATACAAATCGCACCGGTCTATTATGTTGGCTGCTTAAATCTGAAGTATTTAAGCGAAGTACAGTACCTACAATACGATAATCATTATGACATATCTTTGGACGATGTATCAGTCTGAGAAGCGATTAGTCTTGCAAATATAAAAAAAAAAAAAAAAACTGATATCGAATTCAATTCAGTAATGGAGATAAAATTAATTGCATTACCAGTGCAGCAGACCCATCGCACAATAAAATGTGAGCGTTCTTGTCTTTCCATTAAATGGTCGAAATCAAAGCAAGTTTACTAATAGTAAACTGAGCAATTGGATTGTCTGTGGTTATATTTTATAGCTCTATAGAAATTATTTCAGCGTCGGTCGTGATGCACTGTTCAAGATCAATTCGTAAGATTATTTTCTGTTCCATTGCACTCTGCAGTTTTCTGCGAATTACAGATTGCAATGCACCCGAGCTCGGCCCGATGAATCGTGGCCGTAATTAATGTTTGCGTAACCCAAGTTTATTATTATGCCGAAGCGGGAATTATCATTTTAGATATCGTGTGTTTTGCTTTCACTCCGATATGAGCTAATGGACTGTAGCCGTTGAATACCTAATCCACATAATTGGTTTAGTGCTTTGACCTGATATAGTCTGAGCTGGGTACGTCGGCAACCTAAATTGGTTATGGAATTCCGTAAACTAAAATATCGCAGCCCGAATAAGTTCGCCAGGTGAGAAGCCCTCGTTCTTTTTTACATCCTTTCCATCCATTTATGTGATCTCATTAGGGCAAAGGGGCAATATTTGTAGTTTTTTCGTTGGAAATTGTTATTATCAGTGATATTCTTAATATCATACCTAGAATACTCAGGTTAATTAATAGGTCGACTAATTTATCGTCTAATGTTAACCAACGAGCAAGGGCGATCGTGTACACTTTTTCCTGTAATTACAAAAGCGTTGATAATACGCGTGTTTCATCTGATGGTACACCTTGCATATGCTCACATGTAAGTTGATGTTATTACTAGATTTATCAAGACAGACTTTTGTTGCTTAATGTCCAATTTCCCTTTGCGTTTTTGAAATATCAAACTGATATTTTTCTATTATAAATGAAGTTAGTTCTTGCTATTGAGAGCCATATCGTTTGTCTGTTCAGCCATAAATGGAACCCTCAGACGTTACCCACACATTCGTTGCCAAATTTGGAATTCACATACACAGTTTGCATTTAATTGAGTTCGTTGACCGTATCCCATTATGGTGATATTTGAAGGAAAATCCATCAGTCATAAAGTTTTCTACTCCATGTAGCACACAATGCCAAAAGGCATAGGTACAGAAAAACATATTAAGGACTCGTGAAACAATTTTGCAATTTTAGAGGTACAGAAATCAGTTCGGTCTTCTGGTGATGAGACAATACGCTCATCGTTTGTATACAACAAAAAACACACCTCATTCAGCTGTAGGTACATGTGAAGGGACTGGAGCGGAGACCCTACCGGCCTCCTGTGTCTTTGAAAGTTTCTGGTCTTTACGGCCGGCGACAGTCATTCAAATGTAAATCGCAAGCCCGGCATGATCGTCTGCTTCCTCTCTTAAAAACATAGTAAATGTATCTCTCACATTATTGACAACAAGTTTGCTTTCACTGAAATGTCAATATCGATTACATTACAGATTCCTTCCACGTTTTAATCGCAGTAACTCTCCCCTACTATTTTAAATGAAACAACTTTTACTACATATGCTACTTTCTTTGAATTTACTTTCTGTGTGAATTATGGACGCAAATTCTTTAATCCTTATTAGCATGGATAATTTTATTTTATTGCAGTAATAAGTATTTACGATAACTGTACAATACTCTCTTTTCTGTTTGTCATAAGAACTTGTTCCGCAAATAAATGCGTTTTGTACTACAGTACATCATTTACTATGTTCGCTCACTTTTTAAATATCAATCGAGTTATCAACTGAGATTATCTATTTATTTAACCTGGTTGAGTACCTATCAGATATTCTGTATTAACAATCTGATCGCCGTTTTATTGCTGTATCGTCACTTTGAGTTTCATAATGCCGATAACAATACAATGGTCTTATTTAGGTGATCTGATTATGGGCTTAGGTGTATTGTGGAATTCGTCAATGGTTAAAAAACCCATCAAGATTAGTAATCTACAATCGAATTTTATCACTATAATATACAAACAAAGCATTTGGAAATCACTTCTAGTATGTACTGAGTTAACTTTATGTTTTGATTCTGTAAGCGTTTTGATTCGAGCCAGTTTGGGTGTTTATATTTTAGTTACAGTTATCATCTGTATGCCAAGTTATTTTCCCTGTGTATAGTCTTCGTATCAGCTTTTAAGTTTTGGCTCGAGAATAGATCCCCGCGGGAGACGGGCAATCTTTGTGTGACCGTTGAAAGTTTATTTTGGGCCAGCCTGTTTGTTTCTAGTTTACCGAAGTCAAGTTCAATGCTTTAAAATCTATTTCGATCTTCGAGATCTAAAGAACATTGTATGGTATGGTTGCAACTTGGTGTGCCGTCCGGATTAAACAGTCCCCATTTTTACCGTTAAATTGGTTGGTGTTAAGACCCGAATCTTTGGTCCAAATTCCAATATGGTCTTCTACTATTGATATATCATTTGTTGTCTTCTTCATCAATAAAACTCCGTTAAGACGCTGTTTCACTATCATCATCATATATTTTTTAAGATAGTTATATAGTTGACTTAACCTTACATTTACTCCCTCTTTCATACCTGAGGGTTATTTATGAAAGAGGGTTTTATTAGGTATCTTTATAAAAATAGGCCGTGATGTTACCTTACCACTTGATGGCAATGATGATAATGTTGATGATGATGTGACTTGTCGTGTTGCAGTGTGCGGGCGGTGCGCGTGTGGCGTCTCCCATCATGTCGAAGAAGCCGGCGGCGCAGCCGACGCTGCACAAGGTGATCATGGTGGGCTCCGGCGGCGTGGGCAAGTCGGCGCTCACGCTGCAGTTCATGTACGACGAGTTCGTCGAAGATTACGAGCCCACCAAGGCTGACAGCTATAGGAAGAAGGTGAGGATAAACACTGCTCTACATTAGGCGCCAATGATCAATTTCTGCCAGTTTAGTTGATGGACTATACCGTTCTTGCGTTGGCCCAAGTTTATTGATATCAAAGAAGTTGCGCATCAGATGCGGCAAAAAACTTCCGTAAATTTTGAGGCAATCTCCCATTAAAAGAAGTGGTGACGATATTCATACCCTATATCCAAGTCTCGGAATTGGCCCTATTTGGATTGATGTGGAGGCGTAAAGTTCATAGTTAACTATACAAAGATTACGGCGTTTGGCTTTAAATAATTTCTCATTCGTATTAAAATCGTATCGTATTTAAAAATAAACAGACGCGATAGCGTCAGTTTTTTAATACGATTTTCATTTGCTGACATTCCTATTTCATGAGCTTAATTAACAAACAAACACTTAACTTAATAAATATCGTATTAAAAAATCATCGCTCCGATAAATTGATGTAGTTATAAGCCAGACTGTGACTAGAAACCGCAGCAGTTGGCAAAAAATCACGTTCAGTAATTGATAGTATTGATATTGGACGAACGCGTGAAGTTTACTCAGAATCAAGTTTCTTCTCTGATCGATAACTACGGCGACGACGATTTGAGGGACACACTACATGACGTTGGCAATTTGGCATCACCCTAAAGCCACCGAAAGTACTTTAGAAGGGGCCGGAAGATATCACCATTAATTTACTTTTGTGCATCACTTCCCATCGGTAAAAGTGTGACCGACATTGTACTTCCAGTAAACTAATCAAATTAATTAATACGTTGCACAATTGATTATTATCGCTTTCATTTCGTTTAGTTTATAAAAATAACCGCTTAATTAGGGTCAATAAAAGAGTTCTTGCAACGGAAAATTTAAGGCTTGACCTAATTACAACTATGTTTCGAAATGTAGGTAATCCGCGAAATTGGTAATTTCACTCTTTTTTAAAGTCTAAGGTCAGTTTACTTTCTCGGGCTTATATTTTTGTAAACAAGGTCAGTAGTACTTATATTTTTATATGTACTAGATGGAAATAGAGATTTATGACTGATATTATGACAACACTTTTTGTGTTAATAAGCACTTGCAATTTGCAGACAGCCACTCATATCATAATCATCATCAATAGCCTGTTGTAACCACTCCTAGACATAGGTTTCCTGTTAAGAGTGAGGCCATCGTCAACACGCTAGACAGTTTGGTTAATGACAGCAGGATAGTGGATGATAAAGTACAGGGAAAGGTGCTTCTCTTGACCGAATGTCCCTTAGTTTGTCCTTAGGATAGCACTACACTACAGCGACTCTTATGTTAAAGAAGCACAATCTACCTCCATCCGCAACTAAGCCTGCCCTGTTCTCACCTCCAGGTGGTGCTGGACGGCGAGGAGGTGCAGATCGACATCCTGGACACGGCGGGGCAGGAGGACTACGCCGCCATCCGCGACAACTACTTCCGCTCCGGCGAGGGCTTCCTCTGCGTCTTCTCCATCACCGAGCCCGAGAGCTTCGAGGCCACGCAGGAGTTCAGGTAGCTGCTGGTTGAGTTTTTGCATCTGTGTGCCGGTCGACAGTTGCCCAATGCCCGTTAATATTACTTATGACTGACTTCAATAACGTATCTCTCGGTAAAGTTTACCAGAGAAGATTTCCATCAGTGTGAAGTGTGTGGTGTGAGGTCAATTTGATGTATAGAAAAAGAAGGAAAGATGCTGCTTAGGTAAAGGTTTTGATAAGCTTACTTTCTCGACGAAGAGCAATTGCGCATTGGGTGAGTTTCGCTGCAAGTAGGCAGAAGAAAAAACAGTTAATTTCGGTTTACGGTGTGTGGTCGTATATTCTGTTCGGAGTTAGCCACTCACGAAGCAACTGCTTGTTAAATGTGTGAAAGCATTACCAGTGACGTTTCAAAAAAAACAAGCTCTCAACGATTCCCGTCAGGCATATTCTATACCCGAACTTACCGTCAACACTCTCATTGCAGAGAACAGATCCTGCGCGTGAAGAACGACGAGAACATCCCGTTCCTGCTGGTGGGCAACAAGTCGGACCTGGCGGACAAGCGGCGCGTGCCGCTGGACACGTGCCGCGAGCGCGCGACCAACTGGCAGGTGCCCTACGTCGAGACCTCCGCCAAGACGCGCGACAACGTCGATAAGGTCAGTAATACCTTGTAGCTAGGCAATATCGACCCGTAGGTCTAGTTCTCAGAGACCCTGGCTCGGATCGTGACGGATTGAGACTACTTGATGCCCTAAGCAATCCACGCCTGTGGGCCCCCCTATCCGTATGTCAACTAGAATTGTTTACCTGTTCTGTCCCCCTCTCAGACGTGGTGCCCTAGGCAATTGCTTAATTTGATTAAGGGTTAATGCATGCCCTGGCTACAAAACCAAAGGTCGCGGGTTCGAATCTCGCTAAGGGCAAATGTTTGAGTGATGAACATCGGCATTTGTACTCGAGTCATGGATGTTTATAATAGTATTTATTTAAGTACGTCTCTCCGTTCCCTAGCATCTATAGTACAAGCTTCGAGCTTAGTTTGGGGCTAGGCAATTGGTCTGTTAGTCCAAAGATTTTTTTAGAAGTAGGGGGCGTTTCAGGGCATGTGTTAAATCACGACTCCTTCTTTCTATTAGTTACAGTGTCCACGTGACTGTGCACGTGCAGTATCTTATATCTCGTAGGAGTAATATATGACTTATCGTAACAATTACCTAACTTAGTGACGAGCGGTAACTATTTAGTACAAATGAACAAAAAACAATACTATGAGTCATTCTTAGAGTTCTAACTACTTGTGAAGATGAAACTTGCTAGTATATATACAGACATTATTATTATCAGTTAGGTAAAATATGTAGGTCCTGATGAATGATGCGGGTTGTATCTACTTGAATTTTATTATTGTTCTACTACACTATTTGCGGAATTCACAATAGGTAGATAATAATACATAATTATACTCTAAAAACTTATTAGTAGTGGTTAATCACCCATACTTGATAAAAATGTTTGCCTTTTCAAACTCTTTTATATTCCAAGTTGGCTTTCTATTCACCTATTATTCATATCTTTGCTGTAGACCTTTATTTACTATATTTTGAAGCTAAGCAAAGGCTAGCCCTGCCTGCACTTCGCTTCGCACGAGCTAGCCTACTCTCCGCTTGGCTTAGGCCTCCCTACAGATGTGGTTCTGAGTATGAATGTGATATTTATAAAAACAAGAAAAAGTCAGCCGGTGTAAGTAATTTATAACCGAATAATTTTAGATCAAGCCAGTAGTAAATAATACCCTTCCGGCCGTATTCGGCCATGGCGGCCGATCTTACGATCAGCCAGGTACGCAGGATATATTATAGTGCACAAGTGAGTGCGCAAGCACAGGTGCACTCCCTATTCCTTCACTCTCATAATTCGGTGGGACAGCATTCTGATACGACCGTAGAGAGATCAGGCGCAGGACCAACGGCTTAACGTGCCTTCCGAAGCACGGAGGAGCTCGAGATGAAATTTTTCGGTCACCCATCCGATGACTGGCATCTGCGAACGTTGCTTAACTTTAGCAACCGCAGGCCGAGTGCGCTAACCACTGCGCCATCCTCCTCACCGCCACAGCTCCTCAAACCAGTAGTAAATAGCAATACAATTTATCAGTACCATTTTGAAATGTTTCCATGTTTCGTATCACATTCCTGCGAGGAACTATTTGAGCAGCTGCGTTGGATAGGTTACAGTCAACGTATTCAATAATGGCCAATGGGACATACGCGTCAATGTTTTATGTGGTGGAGGGTCTTTTTGAAATAGTGTGATTATCATTGTCTGTATTGTCTAATCAAACCAGGGAAAAGTCGTTATATATTTATTTGATACCTCTGTCGAAACTTAGAGGTCATGTCATATTTGGTGTGATGTTTGTTTGTGGAAACCCTCGAAAGCTTAAGAACATACGACGGGAACTTTTGCTTGATTCTCATTTCTTGCATTCGTTTTAATTCTATTTTTTAAACCATCCTCTTTTCATAATATAATTTATCAGTAATGAATTGTTTGGAACCATAATCGTAACATGAGATTTTAGACTTTCGCGTTGCATTACTATAATGATATTAATTAACGGGACTAAACGCGATTTGTAACGCAGCCGAAACGTCAAGCAGTAAGTTATATATGTACTACATAATCGTAACTTTGCCGGTTTGTTGTGTATAATGTTTTAATCAGTTAATAACTAGTAAATGTTCCGTCGTATGTTGTTGAGACTGTCGAGGGCGTGTGGGCGTGGCGTGGTGTGCGCGTGGCTGACGGGTGGTGTCTGGTCGCAGGTGTTCTTCGACCTCATGCGCGAGATCAGGTCGCGCAAGTCCGACGACAACCGCGCCACCAACGGCGACGTCAAGAAGAAACGCAGGAAAATCAAGTGCGCCATATTGTAGAGGCGCCCGCCGCGGCGACTCCGCCCCCCCCAGCCGCGGCCGTGGGCGTGGGCCGCCGCCCACTGTTGGACCTCAGCTTTGCGTTGTTCCGTTGCGTTGGTGTCGCTGTGACTTCATTCATTTCTTTAGGGAAAGTGACTTGTTTGGCGTAGTATTTGACACCTAAAGCTTGCAGATAGGACTTTAGTATCGATAATTTATTTTAAAAACTTATTTCTAAGTGCCGACAGTGTTTATTGATTAAAAAAACAGTGAGTCGTCTTAAAATATAGATGTATTTAAATAAAATAAAAACAAACTATGATGTCAAAAAGTACGAAGGTGCCAGTGTAGTCACTTTCCCGCGAATTGCAACAATTTTAGTGTATGCAAGTATTTTTTATGCTTTCACGAATTTAGCATGTTTTGTACGTTTTTGAAATGAATGTAGTTCGGAGGGAATCTGTGTAGTCCTTCATTAATACTCTTTTTGGAATGGACGCAAAATTACAATAAGTTATTTATTTGTCAGCAACACATCTTTCTATATTTAAATTGTTATAAGTTCAAATGGTAATCAACGCAGGAGTCAATTTTGAAAGTACTCTCAAGGTAAGTTTTTGTAGAATACTCAATGAATTATGTTTTTAATTGCACTTTATATGCTAGTACACATTGTTCTGTGGTTACTTTCATAATATGTGAACGGGTTTGAAAACGTTTGAGAGTATTTTCTGTGCGTATGCGCCCACCTCTAAGCGTCCAGGGCGGGTGGACCAAGTCCATGTTGGCTCTGCCTCTAGCCAAACTTCTTTTGTCCACCTCAGCTGATTACGTTGCAAAATAGACTCTATCACGTACGTTGGTGTATGTGAAACGAGAACTTCCCGAAATATAATCTACGGTAAGTTTACCTCAGTAACGTGTCAGAGGGGCGGGCAAAATTGTATAGGTGTAAGCGGCAAGTTATGTAAAAATTGTACTATGATATTCGCCCATTCTGGTGCTGGCATTTTAGTTGGATGCCGCCTTTGGCTACGCCGTGCAAACAAGGCCAAGTTTACGTGAAGGCGAGCCAAGTTTTGGTTAAGTTTTGCGCAAAGCGGGTCGATTCTATGCCGAGTGTGGTCAAGATTGTCCATGTGGGCCAAGTCGAAGGTGGTATCCCCATTATTGTTACGATTAAGCTTTGTGCTTGCACGTTGTTTTGTATTACGATTTGTAATGTCCTCATTCGATGCAAACTGGATGTTGTCAGGAACAGTAGCTAGTCTGAGCTGGCCCACCTCTTGCTGGTCAGCAAGGTAAAGCAGAGGTTGCCTGCCTGCTGGCAGGTCAGCAAGGCAAGGCAAGCCAAGGCAGGGCAAGGCGGGCTCGCTCAGACTCGCCACACGATTGCCATGAAGCCCTGTGCTCCAGCCGCCGCAGCGGACGGCGGCCTAGACTAAGATTTTGTATTTATTTTACATGCTAAGTGCTAATGTATCGTGTAATGTATGATTCGGGATGTCCTCTTTAGCGCCTGCAGAAATAACCTGCAAATACTTCAAATGTAACTAATATAGTTTTGTGTAAGAATCATATTAAGCTTGTAGCTTAATGCTTGGTTTTAAGTTACGAGACTTACCCACCGTATTTCCAGATACTTTTTCTAACCCGTAGTAAGGGAATTATTGTACATAACTGTACCTACATGAAAAAAGAGATCCCTCCCATTTTAAGTCAATTTAATATTATAACATTAGAAGATATTTCGTCACCAACTGTCTGACCTCCACGGTGTAATGTTCCAAATGAATAGTTGGAGGTTATTTCTGCAAGCGGCCGCGTAGTATGTGATTGTGTGCACTGCTCATTGAATGGTGGTTAATATTTAATCGTAGAGTATCGCTTCACGACAAAGACTACACTTAGGCTTGTCCTCTTCTCGTTGCATCTCTTGTTTTATTTTTAATTATTTTTATATTAGTCGAGGCAAAGATGTTATTTCAATGTCAATGTACCATGGACAAAATTGTACCTCAAATGTCACAATATTGGGCCGCCATCTTTTACATAAACAATCATGTTGATTTTCCTAAAGATGGCGCCCAGCTCAATATAGCTATGTCATAAACTTTGCAAACATTTTAACAATATTATATGAAATGGACTATGCTCACCTTATCAAATGTCGAAAATAATTATTATGTTGATTGCAAATATGATTAATAATAAATAAATAATTTGTAACTTTGTATGTCAAAGTGCTGAAACAAACGATGTGTGAGGCGGAGATATAATTCATAACTTATTGCTAATTATAAAACTATTGAGTAAGCGGAACGCCAAACGTTACACGCGCGACCTAAATTAAGTGTTTTAGGTAATTGCGCAAACTACATACTTCATCTCCCCCGAAAAGTAAATGGGTACTGGCTGACCTCCCCTTTTGAAGAAAAAAAAAGGTTGTTATTGTAACATTTAGCAGTCGATCGAACGTGTAGATACCGTGCTAGTTACAGTGTATTTAATGTCAGTGGTTTGGAATGCAATCTTTTAAATACATTTTACATTATATCAGCAAATCGTTGGTAACCACTCAGGCACAGTTGGCAACACGACGATTGAACATGAAAATAAACTAAAGATCTAAACATGACATGTTATTTTTCGGTTTGTTCTTTAATATACATTTAAGCAAAATATTTCGATGAACAAATATTATCACATACATTGATCTCAGTCCTGCAATAAGTATACAACGATTATTTGAAAATATTATAGCACCTAACTGGTATCAGATAAATTAATTATGCTAATTATTACTTTAAAACATATTTGCAATAAATTACTTATATTTCTTTTGAAATATGATTTCAAAATAATATTTATTTCATGTTGTTGATATTATCATTTTCGACATGGCCGTCATGTTGCCGACTGTACGAGCATCTCATCAAATGCGTAGCCACATGTCAATACAATAAGCTTAGCCAGTATTGACGAGTTGTCGCGCAGCAGAAACGCTTTATTGAACATATGCCATCACCACTGAAAATGAAATAAGAAATAGAAATATATTTTTATTCACTCCACGAAGTAAGCCAGGAAATAGAAGTAATGCGGCATTTATAGCAATAACTCACCGGACTAAGCATAATATGTCCTGTATTTTAATATTACTGTCGGCTGGAACGGAAGGACGAGCTCTTTATCCAAATTGACAGTTGGCAGTGTACATTTGAAGTTGTCACAGAGCCTTACTGTACCGGTAGTACTCGTAAGTACTACGACAGCTACAAATGTTTAACTTTGCTCGACTGAACCTACAGTGATTGGCTTCAAACTATTAGAATTATTTTTTAAGATGTTAACCCATTATTCTCGTAAAGCTTCGCCATAAAGTACCTGATCGGTTCCGTATTAAGGAGTTCCTTGAAAAAGGAATCTACATAAGAAAAAAAAGTTACATATGCTGGAATGAAGATGTCCTTTTCGTTTCCCCAGCCGACCTTAGGTTACATGTAATATACGATAGGGGCCAGAATCGAGCGGTCGCTGCGACATCGTATGTCCGAGAGAGTCTGCCAGCTTCGAAGCCAACAGTGAACATGAGAAACGGAATTAGTAAGAAAGCCATTTTAAAAATGTATTTTTTTTCTAATACATAATTTGGTATGGCTTGGCTCTGCCAACCTATTTAATTTATTTGTGTAGTGTTTCTGCTGGTATACTCTCCCGAATGTACTGAGCTACTACTGCCCAGCCAATGTTAGGTATCGTCAGATCTGCGCGACGCCATCATGACAAGTTTTGGATTAATTTGCCGAAAACCTTAATTTTATTTAGATCTTTAATTAAATGAATGTAATAGAGCGTCAAATGTTTTCGAAAGATAAAGTCAAAGTTTTTAAACAGCGCTAGTTTGATTTTTATTTCGTACTAAATGGTATGTAGATGTGATTATAATCCACAAATCACGTGTGTCTGCGAATATTACAGTTACATTACTCAGTTAATTGCCAAAAGGTACCTGTAATAATCGTAGATAGAATGGCGTCGCTAGAGCGAATAATATAATCGTATTTTGTACTCGAATGTACTGAAAGATTTCCTATAGGTTAGTTTTAGTTCACAAATTTATGGAGATTCGATCTGTGGAATGTATATCAGGCACTCACCGGAACAAATTTATAATGGAAATGGAAAGATAAGCAGAAATATACTGATTTGCAAAATTAAGTGTTTTTGTTACTCCCGCTTTTAAGAATTTTGTTTTCTACAACCAACAGTAATATGTTTGGTAAGTTAGTAACTAGGTAAAAAAGTATTTAAGTATCAAGTTAATAAACACATGATACTCATAAGAGGAAATAATTTACATATCATTTAAAATGTCAAAGTTAGCTACTCAAAAATGACAATAAGTATAATGCGAATGCGCAGCTCGCATCTCATACCAGCATCGCATGAGAGGCGAACCAAGCGGTTGCAAACTGGTCGCCACCTGAACATTTGCGGGCGCATTCGTCAGATGTAAACGCTTTCTAAGAATTTATATTATGGGCAGGTTTCTATTCGTGGATAACTTCTGTTTCGAGTAAGTTAATAAGAAAGCATATAAGTAAAGTAATCCAAGTATGGCCTATTAAATTGTGTGACTAACGTGCTAAAATGTCTCTGTGATTCATTGGTTTAAACCGTAACTAGTAACTAACCTTTAATATATAGCATTGCACTTTTACCAGTTTACGTTTCTTACCCCCGATGGAGTGGGGCGTAACTGAGCCTCCCATGTGTCTGCAGGCGTTCCTGACGCTGATCCGCGAGATGTCGCGGCAGAAGAAGGGCCTGGCGGCGGCGGAGGCGCCCGAGGAGGCGGCCAAGAAGCCCTGCGCACTGCCCTGCTGCGTCATCACGTAACCTGCCGGCTCGGGGGCACGCAGTGACAACTTTAAGGAACATGCAATTTGACGGCCGATAAAGAGGGTTTTCGCAAATGAAATATTGGCTAGATGGCAGTAGGTAGGCGTAGGGTCTTACTGGTATGTGATATTTCAAAATTCACCTATAACGTAGCAGTTAGACACCACGCCTACATATTGTCATCTAGCGGAATTTTCAATCGCAAACACAATCATTGAAAACTGCGTCCACACCTGACGAATGCGCCGCGAATGGTTGCTCGCTCGCGGTACTCTCACTGCGCGCGTGTCGTTACTGCAAACTTTTGCTGCCCTCTCATACGATGCTTGTTTAGAGAACGGACCAAGCAAGCACGCGCGCTGCTCTTGGGCAGCTCGGGAGTTGCTCGCGAGCTGCACATTCGTCAGTTGTGGACGCACCCTTAGAAAACATGCAATAAAAGAAAGCTTGCATTGCAACAAATTCAATTAGCTACTTACGGTAAGCGTCGCAAAGGCGAAAATAGGTTGCACGCATCTCCGTGCTATATTTTTCGATCACTTGGTACTTTCTCAAATGTAGAACTGATCGCCCAAAAACAAGAACATAAAGAAACATTTGTCAAACAATTTTAACAGTTTTATACATAAAAAAGGGAAATATTGTAAAAAGGAGAGCCTTTACGTAGGTGCTTAATGTTTGGCTCAAGAAAGTTCTAATGGGTATCGAATTTTTAAGATTTGAATTGATTTATAAAAACTTTTAACTCTTAAAATTAATCAAATGTACCTCTATAGAAGGATTAAAATCGTATCCTATGCCCTTTGTAAAAAAATAATATTTAGTGCTTTTCTACTTTGTACTTTTCTATGAGACTTTTCATAAACTGAATATATGTATGAAATAATTTAGATTGTCTTGAAAATTATTTAAATTCTAATTATACAAGTTGTAAAAACATACAATTGAGGACATCACCTAAACCTTTAAAAACATTACGTATTCTACATAATTTATACAAAAATATATACTGTCGAAGTCGCCAAGATATTGTTAAGTTTTTGTTGCTAAGTTATCATTAGCTGTAAGCTGCGATTGTTATGATTTATTATGTATATTATGTAATAATTATAATTGTAAATATGTCACATAAACTATCGTTTTATTTTAATTTAATAAAAATAACAATATAAAAATTACAACAATCAGTCTAAAATATATAAGGTGTAACAAAATATACTGCAAATATTTTAAGGGCGAATTGTTTAGTGGAAATGTAATAAATTTTTCTAGTAAATTTTTTTTGTTAATACACTAGTTTCCGAGAAAATCAACAAAGTAAATTGAGTGAATAATTGGGAAAAGTACAAAATTTGTCATATGCAAGACAGCTAGTCGTGTCTTATCAGTGTAATACAATTACTACACTTGTCCTGCCCCAAAAGCAATGTGGTGGAGAGGGGTCGAAGCTTACAGGACGAAAAGAGCAATTTGGCCAATGCAGAAAATGCAAAATTTTTAGGCATTAATTTTGACTTTTTAATATCTGATATTGATTACATTGCCACTTAAGAATTCACCCTTAAAATATTTGCAGTATATTTTGTTACACCATATATAAATTAAAAATATTTTTTCCTTATATCAAGATTTAAAGTTATTTACACAACATAATACATTACAATCTAATCAATTACATTGAATCCATGTTTGCGCTGCATAAAAATGATAATTACGACTATTTACAAATATGTATTTTTGCAAGATATTATTAAAATAATTCCAGCGATTTAATGCACATCTGTAAGTATCAACAAGACTAGTTGGAATATACAATTATTAGTAAATATTTAGCTCAATTCAAAAGCGATCAAGATGGCCAATATTGGTCCATACATTCTCGTAGTCACAGCGTATGTCATGTGGGATAGACAGGTCCACAATATAATTATTCTTTTAAAAATCCTTCTGCTCTTGAGTTTGATAAGTACGACAGAAATCATACTCAGGTTCAGAGTGATTGAAGAATAAATTACATGTTTGTCCATGATGAATTTTGGTATATATTTTAATTTAGTACGAAAATATATTTTTGTCAAGATTAAATGCTCCCATGGGATAAAACGGGAATCTTGATAACGGGCAAAGCCGCGGGTAAAAACTAGTAATTTATAATTTTATGAATGAACTAAGTAGGGTGTCAAATCTGAAAATGACTTCTACGTTAGTCACATTTGCGTAACTAGACACCTGACTTGTCTATGAAAGACTTACTTTCGTACCCATGAATCACAACATGCTCCGGTTTCGAAGTCTTATCTATGGTTAAAATAGTGTCGCAACATTTAGATAAAATTGAAACGTAATAAAACATTATACGTTTAGACCTGGAAGACCTTGAGTGGTGTTTTGTTACCTGGTGTGAAGACGAGACAGATGGAGAAGGTTGGAGAGTATGGCGGCCGGCGGCCAATGATGACGATCTAGTCAGACGCACAGTCGGCCCACGAGCGAGGGGAGAGTCAGACGGCAGCAGGTCCCGGTCAGACGGGCAGCTGGCACTGGTGGCCGCAGCCGGCGGGGCAGAGCTGGTAGCGCTGCATCCAGCGCCGCATGTGCGCCAGGTGCCCGCCGTGCGAGCAGCCCTGGCACCACGCGTACAGCCCGCGCACCACCTGACAACACATTGTTCAATAAGGGTTTTCGAAAATAAAAAATCCGCTAGATGGCAGTAGGTAGGTGTAGGATCTAACTGGTATGTGATTGGTGAATTTTGCCATGACATCGACAGATATGTCGAAATTTTCCAATGACAGCAGTTAGACCTCACGCCTACGAATTGCCATCTAGCGGAATTTTCAATCACAAACACCCTCATTGGCATCACTTCTAGACTCCGAGCCTCGTATGAGACAGTATTCATTCATATGATGTGTAAAGCAACGTGTGTGTAAATTAGCTGGCAGCACTTAACGTTTTCATTTTCAATAGCGTAGTAGTTCGGGCGCGTTTGTGCGTGCATATTCTGTGCGTGTTTGTTATTTGTCGGTGCGCGAGCGCAGTGATAGTGCGTGTGTGCGCGCACGCTCGTATGCATTGCTGTGTGTGCGTGTACACAGATGATGGTGTGTGCGTGTGTGCTTGATTATGCGCGTGCGCATGTGTGCGTGCGTGCGAGTGAGCAAGTCTTGCTATGTGTGTATGCGCGTACCTGGTTGCAGACGGCGCAGAGGTCGGGCAGGTGCCTGGGCGTGCAGCGGTCGCAGGGCGCGTGGGGTCGCGTGCGTCGTCCGCAGCGGCCGCAGCACATGGCCACGGCCGTGGACTGCTGCGACAGCGACCACACGCTGCTCAGCCACGCGTTGCGCACCACCTGCCAAGACACACTGTCAGTTTACACCGAGCACACGGTGCGGTGGAGATCGACAAAGAGGTGGAACGTTACTGTCTCCAACAAAATATTCCTTTATCAATGTTACAGGTATTATCCATCTCGAAGGACTGTGAACCTTCAAATGGTCCTTCGAGCCGGAAAGACTTTTAAATTATTGTTGAATTTAGAAAGTAAATTATAAATCGTGCCTCGGTGGCCTCGTTCCACAGCTTGTGGCGCTGCAGCAGCTCGATGTAGCCCAGCAGCCACTGCTCCTGCAGGCTCTCGTCGATGTACGGGAACAAGTCACTCCTGGAACATAAAACACATGCATCAGAATGATGATTTATCGACGATGGTTAAAAGTGTAAATCGTTCGACGACAGATCGAAACCAATTTTTTTGAATTCAACCCGGGATCAGATACACTTGTGATTTGTTTATAATTATTAGTCTAAATCTTCTTCATCCTAGCGCCTCTCCCGGTTGCATCCTCGGCCATTGCCTTGGAGCCCAGGGTACGCTGCGACTATGATCCTGAATTGACATGCCTGGTTATTACAATGGAGCGACTGTCGTCTGACCTCCGTAACCACAAGGGAAACCAGACCAGTTGGATCATAGTCGGGACCAACGGCTTAACGTGCCTTCCGAAGCACGGAATCATCATTCTTATCGGACAATCAGGTGATTCAAGCCTGCAATGTCCTAACCAAACTGGGAAAACCAACACAAAGTGAAAGTTTTCCCCGCGGGATTCGAACCCACGACCTCCGAGTTCGTAGTTTTTGAGCACAGCGCTCTAACCACTACACCACGGAGGCAGTTTTTTTTAGTTATTATTAGTCTAAATATTTAATGGTAATCGTGAGTCCGAGTCGAGCTCCTCGCCCGGATACGGTCTGCACGTCGCCCAGCTCGGCGTGCAGCTTGAGCGCGGCGGTACCTGTGCTGCAGCACGAGCATGACGCAGGCGGCGGTCTGCACGTCGCCCAGCTCGGCGTGCAGCTTGAGCGCGGCGGTACCTGTGCTGCAGCACGAGCATGACGCAGGCGGCGGTCTGCACGTCGCCCAGCTCGGCGTGCAGCTTGAGCGCGGCGGTACCTGTGCTGCAGCACGAGCATGACGCAGGCGGCGGTCTGCACGTCGCCCAGCTCGGCGTGCAGCTTGAGCGCGGCGGTACCTGTGCTGCAGCACGAGCATGACGCAGGCGGCGGTCTGCACGTCGCCCAGCTCGGCGTGCAGCTTGAGCGCGGCGGTACCTGTGCTGCAGCACGAGCATGACGCAGGCGGCGGTCTGCACGTCGCCCAGCTCGGCGTGCAGCTTGAGCGCGGCGGTACCTGTGCTGCAGCACGAGCATGACGCAGGCGGCGGTCTGCACGTCGCCCAGCTCGGCGTGCAGCTTGAGCGCGGCGGTACCTGTGCTGCAGCACGAGCATGACGCAGGCGGCGGTCTGCACGTCGCCCAGCTCGGCGTGCAGCTTGAGCGCGGCGGTACCTGTGCTGCAGCACGAGCATGACGCAGGCGGCGGTCTGCACGTCGCCCAGCTCGGCGTGCAGCTTGAGCGCGGCGGTACCTGTGCTGCAGCACGAGCATGACGCAGGCGGCGGTCTGCACGTCGCCCAGCTCGGCGTGCAGCTTGAGCGCGGCGGTACCTGTGCTGCAGCACGAGCATGACGCAGGCGGCGGTCTGCACGTCGCCCAGCTCGGCGTGCAGCTTGAGCGCGGCGGTACCTGTGCTGCAGCACGAGCATGACGCAGGCGGCGGTCTGCACGTCGCCCAGCTCGGCGTGCAGCTTGAGCGCGGCGGTACCTGTGCTGCAGCACGAGCATGACGCAGGCGGCGGTCTGCACGTCGCCCAGCTCGGCGTGCAGCTTGAGCGCGGCGGTACCTGTGCTGCAGCACGAGCATGACGCAGGCGGCGGTCTGCACGTCGCCCAGCTCGGCGTGCAGCTTGAGCGCGGCGGTACCTGTGCTGCAGCACGAGCATGACGCAGGCGGCGGTCTGCACGTCGCCCAGCTCGGCGTGCAGCTTGAGCGCGGCGGTACCTGTGCTGCAGCACGAGCATGACGCAGGCGGCGGTCTGCACGTCGCCCAGCTCGGCGTGCAGCTTGAGCGCGGCGGTACCTGTGCTGCAGCACGAGCATGACGCAGGCGGCGGTCTGCACGTCGCCCAGCTCGGCGTGCAGCTTGAGCGCGGCGGTACCTGTGCTGCAGCACGAGCATGACGCAGGCGGCGGTCTGCACGTCGCCCAGCTCGGCGTGCAGCTTGAGCGCGGCGGTACCTGTGCTGCAGCACGAGCATGACGCAGGCGGCGGTCTGCACGTCGCCCAGCTCGGCGTGCAGCTTGAGCGCGGCGGTACCTGTGCTGCAGCACGAGCATGACGCAGGCGGCGGTCTGCACGTCGCCCAGCTCGGCGTGCAGCTTGAGCGCGGCGGTACCTGTGCTGCAGCACGAGCATGACGCAGGCGGCGGTCTGCACGTCGCCCAGCTCGGCGTGCAGCTTGAGCGCGGCGGTACCTGTGCTGCAGCACGAGCATGACGCAGGCGGCGGTCTGCACGTCGCCCAGCTCGGCGTGCAGCTTGAGCGCGGCGGTACCTGTGCTGCAGCACGAGCATGACGCAGGCGGCGGTCTGCACGTCGCCCAGCTCGGCGTGCAGCTTGAGCGCGGCGGTACCTGTGCTGCAGCACGAGCATGACGCAGGCGGCGGTCTGCACGTCGCCCAGCTCGGCGTGCAGCTTGAGCGCGGCGGTACCTGTGCTGCAGCACGAGCATGACGCAGGCGGCGGTCTGCACGTCGCCCAGCTCGGCGTGCAGCTTGAGCGCGGCGGTACCTGTGCTGCAGCACGAGCATGACGCAGGCGGCGGTCTGCACGTCGCCCAGCTCGGCGTGCAGCTTGAGCGCGGCGGTACCTGTGCTGCAGCACGAGCATGACGCAGGCGGCGGTCTGCACGTCGCCCAGCTCGGCGTGCAGCTTGAGCGCGGCGGTACCTGTGCTGCAGCACGAGCATGACGCAGGCGGCGGTCTGCACGTCGCCCAGCTCGGCGTGCAGCTTGAGCGCGGCGGTACCTGTGCTGCAGCACGAGCATGACGCAGGCGGCGGTCTGCACGTCGCCCAGCTCGGCGTGCAGCTTGAGCGCGGCGGTACCTGTGCTGCAGCACGAGCATGACGCAGGCGGCGGTCTGCACGTCGCCCAGCTCGGCGTGCAGCTTGAGCGCGGCGGCCAGCAGCGGCGCCACGTCGGCGCGTCCGGCGTCACCATCGCCGCCGCCCCGCACCGCCAGCCCGCCGCCCTCGCCCTCCTCTGTCTGAAGGGAAACCAACACATTATGCCGCAAGCGAATAAAGCCAGTACTTGTCCTTTCAACATTCTTAATATTCAAATTTGAGTTCGCAAAACACGTAGTGAACCTAAAATACACATTTGACAACAAGCACAAAAACTGACCGTGTTGACAGACGACTGTTGGCTGTAGCTCTTCTCCTGCACGGTGGTGGAGGAGCTTGAGCCGCCGGGCGAGGACGCCGTGCCGCTCGGCGACGTCGCGGGGCCGGAGCTGCCCGGGATACCGCTGGGACCTATTGGGAAATTACGAATAATCAATATTCACGCTATTATTTAAAATGTGAACAATAAATATGGAATCTGCTTCAGTATTTTCGTTTCTATATTTTAAGAACTTTTATTAAAATAATCTTAAATTAACAGTGCGATAAAGAATTTATTTAATTAATAGCATAATACAAAAAAAATATAACATTAAAGAAATATGGTCTCAAAGTTGAACCTTGTCGCACTCCGAAGATTTCTAAACTTCTATAATAAACTTTGGAGTTTTTGAGGGTTGTAATTTAACAAATATAAATCTTCACTCTTTTTTAAAAATACTAGGAGGCTGGTAAAGTTTAGAGTTGTTATAGCCTGAGAAGAGATCGATGAATAACACAATCAAAAGCCTTATCAAGATCTCAAAATGTTGCCTCTTTTCTGACATGTACTCTGATACATGTCTGTGCATCGTACCTGTGCCGTGCGCCGGCTGTAGATCACGCTGCGCGGGCGCGGGCAGCTGCGCGTGCGGCGGCGTGTGCGGCGCGTGCTTGTGCGGCGGCGGCGCGCGCAGCGGGAACGCCTCCTCCGGCAGCTGCCAGTCCGCCGCCTCCACGTCCACGTAGTGCGCCGACGCAGCCGACACCCAGCCCAAGTTCTCCGCTTTGGAACGAGGGCAATTTTTAATTTAGTAGAAAATTATATAATCGCGATAAAAGAAAATTATATCGCGATTATATCCGTGTAAAAGTAGCTTTATTTTATAAGTAACAGTCGCGAATACCTACGGCGACCATTAGACGCTCATGCCCTGGTCAGTCAATTCCATCAGTCATGATTGATGGTTGCATGACAAACAAATCAAAATATACAGATATTTGTCAATCAATTTCATGCAACTGTCAGTCACCGCATTACACGGCAGGTTATTCATCAGTCACAGCAATGACTGTGGTAAAACTGACAGCAAAACCTACCGTCTAAGCAGTGACGGATTAACCCTTAATCAAATTAAGCAATTGCTTAGGGCACCACGTCTGGGGGGGGCACCAGAAGAAGCACAAAAAAAGGCCGTCCATAGGGCATCCCGAATCACGTCTCACTCTCAAGGCACCATAAACCAAATCAAAAAAAAATCTAGGAATAATTTGAATAATTGCGCGTTTTTGTGTTACCAAATAAGGGTTATTCCGCCTAGATTTAGGAGCCAAATAAGTGATATAGGATTTTTTGAGGGGCCTGAAATTTTAAGAGGTATTTTCAGGGTTTTTTGTCTATCTATTCAGATGTTGCATCCTGATGGTCCGATTTACATTGAATGAAAATGGTGCCCCATGTACAACATTTGATCGACCCAAAAAAATAACTTTATTTAATTTAACAATGTATGATATTAAAAAAAACGTAATCTTCAGATGGAAGCTATATACATATTTAATATATTTGATAACTAGCGGCCCGCCCTGGCTTCGCACGGGTAAAAATTTTACTCAATGTACCCTATGTCACTCAGGGATAGCGAAGCTTACTAACGGTGAAAGAATTTTTAAAATCGGTTCTGTCGGTCCCGAGGTCCGACCTCACAATTAAACAAATATAAAAACACACAAACTATACTTCCTTATAATATGTGTATTGATTTGTAATAAAAATACTTTGAAAAAATTGGCCAAGTGCGAGTGAGACTCACGCACTGAGGATTCCGTACAAATTATATTTTGGACGTATTAAAAAAACTACTTCGTTCTTCTTCAGTTCACTTCAGTTATATCCCTCTTATTTAAGAAGTTAGAGGGGGGGACTCCCGTTTTCACACTCACGCAAAGTATTTAGAAAAAAATATGATAGAAACCTCAATATCATTTTTAAAGACCTATCCATAGATACCTCACACGTATATGTTCTATGAAAAAAAATATTTCCAGTTTCAGTTCTAACTATGGGGACCCCCCATTTTCGTTATTTTTTTTTTTCTATTTTCGTGTGAAACCTTTAATGCGGTTCACAGAATACATCTACTCACCAAGTTTTAATAGTTTTTTTTACATATAGTTTCGGAAAAAAGTGTTATTGTTTCGGAAAAAAGTGTCTGCGACAGACTGGCGGACAGACATGACGAATCTATAAGGGTACTGTATTTAGTCATTTAACTACGGAACGGAACCCAAAAAGGACAAAGATGATACAAGTAAGGCTCATAATTACGCATTTCAATAAATAAATTATGCTTTGGTTTCTATTATTGTCGCACCACTTCTTAGGTACGATCTCATCTCGTTATCTTATTTTACAAAAAACTAATGTTTTAGGCGTTGTAGACTGATTCTAGTTGACATACGATAGGGGGGGCCCACAGGGGTGGATTGCTTAGGGCATCAAGTAGTCTTAATCCGTCACTGCGTCTAAGGTACCCCTAAGAAAACAGGTAACCGTATCGCATGCTGTTTGAAGGGACACATGAAAATAATTTTATGACAATATACGGAAAAAACTCACTGTCTTCTCTGAGCTGCTTGGCGAACTTGGCGGGTGGGATGTAGATGGTGAGCGTGGGCAGGCCGAGCACGCCGCTGTTGTGGAACTGCGTCTCCGCCCACTCCTCCGCCTCCTCCAGCGGCTCCTCCTCCACCGCACTAAGCACGCAATCATCAACATATTATTAAAGATTCACGGTCAAAATCGGTCGAAGGAAGACCTTCCACTTCAATATGGATGGATAAACTTCAGATCTCCTATCGCTTCAGGGTTGCTCCCCGGGAAAATTGATTTTTTTTTTGTCATGCGTACTATGAAATTTTAATCAGTTTGTATGTGCTTGCAAACTGTGGTATGTTAGGTGATATCTGTGAGGAACCGCGGACAAAGCCACACCCGTGTGTCTGAGTATGTATGATGGTACATGTAGTGGCAAGGCGTGCTGGATCACGCACCCTTGTTTGTGTTGTGCGTGAGTATGTTTGTGTCAATGTACGTGTGTGGTTATACCTGTAGGGCAGCGTGGGCGGCGGCGAGCGTCGCGGCGGCGGCGTGCGGCGCGGCGGCGGCTGCGGCCGGGCGCCCGTCGCCTCGCGCGCCGCGCACACGCAGCGCACCACCTCCCACACGTGCGACACCTTACACAGCGAAACAATGCTCTCGGTGACTCATGAAGCTTGGAAGTTGTTTCAAGACAATGGTCTTGCCAAAAAGATAAAGCCTCCTTTTGAATGCGGTATTCCACAGGGTACTATTCTAGGACCACATTTTATCCAAATCCTTACGATGTATGATTTGGTAAATACCGTAAGTACTACACTCTGGCAATAATTCTAAGAAGTCACTTATAGATGACTATCAGATGAAACGTCAGATAGATTTCTTTCTTGTGGCTGCAATAACATTATCCAGCAATAGTTGTACCTAATAAGTAATTAACTGGCTTATGAAAAATATATATCTCGCTAAAAACTCACCATATGGCGATTGTAAGACCTCGCGACGGCGGCATTATGCTCGGCTAGCTCGTGCGGCGGCGCGCCCTTGATCTTGTACTTGACCGCGCAGCCCACCAGTGCCGACGTGCGCGTGTCGCCCGTCACGTCCGCGCGCGCGTCGTGTGCGCGTGCGCCTGTGCGCGCATCTGTCGCGTCGCCGGTGCGCATGCGGTAGCGGCAGAGCGCGGAGGCGGCGCCGCCGGGGAAGGCGCGCTCCAGCGCGGCCTGCGCCGCCGCGCTCAGCGAGCCCGCCGTCGGCTGCTTGCGACTGTTTGTACACACATTTTATAATGGTGTCCTTTTCATTAGTTCTTAAATGTGTCGCAAAGGCGATCTAGTAGGCTGGCCAAAATCCCACTTTGACGAATTCGCCATAAGCGTTCATCGCGACTTATATTACCCTCCAGCACACGTACTATTTTTGTGAGCGGGATGGAGATATAAGGCGCCACGAACGCTTATGGCGAATTCGTCAAAGTATCTTGGTTACGGGCCCAGATAGCACAAAACCTCTATTTGTTTATTTAAACTTTATTGCACGATAAAAACTTTTCCAAAAGGCGGACTTAATGCCTCATGGCATTCTCTACCAGTCAACTTTAGGGTCTAATAGAAAGTGAATAGTAGGTGGGTAGTGCTATTAAAATTAAGAACTACAAGACTATGAACTGCAAGAGGAATGGATCATTGACACGTCAAAACCTACATGATTTATTACCGTGGATCTAATATGCAATTACCGCCTGAAATACAGGGAATCGTAGTTCAGGCACATTTTTGTTAATTTAGCAACTAAGATAATAATATAGATTTTATGATTGTTTCTGTGCAGAATGTTTAATGAATAATGAGTTGCCTATATCCGCCTACTTATGGGTACGTACCCTAGCGTGGGCGCGGGTCGGTCGGGCCTGTCGGGGCGCGGCGCGGGCGGCAGCGCGGGCAGCGGGCGCTCGGGCGCCGCGTGCGCCAGCTCGCCGCGCGCGGACACGCACACGCCGTGCGGGTTGGCCCACAGCGCCGGGTGCGCCGCCTCCGTGAACCGGTGCCGGTACAGGCTGCAGTCCTACAAACCGACGCGGACGCACGTAAACATCGTAGCCGATGACGCAACAAGTGCGTCAAGGAGAAATTTACATTTGAGACCTATGACGCCACAGGTGTGTCATCCTACTACTATTATAAAGGCGAAAGTTTGTATGTATGGATGTTTGTTACTCTTTCACGTAAAAACCACTGAATTGATTTTAATGAAACTACCACAATATATGTAGCTTATACATCAGAATAACACATAGGATATTGGAAATCGAAATCCACGCGGACGGAGTCGCGGGCGGCCGCTAGTGGAGAAATATGATAGAGAGACAAACTAACTAACTTGTCACCTCATTGCAAGTGATCACCGCTGCCCATGGACATCAACAGCCTACAAGGGTCACAGATGCGTTGTCTGCCTTTAAAACCCCATACCTTCCTCAACTGAACTCTGGCTACCTTACTCACCAGCAGCAACATAGCACAACAGCCATGATGTGCTACTTACCCGGGGTCTTCTGTAAGGTGATCCTAAAATGATTTGTCTATTGATTTAAATAGTATTCCTTCATCTGCACTCGTCTTCATCTTCATATTTGGGTTTCTTGTTGTATTTACATGCCAAGTCGGTTGACTTATGGTTTTAGGGTCATCACCTATGGTTATAGGGTCATCACCAAGGCTAATGAGCGGTATAAGAAGTCTGCTCACCCTGCTGGTGGAGAGGAAGGCGTGCGGCGAGGCCTGCCAGGCGATGGCGGTGGTGACGTCGCGGTGCTCGGCGAAGGTGGCCAGCGGCACGTGCGGCCGCCGCACGTCCCACACGTGCACCGCGCAGTCCAGCACCAGCGCGCACGACGCCACCTGGAACCTGGGACACATCCACCACATACACATATTATATACTGGAACAAGATCATTACATTTTTAGGTAAAAAAATTAAAAAAAAATCAATTCAAATGTTATTTCTATTTTTGGTTTGTACCCCTGAAACTAAAAACTACCTCCGTGGCGCAGTGGCTAGTGTGTAGCACTTTAATACGGCGGCCGCGCCGGAGGTCCTTGGTTCGAATCCCGGGTTGGACCGATGAAATTGTATTTATGATTTTCTGTTGTGATAACACAGATACAGTCCGGAGCTCCGGAGTTTCGAAATTGGCGGTGTCATTACACCCCCATGCCTCGGAAAGCACGTAAAGCCGTTAAACCTGCGTGTGATATCTCTACGGTTGTGTCAGATTGCTATCTCACCGAACTATGAGAACAAGGGAGTAGGGAGTGCACCTGTGCTTGCGCACTCACTTGTCCACTATGATACATCTTGCGTACCTGCCTGATCGTAAGACCGGCCGCCATTCTCGAAAAACCTACAGATTTTGATGATCCGTAATTTTTTGGGCGAGATCAGTATGTAAAAGAAAGTAGTTAAAACATAATGTAAACTATTTCACTATTACATTATCATGTGGTACCGAATCAATGAAGACAAGCTATCGTTACATACTTTTTCTGCGGCCGCCACTTGACATGTCCGACTGATGCGATGGTGTATATCGTGTGCTCCAAGTTCGGCTTCGCGTGGATGTCCCAGATCTGACGGAATAAATTGTATATTTATTTAGGCTTCCAGTCCAAAAACTGAATCTTAATCTCAAATCAGTCAGAAAAAATTGTTTCGAAGTTTAGAAAATTAAGCAAAGTGAAATTTGTTAGGTAAGTTAACATAATGAACAACGGATATTATGAAATCTATTGATATGTTAAAATTAACATTCTTAGTTCATATCGAAATTAAGTTGTGACTTCATTGTTGTCTAGAAAATTACAGATTATATAATACAAATAAGTCAAAATATTACGTAACTATAAGTAATTATTATTGTCACGTCCTATCAAAATTACTCAACGACATAACAACCTTAGTTGCACCAACTGCCCATTTATGATAACTCAGAATCCAACCTAAGTTCACAAGGTCTAAGAGTATATTCTACAAAATGCTTAGTTTAATATTTCGTGATAGAATTGTGCTGCAGAGGCCATTAAATATAAGTAGTATCAGCCTATTAATGTCTCACTGCAGGGCAAAGGTCTCCAAACGAAGGCATGTTTTCGTTAAAAAGATGGGTTTTGGTCATTAAAATATAACACAGACATAATTGTGTTCTATCTCAAAAGTTCTCGATAGGAAATGGAAGGGTCCATTTCCGAGAAAGTGCCAACAGTAGTTGCGTCCAAATTTCAAAAACTATGAAATCATATTTGCAATCTACAATAACAAACAGTTACACGTGCATCTAATAATATGCAAGCTTGATAGACAACATTATTAATAGCGGTGATGTGTTCGGCGCGTGCGCCGCTATCGGTGACCCACATCCATCAGACTGGCTGATGCGAAGCGCTTATCGACCGGTATCTATTACGGCCTGCGGTCACCAAATGCTAACAATGTGTAATTAATGATAGATTATTTTAATGTAAGCAGGTTTATACTAAACGGAAGACACCGGTTTACGCCTGCTTTCTGGACCTCTCCAAGGCCTTTGATCTCGTATCATATGAAGTGCTTTGGAGAAAGATGGAGGACAGGGGTATCCCGGTGGAGATAAGAAATATTTTTAAGTACTGGTATACTAAGCAGACAAATTATGTCAAGTGGTCCAACAAACTTTCCGAACCGTATGTGTTGGACTGTGGCGTGAGACAGGGGGGGCTGACGTCTCCAAAGCTATTCAACATCTACGTAAATGATCTCCTAGTGGAGCTCAGCGGGATGCGGGTTGGATGCAAGATTGGTGGTGTTAGTGTTAACAACATCAGTTACGCGGACGACATGGTCCTGTTGGGTCCCACTGCGGGTGCGATCGGAAAGATGTTGGACGTATGTGAAAAATATGCCAAGTCACATGGTTTGGCGTATAATGTCAATAAAAGCCAATATATGGTCTTTAAGGCCGTCGGTAGGTGTCCGGAATATATACCTCCAATTCACCTTGGTGGAGTGGAGCTGAACATGGTAACACAATTTAAATACCTTGGACACATACTCACCGACGACCTTAGAGATGATACTGATGTAGAAAGGGAGCGAAGAGCATTGGCGGTCCGTGGTAACATGCTGGCCCGCAGATTCGCTCGTTGTTCAGACCAAGTCAAGGTAACTCTGTTCAAAGCTTACTGCCAAAATCTGTACACGGGTGGACTGTGGATGAATTGTACCAAAAGATCGCTTAATGCTCTTCGCATCCAATACAATAATATCTTTAGGATGCTGCTGGGACTTCCTCGTTACTGCAGTGCGTCAGAAATGTTTGCGAAAGCTGGAATAGATGGTTTTCAAGCTCTTGTTAGAAAGAAAGTGGCATCACTATTAAGTCGAGTGCGTGGAGGTGGCAACGGTATCCTACAAATAGTGGCAAATGATCCGCATGCACCCATGGTAAGGCATTTCGTGCGAACGATGACGGAAGTTGGAACTAGCACTTTTTCCGGGTCGAGTTCGCAGCGGGTGCCCCTAAGGTACATGATCCAGTAAAGTGTTGTTTTTGTTAGTTCTACTTTTTCTTTACTTTTATTTTTTGGCTAACAATAGTTTTTAAGTTTAAATTTTAATTATAATTTTACTAACCCATGGACTGTATGTTGTCTGATGAAATAAAGTATTATTATTTATATATCAGAATGTGGTCTCGAATATTCGATTAACGTGTAAGTATAAGATAAAGTTGTTTGCGTTAACTGCATTCGAACGTTATTCAATTATTTAGAATTATTACTTAGCGCTATACCTACTACATATTGTTTTTTTTTTCCTAAATTCAAAGAAAACGATGAAATCAATAAAAGAGGTAATGTTATTTGACAAGTGCTGTTATTCTTTGGAAGCTTTTAAGAAGAGCCAGTGGCGGATTTACCAATAGGCTGAGTAGGCTTGTGCCTAGAGCGGCAGATTTAGAGGGGCGGCAAATTTAGATTTTTAATCTACACAAAAAAAAATACGTATACACAATCAAACTATAAATAAACGATTAATAAACGCACTGCAATGTATACTTAGGTACTAATGTGATCATGAATTTAGAAATATTCCAATAGCGTTTCAATTTAAATAAAATAAAAAAAAACTTTAAACATTCGGAGCCTAGCACGAGTACCATCTCTACACAACTTCGTGACATATTTTTTTATTATCAGGCCTTGGTCTTTCAGTTTAACTTTAAGTAGGTACTTAGTTCTTAACTAATGGGGCATTTATTTCACGTCAAGCGGACAACAAAAAAAAGGGAGGTCGTGGATTTTGTTTACATTCTGGTCAATTATACTATAAGTAGATGTAGATATGTATATTGTATATACACATTATTTTTTTCATATGATGCTTTTTTGCTGAGATATGAGCTTTTAAAAATTTACTAAGAGCGGAGCCGATCAATTTTAGATGATTTTAATGTTTACTGACCATTTTGTGTGTTCATATAGTGTAGGTATTTTAAATCATGCCTGTCCCCACCTTTAGTCGAGTGCCGTAAGGTTTATACCTCGGAAACCAGGGCCAGTCAATAAATCTAAATTTAAACCTTGAAAATATGTTTTTAATAGTATAAAGCAAAATGTTTAAAAAAAAAATTTTCGCGCTCTCATTTTTTTTTTAATTTTTTTTAAACAATTATTATTTTTTTGGAGTTTTTGTTAGCTCTAAGGTTAATTATTTGCATATATTTATCCACTTAAAAAATCACGTCAATTCATCTCTCCGTTTTGCCGTATTTATTAAGATAATCTAATAAATTAACATTGAAGTTACTCTGCACATAAAAATTACAAATAAAATTAATTCTTTTCCGGCAAAACGGAGAGATGAATTGACGTGATTTTTAAGTGGAGATAGTTGAAGGGATGGAGAGTAACATAGGCTACTTTTTGACCCATTCCAACCCCCCACTTCCCTGAAATGGGGGGGTGGAAGTTTGTATGGAAAA
The DNA here is from genome assembly GCA_958496325.1 of Nomophila noctuella. Classification (NCBI taxonomy): domain Eukaryota; kingdom Metazoa; phylum Arthropoda; class Insecta; order Lepidoptera; family Crambidae; genus Nomophila; species Nomophila noctuella. The sequence goes on from OY292492.1 coordinate 15,231,774, forward strand.
TCTAAACTACTTAAGTTAGACGCTTGAAATTTGGCATGCAGGTCCCTTAGTAAACTTGATGCTCAGTTGCAAAAGGATATTGCAAAATTCCCACGGGAACGGGAGTTAGCGGGAAAAAACATTCGTATAATGAAAACCGACATCCACGCGGACGAAGTCGCGGGCGGCCTCTAGTTATATTTTAATAAATATCCTTATTTAAACAAGGCCCCTGTGCGTCCTGAACGTGGATATATGCAAATAATTAGCCTTAAAGCTAACAAAAACTCCAGAAAATTAATAATTGTTTAAAAAAAAATTGAGAGCGCTAAAAATTTTTGTTTTAACATTTTTCTTTATACTATTAAAAACATATTTTCAAGGTTTAAATTAAGATTCATTGACTGACCCTGGGTTCCGAGGTTTGACCATTTTTATGCCTTACGGCACTCTACTACTTATGATAAGAACATGCTGCTGTTTATAGGTCAACATTAAACTCTTCAGTACAGACCGGGTTGTTAAAATATTCTATGGAGTTACTGACAGAAATATCATTAAGTTCACAATCACATTATTAAGGGGATTAAACTAACGTATTGAATTTCAAAAGTCAGTAGGGGCGGCAAAAATTGAATTGCCTACTGGCGGCAAATTTGTAAATCCGCCACTGAGAAGAGCGTTGAGTAAAATAGAGAAACTCCTCATTTTATAAATCAGAAGATTGTACATTCAAACTTTCCCGAAATATCAAAGTGCACTAAACTCCTACATGATATTAAGATTCTTGGACGTCAGAGATTATTTTGGATGCATTCATTTACGGTCCACGAGCAGCAATCGTGTAAGATAATGTCATACCTACACTTATTCTATTAAACGTTAAGGAGAATATCTAGGCTGGGCTCATTTAACATATGTTTATTGTTACAATGGCAAATTGAGGAGCTCGATGGCGCAGTGGTTAGCGCACTTGGCCTGCGGTTGCTAAAGTTAAGCAACGTTCGCAGATGCCAGTCATCGGATGGGTGACCGAAAAATTTCATCTCGAGCTCCTCCGTGCTTCGGAAGGCACGTTAAGCCGTTGGTCCTGCGCCTGATCTCTCTACGGTCGTGTCAGATTGCTGTCCCACCGAATTATGAGAGTGAAGGAATAGGGAGTGCACCTGTGCTTGCGCACTCACTTGTGCACTATAATATATCCTGCGTACCTGGCTGATCATAAGATCGGCCGCCATGGCCGAATACGGCCGGAGGGTATTATTGTTACAATACAATACAAAACAGTGTTAAATAAACTCGTACGTTTGTGTCACTTCCGGAGTTTAATCAATACCTACTCGTTATACCGTGGGATTGGATATTGACACAGACAGAAGTCTGTTGCTATGTTTACGCTTTGTCTTAAAAATACTGATAAAAGTATAGGTACCGGAGATAACACGGTTATTTTTAGATATTAAATAATATACTTAGTAATAAGTAGATTTGATTTCTACGAAAAGAAAAAATTAAACTTAAGTTTATGTTACTGTTTTCTTCTAAGCAGCGATGACTATGCGATCATTTTCTCTTGCTAATTAAACTGGATTAGACAGGCTAGGGAACAAAACCTTGGATGATTTATGTTACCCTTAGTCCTGAACCAGAAGCACAAGGACTGATTATTTGTTTCGTATAGGATAGGACATGCTAGTATTAATCTTATTTGAAGTGGAACTGGAAGGATTCTATGGTTTTAGTAGGAAGTTGGATGCTTTTTGGGATTACCACACACAGGAATTATACTCTAAAAACAAATGGGTGTCACATCGCAGACATCCTAGCTTAACATCAGGTGCCATGTGGTGAGACCTATTTGACTTATGTGGTTCATAACCACGGTTCGGTTTAAGAATGAAAATATAGTGCAAGATACCTTGATAGTCTTGTCCCTGGAGGCAGTGGCGAGCCAGGGCAGGTCCGGATGCCAGTCGCAGGCGAAGACGGGCCCGGAGTGCGCGGTGAAGTGCTGCAGGCAGCGCTCGTGCCGGCGCACGTCCCACAGCTGCACGGAGCCGTTCTCCGACACCGCCGCGAACTGGTGCGCCGCGTGCGGGCTGAACTGCACGTCGCGGATCGACTCCGTGTTGCTGGGGAGCAGGGCAACCGGTTAGGTCTCGTATTAATAAATCGCTCTCAACTCTGAGATCGATCTTGAGAGCGAACTTGAGATGATATTCTGATATTAAACAGCATCTCAGAGTAGCCTTAGTGTGCTGCAGCTGCAGTAGTAGAACTAGAATTCGTCACACCTTCAAAAAAAGATTATTTTCCCTCTTAAAGGGCCGGCAACGCATTTGAGACTCCTCTGATGGACTGGATGTCCATGGACGGCGCTGATTGCTTACCAATTGTAATAAACCATATTTAAAAAAGTAATTGGAATCTTGCATACGACTGCAGCAGCTGCAAAAAGGCCCTTACTTGCAAACACTCTAACGCTGAGACTCCTCCAAAGCGGAGGCGTGCCGCTGTCGAACTAAAAGTGTTCACGATAGAGTGCGGCTGACTTTATATTATGCCGAGGGCAACAAAAGCCGGGTCCTTTTGGCAACCTCTGCAGCATATGTAAGAAGCCATAAAAATTCTAATGATACTAATAGAAGTTGCCGGTGCGGCAAAATGCGCAAACGCCATGAAAACCGTCCTACATTTCTGGAGATAAATAAGTATGATAATTCGCCTGTTAGCTATTATGATTTTATGATACACACAGATGAATACCAACTTATTCCAATTTGTTTGGATCACGTATTTTGCGTCTGGTTCAAACCTCGAGACTTTATTTTGATACTGGCTATCTCTTGACGCGGGGAGGTCATTAGTATTCGGAATATTTTCGATAGCGAAACCGATTCACCTAAAAAGCAAACTGATAAAGCTGCAGCGATAGCGCATCGTTGCGCGGGTCAACGACCTCACCTGATGATCTCAACAAAACAGGACAAAATGTAAAATCAATGTCCTTGATTAATGAGGACAGAAAAATTGCTATTATTTGTGATGAATACATCCTCTATCAAGAGTTACAACAGCATTTTTTTTATGTTATGTGGATGCAAAAAAAGTAGAAGGTTACCTGGTGGTAAGTGATCACCATTGCCCATGGACATTACCAACCCCACAAGGGTCTGGCTTTTAGAACACCTACCCTCCTTATCTGAGCTCTGGCAACCTTGCTTACCAGCAGAAACAAAGCACAACAGTTACGAAATGCCACTCTTATAACTTAATAACAAAATCTAACCTGATAAATGTCCGAGCCACCTCCTTCATGCGTAGGTCGAAGCACTTCATCATGCCATCTTGTGAGCCGGAGATGAGCAGCGCTGGCTCCGTTAAGTGGAAGCTTACCTGATATAAATTGACAACCAATTCTATGTTACTTTTTATCAAAATGAAGGGTAAGATGAAATATCTCATTCCTTACTTAGAATTATTGATAGTACACCATGTCTTAAACACTGTAATCTCTAAAGTACTTTGCAGCACTTGTTGCACTTTGCTTTGCATAATCAGGTATCAATTCGAAAAAAACTTAAAAATCATCATAAAATACTTCTTTGATTAACCTTTGAGTAAATTAACTGAAGCTCCTATCAATTCTAGATTATATCACTGACACTAATAAACTGAAAAATTTCAATCTTCACTGCAAACCAGACTCGTGCAGAAACAATAGAAAGTTCCTACCTTATTGACAGTTCTTTTGTGGTCAGAAAAAACATGTTCCTGCTTGGAGCGGCCAGAGCGGCCGAGATTCCAGACCACCACCGCTCCATTAGTTGCTGCTGTGGCTAGTGTGTTCTCTGAATATCAAAAATATATTTTTTTATCAACTACCCTCAAAATTGCAAACATTTAATTATAATACAAAAAATGCTATCTACCCTCAATAGTACTCCAAGCCACATCAATTGATGAAAAGTTCAAGTTCAAATTCTTTCCAACTCGAAGATTGCACACTTCAGTAAATTCATTTTCGCCTATAGAGAACACTTTGAAAACTGGAACACAAAAAAGTATAAGAAAAACTAAGTAACAAGTTTTCAAAATATACAAAAAATATATCATATCTATGAAGAAAAGTTGAATTACCATTTCTTCCGGCTATCACAACTTGAGAGCAGTCTTTGTTTAAAGCCAAGGCATTAGCAGGGCCCTCCGGAGATACACAAATTGTATTTGAGGGAATCATTTTTATTTTATTTGTTACGAATTATTGCAGTCACATTATTTCCACAGTGAAATATATTTTATCTTATTTAATAATGTTCATAGCACTGCAATTGGTCTATCCGAAACAGTAATTATTGTGATTAATGTCTGTCCCAATATGAATAAACACAAAAACTGGTATTTGTTTTGACTGATTAGTTTTGTGGTTATCTAAATCTTTATGTCAAAAAAGAAATTGTCAAGTCAAAGTCGGCTTCAGTGTTCCTTTTGAACAAAATAGGTACATATTGGCAAATATTTAATAATGACTAATTAACTTAGCATATATATTAGATGATATATTGTATTTGTAGAATGTTACTTAATTTTCAGTTAAATTAAATAGATTCTTAATATTGAAGGGACGTTCGAATAGTTGTTTCTCATCAAAAATATTTGCTGTCAAACTTGAGCTGTCAACATTGTCATATTGAATTTTTCTCTTCATTGGTGAATTTTATTTTCTCCAGCAGGGGAAAATTCCTCTGAGAATTACACAACGTTAGATGTGAAGTGATTTATAACGAACGTTTGTTTATTATGTGATTCGCCGCTGAGAGGGACCTCCTCAACGTTAGTGTCGAGACAATGGATGGTGGCGACAGGATCCTGGTGGCAGCGGGGCTGACAGCGGCGGTGGTGGTCGGCGCCTTCGTGCTATGGGGTCCTGGGGGAGCGCCCCGGGTGCGCAAGCGGCGGGGACAGATCGCCGGGCTGCAGAACCTTGGCAGGACATGTTTCCTGAACACCCTGCTCCAAGCTCTCGCAGCCTGTCCGGCGTTCATAGAATGGCTGAAGAAGTACGCGAAAGCTGACGGGCATAACAGCATGATCACTACACTGTACACAGTCATTGAAGGTTTGTGAAGATCTACCCTTGTAACTTAAGAACAAACTTTTACTCTTCTTATTCAAGTTTCCATGAATGCTCTAAAATAAGGTGTTTAAATTTGGTATAATTTTTAAAATCAGCACCCCTCTTATCAGCATAAGAGTGGCAACAGTAGGCATCCTACACTTGAATCCCTATTAATTATTTTAGCTGGAATTTATGTAAACTTTTATGTTAATTACATAACTTATTGTTACCATAACAATGTGTGGAAAGTAGTTATTATTACCATAGGCTCTTTGTAGACTGAAAGAAGACATAAATACATACTTACGTATGTATTTATGTAAGGCATATTTCATAGTAATTAATACAATAAGTCTATTGGATAATCAGGTTTTTAAATATTTATTTGGTGAGAAGAAAGTTGTTATTTGCATAGTCGGTGTATAGTGCTGTCTTGAATAAGTATTTGTTTTAGATTACTTATATCAGATTCCGTACATTTCTCCAGGAGTAAGGAATTTCCATAATCCTCATGAGTTTTTCTTTTATATGTTAATGTTTTGGGTGGAAAATAGAGTACCTTTACAAAATTACTGTAAAATAATGCCATATTTCCATGACAAGTATAAGCTTTTCTGAATTTTATAAAATATCTTTCAGTTGTAAATGGGACGCATGAAGCAGCCCGAGGCACTCCAGTGTGCCCCCTCGGTGTGTTGCAAGCGTTGCGAGCGGCCGGCTGGGTGGTGCCCGCCGACCAGCAGGATGCACATGAGCTACTGCATGTGCTGCTGTCTTGCATTGAAGAAGAAACTATTGCTATGGCTAGGAAGGTAGGATTGCTTTAATTCATAATAATTATGTTGTAGTCAGGGCAAGAAAAGAACACTATTGCATTGTATATTCAAATGTTATGTTTGAAGGATGTAAACAATTACTATTTGGCAAATGATATCATTGTAATCAGTACAGTAGATTTTTGAAGCAGGAATCTGTTTATCTTGACTCAAATATTCAAATGGCCTAGTTCAAATTGATAATGCATAGTATCTACTATGTACTAGAATTTTTGTTAAAAATCAAAGAAATACTTCAATCTTATTTATTTATCAACGTAACGTCACATATGTATAATGTCAAACTCAAAATGCTATAAAAATTGTAAACAACTTTATTTTTAAATATTATCAATAACATTTGTAGCCGGGCTGCCTCTCGGACGCGCTCGGGCTAGGCGGTGGGCGCGCGTGGTCAGCACTGGCGTCGCCCGCGTCGCCGCCGGCCGCGCCGCTGGGGCGGGACGCGTCGCCGCCCGCGCCCGGCCTCGCCCGCCCCGCGCGCCCCGCCTCCGCCGCGCCAGGGGACGAGCCGGATCTTGTTGACAATGGTGAGGACATAGGATAAGCTAGACTAATGAGAAATATTATACTTTGCATGTCAAGGTTAACATAAAGGTGGTTGTCCCTGGCATATGGATGGTAAATTATCAGCCTATTAATGTCCCTCTACAGGGTAAAGGTCTTTATCATTTCAAATTATATTCTCGTTATAAAGATGGGTTTTGGCGTAATCACTGCAATTGTCAAATGTGGGTTGGTGTGGATCTCAAACCCGGGCTGTGTTTAGAAAATCCACACATGTTTTGCCTGATCTAGGAATGGAGACCAGGGCCCGGTACTAAATATGTTGCATGTAATTTAGATTCAAATACATTATAATTCATACACAAGCCACAAACGGAGAATATTAGCATTATTGTATGGAAATGTTTTTACACATTTCCTTAATACCAATGTAAACTTAAAACAGGGTGGTATAACTTTCATTGCTTTCCGCTCCTTGAATTTATAGTTTATTTCGCCGTTAACGATTATGTATGCTTCTTTGGGGTTTTGTTTAGTGAGGACTTGATGTGTATTAGTAATAGGATCGCATTAAGCTTTAACCTGTTAGATGTTATAAAAAAAAAATTAGGGAGGCATTGCCGATTTAATGACATGTTGTGTGTGTTTTATGTGTATGTGTGGGTGTGTGTGTGTGAGACTTATTGGTGAGTTATACGTGTATGTGCGCAGAGCCGGCGCCGCTACGCAAGGGCGTGTCGCGGTCGTTCTGCCACCTGAGCAGCGTGGGGCGGCGCTGGGCGGCGGGCCCCGCGGCCAGGCCCGCCCCGCAGCCGCCCTTCCGCGGCACCCTCGCCGAGCGGCTGCACTGCACCGTCTGCAACGCTAAGGTAACGCACAATCAACTTCTAATCATAACCATAAAATCTATACTAATACAATAAAGGTGAAAAGTTATTTGTTTGTTTGAACAATTATTGAGTTTTGCGAATTTAAATAACTGTAAGTACCAAGTTCCGTTAAAATCCGTCGAATAGTTTTTGTTTCTATAAATAACATAAAAACAGGCAGACAGCCAGACAAAAAAAAAATCTACTGATTGCATTGGAACTACTGGTTCGAATTGAAAAAGTATATTCGTGTTCGATAGTCCATTTGTCGAGGAAGGCTATAGGCTATAGTATTACACGATGTCTGCAGAAACCGGAATCCACACTGATGGAGTCGCGGGCGGCCGCTAGTTGATTAATAACGAACTCTTGGACATGACAATTTGTCTAGTGGTCAGAAACTCTGCCTACAAAACCAAGGCTCGCGGGTCCGAATTCCGCTACGAGCAATGCTTGTGTGATGTACATCGACATTTGTACTCAAATCATGGATGTTTATCTAAGTACATATCAATTCCCTAGCTTCCATAGTACAAGCTTCGAGCTTAGTTTGGGGCTGGGCAATTTGTGTGTCCAAGTCCAAGACATTTATTTATTAGTATTATCAAATGTATGTGTTTCACTTGCAGAGCCCCGTCCGCTACGACAAGTTCGACAGCATCTCGCTGTCCATGGCCAACGCCAGCACCGGCCTCACCGGATCCTACAGCTTGCCAGGTACCAATAACAGATGTATCATACGAAAGTGACTTTTATTGAAACTTCTGATTAAAATAAAAATCATGATGTGCTTATCATGATCGTTTGAGTCTCTAAAAATCTTGAAGAATAAGTTAGTCTTACAAAAAATTGCCTTCACTTTGATTCGCATTTTAGTTTGAAATAAGCCTAAACGACTTATTACGACCGAAGACTGTTAGTGTAGAAACACACTATGCGGAAAAAAACGCGGCCGATTTTACGCCGTTGAATATACGTTCCGTCGTTTTCATAATAAGACACACTTTTAAATGAATGATGACACAATACGTCGAATTTTGGTCGCGTTAAATCAGCCTAGAGCGTTCCTACACTTCAGGTTATGCTATGCTATCATAAATATATGTAGATGTGTATTTAATTTAATAACATGTCTGGTACTCTTCAGGCCTACTCCGCGCGTTCACGGCGCCGGAGATGGTGAAGGGCGTGCGCTGCAGCAAGTGCTGCCCCGAGGGCGAGCCCGCGCCGGAGCAGGCCTACACCAAGCACATACGCACCGTCAGCTTCGGCAAGGTGAGCCATACTCTCTGATGGTTGAGAAGGATATTTAACCCTTTGACGGTCATGACATGTTCTAATTATGAATTGTATTTATTTGAAGGTTACATTTTAAAGGCTCATTGGCTCAAACGGTTATATTATTTGCATTTTTCTTATAGGCATTTAAACACCTTACCTTACTTGAATATGACAGATTAAGAGTTAAGTTAGGTGAGCCTAATAACAGATGATTCATAAAATTTCTACACAATGTAAATGTTTTTTAAAAGTCCCTATAGTTTTCACTTAACGAACAACAGCAAACGTCTAGTTTACTGTTCATAACATAAAAAGTAGTAACTAATCTGATGCCTGTTGAAAAATACTTGTATTCCCAGGAGTATAATTTCATGTCGAGAAAACTTTCATACCGCCAGTCATTTGACTTTTTGTTTTTGGTATATATGTCGATCTATCTGATGATGCGGAGCGTGTTAGTGGCATTGAATATGTTAACACATCAACAAGTGTAACGTGTAAACGTGCGTATTGTGGTGTTCAGCTGCCGTGGTGCCTGTGCCTGCACGTGTCGCGCGTGGAGTGGTCGCGCGGCGGGCTGAGCAAGCGCGCCGACCACGTGGCCTTCCCCGAGACGCTCTGCATGGCGCCCTACGCGCAGCTGCACCAGCCCAAGGTAACACCGACTTAAACATATTAACCATTTAACCCATTCAGTGCCGCCGCCAATGGGCGGTCGAAACTACTTTATTCACCTGCCGTCGCCACCCATGGGCGGTCGGATTTTAAGCCTCAATAAGTACGTCAAAAAACTAGCCAAACTAAACAGGAAAAAAAATGCGATCTAAAGTGTCATGACGAAAACGCCTATGGGGGAATGGAAGAATAATTTAATCGACATGCCGGGGTCGCCCGAATACCAACATAAGGCGGCATGTAGGTAAGATTTTCACTTTTAGGAAGACAGTAACTGGGTTAACTAATACGCCTTCAAAGGGACGGAGCGGGAGGAGCAGGATTTCTCTATTTTTTTTGTCCATATTACTGTTGGCGACTCCTTATTCAGTAAGGAGACTTCGGGCATTATACCATGTTTTGGGGAGGTCTACGTCCTGCAGTGGAGTGCACGCCGATGATGATGAATACAATATTTCACTCTTTCGCTCACCGATGACGTACATCTGTTAACTACTACTAAGTCCAAATTCGAAAAACAGTTGAATTAGTAACCGACTTATTTTTAAATTACGACTGTATATAAAATAAACATTTATCCCACCAGCAGCTGGAGCTATCCTCCCTAGTGGGCGAGGGCGGCCTCCGGCGCGGGCTGTCGGCCCTCAACAGCTCGGGCTCCATCAGCGCGGCCGGCAGCCCGGGCGCCGAGCGCGCGCTGTACCGCCTCGTGGCCGTCGTCGTGCACGTGGGCGGGCCGAGGTCTGGACACTTCGCCACGTATAGACGGGGGAACGGGTTCGAGGCTAAGCGGTGAGAGTTACACTTATATTTAAGAATGAAAAGACAGCTATGTAATTCACTAAGCGACACCGTTCGATGCGCTCCCGGCTGAAATCACGGGTGTGTCAGCCTTAACATCGTTCGATGTTTAAGCCTCGTATTAATAAATCGCACTCAACTCTGAGCTCGATCTTGAGCGCGACCTTGAGGTGCTGTTTTGTATGAGAATGACATATCAAGTTCGCTCTCCAGATCGACCTAAGAATTGAGTGCGATTTATTAATACGAGCCTTAGTATTGTGCAGCGTTGAAATAGTTCTTACAGAATACCAAAAGTACTGTCACCGGTTACAAAACCGCTGCGATGTAGGCTTTTATGACATTTGCGCTTAGTGAATCGCACCTCTTCAGAAAGTAAATGAGACGTTTGATATTCACTAACTTCAAGAAGCATTTCTTCTCCTACCTTTTTATAGTACAATTAGTCTGAACAATGTTATTTTGAATCCCAGTCCTCAAGAGTAAAAAGTTAAGTAAAAATTAGCACTAGTAATTAGGACAAGGCCTCCAACGCTTCTGCTGCAAAGATGGGTTTTAAAATTCCCTACATTTGAAGTCATTTTACAATGAGAACTTCAGATTATGAGTGTTCGCCTGCAGATGGTGGTACACGTCGGACACGCTGGTGCACGAGGTGTCGCTGGCGGAGGTGCTGCGCTGCTCGGCCTACATGCTGTTCTACGAGCGCGCGCGACCCGACCACGCGCTGCACGCCACGCCCACCACGCACCACTTCTAGCCGCGCGCCGTGACGCAGGACACGCCCCCGCGACGCAGGACACGCCCTCCGAGTCGCTAGACACGCCCACCACACCGCTAGCCCCGCCCACCCAGCCACGCCGGCACTCCGCCCACCCCGGCACGAGCCAAAGTAACTCACTACCACTCTAAAGAAGTGCGCGAGTGGTACTTCAGATGTTCCAAGAAGCTGGAGACCGCCTACCCACTATCGGGATGATCAAAGGCTTGGAAAACACCAGGAGTGGAATGGAACAGATTGAATATATTTTATGTGTCGTGCAGAAGGGTTGATCGTCCCTTGCAATAAGTCCGTAAGTTCCACCTTAATATCACCGTTTTACTTACGTAATATAGTAATGTGCAAAAAGTAGTTTTATGTAGTCAAAACTGGTCAATCACTTTCTTGGCAGACCGCTCCACCTGGTGAAGTAAGAATTAGAAATATGAGCGGTGCTTCCTGGCAAAGTCTCCCTGAGTGAAACACTGTTTTCTATGGTGTAATAAGCGATTATCCATTAAATCCACTTACAAACTAATGTTCGATTTTAATATTGATATCTTGTCGGTGGCCTAGGAGTTTAAAAAGGATTTCCAGCAAATGATTATAAACACTCCATAGTACTCGAAATTAACCAAATTACGAATGATTAAATTTCTGGAGGTTAGGTCAAACAATAAATTGGTTAGTAAAATAAGTAATTTAATAAATCTTAGACGATGGTCGCGGTATGCTTAGACTAGTGGCCGATCTCACTGTAATGAACTGTTTTGATCGTTTTGCAAAACAGTTAATTATAGTCTTAATCAGGGTAAATTAATGTCATCGTGTACTTCCCTCTAAGAACGTCTTTTTAGACAATTCTATATCGTGCACATTTTTGCCATCACAGCTGGCTAAGAAAATTAAAAAGAGCTCTTTCGCAAAGGCGCAACATTTCGTCCTATTTTCACTAATTAACTATTTAAACTAGAAAGTATGACAAAGATTTCGGCTGTGTTATTCAAAATTTTTTAATCAAGTACTGACATAACTAAAATGAACAAACGTTATAAATATTTTATTAGAATGTATTTCGTTTTTTGTTATCACTATTTTCAGAACGTAAATTATTTACAGTAATTGGTTCAAACGGTGCGATGTTATATTCGTTTATTATTTTTTAACATTCGAGTTGTAAAGTCTATAGTAAAAGCAATTTACTGTCTATCTGGCCAATGGGCTCAGGGCAATGCCAGACAGTAATTTGTTATTGTTTGGAATTGCAACTGTCATGGTCCCATTAAAAAGCTTCCCTCCTACCATAACTCAACTACTTTTTGACTGTACCAAGAATTATTAACACTTTCTTCCGAAGGAAATGCTCATATTGATACTTTGAACAGTATTACGTAAGTGTGTAAATATTAATGTTTCAACATTCGATTTTAATAGATGTGTTTTCCCCAGATATTAAAACTAAGTGTGATGCAAGACTAAACTTTACAGCACGTTTCTAATTAATAGAGAGGCTATTTCGATAAAATTATTATATTTCCTGTAAAGTATGTTAATTTGACTGGATAATTGTGATTGTTATTTCTTACAATTATTGTTGTGGTATTGGAATAAAACATTCAAACCAAGTAGCTACCAACTTGTACTTAACAACTAAACTAAGAACCTGAAGAGCATCAGTGGTTCAACAATGATTTTAACATTAGAATGAATTTTTGTATGAGAGGCTTTTGCCTCCATGTGGTGTAGTAGTTTGACTTATTAATATTGTCCATTTAGAATTGACCTATATGAATGCATGGTTGTGCGTTGCGGTGGTTGTTAGCTGTTCGCAGCCAACCCCAGGTGGAAGATATTGTTAATGCAGCTAGATAAGAAATATGGAAATGCATAGGACCTTGGTCTGCCGCAGGTTATTGGCGTAAATAGTATGAAATAATACTTAGGCTTTGAAGTAAGGAATTCTGATCCCCATTTAGAAGAAAAAAAATCTTGTGATTATTGAATTTTAGTAGAGCACTTCATTGCTCGATGAAGTGAAATGCGACGTAATACAAAATTACACAGCATTGTGTATATGTTGTTAGTTGTGGTCAGACTATTGATTAGTCACCTTTTTCATCTTAAACATGAATAAGGTGGTGTAAGTAACTGTGAAGCGTCTCAAGATATTTCACCATAACAAAACAACACAAGTTTTGTAGGTTTTCCAAAACTTTTTGTCATGTTCTGGGATATGCACTTTTCCAATTACTATTGGATTTCCAATTACCAAATATATATTATAATATTACATTGATAGTCTATGTGGCTGTATCTGCCAAGTTTCAGTTCAGTTCATTTTGGAACTTTGTTTTTCTGTGTAGACTTTCACAGGATAATGTTAAGAAATACGAATTTTTCAAGAGTTCAAATGAAAGTTTATTATCATTACCACTTTTGTACTTCCTCACTATTTATTCTAAACTAAATTCCTCTATTTTTTAACGCATTTACTGACTCCGACATATCTATTAGAGCACTTAGAAGTTACAACGAAACTTAAATACGCATTTATTTTCAATCGATCGTTAATAAGGTAATTTCTTGAATAAGGAACTGTGTGCCATGTTAGGTATGGATGTAAATATTTTCCAATTTATGTGGGTATTCCTATGGCATAGATCATTGTTTCAATGGGAGTACAGGCAAAGGGAATGTAGTAGTGAGACTTCATTTAAAATAAAAGTTGGTATTTGTAACAAAATATTTGGATAAGATTTTTATGTAAATTAATATGCTTTGCTTTTTAGCATGGCCAAAACTAAGAACCTTTTCAATGCACATTAGTCTTTTGAATCTAATCCATTTCTATCATTGGGGAATATTTTTAGCCCGATTCTATTTGTAAAATGCTGTGAATTCCTACCGTTAGGATTATTTTTGGAATTACAATTTAGTAATTAGGAATAAGTTTGTAATGATTAATTATTATGCTTTTGATAGAGTCCACTGAATTTATAACCCGAGTCCGTTGATGAGATTGAGTTGTCTCTATTTTTTGTGTAATAAAGTTGAAGCTAAAGTTATGCGTAAAAAGGTACCAAATATATATCTGGAATTGTTCCAACATAAAGTATGAGATATGGATGGTTTTGCATTGAAGTGGAACTTGAGCGCATCTGTCTGAATTGCCATTTTAGTTTATTTAAGGTGTGCCTGCTGTAAAGGGAATTCAGCGAGACTTGAATATGTTTATAAAGCACTTTCCTACCTCTTTACTTTAATTATTTTTATTTACACTTGACTTGCAATTATTGTACTTTTATGTATATAGTGATCAGTAATTATAACCATATATTTTCTGTTATTGTGACTTGATTGAGTGAAATAAGTCAAATTGAATTGGGGCAATGATTGTGATTAACTTGTGTAGTCCAGGAATTTTAGATTTTATCTGCGGAATAATTCCTAGTGAGCTGAATTTTTGTATACACCTTTATTATGATATTGTAATGATGATGTGAAAAATCGACATTGATATCGTGCCGGCTAAAAAAGTTATAGGGGTCCAAACGTCACGAAAATCAGTTTTTCGCAAATATCTCGCGATCTATTTCTCAGAGGTCAATAATGTTTTCATAAAAGTTGTTCGTCGTAAAATTGTCTACAAAAAAGGACTCTTGCATTTTTCTGTACAATTAACCGTTTTTGAAATAGAGACTAGAACGCACTCACATATGGTATTGTATAACGTACGGCGCATACCAAGGCATAAACCCTATCGTTTGTTTTTTTCCCTTTTTCGTTTGTGTGTTTTTTGTTAGTATGATGATCTACATATAGAAATATAAAGGACTTGTAATACTAGTACAGTCAGGAAAATAGGAATATCAACTATAAAAAACTAAGTGTCAATTTTTTTTGTCACTTTATAACTCAAGAACGGGCTCATCGATCCAAACCAAATTTTCAGGGTTTGTACAGACTATTTAGTATATGTTTTATGTGAAGTTTGAACAAAATCGGTAGCTTCACTTTATACGTATCGAAGCACGTACCGGGCCGCTAGTAATGATATAGATATGCAATGTGAATTTTAGCAATTTTGATTCACGATCTGCGGAAAAAATCCTAGTGGGCTGAATTTTTGTACATATACGGCTTTATTATGATATTGTGATGGAGATGTGAAAAATCGACATTGATATCGTGCCGGCTAAAAAAGTTATAGGGGTCCAAACGTCACTGGACATAGCATATCTATATCATTACTAGCGGCCCGGTACGTGCTTCGCTACGTATAAAAAGAACAACCGATTTTGTTTAAACTTCACATAAAACATCTACTAAATAGTCTGTACAAACTCTGAAAATTTAGTTTGGATCGGTGAACCCGTGCTTGAGTTATAAAGTGACAAAAAAAATTGCCACTTAGTTTTTTATAGCTGATATTCCTATTTTCCTTACTGTACTAGTATTACAAGTCCTTTATATTCCTATATGTAGAACATCATAGTAACAAATAACACACAAATAAAAAAGGGAAAAAAGCAAACAATAGGGTTTATGCCTTGGTATGCGGCGTACGGTATACAATACCATAAGTGAGTGCATTCTAGTCTCTATTTCAAAAACGGTTAATTCTACAGAAAATTGACAACATTTAATTTTTTATAAGGTAGTATAATTCAAAAACCATTTCGAGATTTTCGCTAAATTGACACAGAAAAAATGTTTTTAATTTTTTTCATTCAGTAACTAAAAAGATATTTTGAAAAGTTTCCAAATTCAATGCTCGTCGGATCCACACACATTCAATCTTGGCCTCGCTTTGGCCATCGTGAATTAAAAAAAAAGAAACGTAAGTTTGACACTGTTTCTTGTCAAACTGACAGAAAACTGTGCATGTGTGTGTACATTTATCGTAGAGTGTTGCCGCATTGGCAAAACTCCTGGCCAATCGGGGAAAACCCATGATTTTAAATATTGCGAAAAAATTATAACTCAGTTGATGTACCAGATTAAATTTTATAGCTTTATGAAATCTTACTAAAACATTATTTACGTTAGTTTAAAGTACGAACTGGGTACTTAAGTGGCACTTTAGGTACTTGGACAACATTTTTCATGAATTTACCCTAGAGTCTCCTGGCAACATTTGTGTGAACTTCCGTCATTCAAGTTTATTTTTTTAAATAGCAAAGATAAAATGTTCGTTCATCCCATGACATTGACTTACGCTCTTTTAGAATAAGTCGTTTTTAAATAATTTATTTTGCAAAAAGGAAAGAAAATAAACGAAAAAGAAAAAATACGTAAGTTTTAGTTTTTGAAAATCTTTCAGAATAGAAAATAAAAACAGCACATGAAAAAATTTAAATGTTGTCAATTGCAAGAGACCTTTTTTGTAGACAATTTTACGACGAACAAATTTTGTGAAACCATTATTGACCTCTGAGCAATAGATCGCGAGATATTTGCGAAAAACTGATTTTCGTGACGTTTGGACCCCTATAACTTTTTTTGCCGGCACGATATTAATGTCGATTTTTCACATCATCATTACAATATCATAATAAAGGTGTATACAAAAATTCAGCTCACTAGGAATTATTCCGCAGATCGTGGATAAAAATTGCTAAAATTACTGGACTATGTGGGGTGATATTTCATTTGTATGTGCCTAAATGTGTGAATATTTATAATCTGTGCCTCACGTCTATTCTTAGTGGATGCAATCAATAAATAAATGATTGTCTTTTGTTTATAATAATAATTAGCACAAAGTTTACTGCTTGTTTCCTTAAATGCTTAAAGCAGGTGGAAAATTGTATTAATTTTTACAAGTGTCACAAAATTCTGTTTTGATATCAATAAAATTTGTTAACTTTATATGTATTTGCTACTTTTTGTAGTTGAGTTATTGATGAACAAAGTTCTAATATCGTTGTTAGCACAACATTATTTGAAATTAGTTATTTTGTTGCTAATGTTTGTATGATAATGGTTGAGACTTCCAGAGCAACTCTTGTGGCAATGTAGATAGGGAAGACTTTGTGTTGAAGAAATGTTTATAATAAATATTATTGTAAGGATATGAATATTTTATTATTAAATCAGACCTGACCTGGTTCTAGCCAGTTTCATCGCAAGCAAGTTTAATATGATATAATATTGATAATAAAACCTAAAAGTTAGGCATTACATTAATGTCAATGACTCCTAGAGATTAAATACCTAATAATGAGTCATCTCTTGATATGAGGTGTTATGCAATATGACATGCAGAATTTTAAACAAAATATATATTTTTACATCATTTAATGTAACTTACTTTACAAAAACAGGTCAGTAGACACATTGATTTTAACATTGTGCAATCTTCTTGACAGATACACAATAACATTCAACTTCTTCATAGAGTATCAAAACAAATTGTAATAAAGACATAATTATCACATAAGTTTTGGTGTATTTAAAGTAATAGCAGACGTTATGACATACTGTCAATGAGAGAGGCGCGCATCGTCGATGTGATCGCTGTAGGTTTAGCATCATTCAATTTAAATACACTTTCTATTACTGAAATTTCTGTCGATGTAGTGTCCATGCCACAGAATGCGCACCAATCATTAACCACCATGCCTGCTGCGATGACTTCACTGCCTCTGTTGACTGTGCCGGCGACGAGGGGGACCTGCAGCAGCGACGACAGCTCGTCCTGGTCCTGGATTGTGGTCTTGGGGTGCACGAGGCCGCCTCTGTTGCTGAGCGCGGCGTAGGTGCCGACGAGGACGTTGCCGGCCACGGTCTGGCGGAACACCTCCACGTCGAGCGTGTCGGCGAGGATCTCCTCGGTGTCGCGGTCGAGGTCGGGGTGCACGAGCGCGACATAGTCGTTGCACGCGATCACGTTGCCGAGCGCGCTCAGCCGCTCCTCCACCCGCTGCACCTTTACGTTGTCCGGCAGGCTGTTCCGGATGTGCTGCAGCTCTGTGTCGGTGGTGGCGGACGGCACGATCAGCCCGTTTTTGTTGGCCACGGTCATGCGCCCGATGATGCGGCACCCGGCGATGCTCGCGTGCACCACGGGGATGGTCTCAGCGAGCTCGGCCTCGAACACGCTGTAGAAATTTTCGGAGCCGCCGATTGCGACGAGGCAGTACGAATTTGTTAATTTACTGAACACTCCCACTTCATTATTATTTTCAAATTGGACACGAACCGCCATAATGAGACTTTACACTGTGTATCTGTGATTTCAGACTATTTCACAAGAGTGGATAAAAGACTTCACGTGGGGAAAAGAAACACTACAAGCGACCAAGAGTCAAGTCAAACGATATTTGACGTTTTGCAGAGGTGCGCAGCAGAAGAAATACATAAATAAGTATAATTACTCGATTAACTTAGTTTGAACGATTCAATCTTTCAATCGAAATAATCAAAAAAATCTTTATTCTTTTGAACAGCCCTTATGAAAACAAATTTTGGTTTATAATTTCGTAGGTAATTTATTAAGATATAATTATTTATTTATTTATTTATTTCATAATTTCTTAAACTCCAAGTTTTCTCATAATGATTTAATTTCTATCTAGAATCAATTGAACAGTTGATTACTCGACATTAAGTGACAACACTAATGCGCATACCTAGACAACGTGCGTCATCTTCCGTCACCTTGACGTTCAGGGTGCGTTCAGTTCATATTTTTTTTATTGGCCACCTACGATCTAGCCTCTTTCTTATAAACAAATCAATTAAAGCATATTATCATAATAATACATAGTAATTCTTATAAAAAATATTTTCATCTTTGATTTAGAAATCAAAATGATATATACCTTTTTATAAGCATAAATAACTTTTAATAGCGATTGTGAACTTTTTGCAATCACCTTTATTTTATTGTTTGTCAAATATGACGTTCATTCATTTATAAAAACCGTTTCATACAAAATTTTAAAACCCAAAAAATTTATACAAAATGTCTCTGCGGCCGTGATGAAAAATGCGCAGATTTGTTGCGCTTAACTGCTTGGTGGACTCCAGCGAAGTGGAATCCTTTCCTAGCGATGCAATCCACAACTTAAGAAACGCTGTGTTGTACCCTCCTTTCTATAAGCCAAACATTCGGCAGGCGCTACAGAGGGTCAATTTCACTTACCACAGAACCTGCAGCTTTTCTGATCTTATACGGGTAAGTAACCTATATGAGGGTACTCTTATATAACTAGTCAACTAAAAACAAGTAGAAAGTAAGCCACCAGGCATCAAGTTTCTGGTTTGTGGTGATTAAGATTATTCTAAATTGTTAGAGATATAATGGATGGTGTTTTCATTGTATCTTAAAAATTATTCAAATTCTTTGATAACAATACTTAGCCTTTTACGATGATTTATTGCAACGCGAGTCTTTATTATGACATACAAAGATGCACGGTATGACCGGAAACAGTTCCAATTATCCACTTGATTCTTATCGCTCTCCACCAATCATCGACCGCGCTTTTAGGCGCGAATCCCGCGCTCCGCTCGTTGCGGTGCTTTCGGCGATGAAAGCGACACGGCTTCCCCAATCCGCCGCCATTAGCCGCAACTGACCGCGACGGGCGATTCCGTCTTTCGAGCAAACTTAATGCAATAAATTCGTCAGGTTCAAGTTACGTTCTATTTCTAAGTTAGTAATTCAATGGTTCGCGCAACTGTGTGCAGGAATGCAACGTTGTGGAAGGCGAGACGCTGCTCATGTTCTGGGGCTGTGACCGCTCCGAGAGCAGGTTCACAGTCATGTCGGCGTCAAGTTGTTCCTCCGTCCATGCGCCGGTGAGTACACCTTTCTTCCCTATTTCTTCTATATTACATATTTCAATAGCCTTCAAAAATAAAACTCTTTATTTCAAGGCTAAAAGATTGGCCGTTTAATACCTACCTACATTTAATATTTCTGGTAATTAATCTTGAAAAATATATCACAGTATACTTACGAGTAGGTAATTAATAGTGACCGCCAACGCATTTGTAAGCTACAACATACCCTCACCTAACTTTTTTGTCTGGTTTTTGCCCCGTAATGGACTTCCTTTACCGTAGTAGATACTTACCTACCCTCATATAAATGAATACCAAAGATGCTCCCTATTTCACAAGTGTACCTCCCAAAGCGTCAAAAATTCACCTTACTCTTGACCTAAAGTAAAATACGTCAGCGGGATGAGTTGTCCGATTCAAAAATTGCACTAGGACAACTCAGACCGCGGTCTGAGATCGAGCGGTCTGAGTTGACCAAAGCCTCAAAATTTAGCTTATCACGTAATTCTGCATGTTTGCGCTCTTTTTATATTTTGTTAAGCTGTGTGTGCACGCTTTTGCGATATATTCTTGATCGCATGTATGTTTCTTATCTTTCATATGGTTTATTTGAATGTATTCTGCTGTGTATGCCTAATGTTATTATTACATATTATTATTATTAGGAACCTAATGTTAAATAAATAAATACATAAAGTCTCTCTGAGCAGAAAACAAAGGCTAAAACTTAAAAATATTAAAGTATCAGGCTATTAATGTCCCACTTCGGGGTAAAGGTCTCCATCATTTGAAATCATATTGTTTTTGTTAAAAAGTTGTGTTTAAACTTAATCACCACGCTTAGCGTAATGCGGGTTGGCGATCACAAATCCGGGCTGTGTTCAGAAAAACGAACACAAATTTTTGCCTGTCCCGGGAATCGAAACCAGGACTTTGAGATCACGGCCCGGTACTTACACCACTAGACCATCGTGGCGTTAAACTTTTAAGTTAAAAGAAATTCGAAGATCTAGAAATAGGTAAGACCTTTTATATTTATTTAATGACAGGGTAGTACATTGGGCGAGTAAATCAGTTTCCGCGAGTGTCGTAATCCTACGTGTCGTCAAAATAGTATTTTACTTTTTTTTGAACATAATTAATCAAATCGATAGACCTTTCCGTTTGCTTGCATCAGAGATGAGGATTACAGCTTGACGTTCAAGCCATAATCCTCAGTAACCTATAGCTATAACGCCGAAACTATAATGCTACTATTTTTTTTACTGGTGGTATTATTTAGTACTATTTTTTTGACATTGTCATAATTCGCTTTCATTAAGGGATAAGGGGAAGGGAGGAATTTCAAATATGAGGATTACAGCTTGAATGACACCTAACCGGGGGAATATTGTGTTTGTTTTGTCAATCACCTTACTGCTGTCATCAGGCTGCCTGGTCATCGTGGTGGTATATATGAACTGTTAAGTGTGTAACCGTTGCAGCCGAGCGCGCAGAGCAGCGGGCGCGACTCGCGCGAGCTCCGCTCCACGGCCCAGCAGACCGACATCAGCTGCCGCACCTCCCCGGGCATCGCCACGCCAGGTATGCCATTCAAAACTTTATGAACTAAATACATAGTTTCAGGCTAACTTATGATAGGTATGTCGTGTGAGATGTGTTTGCTACAAACTATGTAGTGGAGTGCCGTAAGGCATAAAAATGGTCAAACCTCGGAATCCAGGGCCAGTCAATGAATCTGAATAAAAACTTTGAAAATATGTTTTTAATAGTATATAGAAAAATGTTAAAAAAAATTTTTTACGCGCTCTCAATTTTTTTTTTTTTATAAACAATTATTAATTTTTTGGAGTTTTTGTTAGCTCTAAGGCAAATTATTTGCATATATCCACGTTCAAGACGTACAGGGGCCTTGGTTAAACGAAGATATTTATTAAAATATAACTAGCGGCCGCCCGCGACTTCGTCCGCGTGGATATCGGTTTTCATTATACGAATGTTTTTTCCCGCTAACTCCCGTTCCCGTGGGAATTTTGCAAAATCCTTTTGCAA
This sequence comes from Nomophila noctuella, assembly GCA_958496325.1. Taxonomy (NCBI): domain Eukaryota; kingdom Metazoa; phylum Arthropoda; class Insecta; order Lepidoptera; family Crambidae; genus Nomophila; species Nomophila noctuella. Next base: position 15,253,446 of record OY292492.1, read on the forward strand.
GTAAGCATTAAGTTTACTAAGGGACATGCATGCAAAATTTCAAGCGTCTAACTTAAGTAGTTTAGATTTTTCATACAAACTTCCACCCCCCCATTTCAGGGAAGTGGGGGGTTGGAATGGGTCAAAAGATAGCCTATGTTACTCTCCATCCCTTCAACTATCTCCACTTAAAAAATCACGTCAATTCGTCGCTCCGTTTTGCCGTGAAAGAATTAATTTTATCTGTAATAAATTATATGTGCAGAGTAACATCAATGTTAATTATTAGATTATCTAAAAAAAATACGGCAAAACAGAGCGACGAATTGACGTGATTTTTTAAGTGGAGATATTTGAAGGGATGGAGAGTAACATAGGCTATCTTTTGACCCATTCCAACCCCCCACTTCCCTGAAATGGGGGGGTGGAAGTTTGTATGAAAAATCTAAACTACTTAAGTTAGACGCTTGAAATTTTGCATGCATGTCCCTTAGTAAACTTAATGCTTACTTGCAAAAGGATTTTGCAAAATTCCCACGGGAACGGGAGTTAGCGGGAAAAAACATTCGTATAATGAAAACCGATATCCACGCGGACGAAGTCGCGGGCGGCCGCTAGTTATATTTTAATAAATATCTTCGTTTAACCAAGGCCCCTGTACGTCTTGAACGTGGATATATGCAAATAATTTGCCTTAGAGCTAACAAAAACTCCAAAAAATTAATAATTGTTTATTAAAAAAAAAAAAAAGTTGAGAGCGCGTAAAAATTTTTTTTTAACATTTTTCTATCTACTGTTAAAAACATATTTTCAAAGTTTTTATTCAGATTCATTGACTGGCCCTGGATTCCGAGGTATAAACCTTACGGCACTCCACTAATGGAGATTTAAAGTTTTTTTTAATCTTAAACTTTTATAGGACAGGATTTTGACGACCCGCTTGGTGTAATGGTCAAGCAAGATGTTGCCTATTAAGCAAGAGGTCGCGGGTTCGATTCCCGCACAGGACAAACATTTGTGTGCATGAACATGTCTTTTTGTCCTGGTCTGTGTATATGTATCTATTTAAGTATATTTGTAATACCACTGTTGATTCTGATGTCTGTAACACAAGACTTAAGCTACTTAACACGGAGTCAGATCAATGTATGTGGTGTTGTGAAATATTTATTATTTATTATATTTTTTAATTCGTTTACCGAAAAGTGCCTTAGAGCGATGATGGCCTAGTGGTACGGACGGCGGCGCCTCAGATACATGAGATCCGCAGTTCGAATCCGGGCACACACCTCTGGATTTGTGCCATGCCATTAGCTTGGCGGTGAGGGAAAACACCGTGAGGAAACCTGCACATTCAGTGATTTCTGACTTTAGTTCAGTTAGATCTGAATGTGTAACCATGATCCAATCTGTCTGGTTCCCCTGTATGGGTTACGAAGGTCTGATGGCAGTCGCTTCACCAGAATTGCCCAATCCTGGATCATGGTCAAAGCGGAACCCGCATAGAAACGGGATAAACGCTAGGAAGAAGAAGTTTACCGAAAAGTAGAGCCTAGAGTAATCGGTCCATTTCTTCTCGTGGGTATGGTAAGATGCAACCGTATGATATATTCCGGGTAGGTGGACACTAAGCGTACCCTTATGTTTTATCTGTAACTCAAAAAAATGCAGTCATCCATCAGTCTGCCTAGTGTAGTGTCTATAGGCACTCCCAGGAAGGTCTTCCAGCAATGAACTGCAATAATGTTTCGTGCCATGTGCAGCCACCCCGAGCGAGATCGAGGAGCAGCGTGCCCTGCGCGCGCGCATCGCGGACTCGCTGACGTTCTCGTCGCCGGCGTCGTCGCTGCTGCAGCCGGCGCCGCGCTCCATGTCCATCCTCGGCTCCGTCTGCGCGCTGCTGCTGCACAAGCAGGTCAGACACACTGCTGTACTGGCACTGCCCGCCTCTGCAGATTACTGCAGAGGCTTGATTTCCTTGCGTGCTTGTCACGTGTATATTTTTGTTGCTGTCAGTCTGCTGTCAGCATGTATAATTTTGAATTTAAGTCTCATTGTGCTTTCAACTCATGTGCCACTATTCGTGATCGATACTCGTAGGGCTCCTCCGCCGGCCCCAAAGAAGTGTCGAGCTTCACCGGCAGCCGGCACTCGGACAACATCTGCCGCATCTGCTTCGGCGGCGAGTCGGCGGAGCGGCTGGTGCGGCCGTGCTCGTGCCGCGGCACCATCGCCGCCGTGCACCGCTCCTGCCTCGAGCGCTGGCTGCTGCAGGCCGCCACGTCCTACTGCGAGCTCTGCCGCCATCACTACATCGTTACGAGGAGTCACAAGTGAGTTGCGCTTTTAGCCCATTCAGTTCCCGCCCATCCATAGGCGGGCATAAGTACTATAGTTATTTATAGTAAAATAATACCACTATTCAAATCAGGAGAAAAAAGTGACCCTTCAAATTACAGACCAATTTCGATTTTACCAACATTAAGTAAAATATTTGAAAAAATTATATTCAATCAGCTATTGCTTCATTTTAAATTGAATAAGTTATTACATACTAATCAGTATGGGTTCACTAGAGGGAAATCCACCACAGACGCGGGAGTGGCACTGTTAAAACACATTTTTGACGCCTGGGAAAATAAGCAAGATGCTATAGGTATCTTTTGCGATTTGTCGAAGGCATTCGATTGCGTTGATCATCAGACATTGTTGATGAAGTTGCGGCATTATGGTATTACTGTCGACTCGCTGAATCTGATACAGTCGTATCTATCAGACAGAATTCAAAGAGTAAATATCAATGAGGTAGACTCAACAGGAGCTCCTCTAATTATGGGCGTCCCCCAAGGCTCGATATTAGGCCCTTTGCTTTTTTTAATTTATATAAATGATCTTCCTTATTATTCAGAAAACCTTTGCGAAACTGTTTTATTCGCAGATGACACCTCTTTAATATTCAAAGTTGACAGACATAAAAATGTATTTGACGATGTGAGTAACTCGGTCTCGCTCATTGTTCAATGGTTTACAGTTAACAATTTATTATTAAATGCTAAGAAAACGAAATGTGTACAATTTACAATGCCTAATGTGCGACACGTTATTCCTACTATTGCCATAAATGGGGAACCTGTCGAGATTGTCAACTCAACAGTGTTTCTGGGAATAACACTCGATTCTAAATTGCAGTGGGGCCCTCATCTTACTGCTATAGCAGGGCGACTTAGTTCAGCTGCGTATGCAGTGAGGAAAATCAGAAATCTGACTGATGTAGAAACAGCTAGGTTAGTTTACTTTAGTTACTTCCACAGTATCATGTCGTACGGGTTGCTTTTGTGGGGCTCGGCTTCTGACATCAATAATATATTTATACTGCAGAAGAGAGCTATCCGTGCTATTTATGGCCTCAAAACTAGGGATTCTTTAAGGGAAGTATTTAAGGAGATAAATATATTAACTGTTCCATCTCAATTCATCCTTGATTGTGTCATGTATGTTCGCAAAAACATCGAACAGTTCTCAAAAAAGTCGGATTGTCATAGATTTAACACAAGAAATAAGCATAAGCTTGCTATCCCTAAGATTAGACTTCAAAAGATTGGAAATTCGTTTATAGGATTAAGTATTAAATTATTTAATAAACTCCCTCTAAAAATTGTTAACTTACCCTTACATCAGTTTAAGTCTCATCTAAAATCTCGTTTAATGATGAAAGGGTATTATAGAGTTGAAGATTACCTGAGTGATGGAGAGCTGTAGATATTGGTGGCGCTGGCCGTCTTGCCATTTCTGCTTACTTGTTTAAGTAAATTTCTATGTTAATTATCCAATGTTTCCTTAAAAATGTATCTAATTTACTTTGGTATTGTTGCAAATTTATTTTATAATTAATTGTTGAAATTGTTTATTTAAATTTATTATTTGTTAATGTGCCAACACTCTGTCCTACAGTTACCCCTTTTTATATTTTTTTATTGTTTTTAGATTCTTCAATATTTTACTCTCTGACGGTTGGCCTGCTTGAGTCTTAGTAGTCATGCTCACTTAAATGTCCCTGGGGTGGTGGCGCTATGTGGCGGGTCATTTCATTCCCTCTAAGATGGTTGAGTGAGGTGATGGCTGACACATACGTCATACTTGTGAACAGGTGCCACCTTTGGGGACTGGTCGACTAGGACGCAACCAGTCCAGAATAAATTAGATTTTAATTTTAATTTATATTGACAGTAGACTGTATGACTCAGTGACAGCTATTTGATGCATTATTGTAGACACATTATTGTAAAAATTATGGCGTTTAAAAAGAGCAACTGTCGAGTTTCTTGCCGATTCTTCTCGGCAGAATACTGCCTTCCGAATCGGTGGTCGAGTCATTGCTACTGTAATTTTTTTTGACGATTCATAAGTGCTTATATTAAGCCCAATTGAATAAAGAATATTTTTATCTTTTTTTTTTTTTTATAGGTACTTACAAGCGGTCTGAAACCTTTTTCATAGTAGGGCTGCTGCTTAAGTAATGAATGGTCCAAGTATTTAGATGAGATCTCAGGAAATATGTTTATCTACTGTGTATTTCGGCAATCCCCCCCCCCCAATCCATTGAAGAGCTCGATGGCGCAGTGGTTAGCCCACTCGGCATACGGTTGCTAAGTCAAGCAACGTTCGCAAATGTCGGTCATCGGATGGGTGACCGAAAAATTTAATCTCGAGCTCCTCCGTGCTTCGGAAGACACGTTAAGCCGTTGGTCCTGCGCCTGATCTCTCTATGGTCGTGTCAGATTGCTGTCCCACCGAATTATGAGAGAGCTGTGTTTACTCACTCATTTGTGCACTATAATATATCCTGTGTACCTGGCTGATCGTAAGGTCGGCCGCCATGGCCGAATACGGCCGGAGGCTATTATTATTATTGTGGCGATCGGTTCGGGCATACGGTTATTACGGTGTACGTACTTAGGTTGCATTTTCAACTTGTTATTGGTAGTTTTTGAAGCGTATGTGTGTGTGCGCACCGCGCAGATGGTCGTGGATGCGGTCGCTGGCGGAGTGGGCGTGGTCGGGGCGCGGGCGCGCGCTGGCGTGCGACGCGTGGCGCGGCGCGGCGCTGGGCGCGTGCTCGGTGCTGGGCACGGCGCGCGCGCTGCACGCCTGCGACGCCGTGCTGCAGGCGGGCGCGCGCCGCGGCGGGGGCGCCGCCCTGGCCGCCAACCTCTTCTCCTCGCTGCTCATCGGCATCATTGGTGAGTGTCACCTGCGACGCCGTGCTGCAGGCGGGCGCGCGCCGCGGCGGGGGCGCCGCCCTGGCCGCCAACCTCTTCTCCTCGCTGCTCATCGGCATCATTGGTGAGTGTCACCTGCGACGCCGTGCTGCAGGCGGGCGCGCGCCGCGGCGGGGGCGCCGCCCTGGCCGCCAACCTCTTCTCCTCGCTGCTCATCGGCATCATTGGTGAGTGTCACCTGCGACGCCGTGCTGCAGGCGGGCGCGCGCCGCGGCGGGGGCGCCGCCCTGGCCGCCAACCTCTTCTCCTCGCTGCTCATCGGCATCATTGGTGAGTGTCATCCGCTACCCTACCTATAGCTACGTACCTACAGCACACTAATCTCAAGCTACTGGTGCTGACTGAGCATGACATTATGTCATGGTAAAGACTTGGCATCGAGGCAAATGACCAACCAATCTTTTACCTGTGCGTATACTTATTTAAGATTTTCATAATTCATATTGTCTATTTCTTTTCATTCATCCAACTTCAAGCTTTCTTCCGATCTAGACTACCTCACCAAATGACTATTCAAAACTTGGGAATGATATTAATATTTATTTAATGCAGGATGAATCACAGATCCTTTATTTATTATGGGTTTGACGTCGTTTCACATACTTACGAATTATGCAGCCTATGTAGATAAATTATATAGTGCATAAAGATGATTTTTTAAATCATTATTAGTTTACATATCGGCTTTTAAGTAACTTAATTTCCGTCATTCCACCAAAGCCGGCGCCTTTCCTTCCACAGCACTGGAGGCGCCGCCGCGAGGGTTTACCCTGGGAGAGGTGGCTCTGGCATTCGCCTACCTTCTGTTATTGCGCGTCATCAAATAGTGCCTTGGTGTAGGTAGGTATTTCATCGTTGACCGCTTTGGATGTACTAGAAACATGCACCATTACGTACTTAAGTTTTTTGATTAAGTTTTTTAACGGTTTATTTGATACCTACCTACCTACATCTCTTGCTTTTGTAGCCTTTCATGCTACTGACGAATGTAAAGGCAATGTTTAACATTACCTAATAATTTTATCAGGAAAATATTTTTGGTAATCTAGGTAGTATATTATAAATAGAATCCTGAAAGGGCTTGTTTCGAGTCATCCAAAGCGGTCGCGTCGGTGGCGCCGCCAGTGTTTCACGTCCCCCAACAAATTATTTATGAGTCCAGTTTAGTCTGTCTGACCGCAGGCGCGCTGAACGGTCTCCTGACCACGTGGATGCTGCTGAAGATCCAGGAGCACCAGCTGTCGTGGCAGGCGTGGCGCGACAGCACCCTGCACGTGCGCGTGACGCTGGACGACGAGCCGCCGCCGCCGCCCTCGCCGCGCTCGTCCGCCGCCACCGTCGTCGCCGGCGCCGCGCCCACCGCCGACCGCAGCACCAACGTCGCCGACCCCTTCATGGTCGCGTTGCCCTACACGCTGCCCGACCCCTAGCAGATACTCCGCTACGTTCCCAAGAAACCACCGAAGGAAGTTCGAGGTACATGGTGGTGGGCATTGCATGCTTTTTTCGAAGAGGAACGATTTGCGATTCGCTACGAGCCTTCCGAAGCATTTTAAGAAAGAATTCTCGTAGTGCTAGTTCCTGATTGCCTCGCTACTGTTTTCCGAGCTACTTAGACCTTGCAAGCTTTGCCCGGTCCCAAAGATTTAGAAACCGCAGTAACATTGAGAGCCTGTCAGAGTTGGCCAACAGTGACTAGGCGTCATGTCGGCGATGTTCCTGTACCTGGCGGCCACCACGTGCGCCTGCTGCCTGCTGCTGCTGTCGCTGCTGGCCGCGCGCCGCGTGCAGGGGAGCCCCGCGACCCAGTGAAACCACTCATCATTGTTAATCATATTTATTTCATTATCAATATAAATTAACATAATAATAATATCAATTTCATAAAAATCAGTAGGCAATTACTTCAAGCTGTTATTATTGTCAAATGTAGTAGTCGAGTAGCAGATATGAAAATTGTTAAAATCGTAATAAAGTCGGTACTCGGTACCCCGTGCACGGATGCCACTTCCTTATGTGAACGAATAAGACAAAGCGATCCTTGCGGCTGAACGAAAACGATAGCGAAAATTACACGTATAAAAATCTACAGACTATGACCTAAATCGATCGGTATAGTTAGTCAACTTACGAACTAGTATAAAAAGAAATCACATACATCTTGAGATTATACAATAAATAGGAGGACTGTATACGAGACTGCGCGTGGAGAAACGACGAGTCGGGCGGACACTGGCAATAAACATCTGACAAACATTTAACAAACAAACAATATCAACAACATACGCTCTTTGGGCTTCGCGGCCTACTTCGCCGATAACATACAAAACAATATAATTTTTGTGACTTTAGCGTTCAACTACTTCTATCTAACGCCCTGAGAGCGAGGACGACCGACGCTGACACTTCAACATTACACCAGCAGCGTATTCGTATAATTTGACGCGAATTGGTTAGACTTATTCCTTGGAAAATATGAGTGGATCACCAAATATACAAAATGTACAATTTAGTTGTAACTTTTGATTACACATCTCATCAAGACGTCAACGAAATAACTAAATTTCTTTTCTCATTTTTGACTAGTGCAGTCTTGAGCAAGAAACACAACCAAAACTTGCAACTTCTTAGCCAGCTGGTGTCATATTTCAGTGTCAATGCGTCATTGGGATCAGTTATTTCAACACATTGCAGACCACTTGTGATTTAACGTCAATAGTTACGATTGATCTTGATCTCATATTCTACGCAAGTATTCAGGATAGGCATCATTATATCCGAAATAAAGTCCGCATTTAGAACAAGAGACTGTCAATTCCTATCTGATGATAGCAAGAGCTAGCAAGGATACTGTATAAGATTCAGTGTTTCTTGCAATGTGTTGAGATGACTGACCCCTTGTTGGGACGGGTGCGGCTAGGGCTGGTCCTTGAACCGGCGATGGATGGACTGCACGTAGGTGAAGACGCACTTCCAGTCCGGCTTGCGCATGGCCACCATGTCGTCCACGTCCAGGAGGGGGTAGATGCCCGCCTTCTCACTGGAAACGAACAAGATGATTGATTTAGTTATATTTTTGTTTAGTAGAGAAAGATATGGATTACGGGACTGGATTGATATTTCTGCTAGCATTTTAACGTGCGATCAACAGCTTGCTGAGAAGAAGTGAGAAACTCGATAAATAACATAGTTAATTTTTAAATAAATATTTAATGACACGAGTAAATTAATTTTACCGCGAGGAATTCAATTTACTCGTGTCATTAAAATTGTTTATCAGCCTATACTTGTAGGACCACAAGCGATTCAAGTTCTTGGTGGTTCTAATCCATAATTAATAAGTTTTACAATAACATATGACTCACTCAGCAACTTTGAAGGCGAGCGTGAAGTTGTGCCGGCGTTTCTCGGGCGTGAGCTTCCCGTAGTCGAACGCGTTTGGCATGAAGTGGTGCAGCAGCGCGCAGAACGCCAGCCCGTCCGCCCAGCTCGTCGAGAAGTTCTCCAGCTTCACATTCTACAACGGATAACTTGGCGTTTTACACATTTGCACATCTTAGGTAGGTGAATATGACTAGGACGCAGCCCGCGGATTGCGGGTTGCGGACTGTTAATTTTTTTGTGGGCTGTTTTGATATCAATAAAAATATTAATTGGTTGTTCGCTTGGTGATCTTTGTCTTTATAATGATGTTAGTCATCAAATAATAAAAATCAATTGCAACAATTTGATCTCTAGTATTGTAAATTAAATAGTTCCATCAGAACACATTGTACATGCGCAGACCTTATATCATACATTCAGCAGGAGAAATTAATAAAATACAAGGGTGTTTCTTTGATTTCACCATAATTCATTTCAATTTCTTTTTTATCTAACTAAAGGATCTACTTATATGTGATATTAATTTTATATACATGACTCTGGTTCGTAGTTGTAGGGTGCTTTATAATTGCTGTGCCTACGGGTATTTGGTGATTAATATACATCTCGTGTTTGAGTGTTCAACAAGGACTATTTACACATAACGCCCATTTTACATACCTGAATATATAAAAATATCCTACAAGTTTTAGTTAATCGTCACAAAAGTCCATGCAGTTTATACAATGTCTCTTATTTGTTTTGTCATGTCATGTGTTAGATATTTCGAAAAGTAATCAAAACCAACACATGCGTGGAAAAAATCGGTTTACGTTTTCCGTTTGTTAATTGATCTTATTGGACCAAATCACACAATTAATTAAATATTTATACGGTTATAACTTTTTTAAGATTAGGTAATAAAAATGTTTTATGAATTTTGGTAATACATTTTATGTGACGTGTTAAATTTCCAGTTTACATAATAGAAACATAAACGGACGAAGTGATAGTAATGTGAAAAAATATATTATTTGTTACATAGTTATATTATACGCATAGAATATATACAGAAAAATAGCGCAGCCAATTTGAAGCGTCAGGTAAAGCGTGGTATATGGTGGTGGTGACGGCGCCGTGTTAATGCTCGTTGCGCGTGCGCAGCGGCGCGTCGCATGCTGCAGACTGTACCGACAGCGCGTCCAATCCAACGTCCGCTACATCCGTGCGTCCTTGCACTCCAAACAAATGCATATCTTTCTAGCATTAAAACTTTGCTTCAATTTATCGTGAGCTACGGCTTCTTTCAGATAGTGGTAGGGTGCGAAAAATGTGCATTTGTTATTAGGAAACGTTTTATTAACACCCCATTAAGTTCTGTTATATGTCAAATGGTATCGGTTTTATACAAATACTATAAACTCTAGCTCATGTTGTTACAAAGAAAAAAAACCAAGTGATATACAGCTTTTGTGTATGTAGATGTTTGCTTATGTTTTAATAACACATGTGTGAACATAGTGGGGCGTTTCCAGTGCAGGACGGTGGTGTGAAGTGTACCTCGTAGTCCCGGGTCTTGTCGCGACACCACTGCAGCAACCGTTCTTTAATAGTGAGCGCGCTGGCTTGCAGCGCGGGGTCCGTGAACTTGAAGTAAGGCTGCGACGGAGAGCTCGGGCTCTGCGGAGTCTTGGGCGAGCTACAACCGGAGGCGAGGGTTAGTCTCGCGGTGACCGCAACTCGGACTCTGTTAGTCTCCAAGTCTCTTCCGCGTATTAGTACGTGCGCTGTCATGTCGAGTGCCTGACGCGTGTGCGAGTTATGGACGATGTCGCTTTGTTATTTACAAGAACAGAACGCGTGCTGCTTCGTGTAGTCTTGGGATGCTACGATTCAGCCGAGCATTTATTGGAATGTATCAATATGATTTGTATCCAGAACAAGTATACACATGTAATTAACAGTTACTTATTTGTTTATTGGGTTAATGCAAGTATATACTTATTCGTTCTTAATGAGTATAATATCGTTGCAATGAAGCGAAGTATTATACTAAACTTGTTATTATAATTATTATAAATTATAAATATTTATTCGTAATATTTACTTGTATTTATCCTTATTCGAATCCACAGATATCGCTGCCGAAATAAATAAATACATTGTACTAAATATGAAGCGGAAAGGTAAATAAATATATTAAAAAATAAGTAATACTGATATTATGTAGGTAACTACCTATATTGTAGGTTTTTTTTTTCATAATTTTTCGTTGGTTATGTATTGTTTATGATCCGATGGTAGTTTAAATTGAAAAGTATAAATTCTGCCGATGTTTAAAACGGAAAGCTTGCTGGTGACTTACTTGGGACTGTTGACGGAATTTTGTTTCTCGAGCTGCCGGAATTTGGCGAACGGCGACACTGGCTTGGGCGCCGGTCGGGTCATGCTCTCGATCACTGCGCGCATGGAATAACAATTGATTTGAGAATTAGTTCTCAAATATTATCACTTAATATTCATAATTTTGCTTCATAAAACTTTCCATTTTACCTTTCGAAGTTTTAGTGGTAGTGCTACTGCTAACGGTTTTTTCCGACGAGTCCCTCCTCACGCTCGATGTCACAGTGGTTACTTCTTCTTCCTCTGTAAACAGATTTCACCGATCAAAATATTGCACGACGAACGCTAGCGGCACTAACACTAACTCGGAAAACGAACAGCAAGACATATAAATGATACTTAAAAGCTATTAGTCAAAATAACACTGTTATAAGGGTCGGTGAAATGAATACAGATGTTACACAACATATTTACATCGACGTGAGGGTGAAACAACGGCCCCCGGGGGCGAGGCGGGGCGGGGGCGACACGGGTGACGGGGGGCATGCGACGGACACGGGCGGGGCGCGACACAAGCGTTAGGCAGCCCACACACACACGACTCACGCGCGTCTCGCTCGTCTCCCGCTCCTAACTAGTGGAATGTGCGCGCGGCGCTACGCGAGCGCCGACACCAGGTCCTCGAACGCGTCGTCGGCGTTGCTCTCGTCGAGGAACTGCAGCTCCGAGACCGTCGGCATCGTGCGGCTGCGGCCCAGCGAGTACGCCTGGCCCGAGTGCCGCGCCGCGCGGGCGCGCACCGCCGACACCTGCGGCCGCGCGGTCACCGCCGTCGACGACGCCTGCCCGGTGAAGTATGCCTCCACAGTCTTTTTCTTCTCGGTCAACTCGTCTCGCGCGATGCCGCCCTCGAACATTTTCGGCACGGCGAGCAGGTGCATGGACTTGGCGCGAGCGACGACCTTACGCGGCGACGCCGGCTTGGGCGACCGGTCGGCGATCTGGTGCCACGACCCCGAGCGGCTGAGCGGGCTGGAGCCGAAGCTGCCGGCCGACTCGCTGGACACGGACTCGCGGGACGCGGCGAGCGCGGGGCTGCGCAGGCCCGGGGACGCGGGGTTCTCGTACTCGATGGCGGGGGGGCGGGGGGTCGGGGACGCGTGCGCGGGCAGGGGGGAGAGGCCGTTCTGTACAGGGACCCGTACCTGACACCTCGCGGTCTCGCGCTTTTTCCGTTCGATCTGCGCGATCACGTCGCGTTTCGGGGAGGAGATTTTGTCGAGCACGCCCTTGAGGCTGTCGGCGGCGCCGCCGCGGCGGCCGTCGTCGTGGCGCGTGCGCACGCCGGCGGTGATGGTGGCGGCGCCGCGCACGGGCCCGCGCATCACGCGCGTCTCCACGCTGCCGTGCTCGGTGGTGGGCCCGTCGTCGTGCGCGGCCTCGCCGTTTTGATACGCGTTGGGGGAAGATTTGCTATTTGGTTGAGGGCTTCCCCGGACTTGGTACATATTATTTTGTTGGTTGTGTTGGTTTACAGGGGAGCGGGAGAAATCGTTCCTGTCGCCTTTGTTCATGACGACATCGGGAAGGTAGTCGACCTTGTGGGCGCGGGCTTTCTCAATGTCGGGGGTCTGCTGCAGCGGCATGAACGTGGACACCACGTTGCTGGGCGTGTAGTCGGTGACCGTGTAGGCGGGCGGCGCGGGCGGCTTGCGCTCCGCCGGCTCGTTGTGTCCGTTGGTTAGCGCTTCCAGACGAGCTCTTTCGCGGACTTGTTTCTCGTAGAATTCAATTTGTAATTTTTGTGCATCAACTTTGGGTACGTACGGCATAGATCCTGAGTACGGTTTGGTATCATCTATTTTTCTCACTAGTTCCGGGGCTGCCAAGTTGTTCTGGGTCGGTATCGCCTTAACGGGGTAGCTCTGTGTATGCGGGGGCGCGTGAGTCGGCGGCGTGGGGGGGTTGGGCATGTACGTTTTTTCTCGATACGTGGGCTGCGCAATCGGTGCGATCGGTGGAGATGGAGGACACTCGAACTTAGATATGTTATTGTTGACGACTTTTCTGGGCTTTTCAGTGTCGTGAGTAGCCCAGGGTACGCTCTGAACCGGCGAGCTGGGAATAACTTGTTTTGTAACGTTAGCATACGCGGGCGGAGGCGGCTCCGTCGTCGGTGACACGGCTTTGTTTAATACGGAAGGTGGGCTCCAAACGAGAGACGGCGCGTTGACGGGGGACGTAATCTTAGTGGGCGGCTTAAATGCTGACATTGGTGCGTGGGAGAATTGGTTGACCGGAATCGGCTTCGCGACGAACGGCTTGACGACGACCGGGCGCGTCGGGGACTGCGGCACCGGCGGCGGCAGCGCCGGGGGCGGCAGCGGCGCCGGCGGGGGGATGTGCACGCGCGGTGCGGCCTGAACCCGAGGCTCGCGTTTTTCCATAGTCCATGGTGGTTTAACGATGTTGTTGCTGTTGGTGACGTCTGCGAGGAACTTCCTCGGGCGGGGCGCGGACGGCGGGGGCGACTCGTCCGCGGTTCTCCAGAAGCGCCGCGCCGAGGACGAGCTCGAAGATCTGCTGTGATCCTCGCGCTCGCGAGTCTCAAATGTGTTTTTGATATTACCAAATCTGTTGCTCCAATTAGCTTGACCGTTAACGGTGACCTGATTTTCTTCATTTTTACGCATAAAGGCCACAAACTTCCGGTCGTTCTCCGTTTGTGGTTGAAATTTGGGAACAGCGGGACCCCGGGGCAGGTCTTCGTCGGTGTCGCTGTCCAGCTTGTAGCCCCCCAGGGGCCTCCCGATGTCTATCGTGTTGGCGCGCTTCATGCGACTGCGCTTGTTATTGCTGAATCTATTCAGAGGTTTCGAGTAGTCCTCAGTGGGAGGAGCTGCGAAATTATATGTCGGAGGAAGAGGTTTGTACAATGGGGCCCTATACTGGTCTTCCCGGACCGGCTTCTGGCTCACAGTCGGCGCAGCGACCGGGGGAGGCGACCGGCGACGTTGGGGTACACGCCTCGGGAATTCGGGGGCCTTTTGTTGCGCCTGGGCATCGAACTTATTAGCAATAGCGGCTATGCCACTCTTAGCATCCGATGGACGACGGGGCGCCTGGGGCTGCGGGGGTTGGTACGACTGCTGCGGCGGGGGCGGGGGCTGGTACGACTGCTGCGGCGGGGGCGGGGGCTGCGGCTGCGCGTGCGGCTGCACGGCCGGGTGCGTCTGCTGCGGTTGCTGAGGGAGGACTTGCTCAGATTGCACTCCATTTGCGATGGAGTGGCGGAAGAAATCGGGCTTCTTTGGCGCCGGAGCTCGTCTTTCGACAACTCGAGCATCTCTGCTCACGCGCGGCGTATCGACATAGCTCGCCGAGTGCTGGATGGGCGCCGGCTTCGGCCGCGAAGGGACCGCGTCGTGGTAGCTGACCGACTCGTCGACACTCGGCTTCCGCTCCGGGGTGGAGGGTTCCTCGACGCTGGTCGCGCCGGAGATGCTCGACGGGCCGCCGGAGCTGGGAGAGAGAGGCTCCGCATCGAGCGCGAGGTGGTCGCGGTCCACCAGGCGGCGCGCCTGCGCGAGCTCCTCGTGCGTGACGCCGACGGTGTGTCGCGCGGCGCGGCTGCGGCGGCGCGGCTTGCGGCGGCAGCCGTCCAGGCGGTCGGCGGCGTCGAGCGCGTCGTCGAGCCGGTCGGCGAGCGTGAGCAGCGCGCGCGCCTGCGGGTGGTCGGTGGGCGGCGCGAGCGCGGCGCGCAGGCGGCCCAGCGAGCGGCGCACGTCCGCCACCACGTCCGCGCCGGCCGCGCCCAGCCCGGCCAGCAGGCGCTCGCCGCCGCCGCCCAGCAGGCCCTGCAGCAGGGGGAGGAGGAGGGACTCACCGCGCGCGTCCTCGGCCGCGTCCGCGGTCTCGCCGGCCGCCGCCAGCGCCTCCGTCACGGCGCTCGCGCACGCTGTCGAGGGATACCAGTCGTTAGTATGCACTTTATAGGGCAGGATAAGAGGAGGTCGAATGTTACTAACCTTCCTGTTCAGCCATTAGGGTGTGGATGCGTGCGCGCAGTCGTCGACGCTGTTCGTAGTCTGTGCACTCGTCCAACTGAAAAGTCAGAAGTTACACATAAATATTGGCTGATATTAAAATAGTTAGGTTTTTTCTAATTCTTACCTGTCGACACTCATTTTATTACCTGACGATAATGTGTCCACATTGCGAAAAATAATTGCTTTAAATTTTAATTACTTAAGGTTAAAAACTTTCGATATTACCTACTAACGAAACTTTTTCTGTTTATTATTTAATATATGAATTTACAATACAAAGTCAAATCAACAAGACGTGCTAAGCACGCAGCCGCTGATTACGATTTAATCGCATCAGTCGCACTCTCCCCGTCCAACACACGCGAACCGGTGAAGAACTTTCACATCGCATTTTGAACCTTATCGTTATTACTCTAAGGTCGCTGGCGACTGACCATTGAACATTGGTTACTAGTGTAATTGTCATTGTGGCATGTCCGGTGCGGAAGTGATGCGGAAGCGGCTCTCCCTAAACTCTTGCTTTGTTGTGGACTTGCTCTGATATCTATCCAGGTTGATGTTTATTACTTATGTCGCAATCGAATAAGTAATTTAATTAGTCTGGGACAGGAGGAAGTTGACACATATGTAGTTGCATCGCATTGCATTGTCACCTAATTTTTTGCCGACAATGTCGACGTATATCAGTCAATAAATTAAAATCTCAAACACCAAGCTAAAGCGTCGCAAAAAAGTTTCGTACTTGCATAAGAAACCAGTGTCAACATTCTACGAGTAAACCAGTGTCTTTTAAGCGCTACAGCCGGATTAACAAAGTCATAAATCATACATTGTAATAAAGAAAGTTGTCTTCGCCGACACGAGGTGTAAATAAGTTTGACTAGTGCAAGCCAAGGACATAGCAGTAACGTCGGGTAAGACCGGTGACCACTTTCGCGCCGCAACGAGCGGTTCTCACGCGTCGTAGACATATTCACCGCCGTAAGTCATGAGCGACAATAATGTATTTTTTAAGTCTGAACTCTGAATCCTTTCTTATAAGCATTTAAGTATTATACGTACGAGTGTTATTCATGCCGAAAAGCAGTAGGAAGTATTCCTATCGCATAATTGAGATTGTTCAGACTTCCGGTTTAGAGATCTCGTCTGCATTACAATGGCATTACAAAAATACCTACATAACGAGCCTTTGCAACAATAATTTGGAAGCTAGTTTTAAGTATTTCATTTTTAGGGAGTACTAATTTGCGGGCACGTAGCTTCTAATGTACAGCGAAACGGAGTGGGGCAATACTTTCGCTTGTCGCCACCGGTTGCAATCCTTTTGGTTGGTGGCGAGGGGGAATAAACGTCATCAATTATTATCTTAAAGGTTTAATAACTTCTGTAAAGCAAGACCGCCGATGGCTTGCGCCGCTCGCGCCGCGGTAGGTCGTGGTCAATTTGTCGCGCGGCCGCCGGTTCTTCGCGGCCACACCGCGTGAGCGTCGACGCGCCTCCTGTCATCAACTGATGTGTTGACTTACGCAGCCGCCGGCAGACACGTTTTATTTATTAAAACATGAAGGAAAAAACGTAAATTGAAAGGGATTTGATTATAATGTTGTTAAGAATTTGTCTTAGAGTGATTTGTGTTTATTTTACTTAGACTACACATTATACTATACATATTCTTGGGTATGACCCTCGAGACCGTAGCCGTGTCGGTCAGTTTAAAGCTAGACTTTTTCTGGCTAAAAGCTAGTAGGCCGTTTTGGAGCGAGATCTTACCTACTGCTTCAGAGTTCGGACGCAGACAATGTCTAATTTTCATCTATGAATCGGCAAAAGTCTCATTATCCGGTATTGCACAAAAGTCGGTGAGTGAGCAAATCGGCCCGTAATGGACACGTAACGCTACTCGACGACATGCGACTTGTCTGATGTGCACGCGCACTTGATCGGTGAATTTCTCCGATGACTCGCCAAATACTGCACGAAATTAATTTATGGATGGATACATTTAATTTTTTTTTGGGATTTAATTGTTATTCTCAAAGCCGATGTGCATCACACCAACATTTGCTTATATAGCTGTGGCCCTTGGTTTTGTGATCAGGTTCTCTAACCGCTAGAACAACGGGCCCTGCCAGAAAATCAGTAGGTAAGTCGGACATAACACTGAGTGCCAAAAGTATCAAGTACCTATTAACCCTAGGATCAAATCAAGATCTAAGATTTGCAATTGAGATTACCGATTCGATTTATCTTCTCAATATTTAAACTCCAAAGCTTTATTTTTCTAACGTGTAGGTACCGCGTGTCCATGAAAGTGCGAGTGAGTAATTCATAAGTGAGCACTTACACGCAAAGTTCAACGCCTGCCGTGACCGGGCCGTGGGTCTCAGTGGACGGACGACGTCGAAATAATAGAAATTGCCGCCGGATATATTATGTATGTAAGAATGTACTCGTGTGTAATTGCGGGCTCGGCCGGAAGAGCAAATCACTTTGTGACAAAAAAATGGGTATTTTAATTCGGCAGAATAGAAGCCAAAAAGGCACCAAAAGTTGACTTTGTATTTTTCCAGTGGTCAATTGTTATTTTTTTCTCGTTGTTCAGTTTTATCATAAAGTAGCTTGATAGCCAACGGTGACCTTAGAGGCCATAGCCTTAGAGTTTTATACTTCTCAGGCGGCCGGCGGTCAAGCCTATGGCCCCCTTGTGATGCGGAATCACTCACGAGTCGCGGATTGGGTTCAACTACTTAAGTATAAAAGGACGGAGCAGTTATACCACTAGCCTGGACAATCTAAATGTTAGTTACATTGTTGTGTATGCACTTACGAGTTGCCTGAGCACGCGCTCGTCCCAGCACTGGTCTAGGTCGAACTCCTCGACGCTGCGACTGCTGGTGACCTTGCCGCCGCTGCTGCGGACTGTCTCCTGCAACAATCACACGCCAGGTTAGTATTGATGAACATTTTTACACTGACATGTGTACGTAGGTACATAGATTATTACAACATTAACATCTTTGCGCGGTTAATACGAAGTATCAAATAACAGACATGTACGTACAGTGTACAGCTAGTAACGTGCGGTCCTCAATTGAAGATAGACTTATCTATCGTAAGTCAACTGCCATTTGCTTAAATTATATTAGCGGAGTAAAACAGAAGGATGAAAATTGCAGAACAACAACCTAATTCGTGAAGATGAAGATTTTTTTTGTACAAGCAACTTATACTTCTGACTGAGGCCTAAATTAGGTCCTTGAAGAACTCTTAACAATTATGAAAGTAAACTCATTTTTTAATCATAAAAATTCAATGATCTTCTTTCAGGATATTAATAAACAACGTACAAATAGAATAATATCGTAAGACAACGTCCAGTGATAATTAATTATCCCCCACTCAATCTGTCAAAATAAAGTAAAAAAAAATGTAGCGGTCAGTTTTTTCTTTAAAATATGAGGCCAAACAATAATAAACGTGAAAAGTTGTAGTATCAATGACATCACCGTCAGCGTCGGGAATCATCGGGTTACCCGCGGCTATTCTCGACCACTACTCGCAGCGGTAGTGCCGGAGACCTTGTCAATCGCACGACGCCCTTCCTCGGCTCCGCTATTTTTACAATCATCTTTCCTCGACTCTTGAAAAGCTTTCGAATGGTCTTGTAAACGTCGTTATTAATTTTGTGATTCATTTGTCAGATTTGTGGGAAATTTTCCATTTGGACTATCTGTAGTTTTCTGATTTAACACAAAAATAACTAGAAACTTGATTATTTTAAAAGTTATTGCTGCGAATTTTGTATTCAATTGTAGGACCGGTCATTACTCAAAGATCAATAAACGCAATGTAATGAGTAAGATTTACAAAGTTCTTTTGGCTTTTATTGCAGAACAATGACTCCGCACACAAAAATAACCACCTCTCTATTTCAAATAAACAATTGCGTTCTTATTTGTTGTGATTCATTTTATACAATCATCATGAACGCGTTGGCTTCTTTAAAGCTAATCAAAGATAAGACAAAGATCTGCTTTTGTTAATTTTTGTTATACCTTATCTATTCCTGTAGTATAAAAAGTCCGAAATAATCCTAATTACTAACACTGTCCGTTTTATCTTCGTTGTAAGTTTTCTTAAATGTAGCGGTGAGTAAAAGCTTTTTTATTTGTTTTCAAAACGTTAAGAAAACCTTAAATTATTTGACTGTACGAAGATCAAACCCATGGTCTAGTGTAGACGACAACATTTGACCAAATAGGTCATTTCGCTTCTATATTTGCTTAACCGACGAGATGTGGGCCGACCCTCGTGGTAGGAATGAGGGCAGCCGCAACTATCAGGTTTCACGATTGATTCCGCGGTTATTGGGTCGCTGTGGTTAATGCGACCCCAATATGGTCTCCTTTAGTGTGCGTCAGTGCTGTGCCCATAACTTGTTGATTGGTTGCAATAAAAGATATTGTATGTTTTCAATAACCATTAGTCGCTATGATGGAATGATTCTGCGCCCAATTCAGGCAACAGTAATGCCTGACCTTTGCAATGGTGTTTTATGGGATACTTAAAAAATCTCTTACTTCCTATTGAATCATCTCGAAGCTTTAACGACTAACATAAATGTAGGTATGTATCAGACACACGATTCTACATCGGACGGATTCGCGAGTTTACAAATTTAAAACTTTTTTATTGACTTTTAAATGTTCCGCCGAATTTTTCACAACATTCTTCGGTTATTTCAATCTAACGGTTTGTAAGTAAACAGTACCGAGCTTGCAAGTCAAGGTCGGGGCGATAGTCAATGATTACGCAAGATGTTACGAATGGGCGACAGCTGAAGAAAGTACTCTTCGCCACTTCACAGTGGGCTGTTAATAATAGCCAAAACACGCGATAAATAAGCGCCTCACTAATAGGGTTGTGGCAAGCTTTCCATTGATAACATCGACAAGTGTCGGCGAGATTAATGGTCTAGGAATTGCGTAGAGACTTTGTAGAGATTGTTCTTACAAGCTTTATCTGATTAAAAGGTGAAACAAGAATAAACGTGACTGGTTTTTGTGTCTTATTGACTTTAAGACAACCTCTTATTACGTGGAAAACTTAAGGATCGCACAATCAGAGGTATTTAAGTAAGTTGTTATTATACCAGTATTCTTCAAGTCATCCCAAAATTTTGTTAATCTACCTACATTTTGGATAAGATATGAAAACTTTAAGCTTTTCCGAAGTACCATCCCTACGTTTGCGTTTATGCGGTGGCCTTCAAGCCGAATATACTATTCCTAGTTGTAACATTTTATTACTTTCCCGAATAAATCCAGCCGCGTCTTGAGTTTGAGGCCCGAGCAGGCCTTCCTGCTGGCTGCGGTCAATGGAAGATGTATAAATAGGCGCGTTTGTGCGTCTGTACATGTATAAGCAACATTGACGTGAATTAGCACGTGTAAAATATTGCGCATCACTTCGCAATCGAGTAAGGATTAGTCTTATTGCTGTTTATTTATCGGACTTCCAAAACCTCATAAATGTGCTTCGGAAATAAATTAATCAATCAGCAACCTCTGTCCATAGGAAAGGTAATTAAGGTGACAACGAGTTTAACATATTTCGAAACAATTGCCACACATTTTGTCTGGTCTATTGTCTCCTAAGGGGGTAAACTGAGGGGACCAATGGGACACAACTATAAAATATAATAAGTTTGGCAATAACTCTTCCAGTTAAGTATTTGTTGTAATTTTTTGTTATTTATGTAAGTTTTTGTCATGTTTTCTTCTAAAACAATTTTCATAAAATGTGATAATATATTACTGCGAAGATGCCAAGCTTTGTCTCATACAATTTTATGAGAAGCGGCTGGCACTTTTAAATCGTATTATGAATATTGTTAAGGAATTTATTCGCTAGGCTAAATTAATTGCAGTGTACACTACAAGCTATTTGTTAGCAATTTACGACACAAAGTGCGATCCTATCGGTGCATTCGACATTATAATTAAACAACAATTATCAAGTTGTACGGCAGCTTAGCAACTTGCGAAATCATGGCTCATAAACTAACGCAACTGTTACTTTACTACGAGAACTGCTATGACCAATTAAGAAAAAAAGAAAAGTCATTCTTAGAAAATTGTGCTTGCCGCACTAATGAGAAATTTGTTCTCTAAAAACAAGCCAAGAGACGATTAAGTCACGTACATTGATTTAAACTGGTTAATCAAAGATTTTCACTCAGTGTTCATTCAATTAATGTGAAAGCGGCTGTAATAAAGCTGAAAGCACAATGTGAAAATATTGTTACTTTGTACCTACATATGGATGCCAAGATTATTCGTAGGATAGAAATATTTCACACATTCTCATTTTTCTAACGTCAGAGAAAACTTAAATAACGTGCCCTTAATTTCTACATTTTCTAGTGGAAACGTAAATAACATCATCGACTTGTGGAACTAACGTAATTACCGAATGAGAACATTTGGCATATATTCAATATTTCACGGTTTTCTTAGATAGCTTTTCCAATTCCCTTTAGATATCCCCAGAAATCAGGAAATTCTAGAAAGTTACCTTCGTGATGTAAAAATAATTTATATCAGTCGACTGTAACTTCCTGGCTTCACTGTGAGTCAACTGAAACTCCTACAGCGTATATTCTAGTTTTCTCCAGTATGACTCAACACTTTGTCTCTTACAAGCGAAGATGATAGTCACACATAGTTTATAGAGTTAATTCTGGATCTGTAAGAAATTAACCGTAAAATTTAAGTTATACAAAGTTTTCTAGTATTTAAACCAGCTTGAAAAGTACAAAAAGTAAAAGTAAGGCAAAAAAGCCAGCTTTTTAATGTTCAATGACCACCATGTCCGTCCCCCATGGATATCATACGTAAGAGTTTCAAATCGCTTCCCTTTCTTGAACCTCTAAAATGAAATATCTTGGATAGACTTTTAACCATTACTTCTAGTCGGTTGAAGCCATCGCCGGGCAGTTCAAGATCAAGCGTGTACATGCGTCGGCGCGCGGGTTTGTTTACTCTAGTTATTCCAGCCCGGGCGCCGCGCCAACCCGGAACGACCTACTTCGCGGCATTAGCACTCACGAGGCGCCTACTCCTGCCTCATTGTTGGAATATACAAATCTAACACTAGCTGACACCACAGACTTAGTGCTGTCAAAAAAAAAATGTAATCTGGCAGGGCTGTTTTGAGGGTTCTCCCGGCAATTATTCGATTTTTTCTCGCCGTAAGAGCCATACTTGGACTTCAACGTACATTATAAAAAAAGAATTTTATTGGCCAAATTGGTCTAGGCGTTGTTGAGTTTTGCACTTACCATCACATTTTGCGATTCATTTTTATATTATAGACTAGCGACCCGCCCCGACTTCGCACGGGTGCAATTAAGTTTATTGGTGTTTCTCTACTATAATATGCATGAATTATGCATAAAAACCTTCCTTTTGAATCATTCTATCTATTTAAAAAAACCGCATCAAAATCCGTTGCGTAGTTTCAAAGATTTAAGCATACAAAAGGACATAGGGACAGAGAAAGCGACTTTGTTTTATACTATGTAGTGATAAAACATTCACTTGATGACTAGCAGACGTAATTTAATTCTTCCCAATCGCTCCCTTCGGACTCGCCACAAGAGTAGCGAATGTGGTGGCATTTGGCACTTTTTTAGTTTCATTATGCCTACAGAGATTGCCTTTCACTTCTGATTATTCATTTATAATACACACTACGTTTACGTTGTGTTCCCATGATTTATAATTTTCTATATATTAGATCAAATCAGCATCAGATTACGGGTTTTATAATGGAATCACAGTTTATTCTCCGCAAATAAACTATTGTCCGATCTGTCCCGATACCGAGATATTCCCGACGGTAGAATAAAAGAATCGAGAAGCAGTAAAGGTAGATAATGCTTTTTATCACTAAAAGTTTTGATATCTAATATTCTGTGTTATTATAAACACCGATAATAAGTATTTTTACCGACTTCCTGATTCGTGTTCTATGTTAGAAAACGGTTATTATTTATTTCATACCCCATTTGCTTAACTGGAGAATTTAGTAAACTACCTAACAATGTTTTTTTAACCGCAAAGCTTTAGCGCGTGTCACTGACTCGATCGATAAGTTACGGCCAGAAGATAAGATTCATTAATAATTATAATGCGTTTTAAGTGGTTTTGTTTTGAATCTTTGAGTGCACCGTTTTGGTTAAATATTAATCATAGTAATTTAGGTAAAGAGCTGTGCATCACTCACTACTTGAGGTATTACCAAGTCACTCGATAGCGGAAAACGTCGGGCTCAAACTTGCAGATTACATTACTAAACCCACAATCCAAATAATCTGGCTTCCCTGTTGAATGTAAGTAATCGATCCGATGTGACAAATCGGCTTGCCAAATCCTGGATCATGTTGCAAGCGTATCCTGACAAAAATCACCTTCTCACATTTTACATTTCACCGGGAGAAACCTTATTGAAATCTGTAAAGCGCTTAAGTAATGTTTTAGTGACCGGCCGCTACTTCGTCCTTGCGGAATTTCGTTGCCACACACAAATGTTATTGTATAGCTAAAGGAGTTCCTCGAAAATGGCGTATCCAACCCAATTTTTTTTTTAATTCTAACCAGTCGTTCCTGAGATCCTAAGATTAGCGCGTTCAAATAAAGTAACTCTTCAGCTTTATTACATTAGTAGAGATGATAAAATTCGTCAGTTTTAAAATAGCAGCGTAGGTACACATCAACTCGCAATTAACATGAGTGCATCAGGCATGACTTGTGCACGTGCAACAACTCTCGCTGCACGCGTCAGTCGGCCCTGGCACTGCAGCGCTTGCAGCAGGCTCTGGTAGCCAGCAGCTTCCAAGTCCGTGTCATAAAAAAGCTAATGATTAATTATTCATTTGTGAACGTTCACGCGTAGTATTTTATGAGTTTTATAAACTATACCGAGTCAAAAATTTGCGAGATGCAGCCTTAAATCATCTGTAATAGATGCAAAGGCCTTATACACACACACACTATAGTCAAACATAGTATATTTTTCAAATTATAAACCTAGCTAGAGCATATCACAGCTGTACAGCAATTTTATGTACATTTCCGTTCGACTATCGTATATGTGTAGCTGCTAACGAGAGATATTTATGTTATCTTTTCAATTTTCTCTTCATATTTTATTGATTCGACTTCCTCCGCGCGCAGTTTTCTCCTCATTACATTGTGGGACGTCTCGACGCGGTTTAAAACGGAGTCGGTGAATGCAACAAAACGTCTCCAGCCCGCTGGCTGAGTCAGCCTCGTCCCGGTTATATGTCCCGGACAGCTGGCATTCCATTCAACTTCTAAAATTAAGTAAGGAACACGTTTTTTTTTTATTTTGATTAAACTGGCGTGATTCTCCAATATTTTTTTTTATTGAAAAAGGCCTTCTACGGATTCTTTTAGGCTCGCTAAACATGCTGTTTCAGCTCAGTATTCGAAAAGTACCTACGTATTAGGCACTTGAAGGGGTTAAATTTCGAGTCCCATACGGAAATAAAGTGCACTGACAATGCAAATAAAGCACTAAGTGAATCAAACAATAAATATGTAATTTTCATTCAGCTTTGAATACATTACTAATTTATTCATCACAAAAACAAATATTGTACTGTAATGTTTGCACACCCACAGATCTATACACAATGACGAGTAAACTGCTCAATATTTGCGATACTAATGCTTTTGCAAACGTGCGTATGACAAAGCCGATTAATGAAGTGGCTCATAAGCATACAGAAACTCAGCACACCAGAAAATATGCTACTCAATTGGTAACGGATAACATTTATAAAATTAAAATAAACCTAGAGTAACTCTTACTAGCGCAGTCATTGAAGCGAAAAATATGGTCCAACCTCCGAATTTTTTTACTGTGAACCGATTTGTATGAAATTTTGGAATTAGTTTCATTGTACCCTTAAATTCAAAAGTGAAAATGATTTGAACGCCGCAACTACCCCTGGAGTGGTTGCCACCCCATCTCGGGGGTGAGTAATTTTTTTTAAGATAACCTCGGATAACGATTGTATTACTAATTTTAAGCAAAAAATCATCTATAAAGTTTTTCGATAAATCTAATACTTTTCAAGTTATTGGCAATTGAAAATTCGCAATTTTGTCACGTTTTTCATCGGTTTTTTGCAAATATCTCCAAAAATATAAGTTTTATCGAAAATTTTATAAGGAACAAAACTGTAGCTGGTAAAAAATTAAATAATTTTGTTTATCCTAAAGTTTTCTATGTGCAATATTAAGATATATATTAAAGATCGTAGCCGTTTTTTATTTTGTCTGCAATTTAATCGATTTGGTCAATGTCATCTAGCGGCGAGCAAATGCATTTTATGGATTCTCATAATTAAGAGTTTTGTAGTGCTTGAAATAAGCTTACCAATGAGTACAATTAAAAGTCTTTTGCACGTAAAATAAGTAAGCTGTATTGCAAATAAGAGGATCATCGAATGCTTTTTCTTGTAAATCAATGGGTTTCACAAGTGCCATTTCCAAGCTATTCATGCTATCACAATTTCTAAAACAGCATTAAAAAGGTAATTAGGAGAACTACAACATCCTTTATTGCAATATATAATTAAAAACGTTTTTCGAAAACGGTGAAGGGTTAAAGGGCTTAAGAGAGGCTGTGATTGCCGCTGCCACGCGCTCTTTAAACAATCATATCTCCGTCAGTTTTTGTTTAACAGAAATAACAAAATTACTAAATTTTTTGTCAGAAAAATACCTAATTTTTTTATCCCTACACTTTTATACGCATCTATCGTAATTTTTGAGATATTATGAAAAGAAGGTGGGATTTTTTAAAATATGAGATTTTATATTTTTATTTTAATCCTGTCTATTTTGAAAAATATGTGTCCTTAAGCAGCCAAACTGATACAATTTATCAAACACTTCATAATAAAGTTAATTCTTGGCGGAATACGAATAATTTCAATTCTGGTGGAAATGGCACTTATGAAACCCATTGTTTTAAAAGAAAAAATATTGGATGCTCCTCTTATTTGTAATACAGCTTACTTATTTTACGTGCAAAAGACTTTTAATTGTACTCATTGGAAAGCTTATTTCAAGCACTACAAAACTCTTAAATATAAGAATGCATAAAATGCATCTGCTCGCCGCTAGATGACATTGACCACATCGATTAAAATGCAGACAAAATAAAAAACGGCTTTGATCTTTAATATCTAACTTAATATTGCACTTAGAATACGTTGTAATAAACAAAATTGTTTAGTTTTTTACCTGCTACAATTTTGTTCCTCAAACCATTATCGATAAAAGTTATATTTTTGGAGATATTTGCTAAAAACCGATGAAAAACGTTACAAAATTGCGAATATTCAATTGCCAATAACTTGAAAAGTATTAGATATATCGAAAAACTTTATAGATGATTTTTTGCTTAAAATTAGTAATACAATCGATATCCGAGGTTATCTTAAAAAAGAATACTCACCCCCGAGATGGGGTGGCAACCACTCCAGGGGTAGTTGCGGCGTCCTAATCATTTTCACTTTTGAATTGAAGAGTGCAATGAAACTAATTCCAAAATTTCATGCAAATCGGTTCACAGTAAAAAAATTCGGACCCAAAATGCTTCATTGCCTGCACTATACTATGTGCTGCGCGTGTGCGTACATACCTGTTCCGAAACTGTAGCTTATGCTATTTAAAAAGTGTTTGAATTAAAATCCACGATCCTTCAACCAAGAGCTGGGTCAATATAGAGTTTTTTTACCCAAACATCCCAAAGCTGTGTGACATGTAGTGAAGACGTTATAATATCATTGTCATAGAACCCACAATTGCTCTTAATAATAGATATAATAGTAATCCACTGGTACTCTTTCGCGGAAAATTATGACATGTGTGGTGCGTAGTTTCCTACGCCAGAAAGAGTATGAGAATTGTGAGATGTGTTGACTGTGGAAATATGTAAAGTATAACATCGCGAGTGCAGTTATTATCTTGAGCCCGTCGATGCAGCAGGGCATTGTGGCAATATTTATAGAGGCGTGTCACCGGCAGAAGATCACTGGGGCAGATTGTTGGCAGGTCGCGCGCGGAGGCGAAAATACCGCGCTCTGCCGCCCAGCTGACAGTTATCGATCCCACTACCTGCTCGGCTAATGTTTGTTGACGATTCCGCAAACGAGATGATATCTTGAGCGAGCGAACCAAAAATACATCTGCTTTGCTGTGGACATGGACTCGAAACAAAATCGCGATTAGATATAACATTTTACGTAACTATGGCAAAAAAGTTTAGAAAATTCTAACAGAAAAAGTCCATTATAAGCTAAACGATTCTATTCCGAATAAGTGATTCGTTTCTCCATCGTAAAATTCAAAATTGGCTCGACCTGCGACGGCCCAGGGCTCGGTGCATCAAAGACTGTCGCCGGCCAATTAAATTATTGCAGTATTCGCAGTGCAACAAAGAGCCCGCCTTGTTTACGACGGAACTGCAGAACATGATCCCCGGCCTACCACGAGACTTTGACTTGAGTGCAATTTCTTTCTTTATCTCTTAAGTGTTTTGTTTTCATCTGTTTTTAGCGCGGATCAATCACTCGGGCCACGCCATGAGTTAATATCCGTAGAGCTTCGCGTTGAGTGAGTATTTTAGCAACACGTGGGACGATGCATATTTATATTTACACGAGACAAATTAACGTACTATCGAGCTCTACTTACCGGATAATTTTAATATTAGCATTATTAAACACATACATTTCGCGTTAACTTTTGCTTTAGTGTAATACCAACAATGTAGGTAACTAACGGGAATAGCCAGGGGCAGGCAGATAGTGATATCATAGCTTGTCAATGACTCAACTGTGTCCGTCATTCGGCACAATCATGACAATGCGAAAACCCGCTATGTTAGTGACCTGTTAAGAAAGTTACAACAATACTAGCAACAATTTACCTCGTACCTACCGCTTCATTTGAGATGTTAGAAAATAATCGGATAAAATATCTCCTTTAATTACGAAAGTATATTTTTTTTACTCAAGATCAATACGATTGCCTTCGAACTGCGGGAAAAATAATAAAACAACGTCAGTAAAAGTCTTTTCCCATCAGAGAGAGATCCGTCTGGAAACGTTTATCTCGCTCCGTCCATCTGGGAAGCTTATAAATATAATTTAATGGTAAACGCGTTTCAAACGCCAAATGGACGGACATTATAAATAAATCATAAACATGATAGAGTGCCACGGACTTATTTATGTGTGGATTTATTTTACCTGTTGTCCAACAAACGAGCGGGATTATTGCAAATAAAACAAAACGAAATTCCTCGTAAAGAAGGCTTTGAAAACTGAGAAGATTTGGCGTGTTCCCGGCATTTTAAGCTTTATTTGTGAAGACAAAAGAGTGAATTGGCATGCATTTGATGCAGATATAGTGCACAGAGTGTTGACGGCTCCGTCAAAGATCAATGGTCGCGAGTCGACGCACGCGCAGGTTCCAAGAATCATTGCGTCGCATACGAGTCACAAGGAGGATCGGTAGAACGAAGTCGGACGATATTTTCGGCAATCACGTTGTTTTTGAAGACGACTTTTATATTAATCGTGAGTTTTGAGACAGTTGAAAAATTAAAAACCCGTCCAGACTTCCGAGAAGTCTAGTAAGCAGATAATTTAAGGAAGTCAATGACTTGGCCTCGTACAATGCCACTATTTATAAACTTATCGAGAACATTGTGAATTTTGTGAAAGAAAATCTTATACAGTCGTTTGTTTTCCTTATTTGTACCAGATATAATTTGATACAAAGGAGAAATTATAAACGGCTCTGACGATTGAAACTGCTATGAAGTTGTAAACGTAACAAAATTCGATATTTACTTCAAAATTTAAAAACAATGTGATTTTGATATAAAATCAGTTTTAAAGTCTGTAGGTATGTAGTTATGAAAGTAAGTATGTTTTATTTAACAAGTTATACAATGTGACTATTGTAATATGTACAAAATGAAAGCTCCGATCAAATATATTTATTAACAAGAACAACGGGGAACTTAATCCCTACTTTAGTCCAGATGACAAACGTGTCATATTCACCGGAACAGATCGATGTCACTTTGGTCGGGTGCGCTTTTTGCAGTAAATGCGTATGCGCACAAGAAATCTATAACGGCGCGCGCACGATACTTGCGATGAACGAAATATGGATGTCACCTCTAGACATTATTAATTTCTCACCTCTAGAGACTGTTTTAAGTTAAATATGTGAACAAATTATTGGTATAAAGATGTTGCATTCATAAAAAAAAGTAATCGTGGTTGCAAATTTCAAAAAATACTGTGTCTAATTACCACAACATTGCCGTTGTAATTATTGACATTGAAATTCAATAAATTAATCTTTCGACTCATTGGAAGCAATAACTTAGTTAATTATCGGAAAAAAATCGTTAAGATTTAAATAATTTTTAAATATAGTCATAATAGACAAAGTCATCGTCAACCCTGTTGAGGCTGCGCACGCGCCGACCGCGACATTACATCGCTTTTTGCCGCGCGATGATTGCAATCAGTGCAACACGACTCAACAGCGCAAAACAGCGCGGAAACACATGCGATATGGATACCAGCTACCGAGAAGCGCTGCGTCTCAGCTATGGATGGATGTTTGGAAAAACTATGTTTAAACCAATGGTTTAAACGTAGGTACATAATTTTTCCAACAGGAAAATTATACTATTATGAAGCTTTTATTTGAAGTCAAAATGCGCATTGCCTTTTTACCGTACCAAAAGTGGTTATTTTATTTCTATAAAAAAATAACACGGACTGCATGGAGAATTATCGGAGAGGGCTATGTTTCCAGAAGTGGACTGCGTTTGGGTGATGATTATGATGATAAATCATTACCACAACTTGTTTTGCTAGTGTCTGTCACAGATAAAATACTACAAGTAGTATAAGCTCTGGTGGTTTTGAGCGAAAACAATTGTAATTTTCTAGGCTCTTAAAAGCCGCAAGTAATGAGCGAAAGTCCGAGTAGAAAATAGGAAGTGGGCAGTTATCCTATTAGGAATAATCGGAGGAGGTGACCGCCACCGGCCGCCGCTGAGCCGTGGAGAGAGTTACGACAGGAAAATAAAAACATAAGTAAGGTTTTCCGCCGTTTACACTGTTAGTTTTGTTTAGAAAAACTATTAAAAATTTCAAAAAACATATCGTACTGTCATGGGCGCAGAAATAATAAAGGTATGCTTGGTATAATACATCAGTACGAAGTACTCGTATTTAAAAACAGGTGAAAAAGTCAAGAATAACATAGCATATTTTCACCTAAATTTTCCAAGCTGTTGTCTTTTAATTTTCAAATTCGTGCTTTGCCATGTCTAGAGCGACAAAATTACACTAGGGAAAAAACACCGCTTCAGCACCTAGATTTTTTAGAGGAAGTGGATAATCGAGAGCAAGCAGCAATAAGAGAAACGCCACTACTGTTACATAAATGTGGAGCAGCGGCAAGCGCTCGCGCTCGTCCGAGCGGTCGCCGGCGCCCGCGCAGCCACCGGTCAAACGCAACGGCGACGCTCATTGGGACATTACGAGATCGTTTTATAACTGAGAGTCGTGATAATCTAAAAACTGTATGTTGGTCAACGTAGGTGCCGCTAGTTACAATTTACAGACTGCAAATCGAACGTTTCGAAATAAAACCAACTTTTTACAGACCAAAGGAGGCTGGAAAATTACGAGTTTTATTTTCTTTTATTATGTATTTATTTTATTGTTCTGTTGATCGCAGATATTCTTATTTAAATTGATTATAAGATACTTCAAAAAGGTTTTCGTTCGGAGACAAATTACACGGCCAATTAATTTTGAAAGCGAACAACAAAGGGAGGAAAGTGCGGCTAATGATGTGGAGTTAACTAACCAAGCAGTCGCACCCGCTGCGCCTGCGCCGGTATCGCGCTTACATCGCGCATCAGCCCGTATGGTCAAAAAGCGTGGCGATATAATTCCACCCATTAATAGCGATAAACTTTCTTCTTTTTTGTTTCTACGCCTATTCCACGCACAATGATTACAGTTTTGATAGGCCTACGACCAATGGTGAACTGCAACAGATTGATGAAGAGAAATATTATCCATCTTTCATTTGTTTGTCCATCTGTTAGCATTGTGTGTGGCACGAGTAGATTTTTACGCATCACTATGTTTGGACTCTAATTGGCGCACAAACTTTGTTTTGTTGGTAGTTGTTGTGCTTTGTCGTCACAGATATCAACGCCGCCTGTGACATGTTTGCTTGATTTAGATTAGAGCCAAAACAGACTTGATTGGTTTTAAAAGGCTCACCAGAAGGTATCGGAATACAAATCAATTATAAAAAAGGAAAATTGCAATCATTATTTGTCAAATAAGATTTCGCTCTAGGTACCTTTTAAACATATCCGCCTGCATATTAATATCCGTTTTCCGTGCTATCCCTTCTCCTATTTGAATAATTTTGAATACAATAATATCATTAGATTTACCGGCTCCATTTATTGAATGGAAAGGAACCATATCTGCTTTCGTATAATTTTAATAACACCTCATTAGAATTATAGAACAAAGATCCAACCGATTCGAATAGGAACGAACTATAAAACACTTCCGCGACTAAATATAGGCAATCTCTTTGTTGATTCGTCCGCGCAAGGTCGGTCCCTGCCGCCAAAGGCGACGGGCGACTAACGCCAAATCTGGAGAAGGGGGAAGCAGACAAAAGTAAGTTCGTTCGCTCCTGCGCGGCGCGCGCGCATTTTGGCAAACTACCAACGCCAGGGCGCGCAGAATGGACAGAAGAAATATTACCATTAATAACAAACAGATAGTGTTACTCTTGTGGGAAATAAAATATGATAAACAAGTTTGAATGGAAAGCTTCATTCGGATTTTCTTTGAGCGTCCATATCCTAATTTCGTTTAATGAAAGGCGACAGACAACGTTTTCAACTTCTGAGTAACTCGTAGTTACTCAGATAATTAAATGCACAGTATCACAGGATCTAGCTCCCTAATTTTATTATGATTAAAATTCTAAAGTTTTAAAACCCGTCCTAGGGAAATGTCCCTGGCAGCCCTGATGGATGCGCAGGCGCACGTGTGCGCATCTTCCCGCGTGACGTCACCGCCGAGTGACGGGTATTTCGGGAGTTTCGCGCCACTGCGGCCGGACAAAGCGATCATCTACTAACTGTTGTGTAACAAACACTCGGAGGTAAGGTCGTGACATTCCTTCAGGCACAATAACATGGATGGAATTCATAAAAATAAAAGCATTTCAATATAATTTAGAGGTCGACGCGTGAATGACAACGAATAACAACATAGATTTTCTACTTTGTCACAAATATGATGGATTATGCATCTAAATTGTTTGTGTTGCGACTGAACAAGATAATCTCTATTTACAACCGCAATCAATATAATGATAGCAAAGTTTTCATAGTCCAGTTATATTTTCTAGTTAACAAATCATGCTGAACAGCGGGTATTTTTGAAACAGCCCTAGCGTTACGCATACCTTTTTTTCCTATAATACAAATCAAGCGATCGTGATCACTCTCGCTTTCATCGCAATTAGATAATCAATAAAACAATACAAGGTAACCCTCACGACCAGCAGTGACACAGCTCATCAATATTTACAAACTTTGCCAGAAAATCTGTGACGTCACGCCAGTGCTGCGCGACCCTCGCCCTTATTCGGCGCGGGTAAGGTTCAAGTTTCATTGTGGTGGTGTTGATTGACTTCTCGATTGGAAGCTCGGGTTATTGGCGTATCGGGCCGATTGACCCAATTCGTCGTATTTGGCGCGCGCCGCGGGTATAATTAGACGGAGTGAACGCCCTGCGCGCTACGGCCGGCTACAGGCCGCAGCGAGGCCTGTACAGATAGTGGTGGGAAGAGCTGCAGTGACTGCGGTATGCCAAGTATGAAGATAAAATGGTAAATAAAAAAAAAAACCTAATGTGGGATGTTTAATTAATAAAAAAAATTAAGAATGCCAACTAAGTAAATCTGGAGAATTAGTTGCTTATTAAGTTTACTAATAATTCGAAAACTCATTTGTTTCCCTTCCAAATTAGCTTTCAGATTAAGCGCAAATTAGATAAACTTTTAAAAAACAAACGACCTTCACTACCCAATCAATTAAAAATTCAGATCTAATTCAAGCTTTTCCGCTACTAGGCAAGCCCTAGCCTGCATCTTCCGCGCCAGATACCATTTCATTAATTTTCAAGTAGCATCAAACAAAGCGCTAGTAGAAGCCCTCAAGCATGTATTCTGCAGCGCCGTGCTTGCGGCTGCGCGTGCGCAAGGGGGCTCGATTTAGACCGGAACACTGCTATGTTTGTTGAGAGCCAACAGTCGCGAATCAAACGGGAATTTTGAGTACAGAAAATTTTGGAAAGATTAGCAGTATTGCATACGAAAAACATCAAGTCCTCGTAGGTTTTATTGGACTAGAATTTATCATTATAACTCTCTAGTTAGATTAGTCCATACTGTTCTCTGTTTCGAAGCAAAGAGTATTGTGCCGAAAGCCTTTTTTTTTCTTTCACATCGACTTTTAATCATACCGTATTTTTTTTCTATTTAAGGCTATGTCTACGAGTATAATAAGTTTCATTTAAAAAATTCGCAATATGAGAGTACACACTAGTAGAGTTTATAACCTGCCCTTGCAATAAATCAAACCCCACTTTTTGTCATGCGTATGACCCGCACATCAACGTAATCTTTTTCCCTCATCTCTCGCTCCTCGCACATCAAAGACTGTACCTACTCTGTTCTCCGGCTGCAAGTGTTTGTTTATGTTCGTTCATGAGCTTTTATGGCCGACACTGTCGTCAAGAAACACCATATCTGTAGCCGTTTATCAACAGTTGGCTGTGAAATTAATGTCGAATGTCACTATGGCGGACTATCTTAATGATCGACAAGCCGGGTAATAAAGAACACAGGTGAGTACTCAAGCACAGGCGCACATTTAACAGAAGTTAGCCGCAAGCACAACTGGTGAGAAAGCAGTTTGCACAGATGCCATAAGATGATGGCGAAGAACCAGAATGGTATTAAGAGCTTTGCAGGCCGCGTGTTTTTATATTACCAGCTTCTAGGCTCCAGACTTGAACCAAGTATTTTCTAAAGAGAAAAACTGTGTTACGGAGGCAGTAAAACATATTACATCGTCAGTGTAAATTGACCAAACATCGCGGTAACTGTTGACGGAAGGTCGGATCTAATGCGCAAACAGTTACAACTTACAATGCGTTTTATATTCTTTATGAACACGCATTATGTCGTTTGCTACTTCGAATGCTTTGTTTTATTTTTTCTACGAGCTCGCATTATTGTCGTTTCTGATTATTATGGTGTGTGTGTGTGTGATCTCAGTTTTGTGGGTAATAATAACATTTGTTGATTTGTATCATTTCTCAAGTGTAAGAGAAGTGAAAATTGTTGTGATAAAATATGGGATTATAAATGCGAAAGTAACTCTGTCTGTCTGTCTGTCTGTCTGTTACGCTTTCCCGCTTAAACCTCGCAACCGATTTTGATGAAATTTGGTACAGACAATCTTTAGACCCTGAGACAGAACATAGGCTACTTTTTATTTCGAAAAAAAGAAATCCACGCGGACGGAGTCGCGGGCGGCCGCTAGTATCAAATAAAACAAAGCCTCATACTTTATTTTGGAGGTCTTAATAGTAATGCATTCCGAATAAGTCTGATGAAATTTTTGGAAGACCGAACATTTTAAACTAATCATTAATTTGTTACATTTAATTTACTCAACTTTTAAAATTTTATGAATGAAACAAAATTATGTTTTCTACATCGTCCGGACATCCAGTCTCATCAATTGTAATTATAATGAAATACTAGTCAGACTGCGTACATCAGTAGCCAAAATAAAATACACTTAACTAATGTAGACATTTATATCTCAATTAACATTCGTTCGTTGAACCTGAGGTTTCGGCTGACGTTGTCTGTTATAGACGCCAGTAATAGGAAATCGTGCAAATGTTCCATCTGGTCAAAGCCACGGCTGGGACTGTGACGCGCGGCAGGTGGATGCTTCATGTATCACAGTGATTGAATGTTGTACAAACTTTATCATGTCATGCATTATTTCGAGTGCAATTTTTATAGACTTCGTACGCTTGATACGTGATCATCATCATGATGATGGTGATATAAGTAACACATAAAATTAATAAATAAAAACAAAAAAGCATCCAAATTTTTTTTTTTTAAATAAAATTTATTAATAGGCGTGTTAATACGTGTGCGCATTACAGTTGTGCAAAAAGCAATGCTGAAAGGAGAGAGATTTTGACTTTTCAACTAAAAGTTTTTGACATACCACACACGGCCTCTACCAACAAAAACTGCATAAAATTAAAAAGTCTTGCTCTCAAAATCTTTCGGTATTCAGTAGGTATTTATTTCAACCGTTGCACGTTTACCGTTTCAGTAATCAGTGCAGCGCAGGCGCATTAAAAACGCGCGTTTACTGCTAATGAGAGCGTTTTGTATCTCGGTGAATACCACAATGTCCAACATTACCATGATCTCGATATTACTTCGTGGAATCGGAAATATTATGGACTTTTTTACGCTACATAACCGTTATTGGTGATTTTGTGAAATTGTAGCAAGTGACAATCATAATATTTAATTGTCGCTGGCTTCTATTTATGAATGGCTTAATATCAGATTGTTCTCGACTTTCTTTATTTTTTTATGTAAGATTTGAATGACTATTATACTTACAAGGTATTTATACAACGCATAAATATTATCTCTCTTACTCGCATTTAAAATTTGAACACTTTCCGTATGCTAAAATGCTTGGAAAATAAGTTTCCACGAGTATTGCATGCGAAACAACGGACAGAAGATAGATGGAAACACGGGACTACCTACAACTAACAATCAACAACATTGTCGTGACAGCAACATGTCAGGCCAACTACCATGTACCTCGTATATTTGCAATTTCAGTCCCAACTTATACTTTCTACGGACGAGATAAACACGGCTCATTATATTATTAAAGTCGAATAACTCGGGAGGTAGAAAGCCTCCTGCGCCGTTGTTCCGACGGATTTATTAGCGCAAATGACATGTTATTTGACCGTCTCGTTGCGGGCGGCATGCGTAGAGATTGAACGGCTGTTGAGTGATTGTCTTTCTAAATCAATCGTTCATGGTTGTTTTATTACCGCTGTAACCTATAACCTTCGCGGAGAATGGAATTGAGGCTTTTGCAATCGCAAACGTTGATAGTACGAGTAACTAATTTCATGTTGGCTTATTATATTGATTGATTTACGAGTATAGGAACAAGAGATCATGTTAGAAGAAAAATAATTAAACAATAAACGCATCTACGACGTACGACGTATTTATAAAAAAAAATGTTGCAAACTTTAAAGAAAACTTCTAGAGATTTATCATTCCCGATCCAAAGAGATCGCTATAAAATAAATGAATGATGGTTTACGTAACATATAATTAACTATGCAATAAACTGTATGAAAGATAATTTCATTATTTTTTAAAAATTGCAAGTTATGCACCCCTACATTAAAACGTTATACTTATAGGAGCTTTACTAATATGACGATGGTTGGCTTATACGAATGATTGGATAACAACGTACAGATAATTGCTTGCAATTTTCTTACATACACTAAAATCAGTCTTAATAATTTCCAAATCCATAGTGTATGCATAGTTGAATATGACGATAGATGTAATCTATTCCCACGTAACTTTCGAAATCCCGCGGCGTCCAAATTCTTTCCTTGAAGTATCGTTTATTTTCAACACTATATTAAAAGCGGAGGTTAAGCTTTCCAGTCTGTTCGCTTCGTATTTTTAATTTAGTTTCAGCGGTTATGTATGCGGCGCCCGTGACACACGGCACGGCGGGATGTCGAGCGCTGCGGCGCCTGTCACCGTGACAGCTGACAAGTGACAGGTGAGGGTCGCTATCCCGCAGGTGAGGCAAGGTAAACATTGAAGGTTTGCAGGTGCATCACATATAACAGATTAGGTGACAAATGGGAGAAGGTCAACCAGGTGGAAAGTATTCAAAAAAAATTTTTGAAACGTCTGCAATTCAGGTTTAAGAGTTTTACCGTCAATACAACAGAATCTCTAGCTACTCGGCGAGAGCATAGAGATCAAATTTTTCTATACAAAATTTTAAATAACCATGTCGAGTCATCTTATCTATTGAGCAAAATATCTTTAAAATGTTCCAGACCTAGCGCACGTAATAAGAGTACTTTTGCAACACCTATTTGTAAATGTAACTATAGAATGAACAGTTTCATA
This sequence comes from Nomophila noctuella, assembly GCA_958496325.1. NCBI lineage: Eukaryota > Metazoa > Arthropoda > Insecta > Lepidoptera > Crambidae > Nomophila > Nomophila noctuella. The sequence continues at coordinate 15,290,943 of OY292492.1, forward strand.
ATTAGAGCATGTAATACATTTAATGAAAAATTTAATGACATAGACATATTTCATGTAAATTTAAAACGCTTTCGTGGTCTCTTGAAGGGTACTTAGGTACAATTCAGTGATTTTATTTGTATTCACATTTGGTTTTTCTTTAAGATTTTTTATTCCGCACTGTGTACCTCTTCAACTTGTGCTTTTACTTCTTTTGTATAATTTAGTAGTGGAAATTGAAATGGCTTTTGTAATGTTTAATTGTTTTAAGCAGATGTTTTTTTTTTTTTTTTTTTTTTATTTAAGATAGGCTTGCATTTGACCTCGATCACACCTGATGGAAAGTGTAGATGAGGCCTAAGATGGAGCACGCTTGCCTAGTAGATACCTGTTCACTCTAGTCTTGAAGACATCCAAATTATAACGTTCGGGAAACACAGAACACGGCAGAGAGTTCCACTCCTTAGCAGTTCGCATTATGAAAGATGAAGCAAAACGCTTCGTGCGAGAAGGAGGAATATTACCAATGTAAGGGTGAAAGCCCTCACCGCGTCTAGTTGTCCGAAGGCGGAAGGGAGCTGGAGGAATAAGGTCATGTAAGACCGACGCACACTCACCAAAATGCAGCCGATAAAACACTGACAAAGACGCCACACGTCTACGATGGACAAGGCTTTGCAAAGCAGTCTCGGTCAGTGAGTCATCACCAATGAGTCTCTTAGCACGGCGCTCCAACGAGTCAAGTGCATCTAACTGATAGCGGGCTGAGCCATCCCAGAGGTGACAACAATACTCCATACACGAGCGAATCTGGGCCCGATAAAGGCACAGAAGCTGCTCGGAAGTGAAGTATCGTCTCACCTTATTTAGGATACCCAGCTTTTTGGCAGCAGTCTTAGCAATCGACTCGATGTATTGGCCAAAATTTAATTTGGGTGAGATGCTCAAACCCAAGAGCTCAAGGCGGTTGGTTATCGGCACGGCTACATTCCGGAAAGTCGGAGTCAGATTTAAAACACTCCGTTTTGCCGAAAAGAGACAAGCCTGTGTTTTGGAGGGATTAAATGCAACCAAGTTAGCAATGCCCCAGCGGGACACAGCCTCAAGGGTCCCATTCACTCTCTCAATCATCTCCTCTCTGAGATGTATTATTTGTAAGCTGTATTTTTCCCTAATAAAGAAAAAAAAAATAGAAGGTCATGGTAAAAGGCCGAGTTTCTTCCTGCATCTATTATTATAGTCAGGTATGCAATGTGTATTATATTACAATAAAAGTGGCAAGACTTTCGGGTAATGAGATCCTGGGGAAATATAAGGAAGCGGAAAACTCATTCAAAAATCCATTACTCGCGTTGTAAATAATCCACGTCATTATGAAGCAGATGCAGACTATGCTAGTTGCGAATACGAGAATAGTTAATTTATATCGTTAAAGCACCGTAATGAACGTTTTAATTGCAATGATGTCTGTTATCTTTAAATCTTCATTTCATACGTGCGTAGGTCATGGTAAAAACTCGCAAACAGAACTGTTCGCGTTTTGTCCGCAGGCGTTGATTTCTGAAGGTACGTGTCGATATTTTGACAAGTAGAATAAATTTTAATGAAAACGGAAATCAAGTGGGTTTGTATTTTATCCAAATCAGATGGAGTGCTCGTCAAACTGGACGTCAGTGTGTCACGGGACTGCCGAGGTTGTCATAATGACCTAGGGTCAAACTACGCGAAAAGTTGAAATAAATAATTTAATTTTTTATTTGTTTTCGTTTGTCTAATTAATAATTCATTAATTTAATTAGGCTCTATTGATTTAAAAAACCAAGACACTTTATTTTTTTAACACAACACCGGCATAATTTTTTTTTTGTTGGAAAGGAACCGAATGAAACACGAGTTTAGCGAGTAGCAAATGGCAATTTAAGTAATTTATGAAATTTTAAGATGAAATTTAATAGACCAAAGATATACCTACATACAAATAAAATAAAAAACACCCGAAATTATAAAAATACACTTGTACATTTATCAAGTAAATGAACTCCCTAAAAATAGGAAGAAATAAATAAAAAATATAAACTTACCAAAAAAGGGTTTGTTTAGAAAAACTGTAATCCCATAACAGGAACGTCACTAGTCTGCTGCCCTTGCGGGGTTACACTACGGGTTTTTTTTGTGTTTAAAAAAATTATGTCATATTCTGATCTATTTAATGATTTTTATTTTTCTGGATTAGCTTATTTTCATATTGGCGCGCTCCCTGCGCGGGTCTGCGGCTCGGACTGCGGCGCGCCGGCGCACGTCAGCGCGCCTAATATAGCCGCGCGCGCGCCGGCTATTCTCAACCTTATCCGCACTAGCCGCCCGCCCAAACTCCGCGCGTCCGTACGCTTGCCCGCAACGTATCTTACAGGAACGTTATCAAATAAGAACTAATTTAGACACCTGTTTTTTATATAAGGACTGTTGTTAAATGAATCCAGTACTTGATAAATCCAGAGCCAACAAACAGACATAACATCAGAATTATATGTATAAAAACTACTGGAAAATATTTTTTTATGCGTGACATCTATCGGTTATTTAGTTTTCCAGGGCGCAACTGAGTAGGATATAAATGATAAGAGTAACTGGTGTGTCTTATGAGCCACATGTAACTAATGAGTTATCAGTAATCTCATGTTCGTCTGTTTGTCTTAGTCGTTCGTAAAAAAAACTATATCTCGCACTGATTTTGAGTTTTTTTCCGTGTCTTTTCCTTTTAAAAATAGTTTTTGTTTTTCATTATAAGGCGTTGTTGTGTTGTCATTGTGAGCATCGGCGATGAGTGGTGTTATTTTCGCCGTACAGTACAGTCATGAGCACTACCAACACATTGAAATATGAACTTTATTGCTTTGATATAAGAGTCAAGGTGTACAGTGTACACGCGACCACGCCGCGTACGGCTTTGTTTACGCGCGCATAAAGACGCGCCAACTCCGCGCGTGCGCCGCTAAAGGAATGATTCTGCGTTAATGATACGCGTATTTTGGTATTAATGCGTAGATTTTATAGCTCGTTGTTTAGGCTTTTTTTTTATTGCGTTGTTAATATAGAAATAAGATGGAGATGAGACTACGCAAACATGCTTTTTGTCACGAATTCTTATTTAGTGCGCTTCTTTGTTTTAAATTTTATTTGGTGTTTGTTTTCACTGTGTTATATAGGTGAGTAATTTTTTTTATAAGGAAAAAGAATTCTTCATGAATAAAAAAAGTGTTGTGTCTGTAGCTGTCACAAAATGAGAAAAGTTTTTAAAAGTTTGTTTAAAAAAAAACATTTTAATTTTTGTTTATCTTCCATAAGTACCTAAGTATCTTAGAATTTATAAGTGTCTGTTACAAAATTAATTGCATTTCAATCGGTCGCATAACCGGCTCGCAGCGCGCAAGTGCGCAGGCGCACGCTTCTGTTTACTAGCGGAAGCATCGCACGCGCAAGTCCTACTGCCCGAATCTGGAGCAAGTGATGCGGTACCGATTGCGCCATAGAACAGGTAAACCTTTACTATATTTCGTACATTGAGGTAAGTATTACAGAAAATAAATGTTGTTCTAATATTAGCTTCATGTGCACTTATTTCGGGAGCGAGCAGGTGGATTTCATCTTTTACTAACACTATCTGCCTACTGCCGATTTATTTAGTTGAAACTTCGTAATTTTAGAGCCACGATGATTTTCAACATTATTGCAATAAATTGTGAAGTGATCTTTCAGCAATAAACTTATAAGAATGGAGTTTATCTGAGGACAAAGTAGTATCTTTCGCGCATGAGTTTAGTGCATTCAACAAACAATGCTGTAATAAGCTAAGTAAATTAATGAGCGCAGACGCAGTATACGGGGCCGCATCGAAGTTATGATGCAGCTACGACTAGGTATATGGAATCACCTACTATGGATGTAAATCAAAAGTAATCTACGATCAAAATTCATAAAAAGTACAGTATCAGCTTCAAAGGCCGTAACATTGTTTCTATCACGTACCAATGAGTAAAATAAGTTTTTAGAATTTTGCGTTGCATTTTAACACCAACATATTATACCCAACGTGCTCGATTACGACCACGGTTTTTGTAACGCAGCCGAAACGTCAAGCAATAAGAAGTATACAACATGTACTACATACGTAATTATGGGCAAATTATCGTATTTTGTCCCGTTAAATAATATCAGGAACGACGAGTACCTAATCGTACAATTCTTCTATTTCCTCAATAAGCAAGATATCGCATTGATAGAAAGATGGTAGTTAGGGCCACTGACCTGCTTGATGGTGATCTTCCCGCCGGGCTTCTCGGTGACGTAGCTCTGCATGCCGCTCATGAGCACGGTGGCGCCCAGGAACTTGTTCAGCAGCGCGCGCGCCTCGCTGTCCTCCGTCGAGTCGCCCTCTTGAATTACTGCCAAAGAGGGAAGGTACTGTAGTGTATGTCACACCTCCCTATATATTAGCCTGCATGCTTATTAATTAGCACAGTAATTATACAGACGTTGCGCTACGTACGTAGTACGTTTATTTTATGTTATAGGGAAGCAAACTGATGGTAAGTGATCACTGCTGCCGATGGACAGATGTGATCACATACCATCCACCGATGAGTTGTCTGCCTTTAAACATAACCTCTCAATTGAGCTCTGGCAACCTAGCTCTGCATTTGCTGGTGAGTAACCAGAACAGCAGAACAGGTACTAAGTGATACGTCACTTTGGCCTTCTGTAAGGTGGGGGTACACTCCGACATGAGCGGCTCATTCGAGCGGAAGTTTCACTAAGCTCTACGTCGTAAATTTAATCAGGATTTATTCGAATTATTTATTTATTTTTCTAATAAATAACGAAGCGCCAGTAAATCCAGAAGAACTCATTCTCAAACTCACCAATATCAGCGTTCTTCATCCTGGTGAGTATGTCCTGCACGCCGGACACCTTGGTGGTGGAGTCGAGGAAGGAGCGCTCCTGCGCCTGCGCGGGCGCGCGCCGCGTGGTCGTGGTCGTGGTGACCGTGCGACCCTGCTGCTGCTGCTGCTGCTGCTGCTGCTGCTGCTGCTGCTGCTGCGTAGTCACCGTGCTGTCCTCCACCGAGCAAAGGCTGTGCTCGCTGTCGGTGCGCGCTAGACCTGCGCACACAATCAATACCGTTAGTACTTTCTTAGAATAACAATAACAGTACAAAAAAGGAACAGCCTAATAATGTCCCACTGCTGGGCGAAGGCCTCCATCATTTGAAATCTTGTTTTCGTTACGCTGTGTGTGTTGTGCCATTGGCTCGGCGGCGGTGAGGAAGTAAACCTTGAGGAAACCTGCACATTCAGATAGTTCAGTTATGTGCCACCATGATCTAATCTGTCTGGTTCTCCTCCATGGATTACGAAGGTCTGATAGCAATCGCTTCACTGTAATAATCAGACTCGCCAAATCCTGGATCATGATCGAAGCGGACCCCGCACAGAAACGGGATAAACGCTAGGAGGATGATGACTGACCGGCGTGCGCGGAGGAGTCGCTGGAGACGCTGTCCTTCATGGCGGCGGTGCGCAGGATCAGCCCCGCCTTCGGGTACGTGCTGCCTCGCTCCTGGACGTCTCGCCTGCACGACAAACAGATACTGACCGGCGTGCGCGGAGGAGTCGCTGGAGACGCTGTCCTTCATGGCGGCGGTGCGCAGGATCAGCCCCGCCTTCGGGTACGTGCTGCCTCGCTCCTGGACGTCTCGCCTGCACGACAAACAGATACTGACCGGCGTGCGCGGAGGAGTCGCTGGAGACGCTGTCCTTCATGGCGGCGGTGCGCAGGATCAGCCCCGCCTTCGGGTACGTGCTGCGCTCGCTCCTGGACGTCTCGCCTGCACGACACAAAGATAAGTTGTAGAATTCAGGATATAATATACATTCATGGGGGGGGGGGGGGGGGGGGTGCCGTCGGCGGGGTCCCAGCGCCTTATGGCGCCCTTTACACGGTACAAGGCGTGTCACTGCCCCCTAGGGAGCGGAATCAGTCGGAAAAGTCCCCGGGAAGTTCCCCTCCCCAGGACATGCAGGGGGGGGGGGGGGGAAGGCTGGATGCCGCCGAAGCATTCCCAGGCACTTCCAACAGCAGAGGAAGGTCACCGTGGTATTTTAGAAGTAGGCACCACGAAACGGGATTCTCACATAACCGCCCTATCGATCCCAAGATGAGGCGGTATGCAGAAAAGCATTTTACCACGATAAAATAAAAGAATATTCATTTATATATTATAATTAGCATTATTATTACTTTGTTCTTTTTAAGAACCTGTCTTTTGACTTTTCCACTATGACGTATTTTGCTTAATTATGTAAGTCAAAAGTCAGGTGCATAAATAATCTTAACAGTAGGTAGGTACACTATTGTTTTAGGTATTAAAAAGTAATATTTTTAAAAACAAATGTAATGGTACTAATAATCACTAAAAATAAAATTGCCATTTTCCGATTTATTAAACCACCAAGGTAAAACATCTGTCCTACTTTCTACGAAATGAGCATCAAATTTACAATTACCCCCTCTCTAATAAGAAATTAATTATCACAAAACCGGTTAATTCTATTGATCACACCGATCGGTAACCGACCACGGTCAATGTCGCGAATCCAACCACTCGGCACGGTACATATAATATTACCGTGACGGTAGCGACTGCCCCGGATAACGCTAATTTATTCACGACGAAAGTAAGAGTGCATTACGAAAGTTGTTTAAATAACCGAGCGATTCAATTAACTACGTACGTATGTTGCTTCTCGTCCACATTTTGATATGTAATGTTTGGACTGTATGCGGCGAAAGTATTTTGTTCAATCTTCCTGCACAATCACCGTTAGGTCTCCTTCAATTTCAAATTAGATAGACGCACTTAGTGACGGTAGTCACAACCTCTATTTTCAACTCTTACGAATTACTTAAGTACTTTACGATTGGATTCTACACTGAATTCACTTGACGCAAAACAACACTGATTTATGCAACAATATTTACAATGGCTATGAGTCATTATTGTGTTTTGGTATTTAACGAATTTTTAACCGTCGTGACTAACAACTAAAGCAAAAACACGAGTTTGTTACGCGACCCGCCAAAACAATAGAAGATAGAGAATTGAAAAAGAACACTTTTTTTAATCGGTCGCCCAACTGTCATTTTTTCACAATGGCGGTTGTCTAACGGAAGATTGCGTTCGATCGATTCAAAAGTAGGCAAGTATTGTGCAGGTAGTGCCTGTCGCAACGCGGTCCTCGGACTGAAACGTTTGCTGAACAATCGCGTTGGAAAGTAATTGCGCAAGCGGCGTGCCCGGCCGTGATCGGTGACCGTCTGATTGTTCGACGCGGCGGCCGCAGACGTGGCTTCCGACGGAAGGACACGCGTTTTAACAATGACAGCTGTTTGCTTTTGTAGTGGGAGCGGGGTAATTGAGAGTGGGGTGATGATATGAATTAAACATCAATAAAACATATTTGTGTCACAACAATAACTCGTAAATCATTTGATTACTAACGTACTTGTATTCATAAATTAGTCTTAAAATCAGCGACAGTCATAACGACATTTTTGAGCTATTACGAAGCTCACTGTACTTAACGACCAAACATACCTATTCTACTTGAAAATTTAGAAAGGAGCGTAAATATGTTATCGTTGCATACTGTTAGTTCTAAAGTATAAACAAAATGTAATTATAGAGATAGATACTCACTTGCACTCTTGATATATTTCTCTGTGAGGCACTTGACCGAATTCTGCCGGACAGTCTTCCTGTCTTCCCTCCGGTCCATCTTCTCTGTCCTCTCCCGGCGCTCCTCCGTGCGAGTACCGCGCTTCTCCTGTTTGTCCACCCTCTCCTGCCTGCCTAGCTTCTCCTTGTCCTCTGTCCTCTCCTGCCGGATACTGATTCTCTCCTGCCTGTCAGATCGTCCGGTTACCCTCTCGTGTGAGTCCTCTGACTTTTCTTGTTTCTCCACGATTCTCTCCTGAACATCCTCTATCCTTGTCCTGCCAGTGACTCTCTCCTGCTTATCCTGCCAGTCCTGTATCGCCTGGAAGGTCTCCTGGCTGGTGACGTCACTGACGTCCTGGATGCGGCACTCGGTGACGCGGCGGTCGCTGTGCGTGAACTGGTCGAGGGCTGCGCGCTCCTCCTTCTGTGGACGCAAGTGTTATGCACGTTCAAAACTAGTGCAGGAAATTGTAAGGCGCTGACGATATGACTAATTTTACTGTAGATAGACGTATGGAACGGTGTGTATAATACTGTCTCTTGATAAGAATGGAAGATAAGGTGTGAATATGTAGTTCATTTATCTTAATGTGATGAGATTACGTTTGAGAATTGCCGAAGATGTTGATAAGTTTCTTCGTCTCGGTAAACATTGTATGTACTAATACTGCATGTGTTTTTGGAAAATTGCAATTACCAAATGGTATCTGATACAGTGCACAGCCGGAGCCTCTCCAGCTCCTGGGGGCCTGTGTTCAGCAGTGGAGAGCAGCAGGCTGATGATGAGTGATCGCTTACCGTGTGCACGTCCCTGTAGGTGGCGCCGGTGTCGCCGCCGAACTTCTTGGTGGTGGTGATGGCGGCGAGCCCGTGCAGGCGGCTGGGCCGGTCGCCCTGCACCTGCAGCAGCCGCTCCAGCTCCTCGGGCGACGTGGAGTACGCCGTCACCGACACAGAGCCCGTCGGCTCGCCGCCGTTGCGCGAGTGGTACTCTTGACGGATCACCGTGCCTTTCACTGATATGACATAATGTACTTAAATTAATTTAAAATCATAATATTTCAAGAATCAGGTGGGACTTGAACCCACACGCTTCGCTACCCGCATTTCGAATACTGCGCATTAAAATGATTAAATCATAACTACCTACACAACAAAAAAAATATCACGATTCTGTCCTAACTTTTGCTGAAAATCAGTAGAAAGTCAAAGTTCGCCTTTACAATGTAATCGATATGAAGGTATTCGTACTTTGGACGTAAGTTAAATAACAGCTACTTAAAATTCGTAGATACCCTCAATAACAATTTACGCGTATACTTGTATAGTCGATGCACAGTCGGTAAAACAAAACATTATGCATGTTAATTGCCCCTTTCTCAAAATTAAACATTGGACTAAAATTAATTACGCAACAATAACTAAAATAGGCAGAATGCATGAAATACAGATGGATCTCAAATGCCTTTGGTAACCTCTGACACACGGCATTCAATAGAATCGATGCGAATGCAAATATCAATAAACTACGATGAACTATGAACGATTGCTGTTTCGTACACAGAGGCTGAAGACAATTCAATTCCTAAGAGACTCCGTCAGTATATTATTATTATTTTCATCTACCCATTACATAAAAGACAATAACGTGAGTGGTTTGTAAGTATTTTTGAAATCCAACGCAGAGAGAAATTTTGTACTCCGTGTAGGATTTTTAGATGTAGGGACAACTACCCCCAAACTATTGCATGAAGTAAGTAAAATAAAAATAGTGATCGTGTCGGAAAAAAATATATTTTCTGAAACAAAATACTGCACCGCAATAATTCGTTTATTATATTTTGACAAATCATAGGGAAAATTATGTAACTTACGGAAAACAGCTGAATATATAATTTTAACTACGTTTTTACTTTTCACCGCGTTTGACACTGCAACGACAGACCCGCGACCGAGTACCTACTCGAGATAACTGACTGCAGACACTTGTGCTAACATTTGCTTGGCGAATGATTCACTGCTACCGCGAATAAGTCAACAAATACTTAATAATACCGTCTGTAATTTAGAAGGCCCTATGCTTTTTTTTAGGGTGCAAAGAATTATGACAGTTATGATTTTTTAGTCAGTAGTTTTTAGTTTAACTGTTTTAAATGTGAATTTTTATTATGAATTAAAGTTTTGCGTGGTCATTTTAAACTTTTCAATAATTATATTTTTTTTTATCATTTCCTTCATTTCAAAGAACTTTAAAATGATAGTACGTACTAATGAAGGTTGTACTACTTGAAATTCTAAATAAAAACGAATGAGTTATTTACCATGTTCTTTGGGATACGAAAAATAAAGATAATAATTATGATTTGTTATTATATACTTTATAAAAAAAATGCTTAAGTAATATAATACCTATAGGGTTCAAATAATTACCTTGGTAGTTGCTAGCTCCGTTCCTCAGCGCCTTGATGCCGAACAGCGGCTTGCCGTCGGCGTCGAGCGGGCCCGGCCCGTAGCTGGACGTGATCACGTCGAGCGGCCGCGCGAGCGCCTTGCTCGGGCTCGGCGCGCGGTACCTCGCCTTCTCGCTCTCCAGCTTCTTGCTGCTGAACGTGCGCGTCTCCGACGTCATCTTCTTCAGGTTCCTGTTCGTCACCCACGACGGCTTCTCCTCCTGCGGCTTCGGCTGCGCCTTCTTCTCCAACTCGATCACTGTCTTGATCGTGGTCTCCTTCTTCCCAGTCTCCGACTTCTGCCTCTTCAAAATAGGACTTGGCGACTTCTCTCGAAGTCTCTCCGTCGGCATTTGACGTTCGGGACTGCGCTTCTTTTCCGGCGAAGGAGACCTCTTCCCGTTCACGTGAACCACCTCTATGACATCTTTCGATGATTTCCTTTCCGTCTGGACCGTAGTAGTTTGAGTGGTCTGCTTAGATTCTGTCACCTTGTGTTCTTTGTGTTCTTCGACTTGCTTCACTGTCTTACGTTCGATAATGTCAGCGTTTTTCTTTGCCTTAGTTAACGTCAGCTTGTCCGCCTCATTCATACCAACCTTCTTCATGTAAGCAGTCGCATACTCGTTGAAGCGATTGGACTTCGGTTTTGGTGTCGCCGTTTTGGTCGGAGAAGTCGTCCTGGTCTTCTTGTCGGGACTCGGGTGGCGGACTGGGCTGCGAGTTTTGGAAATTTTTGACACAGGTTTTTCAGGACTGTGAGGTCGCTGACGTGGAGCCTCACTTTCAACTTTCGCTGGATCCTTTGCATGTCCATTCAGCAATATAACAGGTTCCTTAGATTGATTCCGATCTGGCTTAGGTGCCAACTTTGTCTGACGATCAGGAGACGCCGTCTTGTGTACTGTGAGTTTTGGTTCACGCTCGGGTGAAGCTAACCTTTGTGGTGTGGATTTCGGCTGCCTCTCTGGTGATTTAGCTTGAGAGCGTCTATCAGGTGATTTAGCTTGAGAGCGCCTGTCGGGAGATCTTGCCTTCGAGACTTGCAGTCTGGTAGTCTTCGTGTGAGAGTTGTTATGCGTTAGTTCTGATTCCACCTTTCTAGCGACTCTAATCTGAGCCCTTATTCTTCGCCTCTGTTCATAGCCCACGACCTTTTCCAACTGAAAAGCACAAAATAGTCAGTAAAAATAAAGAAATATCATTGATACGGATATAAGACTGATAATCATGCAAAATTGGTGTTTACTGACCATTTGTTCCAGGAGGTCTAGGTCGTAGATATCCTCGATGCAGGGCTGCAGGTGGTCCACGCTGCGGCGGCGCTCGCTGCTGGCGGTGCTGCGCTCCACGCTGGTGCGCCGCAGCTCCACTCCGAACTTGCCGCTTCCACGACGACTACTCACTTCTGTTTCTTCGACGACTTTACTTTCTTCTTTAATTTGACTGGTCTTAGTCGGTCTCTGATAACCTGGAATTTTGTCTTGAGGTTTTTCGTTTTCTGGACGCAGACTTGGTGATTCAGCTCGCGGCGCTGGACAGCGGGAAGTGACCGTTTTTGTAGTAGTTATCTCGACGCTTTGACGCATCGGTGACCTAGTTCTAGGTACTTCTGGAGACGGCGTAGTCAACCGAGTTGGGCTGCTTCGCGGTTTCTTCTCGTCGAGGCGACCGTGATGGGGATGAGTGGGAGTTTTGCTAGTTGGACGTTCTCTAGTTACTGGCGTTAGACATCCGTCTATTTCACTGTCGACATCTGTTACATTGGGTGAGCCTTCTTCCGAAGGATGCAAAACAATGGTAGAATCCGTTTTCGGCGATTTTTTCATCACACCAATATCAGTTAACTTGGTTGTTTTGATGTGAGTAGTGCCCTTCTTTTGAGTGGTAGCAATGTTTTCAAACAGAGCCTTAGCTTTTTTGACAGCCTCACTGCTGCGTAGAGTCGTTATTTTTATAGTAGGCGTTTTTTCTACTGGTTTGATATTTGAGCCCGGGTAGTCCTTTGTTTTGGCATGAGAAACTGTTGTCTCTTTTGCAAATGAACCTCTCTTCTCATCGCGATGATCTTGATTGACTTTATAGATTTCTGTTTCTTCAGTCATATTCAACTCGTTCAACTTTTTCTTTGTATCGTAAGATTCGTCATCAATGGTTTCGACGATTCTTTTCATTATCATATCATGCTGTTCTTTAATCTTTCTTTCCTTTTCATCGACTTCGTTCGATTGCGTTAGGAACTGTTCAGCAGTTTTGACAAATTTGTTTACTTTATCTGAAACACTCAACAGACAATCATCAGTCTTCAAAGATTCATCGACATCGGTTAAATCAGGACGATCCATTTTCTGAGATGGTTTCACTTTTGGAGCTTTAACGTTTTCGGCTGTCTCTACAAATAAATGAGCTTTGTCATTAACACTTAATTTTGTATAATCGTCTTGATAAATCGTATTTTTATCATACTCATCTACAATTTTACGTGAAGGGCTCCTGCTATCTTTTGTATCACGTGGACCCTTCGCAAATTTATTGACTTTCTCAGATACTGACAAAAGGCACTCATCGGATTTTAGGTTTTCATCAATAAAATCTGAGTGAACTTTCCTCTCGGTATCTCTAAATTGTTTCGTTGTATCTTTTTTGTTCACAGTGTCGATTTGGTGCGTGAACTTTGATACTTTGTCGTTGACGCTGAGAAGACACTCGTCAGAATCAGTCACATGACTAACATCAGTTCTTTTAACAAATAGTTCGTCATCCTCACAAATTTCAACAATGTCGTCTACAATAGATTCTGCTTCATGTATCGTATGATGAGTGCGATCACGGAAGTCATCGTCTGGTTCATTCACTTCATCAGGGAATCGAGGTGTGCCTACGTCATCAGCAAAATTAATCGGAGTGGGGCAAATTCTATCAGGTGAATTTTCCCTCGAAGATTTCGCTTGCTGAACGTCAATAATGACATCATCATCTTCGTCGAATGATGTGTTTAATTGGGTTGCCGACTTCGGTTTACCAGGAAGTTTAGATTGTGGCACCGAAATAGTTGGTTTCTGAAGTCTACTAGTTGTCGTAGTAGGAGATTGCTTAGTCGTTTTTACCGTCGCTACATCGTGTACTTGTATTTCAGGTTTTGACCTCATTCTTTGTGGTGATGGTTTCTTTAATTTCAGAGATATATCACTAGCCGTTCGCGTCACTTTAGTATCTGTCTCTTTTCTAGAAGTAGGGCTACTTTTCGGCGTAGGAGCTCGTTTAATTTCTTGCTCATGAGGCTTGCCAGTTGGTGACGGGATGTTTTTGTTTGAAGATTTAACAGTAGAAGTTTTGGTAAAACTATTTTGTTTCGAAATTCCAGAAGTTTTCTTGGTTTCCGTTGTTATTATTGATTTATCTGTCTTCGTGGGTGATGCGATTCTAGTGGGTCTTCGTGTAGTGGGAGACTGAATCTGTTCCCTGGGTTTGTTGTCACTGGCTTTTGGCACTTGTGGAGACTGCGGTCGTTCTGTTGCTGTTACTGGCTTTTTAGGAGAAATACTTCTCGATTTGAAAGGTGATTCGGATGTTCTATCGGTTTTGGTAGGATTTGAAATAGTTGATTTCTTTACAGGTGACGTATTTCTAGAAAGTGGTTTGCTGGGCACCTTGTTATTTTCTTTTGGCTTATCATCTTTAATCTTTACTGGAAGTTCTTCTTCCTCTTTAATAACAGACACATTGTCTCGGATATCAGCATACTGGGTTGTTATTTCAAAATCTTCAACGTATTCATTAGAAGTTATGTCCAAATCCTGTAAACTGGTACCAGATTTGGGTGGACTCTCACCGCGAGTCGGCGACTTCTCAGTGCGGGTCGGAGACAATTTTCTGAGAGACTTTTGCACTTTGTCCATTATTTCTTGCTGTCTTTCTGACATCAAGAATGCATCAGTATCAACTGCACCTTTCGGTTGTGTCGTTGCCTTCTTTGGAGAAGGAGATCTGGGATTCTTAACCTCTTGGGGCTGCTTAGATGGAGAAGGCTCTCTAGGCTTTCGAACAGGAGAGACTGACTTTCCTACGGGGCGAGTAACCTCAATAGACTTTGTTATAACGCTGTCCTCTACATCGTAAGTTTCTTGTTTGTTCAACTTTTTGTCGTAAGTACCGTATTTAGATGGTGATGGTTCTCTATCTGGAATATTTCTGCCTGATTTAGGTGTTTCCTTGGTGGGTGATCGAATATCTTTTGTTGGTGATGACCGACTTACCTCAGGACGTTGAGTTATTGTTACATCTTTGGTGTACGTAGAGTTCTGTACGTCATTATTTTCAATATCGTACGTTTCCTGTTTTAATAACAAGTTTGTAGTAGGCTTAGCGTATCTGTAAGGACTACTTCTGTCAGGCGTATCCGTTACCGGTGAGGGAACGTCCTTACTAGGGGATGGACGATGGGCTGATGGACTCGCTCCTTTTGGTCCTCGATGTGGCTTTGTACTGTCTTCAACGGATATTGTAGTCTTTGTAATATCGGTTTCCTCAGAATCTTCGGTTTCAAATTTTTCAGTGCGTTTAAAAGTATCTTGGTTTCTTATGAAAGTGCTTTCTTCAACGTCATACGTCTCCTGTTTGATCAACGTCGCAGCAGTAGGTTTCATATAACTCGGCTGATGATCAGGACTCTGGACCGACTTGGATGGAGAAGAATCCCTTGGGTATTTGTCAACAGGTGTTTCTGATTTAGGCTTGCGCTCAGGGCTTGTACTTTGCTTCGTTTGAGGTTTAGACGGTGAAACAGTTCTAGGTCTTTGGGAAGTCATTTCATCCACGGGTTTATGCTCAGGGGTCTTATTGACTTTCTTGGGAGAGGGTTCTCTTGGGTGAGTCTTCTTTTCTGGACTAACACTAGACCGTTGTGTTTTATTAATAAACTTTGTCACCTTTTCAGTATTAAGCTCTTGAACGTCAACATTCTTCTCGACTAATGTTTTAGTTTCGTGTTGATTGTTTACTTCAATGATTGAAGTAATATCTTGCTTGTCAACCTTGGTTGATATGATGTCTTGTAATTTTGTAGGCGAATTTTCCCTTGAAGGCTTTTTAACTTGTTGAGGAGTATCTTTTGTAATTTGCTCGCGTTCACGAGTAATGAAATCTGCTTCATTAACATCTGTTGGTTTCTTATTAGGGTATTTAAATGGAGAACGCTCCCTACCACTTGGACTGAGGTATGGAGACAATACAGTCGGAGAACTTGCAATGGTAGGTTCTTTCAAAAGAGGAGTCTTCTTATTCTTGTTGTTGTCATCCATCATCCCAAGAATCTTACGGCAGCGTTCTTCATAAGTCTCCCGTCTTTCAAGAGGCGGTTTTGGTTTTGGAACCGTGTCAGAAACCGGTTTGTCTGGGTTATCTTTTTTCACCACTTTGTGTTCCGGACGATCTTGTGGTTCCGTAGTTGGTGATACCCTGAAGCTAGAGGGTGGCTTTTCCGTTGGTGACAGTTGACTAGCGAAATTAGTAGGCTTTTTCAAAGAACTCTTACGCGGCAGGCTGTCAACAGTAGTTGGTGCAGGTTGTTCTGGTGTCGGAGATCGGCAAGGAATTTTAGATGGGGATGGTGTTCGTTTGTAGTCAAGAGTTTCAGGTCTCTTTTGTGTGGTGAGTACTTCATCAGTTACAGTAGTGTCTATGAACGTTTCCTGGTCATCCAAATCTGTGACGATAGTCTCATATTCACGTTGAGGAGAGCCAAAGTAGACAAAGCCGCTCACAGAAGTTGTTGGCGAGCTTTGACCCGTCGAGGGAGCCGTCTCGTCTGGCTTGGGCTTCCTCGTCGGAGAGGTTGACGGCGTGACTAATTGTCGTGGGCGTCCCTTGTTGATATTTTTATTGGTCTCTTCTATTGTCCTTTCAGTATTAATCAAGTCAGTAGTATGTTTGTACTTTGTATCTTTTGTGACAGATTTTGTGGGAGACACACTATCTCTTGGAATATTTTTAGCAGGAGTCGTTTTCCTAGGTGAATCAGGCTTACCGCGACGTTTTATGGTATCAAATGTAGTTTCCTCAGTCAAAATGTGCGTTGACTCATCTATTTCTTGCGAGTGTCGTTTCTTTTTGTCATACGTTCCATACTTTGATGGCGACGGTTCTCGATCAGAAATGTCTTTGTTAGGTGATGACGCATCACGAGTAGGATATTTAGGTTCTTTTGCAGACGGTGTTTGTACTATATCTTCCCGATGAGTTTTTATCTCATTTTTCTTAGACGTTTTTTTAATATCATCTGTTACATTTATATCTTTCGTGAAAATCTCAACGCGATCCTGCGTGAAGGTGACGGGTCCTTTCGGTGGAGATGGCGAACGAGAACCTTTTCTTAAGGACGGGCGAGAAGGTTCAGGCCGACAGTAATCGGGAGTATCCTCAGATGGAATGCTGCGGGCAGGGGAAGGCCTGTCTCCAGGGCGATCGATTTTATCAGTAGTAAGATGCACTTCCGTAGACGTTTTAATGTCTTTCTTGTCAGTGCGCGTATACATTTTAGTTTCTTCGTCAATAAACTTATAATGATCTTCAAGAATTTTATTGACCTTCTTATCTGTTTGAGGTGTCTGTTTGACAGGAGATTTTCTGTCAGGACTGAGTGAAGGCTTGTTTGGGCTTGTTGGTGAGTCGTTCGAGGGCGTGGTGGCTTTAGTAGTTGCAGTCGGTCTCATATAACCAGGCTGTTTATCACGCGGATGAAATGGTTCGTTATGGGAAGTAGGTTTCCTTTCTGGACTGGAACCATACTTAGTAGGAGAAGTTTGGCCCGGGTCTTGAGATGTAGGACTAGGGACCCTCTTAGTAGGTCGCTGGTAACTTGGTGTATCGTCAGGGGTTTGGGCCGATCTAGCCGGACTTGGGCGGCTTTTTGTCGGGCTTTCCAAGGGTCTCCTTTCAGGACTAATACTAGAGCGAAAAGGCGAAGTCACATGTGGACTGCCAGGCCGGTCAGCCGGCTTCCTAGTAGGACTCTGACTCGGTCGAGTAGGAGTACCATCACGGTGTTGAGGCTTGGATGGAGAGCTGCCTCTGGGATAAGTATCCGTAGAGGGCTTTTTATCTACAGCCTTCCTGTCAGGACTTAAGCTCGGCCTCAATGGACGATCTGAAGGTCTAGTTGGCGATGTAGTCCGAGGGTAATCTGTCGGAATGGTTTTGCTCGAAGGCTTCCTGTCAGGGCTCGAACTGGGTCTTTGAACCGTCTCATGTGGTTTTCTATCAGGGCTGGAGGTAGGCCGAGTTGGCGACTTGCCATGCGGAGGCCTTCCGTCAGGACTAGAGTACCTATTAGTTTTGGTTTCAGTGACAGAGTGAGTTGAGTGAGTGCTCGAGTATCTGTCTGAGATGGTACGAGTAGGCGAGAACCTGTCCACCTTGCTGGGACTTCCACCGCGACTGGGTGTTCTCCTGCAGGTCTTGTCAGGACTGACACTGCTCCTCAGAGAAGATGTACTAGATTGAAACGTCCGACCTCCAGGAGACGAGGCCCTGGTAGACGGGCGAGTGGACGTCGGTGTGTCAGCCCGGAGAGTACTGGCCCAAGCTTGGTGTGTGGGACTCAAGTCGTTGCTGACCTTCCTTTGCGAGTAATCAGTCTGGTACGTTGTCTGGTATCTCTCAGTGCTTGTTTTTCTTTCCACCACCTCTTCTACTTTCTTATCTGTTGTTATATTGTGAACTCTGTCAACTGCATCTCGGGGATACTCTGGCTCCTGAGCAGGCTGCTGCTGCACTGGCCGGTTGTCACTATCACGAGTCCTGGGACGATCATTGTCCTTCCTGTAGTCAGGTTGGTGCTGATCGGGACGAGTGTCCTGCGTGTCAACATCACGCCTAAAAGTTTCAGTTTCGTTAACTTGTTTGTCAATCTTTTGGTTAGTATCAATAGTATTTTTTTGAATATTGCGGATGTCTTCCGACGTTACGTCGCGTGTTACCACGTTAGTTTCATGGCGTTGTTTGTTAATTCTGTGGTGGTCATCGTGAGTTTCTTTTTGAATATTACGTATAGTTTCTGTACTTGTTTTATTTACTTCATTAGTATCAATTTCATTTCGTAGCTTGTTAGTTCTCTGTTGAGTGTCATAAGTTTCATTTTCAGTCGTCAAATAGCGGGTCTGCTGGTTCCTTTTGAAGTCATAATCGTCAACGTTTCTCTGAGAGTCGACAATGTTGGCAAATTGATTGTCAATGTTGTGACGAGTTATTTTCGAACTGGATTCCTTCACATTGGATCTCTGCTGCGAGGTGGTGTGGTAAGCCCTGTTCTCGGTCCTGGTCTGCTGGCTCTGGGCGTGATGCTCGGACCGGCTGGTCTGCACCACCGGGGCTCGGAACTCGCGTCGAGTGCTCGTGACGCGCGTCCCGTCGGGGAGACATCTAGTTTCCACTATAACTTTAGTGTTGTCATCAGGATAGTCGATCTTCCTGGAGACTAGCTCTCCAGTTTCGACGTCGCTTCTTCGCAAATTCTGCTCGTAGTCACTAGTCACCTCTCTCTGTCTCACGGTTTGCTCGGAGCGGTTAGTCTTATCATAGGTTTGGTCATAGTCGTCGTTGGTTACGTATGGCACTTGGTGTGTGGTCGAGGAGACCTGCTGGACCTTGGAGGAGGAGGAGGAGCTGCTGGTGGAGGAGATGCGGGTTCCGTCGTCGGTCTGCTGGACGACGTGCTCGCGCGCGGCGGTGGAGGCGGCGGTCTCGTCGCGCCTCAGGCTGGAGGCGTCGTCGTGGTGCTCGGTGACGGCGCGGCGCGTGTGGTCGGCGGCGGCGAACTGCACGCGCCCGCCCGGCACGTCGTACTGCCCCTCCACGCTGGCGTGCACGCTCTTGACGTGCGTGCGCCCGTCGTCCGTCGTCCTGTTCTCCGACTCCACATTCCAGCCGGCGTTGGACAGCTCCTTCAACTCTGGAAAGACAGTTACCGAATGTTAGTGCGCGGCATGGGTTGTACGCGTGCGTTTCACGAAGTCCTGCGATAGAGGTTGTTTCGCTTTCAGACTAGATAAAAGCCAATGGCGTCTCCTATTTAAAGACAATTGAATGGTGCCGAGCATAATGATTTGTGATGCCAAAGCCACCAGACCCTGTTTTTGATCAATAATAAAGTTGTCTAAACAGCATTTCCTGACAAGCTCTCGAAACATTATCAAGACCCAACTCCCTTGTCAAATTGGCTTCCCCAGTTCAAAGTTCAACAACCCATCACAGAATCTCCGCGAACCGAACGACTCGTCCTGGTTACCGGTTAAGAGGGGTTACGAGTTAAGAAGCGTTAGTTGTTATCGTAGGGTGGAGTAGGCACCTTGGCCGCGGTACGAGAACTCCTTAGGGGGGGAGCCGGCGTCGCGGACCTCCTTGCTCTTCATGGACTGGAAGCTCTGGTCCGCGAACGACTGCACGTGCGCCTGCGCCGACGTGAACTCACAACCTGTGGCGCGCACAACAACTGCTACTAGTGGATTACGGACAGATATCACTACATACTACATACATAGCTAAGTATAATATAGGGTGGGACGTGGAAAAGCTGTATGAGTGAAAGATGTTCGGTTTGGTTTGAACAGACAAAATGTTTACGAGTATTTAAATTTCCATCCTTTATCTAATTTAACTAGGTACCATTATCACTACAATTTGTTAAATAATACTGGTCACATAATTCTTGTGTGAGTAATATTATGATAGTATACTCATTACAAAAAAAACCGTTTAAAAATAAAACATGACTCCCTTATACGCAAGCACCCTTGCCTGCCTCGCGTTGATGTCTTTTGTACGAGAGAAGTATTTTTCATTTCTTTTCCAAAAAAGATGGAAAATTATAATCAGATTTTACGTCAATACATATACTGAAGGTATATGGATTTAACTATTTACAATCTTGTTTACAGAATTCATTGTTATTTTTCTCAGATTGAACCATAAAAGACATTAAAAAAAACTTCACACCAAACCGACAACTTTTACTAAATTACATAAAATATTGGAAGATATAATTAACAAGCTTGTCACAACAAATAAATGCTACAAACGCAATAAATATGCATAGATGTATGATATGTAAATTATGGGATACGTAAATAATTTGTCTACCGAGGTAGCTACAATTTCTACACGTAGAGTTATGTTAAGTTAGCTACAAACAGTCAACAAATATAACAAATAATTGATATGCTACACATACAAGTGAAAATGACATATAAAACTCTATGTTGCTTTTAAATTGTTTGTATTTCATGAACATTACTTACCCATTATGATGACACGCGAAACATTAAATAATATTACTTCAATCAATATGTTTATTTTCACCATTCGTCTTTCGTTTCGAACAAACTTTTGTACATAGTACTTACACATATGTGTACAAACAATTTGAAAGCAAAATTTAAGCCATAAAGATGTTGATGAAATATAAATGCTGTAGGACAAGAACTATTAGCCTAACATAATAGATTTAGTGAATTGTAGACACAAATAGCACATTTATTTGGTCGTGCAAGCTACTTCATTTATTTCAGGCAACACAAACCCCAAATTCAAAGCAGGAACATCAAAACTCCATCTTCCGTTACCTTTGTTGTCAGCCCTCGGCTCCGGCGAGTAGAGGCTGCGCAGGCGCTGCTCGCGCAGGCGGTACATGTGCGCGCGGATCTCCTTCTTGCGCCCGAAGTCCTCCGTCTGCTGCCACTGCGGACGAGGGTAAGGCACGGTAAGAACCAGGAGACATGGTGCAATGAATACTAGTATCAATGGTGGTAAAGCAAAAATCCGTTGTAATGTTGAAGGCAATTTGGCACATCGACAACATGTTGCTATTTTAATTTACAAGGCGTT
Organism: Nomophila noctuella; assembly: GCA_958496325.1. Taxonomy (NCBI): domain Eukaryota; kingdom Metazoa; phylum Arthropoda; class Insecta; order Lepidoptera; family Crambidae; genus Nomophila; species Nomophila noctuella. The sequence continues at coordinate 15,312,027 of OY292492.1, forward strand.
TTGTTTGAATCTTGTATGGAGCAAAGAATCATGAACAATCGAAATACCATCCTCCACATTTATTATATAAAAGAAAAAATACTATGGCCGCCATAACACAAGTGCAATATTAGAACAGTCGTAAATACACTGCCGAAAGGATTGAGCCCCTTGCCTTTTTTGGCATGGTAGCACATTTCACAGAGCTCTATGTTACGATTGATGCCATGTTAAATGTATTCATTACATTTCCCCTGGAATCACTTCAGATGAGTAGTCCAATCAAGCTACAATTGAAGCATCGCCGTGATAGTTTGGCTTAGGTGGCAACTCACCCACTTAAAACTTAAAAATGTTAGTGGTAATGTAAAAGTTAATTTAACTTACCATACGGCGCAGGACGTCTTCGTCGCGAATCAAAGAAACGTCTCCTTCAGACATTCTGTGGACAAACAAACATACAAGTTAATTATACAATCAACAATAAACCTTAACCCTGCCGAATATGGGCGCCGACAAAATGCGCTGACAAGTATATTGAATGCATTGAGCACTTGCACAACTGCGCTCAAGATCAACCGCTTATGGTAATAATGTTCGCGTAAAAATAAATTACCGATTTCTGAAAATAATGATGAAAATTGGCAAGTTTAAAAGTAATTAGTTGTTGTACTTATTTACGAAAATAGTTATGACCAGATCTGATATTTTTAATGCGAATTACTCTCTCTTTGTGTTTTTGTTATTATGTATAGACCGTTTTACAAGCCAAAGAAAATGTTGCAGTTAAAAACAAAAAGATAAGCTCCCAAGTCCCGAAGGACGATAATTTAAATAAAACTACAAAATCCTATACGTGTTACAGGGCGGCAATGTTACCAAATGTTGAATGATCACCAACGGCTTTGGACATAACGACTCTACAAGTTCACCAAAGTCGCAAAAAAATGCATCATTGTACAAGTTTCTCATTTAAAACTTTAAAGTTAATGTGACAAGCTGCACCATCAGCCATAACTCCTGAACTCGAAGGTCGTCTGATTGGCCAATGAGCGGGCGGCGCGCGCGCATCACTCCGGGTTCAATTGGGAAGGTCCGCACGTGTCTCGCGCTGTCACAACACGACAATCGCCAATCAGTGCGGCAGAGAACTTGGACAGGCGTGAGTTGATTAGGGCTTGCAATATGACAATATGCTGGTGTTTTTGCATATAAGGATTATTGTCTCATGTAAAATACGAAGACCTTAGTAGATCCAGAGTTTCGGGTTCAAACACAGTCTAGCTCTAGTAAATAACATAAGGTATCTGAGATTAGGTAATCTTAAGGTTTGAATAAAGCATTTGACCAAATCCTATACAAAAATATATTAAAGCTGCAGATTTCATTAGTGGATTTTTTGCAACTAGCTACTATTATTTCCAAGGCAAGAACTGAACATACAATCTCTTATGGATTTAAAATCCAATTAATCCCACTTCAGTCATCATCATAAATCACCCGTAAAACTTAGTAGCGGTACAAAAATGTCTCCAAAAATGGCAAAAAAGAATATCGAATTCATAAGCGACCTTAGCCCAACCCTTAATTAGCAGTTCCACTTCAAAATGATTAAGCAGGCTGTCCCGTGATTCACTGCAGTCGTGCACGACGCGGCTCGCCATCTGGCGCGCGCCCTTGCCCCACTCTCGGCTGTATATGTGCTGTGTAAGCTCTGTATGACTTCTGTATAAGGCGACGTCTCGCTCGCCTCGCCTGATAAGGCATGGGGTGGCTGCCATGTGCGGACTAAAGCTATCTGCGGCCTAGTGTTTTTCTATGATAGTAAATGTAAGGCCGAAGTAGAGTACTTGACATTTTGGTCAGGTTATATAACGAAAAAAGGAGAGAGCTGGTTTGGCTGTTTGTACAATTGCAATTGATTGAATTTGTTGCACCTCTGGTTTACCAAATGAACTGCCCAGACGGTGAAAAACAAAACACAATCTGTTCTTGGGTAATAATCATCCACATGGTTCGAAGATCATCGATCGAAGTTTAGGATCAAATCACACCTTGATTAGAGCCACTGTTCTATGGAGCCAACCTAATGAAACTTCACGACCTGCCTCAGTACAGCAGACCGTTATTGACCGCAGTAAACATCTACAAAAGTGTAATACTCCATGTCATGACATGGGCGATAAGGTTCCACTTGCCGATGACGTCACAGGCTCGGTAGCGGCCACCCAGGCGGCAAGGCGGCCTGCCCGGGATCATCCGACACACTTGCGCAACGCGAGCAATGTGGGACGCATTATCTTAATCACTTGACAGCCTGACGGTGACCGCTGCCGGGACGTTTAGGTCCTTTTTTAATTTTAAATTTGACTGATATTGAGTTCGTACTAGTATGTGCATGCGATAATACTCTCTTTAGCTCTTTAGAAGTATCCAACCCAATAAAACAACGTCGAAAAACTTGTGAAATAAATATTTTTTTAAGTTTACAGAAGTACCTTTTAATGAACAATCCCATTTTGAGATTTCCTGAACGTCAGCATGATAATAACAACTGAAGTGACAATGATTGAATTCGTAAGTGCTAACTGCTTAGGAATAGATCTGACATATCCAATCTATCATTTATTCAATTTCTGTCCGTCATTGTCGCTTGTTAAACATAATAAAATCAAGAACAGGTTATTAACAATGTTGTGTGTAACAAAGGCGAGTTGTCTTGTGTACAAACAGACAGACAAGCGGTAACACGTCTTCATTAGACCAGGCTAGTTGCAACACGCGAATTCGTCTAGACGATTTGTATACATAGGGTCATAGTGCTTTTGATGTTACCATATTTATACTTCTTTCAAAATTCAGACATAGATTTATTATTTTATTACAATACTAGTAGTTAAGAGTAAGTTAGATACTCCATCTGTACGATCAGAAATAAAAACAAGTGGTTTGAACAGCATTTATGTTGTATGTCCGTCCGGGCCCCATGTACACAGTTACACACTTAAAATTGCCACAAGTTTGGCGGTGACAAAAGTCATTATATATGGCAACCTGCAAGAAGGTTTGACGGCGATTGCTCAATGAACTGACTAACTGAACAAGAATTGGACAAAACGCTCTCGGAGAAAGATTAGTCATTTACAAGACTATGATGTCACTTTTTTTTCACATACATTTATTAAACACAATAGTTATTTTCCTTCCTAGTTTTATTTTAGGATTTTCGAGGTTTTACTGGCGCGAAGGACCAAAAGTAACATGTATGATAAAGAGAATTTGAGTTGTGTCTCGCCAATTTAATTCACATATTACATATTATTATTACATAACGGACGGTGGTAAAGCAGACGAGCTGTCGCTAGCTGACGTCAGCTGTCAGCGTGAGGTCACAGTGGTAGTTGTTTGTACTCACCGGCCGTAATCGACAGCGCTTCTTGGAAAGCAAACACGCCTCAAAAGCAATACAACTAACATAAAGACATTTTTACATGTCTCATTTCAAAATGTCTAGGAAGAAAAACAATAAAAAGCCTTTTAATGTTTTGTTTTAACAAGCTTGACATTTAAATTGTCACTTAAAAAGTGGATTTGTAACTCAGAATTGGTAACTTTTACGTTTTGACACACTAGGTGTTCACTTAGCAGGGCTAGTTTAGTGCATATAAGCATTTTAAGTAAGAAATTTTTGTCCAAAAGACTTTCGTAATCCGACTCTATGAGATAATGGTTTCATGTTCTAATTTGAAACATCTAAAGGTGATAGTCACAACATAATCTGAATTTATTTCAAATGAGTCACTATCTGTGCCATACGAGTAAACTGTCTAGTACCTACTCGTTGTACGAGTTGAAATTTGAGCTAAGTATTAACACCTCTAACTTTGATAGGTAGGTAATATTAAACTGCTAATAATGTATTTGATCTTATAATGGTCGTCTTGTATATCACAAGGCATAGGGCAGTGTCAGACATTGATTTCTTGGATCATGACAATGCAATGACCGGATAGAATATATGGCACTTTCCATTATGAGAAATAACTTATTTTATGATGACACAAACAACACTTATAATTTTTTTTTTATGTCAGAGGCGGCAACCGAACTAGCGGGTCGCCTGATGGTATGCAATCACCGCCGCCCATGGACATCAGCGACACCAGTGGTATCGTTGATGTGTTGCCGGCCTTAACCCCATACCCTCCCCAACTGAGCTCTGGCAACCTTACTCACCAGCAGAAACATAGCACAACAGTTACGAAGTGCTACTACACTTATAATAAGTAAAATATTTGAACATTCATTTATTATGAGAGTAATGAGTGTTTAAGAGACAGACATCATTAAAAAAATGGTGAAAGATGTGAAAAACAGGAGATTTAAAAAGCAGCAGTTAAATCGTCCATTAGTAAATGGAATCAGTTTAAAAGGCGACAAAGGATGATCCCGGCAAGTGGCCTGAGTTCAGTAATGCGCCCGGGCGATAGTAGAAAGTGCTCGGACGAGTCCCGAGTCGCGAGCCTTGAACTGCGCCGGCGCACCTCGCCCGCGCGACACGACCCGGCCCGGACGCGCTACTAGCTCATGGATAGACAGTGGGCATCTAGTGTTTGTTTAAAAGGTATAGGGATAGAACCCACGCGCTCTGGTTAAGAAGCCGATTAGTGAAAACTTCATAAAAATAAACATGATTTCCTTTACAATTGGTTAATTAATTTACACAGAAAATTATTTTGTTTAATTATGGTATGCAATCGAAATATTCAGTCTCAAAACAGTTATCATATAATGTTATGGACAAAAAAACAAATTGTACTATTATTGTGCATCAGATATCTGATATGTGCTATCTGATATTTGTGTCTTATGTTTTTAACTCCTAGGTACGAATTTCAAGAAAATTCGTGTTAATATAATATAGGTAAGTTGAATTTACTCTAAGAACATTATAAAATCGTTAATAGGTGCCTGTGATAAAAATTTAATTGATTTTAAATGATGGCCACTTCTATTAAACTATTTTAATGTTTTCGAATATTAAATTGAGTCGTACTATTCCGAGATGAACAACCTAATAAACAAACATAATACTTAGATTATTTGCTGTCGCAAGCAGCCAAGTTAGGAGTTATTCCTAGTTTTATACTCAAGTGTCAAACGGTCATTAATCTAACTCTAGCATCCTATATCCAATAATATTATCTAAATGAGAATAACTAACGCATGCGTCGCTTTAACTGACGCATCAATATGCATCGTTCTTATAGGCAATCGTGATAAAACGAAATGTAAGCGACACGTAACGATTTCCGTGATTTTATCTCACGGCTCTCGCGGGTACAACGATGACGGATTGTCTTTGACAGAAGTGCAGCCGTGATGCATCGTTATGCATTGATATAAATAGCCAAGGTGTTATGATGCCACTGCAATTACTATTAATAATTTCTACGATTATAATCCGTGGATGTTTATTGAATAATACCTGCGTGAGAAGTGAGATTTATGCCCTTTCCGCTGTTAGGGATGCCTTTATCGCACAGGTTTAGCTACATTTTGCTTTTAATAAACAGAACCCATTAAACACACAACATATGTCAAAATAAGTAGGTAAATGTGAAATGTTGTTTTAATAAAAATATTTAAATTCCATCCGGATTTGGAATTCTTCGATAACAAAATTATCCAACACTTTTATCCTACCGGTTTTTTCTACACAATCGATCTATGAATGCGTGACATTTTTATAACAGCCTAGCCATTAGAATGTTAATAACTAATTAACATGAATTAACATAATATTAGGGGGCGCCATCTTCGTGGTTCCCGTGAAGATGTAAGAGCGGGGTTGCTGCACTTTGATGATATTAATTCTAAATGTATGTTTGAGCTTTATTTATCTAACGAACGAGTCTGTGTTATCATTTATTCCTTGGAAAGCGACTACCGCTTCTCCAACAGGGAAGGAAAAACAATACACTGCGGTCATTACAGATTAAAGTATCTGACTGTGAGGCCATGGTGTCTTTATCATCATCCAGCTAAGCAGCATCGCGCAGCGTGGCGTCAAACACTCTATAGTGCCATTACTCTTTCTAAAAAGATATTTCACACTATCGAAACATAACAAAAGTCTGTGGACACTTGGCTGGTATTTATTACCGCGCGATAGCAACGTTCGCGACGCATCCCTTATCAGATGCAGCTTTATTTGCGCAGGCGGCGTGTGCGCAGCGCCGCAGCAAGGATACAAGAGAAGCATCCTTGCATGGTATTGTTGTCGCTGGTTTAACGCAAATAATACAATATATGTATATATGTATGTGCTATTAAGGTCGTGGATACTGTACATTATATAAGAGTATCATGAGAAATAATAAATGAATCATTCATCAACATACCCTGTCATAAACATGCCTACATCTGTACTAATATATAAAGCTGAAGAGTTTGTTTGTTTGTATGTTTGTTTGTTTGTTTGAACGCGCTAATCTCAGAAACTACTGGACAGATTTGAAAAATATTTTTGTGTTGGATAGTCCATTTGTCCAGGATGGCTTTAGGCTATTGGAAATCGAAATCCACGCGGACAGAGTCGCGGGCGGCCGCTAGTTAAATATAATTCCGAAATAAGCAAAGTGACGGGACCTTCATATGCATATTACATACATATGTGTAAATAACATTTAGCAAGACAAAACACCCAAAATGGCCAACCGGACGCTATGTGCGGCAAAATCCCCGAAAACTTAACCCATGTACCTACTTGACGGGACTGTTGGTCTAGTGGTCAGGTACCCTGGCTACTAACCAAACCAAGGTTTGCAGGTTCGAATCCCGCTGAGGGATATCCGATCCCTAGCTTCCATATTGCAAGCTTCGAGCTTAGTTTGGGGCTAGGCAATTCGTCTGTCAGCCCATCTAAGGCATTGGAGTTAATTAATTTTATTTTGTGCATGGCAAACAAAATCAATAAGGATAATATACAATACGTCACGTATTGCCGGAAACTAGAGCAGTGATACTGACTTATCTATAGACCTATCAGTATGGCCACTTAAGATGTGCAGGCGCACCAACAATCATCAGTCTGGGGCCACAATAACAATCCCAGCTTTTCAAAGTCACTTGCACTGAATAGATAAGTAAATGTATTCTGTACAGCCGTTGACGAGCAAGGCGAGGATGCAGTAAGAGTGCTTTCACTCTCGACGCGTATTCAGGCCGCATGCGCCGGCGCATACGCTTCACAGATTTGCGGAAACTCGCGCGTCATCACTACGGATGGAGGAAGGAATTTTCGCAGAAGCGGTGTTGTTTGAATGACAATGACAATTGATCGCCTATGGAATAGTGGTTCAGTGCGTGGGTCTGATATTCGAAGATGTGATGTGTTATCGAGATCTAAGTCAGAAACTGGTTCAGTTTTTCAGTTTAGATCTCGATAATATAACTTTTCCTTCTATGATATGATTTATGATACGGTTTTTCGAAAACGCGGCAGGCAAATACTGATGGCATAACGGCCCTTGGAAGTAATGAATTCATAAAATTTTCAAGGATCTAACAATACTCCTAAGTCTCTTATTGTTCCAAGTAGTTTTCAAGCCAAATTGGTATTCACGACACCTATGAATCGTGTACAAAGTAAGTAAAATATTATGTAGGCGAGAAGTGTCGAGGACGTCTGGGTCATAGATAGCCGGATGGCATCGGGCAAATTGAGGTTAATCCTAGATGATGACAATACGAGGGAGTGACAGCAGTCGTAAATAAATCAGTAGGAGGTTATATCTGTTTCTATATTGTGTCTGATATTCACAGGAAACCAACCTATAGGCACCACATTGGGCACTTGGGCAGGTGTGTTGGTTGACCTTAGGATGGTAAAAGATCGTAACACAGAGAAATACTTCTTCTGCCCATACCCCTCCTATACTCCTCCCTTATTATGAGTCGCTTCTTAAAACACACACAGGAATAAATAGGGTAGAGGTATTGTAGAATTAATGGCTGGACGTACACGCCAATCTTCTAGCAATAACCGAACGTCTGTCTAGTCTCTACTTATCGTGTATGCAGTGATTGAAAACCTAGCCACGGCGAAGAAAGCTCTTTCTAAAGACTAACTGTTCGTTCACATGGAGCCTCATCACAACGCATGACTTGTATTGTGCGCTCCGGCGCGTCGTGACGGCCAGTATTGGCAACAAGAACCGACATTCTAATATACATGTTCAAGAACATAACTTAGTATGTCCGGTTGAATTATGCACAACCAGAGAAACAGATCTAAATGCAGGTTCATTTTAGATTGGAAGTCAAAAATGTGTCTAGTCACCGAATCAATAATTGTAATATCTTATTGATGTTATAATTAATAGATAGAAAGTGTCTTTTCTGATGTTGACAAAATCAGCAAAATAGATATCATTCACTAATGTTTATGCCGTTGTAAATCACATAGTCACTTACTAAATCATTGTATTAGTCACAGCTTCATAAGTTAATACAGAAGTTATCTTTTCCAATTCCGATTAATTCAAAACTTCTCTCCTGAAAGTGGGCAATGAATTGATAAATTACGTATATAGTTAATGGAATACAGCCGAATTCGGCGAGCTCATCACTACATATGTAGTATAAAACAAAGTCGCTTTTTCTGTCATGTTGTATGTTGTATGTCCCTATGAACGCTTAAATCTTTAAAACTACGCAACGGATTTTGATGCGGTTTTTTTAATAGATAGAGTAACTCATGAGGAAGGTTTTTATGTATAATATCATCCATTAAATAGTGGATAAGTACAACGGGCGAAGCCGGGGCGGGCCGCTAGTAAATTATAGTTAAAATTGGAGACGCTTGTATGATGTTACCTGTATTCATTGCGGTGCAGCGCAAACAAGGCGACCCGCTTGGTGTAATGGTCAAGACGTTGCCTATTATACAAGAGGTCGCGGGTTCGATTCCCGCACAGGATAAACATTTGTGTGCAGGAACATGTCCGTTTGTCCTGGTCTGGGTGTTATATGTATCTACTTAAGTGTATTTGTAATACCACTGTTGATTCTGATGTCTGCAACACAAGTGCTCTACTTAAAACGGAGTCAGATCAATGTATGTGATGTTATATTTATTGTTATTAATCAAGCGAGTATTGTCGAATGTTCCGCCGTCTGCGGTGACACCGCGTAGGTGCCGCAGTATCCGAGGCTGATGTCACAGCCGTGCGGAAGGTTGCAGAAGCAGACACGCTAATTGACAATGATGTGCGACCAAATAATGGATTAAAGTGGAGGTCAAAGAAATACTGTTTGTTAGTTTGACAGTTGCGAAAACATGAGACCATCATATAATTTATTCTAACGAATTATCGGGAGAGATTCCACTTTGAGAGATGCTTGTATAAGGATTAAAGGATTCTCTGATCAAAAGGAAGTCACGGTAAATGAGAGGCAGTTATTTGTTTAAATTGTGTGTTACTGATCTGTGTTTCAGTTTGGCACATTGAAGATTATAATCAGTAAGCCTTAATTATACAACCACTATTTAAAAAAAAATAGCGTCTATTTTAATATTCCATCCCATTGTTTTAATTTTCTGCAAAATATGACTTGACGTTTTCAACTCTGTTTCTGCCAAACATTCACATTACCTCCTCGTATTACTTACTTACTTATTCAAATTCTTTTGTACTACATACACTGTACTAATTAGCATAGTGCACTTCGACCCTCACACTAGAGTTTTTAGGTTTAAATTTTACTTAGTCAGATCAGTGCATTCGCCTCTCTGGCAGACACTACGCTAAAGCCTTGACCTTTGGCTCTAAGGCAAATGCGGCATTGATTTATACCTGTCATTGTTTGTTTGTGTTTTTTGTGTAATAGCCAGATAAACTAGACGTTAGTGAAACTAACTATGGGTCAGTACAGTGTAACAAATAGTTTGTTTAAAACACAGAAAAATAAGAAGATTCTTTGTAAAAAAAAACAACGTGTAATGTACGTCAAAAAAATTAGAATATTACCTATATTATTGTCCGATACCCCTATTTATTGTCTTATTTTTCGTGGTCAGAAGAAATCCTTGATTCAACCGAAGGATCTTGTCTGTAAATAATAAGGATTGTTCGTCCTACTGAATTCACTGTTATCCGCTAGATTTTGCATAGATCTAATGATCTCACGGCTATGACTTGATCAAACAGAAGGTTTGAGTCAGCCGCCCACCGCCGCTTAGATCGATTGTTTGTCGACGAATGTGGCCGATCTGCAAATGTGTGACAGTAATGATATTCGACGCGGAAATTATCACGCAAAAAACGTGTTGTTGTCTTCCGAAACGATTCTAAGATTGATTATCTGTATCAATATTAGTGCTATTGATTAATTTATCAACTGTCGTATTAATAGAAGCGGCTAATTTACAATTTGAGACAAATAAACATGAGCTTAATTGAACCATTAATCGGCTCATAAACAATTAGTTGACAAGGTGCGTGGGAAAGATGATCCTTATATATTTTATTGCAACAGACCAGTAGCTGTTTCACTGCCTGATCCAATTAATTAAATCAATTTTATAATTACAGGTATCATAAGAAAATCAAAATCATTCGTATTAAATGGAGAGACAACTTGATGACATCATGATATCCGATTCATTCATACTGACGTTTCCAATGAAGAGATTAAGATAAGACCGCACACGTATCGTATTTCTTCCTTTATAAAAGTGGTATCATTTCCCTTATTGGTAAGCTAAATCGCTCTGTAAAATATTTGGAAGTATACGCCGTATTTTCGTACAAAATAAAAATCTCAACGCGGATATCAAGAAATAAGCTGACAACATCATGAGCCAAATAAAAGTTTAATCCGACGAATGCAACTGTCAGATTCATCACACACAAGACGCTGACGGACGCAAAAACTGCCCTCCAAGGAACCCAGCAAGGACACTGACATCAGATATCTAGACTAGCCTGTGCCTGTGGTCTTAATACTAATGCTACCTCAAATTAGTGTTTCATTTTGTGATGGTATTTAGCTTTAAAACAGAGATAAAAATTAAAAAAAATCCACAAGTTGTATACAAGTTGGTCAATTGAAATCAAATAAACAGTAGCCGGATAAAACCTCGTATTCACAAAACAAACAAACCAACAAGTCAAAGAGTCTATGGCTCAATCCACATAACTAATGATGATCCGACTGACAACCTTCAAATGTATATTCATCTTTTTAATTACACATAACAAAACATGCAGCTATATTTGATGATCCGTATGGGACCGTATCATTTCCAGTGTAAAAAGTATGAATAGCCGAATGTTTGCGAGCCCTGTAATTATCACCCACTCCTGCCGCGTATGCGCCTCTGCCTTACATGGCGGACGCTAAATGGATCTGTGCTTATAAGGAAATTGTCGGACTAAGGAAAAAATAACACACAGATCCAAAACACAGTTTAGTTGCGATTAGAAATACATGTAATTTTTGCTAGACCTTAACAAAACAATCCTCAGTGCACGTTGAAATCCCGTTAGGTATTTAAATAATAACGATTAAGAAATTAAAGGCATCCATTGAAAAATGTGAGGTATCGTAATTTCTTTCTTTAAATATTGGTAACGTTCATAAAATATGTGAGTGTAATTTGAGCAAAAATGTGAGCGGAAGCCTACTTTCTTTTAAATCCAGAAAGCACCGCTTCGACGAGCGCAAACTCAGCCTAATTATCATAATTGCAAGATCACATAAAATAAAGATAATTAAAATTTTATTCTCTGTTCATACTGCCTATGGCATCTCCGTCTCGCGCCGGTTTATAAATAACTCGGAGGAGGCCGCAAATCGAGTGAGATTTTACTTGTGGCAATATTATTAGGATATTAAGTGGAGAATGCATAAATTCCTTGAACGTTAATGGCGACGTGGATCTGCCTCCTCGCCACAGCGCACGCGCACACAGTGAACTAGATGAATGAACTATTTAAATCAGAATTATGATGTGTGAAAGAAGATACTCGACAGACGAAAAAGACTGGGAAACAGTTAACAACAGAAGTTTTTTTTTTAGTAGATCTTCATGAAATATCTTCTTTTGCAGTGTCTTTCAAATTGCCTGTGGTACCCATAGTTAGTAGTGAAGGTAGTTTTAAAACCAACAAGTGGCCTGATGTTGAAGTTGGGTGGACTATAAATTAGGAGATTGTATATTGAAGATATGTCATATAGGGTACTGAATCTATAAACCAGGTAAGATTACAACTATCCTACTGGCATTTGTTCCGCGTGCGCGTCTCCCAGCGCGCATGTGTGCGCGTGCGCATCGCCTGAACTGGTTTGCGCGGCGCGCTGTGCCGGCCTGGCCTGTAGCCTGTAGCCTGGCTCCAGCCGCAGCTCTAATAAGCTTTTGATGAGGAATTCACTTTAAGAACCATTCATAATATGATTCTCTTAGAGTTGACTTCATTGCGATTGGCTTACGATTCGACAGTCTTTTTAATGATTTAAACAAAATAAAATTACTCTCATTTCTACCGTATACGTACTCGTAGGTACTTAAAGATTTGTAATGATAGCTCAATTACGTTTTATTTCCAAAAAGCATCGAACATTTTACCATGAGCAAGCATTGACATTGACAATGAAAATAGAGCACCCAGAAAAAGATACCGTAGATTTTATCAAAATTAGAGTTAAGTATTCGACGGACGCCTCTAAACGCCAAATTAGGAACGGATACATTTAACGATATGCAAAATAAGTTTTTCGTATGGTCGAATGACTTAGTTAAATGTCCTTTTAGGGCAGATTCGCCTACGTTGACTTAGGAAAGACATACAGAGCGGATGGGTAAACATGAGTTTGGGAATACAACTAAAATATTTTGAAAACACCGCTTTGAGAATATTTTTTTTGTGACATAGCGACGCTACAAATACAACATATGAAATTGAGAAAAATACTTACAAGATTACATAATCATCGAAATGAAATATAATAAAATGAACAACTATTTTGAAAAGACGAAAATTGTGTATCAAAATACTCTTCAAATCAAAGGCACAAACAACAGAAGATACTTAGTTTTAAGAGAATTATCTAACAATCCTATGCAAGTGAATAACGTTTTTAAAGCTGCACTTTGCTTAAAATGTGTGTTGTATCTATCCGTCTAGTCAAGTTAAACATGGAAAGTCCTTTACTCCAGTGTCTACAGACTTGTTTGCGAATCTAAACATTCGCGGTTCCGTGTTTTGAGAGCCGGTGTCGGGTTGCGTCGTTCCCACTGCGCCCGCGCAGCTATTGCCTTGCGCTGTTCGACGAAATCAGATGGCGGTTTGTGAGAAACCCTTTCGAAATATAAATCTTATAAGTTAATATATTTTGGGAATTAATGTAAAGTAAAGTATCAGCCTATTAATGTCCCACTGCAGGGCAAAGGCCTCCATCATTTAGAATCATGTTTTCGTTACAAAGATGGGTTTTGGCTTAATCATTAATGCATGTTGTATTATTTCAGACAATTTGCGTATGAGGATATACTTAAAGTAAGATTGACTGATTTTCTAACTCAACAACGTCTGCGCAGCTATTAAATTAACTAATTCACATATCTTAGTTTCCAGTATAACAGGCAAATTAGGAATTTAAAATTGCCTTTGCTCAACTTGGGCAAAAAACCTGCGATTATATCAGCAGTAAGGAAAAAAAATATAGGTAGTAAAGAAAACAAATAACATCTTTCCATACAAGAATATAACTTCCATCTCTGTTTCGGTGGTCAAGACAAAGGCGCCAGAGAGCGCATAATTCAAACTGCACGGAAGAGGAGGATGCATCCTCGCTCCCGTGAATAAATAATCCAGTGCACTAACGAGCCGGCGCGTAGCTGCAGCTAGCCACCGCACCGGTCCCTGAATAGGCAACATCTGATACAGGCAGCCTTCATGCCTCGCGGCCGCGCCGGCGCAACCTGTCTCGCGACAATCACACGCAACAAAAGCTGCATTTATTTTGCGTTGCTTTGTTTCAGATCCACGAGTTGCACTCTTAGAACGACAAGGAATAAAACAGGATATTGACCAGTAGAAAAAATAACAGTCGAAAGTAGAAGAAGCCGCTTATAAGGATTCTACTATTGTTCATTTTTGTCTTTATCTAGTTTAGCGCATAAAATATTTTTTTAAGATGTTTAATTTAGTTTAGTTTGGCCGCAATGCATTAAAATAAATTCGGCCATACTTCGGTCACGTTTTTTCATTTAGGTGTGTTTCTACACATATCAAAACGAAACGACGACGATTTACTTAAGTTCCAGTCTCAAAAATGTTTTATGGCACCAATATGGAATCGTGACCAGTCTGCAAACAGCTAGATTTATCATTCCGACCTATCGCTTCAGAACGTATTTGTGAAAATCACTACAACGTACACAAAAGGATTCAATATCGAATTGCAACACAAATTATCCTCAAACACCTACATAATATTTGTTGTTTTAATGTTTCTCTGTATTTTCGATTGCTCAATGCGTTCGGTTTTATAAATGACATCATTTATACATTTGTGGGCGATATAAGTTCATTTCTAGCTCACTGACTAAGAATAAGTTACAGATAAATGAGCCTTGTTTGCATGAGATCATGTAGAAGTGAAGAATTGCGATGTAAACCGATGAATGCGAGGACAAATATGTAATTGAAAGAGATAACATTCTAATTCTAATCGATGCGATAAACGACAGATGGTCTAGTTACAGAATAATCTACCAATTGACAGTTGTTACTTTGTTTGGTTGCTGACGTGGTCTAAACAGCGAGTTAATACATCCGGTCGCGTGTATGACTCTTATGTTAATTAGCTTATCTATACAAACAAAATACTACCTCGTCTGTTGAGTAGATTTTGTGCCTGACATTCTCGGACACTGCCACTTTTTATCAGTTTACAAAACCACCTAATCCGCCCATGATAATAGATGCGATAATAATTAAGTAATTAACCACAACAACACGTCTCATCGGTGTTCTAGTGCAATGTCGAGACGCGGCAAGTGAAGCAAGCGATCAGTTTGTTTACGCACATGTCATTTCTCCGCAAGGCTGCGCGTGTGATCGAGCGATGCGCAAGCGCCACACGCCGACGCGGCATTTACACTTATCGACTGTCAAACGCCTAGCATCTCCATCAATTGATGGTCCGTCATATTATTGAGGTCTCCTACTGAAATCTGTATCCGCGAACATAGGTTTTGTTAAATATTTTGGTTATTTTTCTGTCAATGTAAACAACCAGCAAGCGCGTTTTTTTTACTTTATCTATTCAACGCGACGCTTTATTCATCAGAGATTCCTTGTTGTAACAATATTCCAAGTTTGACATGACAGTCGATGTCAAGGCCACTCAAGGCCTTTATTGTCTTCCTTTGCTTTTCATCGCGTTTTCATCCCAGTCTCTTATACCGTGTCGTGTAAACCCCGCCTGTTAACACTTACACGACAATCAGTCGCTGCGTGCATACTCCACTGCTCGTAAACATAGCTATTTGCACCAAGAGGAAACGCGATGACGCCTTGAAGCTGGCGACATAGTTACCTACCGATAGTGTTAGGTAGTGAGACAATCATTAGCTCGAGCAATATTTACTTGATACAATTACCTATATAGTTAGAATATAATTTTAGCTCTAATTGCGCTGCAATTAAATACGGAGTGAGGAAAAGTATTGAATGGTAATGAAATAATGTTGGATTGCCATATACGTCGATCTGACCTCAAAGGAAGGAGCGTAAGAACCTACTTGTTTTTAAGCATCAGAAACAACAAAACACCACAAAAACTATGGATCATGAAGTTTAGAAAGATCCCTGTGGAATTCAATTAGGGTCATTTCGCCTGTTTGCGTCCATTTAGTGCAGTTTCCAAGTTTGACGGCGAAAATAAAAATATCCCAGCACTAGTATCTATCTCAAAATTAATTAATAAGTTCATTATATAGTCTATTTTAAGATTAACTTTCAAATTTGCTTAAAACACTTTGTATTTATTCCAAAAAAATTAAAATATCGGAATTTGGCGTTTTACCCAGTTTGCGTCCACAAAATATAGATTGCGTCCACCCATGGACCAGTTTGCGTCCACCAGCTTAGTAAAGGATAATAGGGGTGATATGAAGAAAAATGAAAAGAAAGATTGTATTCTATCAGTGTCTTTATTTAAGAATAAATATAAAAATTAAAAATAAACATTGTAATCACTTTAAAAAATTAATTCGCTACAATTATTGAACTTTAAATAAGATAACTATGTAGTGGTTAGGTTCCACCAGTGCTGGCATCTTTAAAGATAAACATTATGAGTTCTGTTAAAGGGCCGTCCATTTATCATGTGATGTTTTTTTGACCACACCCACCCTCTCCCTTGGGGTGGTTTAAGACCGCCCCCCCCCACGCTACAACACTAGATGAACATAATTTTATGAAGAATGTCTTCACACCACGGATTTAACGCCGATTTTTGGATAAGCATAGCATATTTGCCGGAAACAAAATAAACATGATATACATATTACTACGCCCCCTCACCCCTTGTGACATTTCGTGATTTTTTAAGGACACCCTTCCACGGCAATGGATGGCTCCTAATTTTAATCTAAGATTAGCATTGATTAATAATATCAGGCTTCCTGCTTTTCCTTCCTAATACTTTCTTCATGCAGCAGAAGGTATGGTTGCTGGAGTACTGGGATTATCTTTTCCAGCATTGTAAAAAAATCGGCCAAGTGCGAGTCGGACTCGCGCACTGAGGCTTCCGTACAAATTCTATTTTTAACGTATTAATAAAACTACTGACTGGTTTTCGTTCAAACCAATTTTCGTTGGTAGTTTTATGGTAATGTACATTATATATTTTTTTCAGGTTTATCATCCTCTCATTTTAGAAGTTAGAGGGGGGGGGGGACACATTTTTCCACTTTGGAAGGGTCTGTCACGCAAAGGTTTCACTATAGGAAAAAATGATCGTATGAACCTCAATATAATTTTTAAAGACCTATCCATTGATACCCCACAGGTATATATTCAATGAAAAAAAAAAATCGAGATTCAGTTCTAACCATGGGGACCCCCCATTTTTTTATTTTTTTACTGATTTCGTGTGAAAACCTTATTGCGGTTCACAGAATACATCTACTCACCAATTTTTAACAGTATAGTATAGTTAAGTGGCTGTGACAGACTGGCGGACAGACAGACAGACAGACAGACATGACGAATCTATAAGGGTTACGTTTTTTGCCATTTGGCTACGGAACCCTAAAAATACTGGTCAGCTGGTCAGCACCAGGTGGTGTTCAAATTAATCAGTAGTTCCCTTTTGTGTAGTGGCTGAAAATGGTTGTAATTAAGAGTCTGAAGGTATAAAGATGGTAGCGATACAGTTGGTGCTGATGATGAAGTCAAAGGAATTTCTGGAGTAAGAACCTTCACGAGAGTTTCTTTTTCATCACTTAATATTGGAGTTTGATGCAATATCTTCTAATGGTAGAATTCTTTTGTCGTCTAAGGACACCATGGAACCAACGTCGCAGTAACTACCAGAAAATCAAAAAGTTGTTAGTGAAGACAAAATAAGATTAAAAGAAATTTTATCTACTTGTCATTTAAGAATTTAAGCATTTAAATTATTTTTACAAGAAAGTCAATTACTTTTAACATAAATACATAGTGGACGCAATTTAGTCTATTAAGTTTATAGTATGCGTCCACCCGGACGCAAAGTGGAAATTTTGAAAATTTGATGTAGTAATTCGCGTCCACCTTATTTTATTAGTTATATATAAAAAAAATAAACAAATTCATAATAGGTATTATTCCTTTCTTCATTATAAAAGTTTAGAAACATTTAAGTTTCCCAAAATACATATGAAACAATAAAATACTTACCATCAAACTCGCCGCTGCACACTATTTTTTTTCTTAAAATCCCGCGTTCGCGCACTTTTTGTTGAACAGCAAGGACAAATATTTTTTTCATTCTATTTTGGTTTGACGTATGGACCTTTTGTTTATATGTGCAAGCTTCTTAAACATACAGGTTTAAATGGTAAAGATTTTTCGTTTGATTGGTGTAGCAGTTTACTTATTTTCGAGGATTTAAAAATAAAGTGGACGCGAACTGGGCGATGGACGCGAACAGGCGAACTTACCCTATTTGTAACATTAAGGAACGATTTAACGTCAATAACAAAACCGCAAGTGGCTTCGTCGATCATATGACATCGTTAGAAGAAAAATTTAATAGTAGATAACTCATTCATCTGAGAGATAACTTATGTTAGTTGACAAGTTAATGATGATGATAACTATAGAATAGGTATACTTATTATGTACGTTCTTTAACTAAATATATTATTACCGTGCACATTGTTAAAAACAGTGTTACACCTTGAGACTTGAGATGAATGAAATACCTTTAGGTATAGGAACTTATTAGAATTGATGGTAAAACTATTAAATGAGATAAATGATTTGACGGCCTCAGACTAACTTACCACAATAAAGGTGCCATAAGACTTCTATCTTCTGCACGGGAATTCTACCGCCTACTGCCTATATCAATGAGTATTATGAAAGTATGATTGCTGTTCACAAAATAAATTTATCGTTTACTGAAATCTCTGTCAACAATTCAGTTTGGCACAACAATTTAGAGAAATTTTATTTTACAGACGCAGCAAAATTAACAATATATTAAAACACGTTTAATTGAATTTCGAGGTATACAATGAATTTCGCAAATGCTCAGTCAGACACGTAAAAATTGGTTTGAATCATGTAAGTAAACGAATTAAAAATATGTAATTCAAAAGGTTATTATTTTTTATAATTGACAAACAGTTTTTTCCATTAAGATTCCTATTACCTCAATAACTTTTTCAGGAGAATAAAATTGAATAAGACTGCCTGAACATAGCACAAGACGCAGTAAGGCACGGGCGGCGCGCGCAGACTGCGCGTCGAGTGCGCGTGCGCAGGCGGCGGGCCTGCGCCTACGCAGATCCTCCAACATAAGCGATTAGAAAATGGAAATAAAAAAATTGCCCGCCTAAAACTGCGAGGGCAGAAGGGGCGTTGTCCACCGGCATTTAGTTTCAATAAAAAAATTAAACGCTTAGCAACGATTGTGGTATGTAAAAAACTTTTATGCAAAACGTATCCGAGAGAATTTCGAGGTGGTTTTGTTTGACTGCAAATTGCCTGGTGAAGCCTTTGATGGCCTGATGAAGGGTCGTAATGATAACAATTGTAATAATGATAGCAAAATAATGCATCGCTGCTGGTGCCATGCAAGACGAAAGCGCGCCTAGTCCGTACCTGGCCAATGATAACGCCATCCTAAGTGCCAATGACGCCACTCTCCTATTTCGATCATAATCGCAGCTATCTGTCGGCAAACGAGAACACACCGAACAGGGTTTGCAGTCAATAACAGATCACATCGACTATAAATCTAACAAATTACACCAATAGCTCATAAGTAGACGATAAAACTTCTTCTTTCAGTGAAAAATTAAGGAATTAGAATATTTTATCGAAATTATTCGAAGTTAGAATTGCCTACCACACACTTCACAAACAATAACAAAATGTCAATAACCGTAACCGCAGACCATAATTCATAGAATGTTTTTTTATTCTTATAGGTACTTCAAGTTTTTACAGCTAGATTTACTGTTCGTACAAAAATTAACATTAAAAAGTTCATAAAACAACTAGTGTTTAAAATTACATCAGTAGAAAACACGAAACGAACTGTGAAATGTTGTTAACCTTTAACAAAAACCATATTAATGATGAATACATAATATTGTGCGAATGTGTCAAGGATGAACTGAGCGTAATTGTGAGGTAAAGGACATGGCCAATTCCTGCCTAGTGAAGTAGTGATGGCCACGAATGGCACAAAAGCACAAAATATATTAAATTAAAATATGAATTTTCATATATTTTACAATCTTGTAGAACTTGTCAGTATTTAAAAGAAATTAATTAGTAATTTAACTTCCGCTATACACTGCTTTTGAGAAAATGCGTTCCTTTCAACGTAAATACGGATAGTCTGCTCTTGTCCTCCATAGACACAATATAATATTGTATGAAAAACAGTGACATATAATAAAATATAGCTTCAAATATAAAAAAATATTTGAAATTGTATCATTTAACGTATTATTTATCACCAACAAACTATTTTAAACATAGTATTTTATTATTTTTCCCAAAATGAATATTACTTTAAGCAGAAAGGAATGAATATTATTGTCATTATTTCGACAGTTATTGTCAAATATTTAAATCCGTTGCCATGGAAATAATGAACAATGCGTGACAGAGTAAGCGTCAGCAAAATTACGATAAGAGAAAAAGAGACAACAGTTTTTTCACGGTACACCGTTGAGTAACCTTAGTAACCAATGTATCATGTCATCAATCAAAACAATGCTACAGTAAGGGATTGAAATGTTTTTTGCAATCTTTGTGTGTCTGTATAATTATAACCTCAAGTTCTTGGACTTTAGTTGTTAATGATATTGAATGTTCTGATAGTAACGAGTCTAATGCAGTACGACATGTTTGTGGGAAATGAATTTGGTGTCTAGGCAAACGTTCCATACAATGTTGGCCATGTCTTTTCATTGAACGGGCAAATATGTATTGCTGGCAACGATGACAAGACAAGTGACCCAGACCAGTCGATGAACAAATAAAAACCTGATAGTAATTTCCTCGTGGAGAGCATCACGAGTTCTTGTTTTGAACTTTGATTTATATTGCACTAGCGGCCCTTATAGCGGCGGCTTATATTGCACTATTGCACTAGCTTCATTTACCATATGCTACGTGTGGTAAATGAAGAACCACATCACCGATTTTGTGCAAACTTCACATAAACCATCTACTAAATAGTCGGAACAAATCCAAAAAAAAAATGATTTGGACAGGTGAGTCTGTTCTTGAGTTATAAAGTGACAACGAAAAATGCCACTTATTTTTTTCATAATTTAAGATTAAAATAAGAATAATGATATCAATATTAGATCTATGTTTTCAATGAAGTATTTCGATGATTTGGGCTGCGCAAGCGCAGGCCCTGGCGCACGCATCATCGCCGCATTTACTGCAAGGCTCGCGACATGCGCGCGTGGGACGCATCGGCGACCGTGCTCCTGAGTGCAGCACTTGCACCAACGAGCATTGCAAGGTGGAACATTTCAATAAATATACATACTTTTTGAATATTTGATAAGCAATAAAAATACTCCTTGTCTCAAGTCAATAATTTGAATGCTGAATGCACAAATCATGGATTTCTTTTCACTCAAATGACAAGAAAAAGTTTGATAAACATTTAAATATTATGTTTTTTCTGGTTTAAAATAAAAAAGATATGCTTTTGTAAAAAAAAATATGTGAAGTTTATGGAATCATTGTACTTTATACTAATAATGAGGAGACTTTTTGTTTGGAAAATTGGATTCGAATTAAGGATTTTTCCCAAATGCAAACACGCAATCTAGTTCACAGATCTAGAGCTAAATAACAATAGGCTGCATAATTCAAGTATTTTTGAATGAAGACGCAAGCGGAAACGAGTGTAATTAAATGTTGCGTAAATTTAATGCGGGTCAGGTTAAACTTTCAATTATTCGGACAACCTTTAATGGATTAAGTGTAAGTCAAAGAAATTAGACAAAATAAGTTTCAAACGAAATGTAGCGGGCCCTGGACTCCAAGGCAATGGCCGCGGATGCGACCGGGACAAGCGCTAGGATGATGATGAAGTATCAAACGAAATGTGTAATAAAATGTTAGGTAGGTAGGTTAAGTTCGCGTATTCATCTCACATTTCAAATTAGTATTATCACTCATGTGACCTTCACGACGCGCTCCTAATTCATTTTAATTAACATTCAAAACAAATGTAAAAAGTTGACCTGCTTCCAATATCAGACTCGTCACCACATTGATCTATTTACAGTGTTTACTGTACTGTACTTATTATGTAACTATTATGTAATACAAATACTTAAGAAGATACTTAGTAGTCTTATTACATTGATGTTTAGAATGAGGGCTAGCTTTGAAGTTTTGGTTATTTAATAGTTTGTAGGTTCTAGTTGCAGAACTATATCCATATCCCAAGAATCTTTAAACTTATTTTAAATGGGAAGTCGTTGCGGCTGCACAAAATGTGAGATCATTCATTCGTCCGCAGTGTGACGGCTTGCGTGTTTGGGCTAACATTTATCTGGATTACTTGGCTGTTTGCACTTTGCAGGCATTACGCGAGTCGTCACGGCGAGCAGGCACGCCATGAGAAGCGCCGGCAACGAAGTAATTGACCAGGTCATAGTATACGCTACATATAGCAACCTGAAATATCCGATCACCTACATGATTATTATTACGAGTAACATACTAATTTTTATGTTCATCAAATGAAATTGGCAACATGGTGAGATTTTGTTTTTACAGGATCATCTCTGTAATAGGTTTCTTAACCACAAAATGGTTGCGTTCGATCTGTCATAGGGGCAGTTTACAAAATCTTATAAAGCAGACAGTCAAAAGTCTATCTCCCACGCTTATGAACAAAAAATATATCTAAATATTTATTGTTTCCGAGCGCATGACGAACTGCGCACGCGCATCTTCCGCGTGTGGGAATCCGACGCGGCGGCATTGTTACTTACACCATTTAACTTAAAGGGCATTAATTAAGTATATCAAATGAGTTCTTTAGTCACTGTATATTAATGTAGTTTAACTGTAAACTGTGCTTAATATCGACTGTCTTACTGTTGTTTGGTTTTAATTACCTACCAATTTATAACAGTGCTTTCCAAAATGTACATGACTGAACTTGGGGACATTGCCAGTATCCATTTGTTGAGTATTTTTATTATAGGTAATCTGGGTATAACCATCATTAAACAAACCTTCCTTGATATATTGTACTGTAACACATTGGTTAAAACTCACGAGTGACAAGCGAGCAAAGAAGTTAGAATTTTAAATTGATCAAGATTTTGCTGATGTTATGGTTGGCCCAACAATAACAAATTGCTGTTGGGCCCGAAATTGCACCTTGTGTAACCCTAAAGGCAACATTGAAACAACAATGTTATTTAAACTTCCTTATCAAAACGACACGTAAGGATATTTTTAAATGTGATCCAACGCTAGTGTAGGTAGACTAGTTCTCCGAGATTGGAGCTGATTGGTCGCCTGAGCATTGAGCGACGCCGGAGCGATGGCTACTGCCGTTTGCCGGAGACCGCAAATGATAGAAGTTAATCATGGCACGCGGCGGATCGATCGTGGGCGGCCATTGATGTAACTGAGGAAACTAATAGATTTAAATGCCTCGGATGTTTTATAGCCGCCAATGTTTCATGCGATGGGCTCTGAGACAGGTGATTCACAAACTCGTCAAAGCCAAGGCAGTGCGAAATAATTAACGTAGGTGTAATGTTTAACATTTACTTGATAATCTTTGTTTGATGTTGGTGTGCAAACAGTAACTTCACTGTTTTCTATTGAAATACTTTCGTTTCGTTATGTTTCCACATTATAATGATAACAAACGTTTTGAATTGAAAAATATTGGTAGTTAGTGTTATAGCTTCCGCTAGCGTTGTATTTACAATTTGTCAACGCTTTATTATGAAACCGCACCTTAAAATTCTCACAAGTTGTGATGGAACAATAATTAGTGTGCTGTTAAATATTGTCCATCTACATAGTTGGTGTTGGATAAAACTGCAATCGTATCTGAAAACTATATTTGTAAGACTTTATGAAATACTAGCGGCCGCCCGCGACTCCGTCCGCGTGGTTTCCGGTTTCCGCAAACGTAGGTATATACTATACCTATAAAGTTCCATACATTAATCCCCTATTTCATCCCCTTGGGGTGAACATATAAAAATCCTTTCTAAGGGATCTTTATGTAATAGTAGCTTTAAGCATGCCAAGTCCCAGCCAGATCAGTTTAAAATTGACAAAATTTCATACAAACATTAATCCCCTTTTTCATCCCCTTGGGGTGGAACATATAAAAATCCTTTCTAAAGGGACCTTTACGTCATAGTAGCTTTATGCATACAAAGTCCCACCCCGATCGGTTTAAAATTGATAAAGTTTCATACAAACATTAATCCCCTTTTTCATCCCCTTGGGATAAAATAATAGATATATACTATAGCCTATAACCTTCCTCGTCAAATACACTATCCAACACAAAAGGAATTTTTCATATCGGACCAGTAGTTCCTGAGATTAGCGCGTTCAAACAAACAAACAAACAAACAAACAAACAAACAAACAAACTCTTCAGCTTTATATATTAGTATAGATAAAAAAGTAGGTTCCATCCACGCTTGTTTGTTCTTCGAATGCATGAAGGTAATTTTTTTGTAATCAGATGAATGAAAGTGTGCGATGTAATAAATCCGAATAGTGGAGTCAATGAATACATAAAACAGGCAATATTCGTAAGTCCTCAAGAACAGCTCCGATTTCGATGATTTTTTTTTTGTTAAATTTGTTTTTTTTTAAATTTCAAAATCAGAAACCTCTTAGAGCGGGGACGGAACTATTTATATTGTTTTAACAATATCTACGATATAGTATTTGCACAAAAAAAAATTCTCCAATACAATATCCATTAAAAACTTGTAAATATATTAATTAATGTTATAAACAATCTATATATATAAAACTCAAATCTATATATATAAAATAAAGCTAGATCTTCTATATACAAAACTCAAAGGTGACTGACTGACATAGTGATCTATCAACGCACAGCCCAAACCACTGGACGGATCGGGCTGAAATTTGGTATGCAAGTAGATATTATGACGTAGGCATCCGCTAAGAAAGGATTGTGAGCAATTCAACCCCCAAGGGGGTGAAATAGGGGATGAACGTTTGTATGAAACTTTGTCAATTTTAAACCAATTGAGCTGAAACTTTGCATACATAAAGCTATTCTGATGTGAGCATCGCCTGAGAAATCATTTTGATAAATTCCACCCCTAAGAGGATAAAATAGGGGATGAAAGTTTGTATGAAACTTTGTCAATTTTGAGCCGATCGGGCTGAAACTTTGTACGCATCAAGTTATTATGACGTAGGTATTCCCCATGAACGATTTTGGTAAATTCCACTCATAGAGGGATTAAACGGGGGATGAAAGTTTGTATGAAACCCAAATAAACGCGGACGAAAATAATATTAAATTATTGTTAAAAACTTTTTTGTAATAACTATTTGTTACAATAAGATTATTATAGAGATTTATCTACAAAAAAATAGAGACCAAACTTAATTTTTTATATCCATATCGTTGATATTGTTTAAACAATATGAATAGTTCCGTCCCCGCTCTAAGAGGTTTCTGATTTTAAATAAAATAAAAAAACAAAATAAACAAAAAAAAAATCATCGAAATCGGAGCTGTTCTTGAGGACTTTCGAGTAAAATGCTTCATTGACTCCACTAGAAGTACAAAACAAACGAGGACAAGTAGTTTTTTTTTTTTTTTTTTTTTTTTTTTTTTTTATAGTAGCACGGTATATTGGCTCCTCCCTGCCTGATGGTAAGCAAAAGAGGAGCCCTAACTGCTATGACAACGGATGCGGTACGAAAAAGGTATCCCATCAGTTGGCATCGCCATACCGGCCCGCAAGATACTTCTTCACGCTTCTCTTAAAGGAATCCATGTTATAGGAAGGAGGAAATACGCATGCTGGCAACGCATTCCATTGCTTAATAGTTCGGCAGAGAAATGAATTGCCGAACTTCTGGGTTCGCGATGGAATAGTGACCACGGTAAAAGGATGGCAACGTTGACCAGCACGCGTGGTTCTTTGACGGAATGGGGAAGGAGGGATAAGGGAAAATAGTTCTTCAGAACACTCACCATGGTAAATACGGTAGAAGACACTCAGGGAACCTATGTCCCTTCGCAACTGAAGAGGTTCAAGGTGCCTGGTGACCTCTTCGTCCCCAATTATACGTACAGCCCGTCGCTGCAATCTGTCGAGCGCGTCCATGTAGTGCATGGCAGATCCATCCCAGAGGTGCGAGCAGTATTCCAAGCAAGACCGAACTTGCGTCTTATAAAGAAGAACAAGCTGGTCCGGCGTGAAAAACCGCCGCACCCTGTTCAAGATCCCCAGCTTTTTTGACGCCGTCAAAAGCAAGCTTTCAACGTATTGGCCCTGATTAAGATTGCAACGTAGATCCATGCCAAGCATGCTTAGGCTAGTACGCAAACTGAGGGGAGTGTCCTGAAGAACAGGAATGGGAAGGAATGGTGATTTTTTTGCTGTGAACGCGCAAACCTGGGTTTTCTTGGCATTAAACTCAACCAAGTTGTTGGAACCCCATTTGCTTATGAGGTCCAAAACCTGGTTCAGTTCAATGACAAGATTCTCTCGTTTCTCAACGGTTGCTGCCCTACCAGCATTAGGCTTACCGAGATATCGCCCATGCACCGTACTGTCGTCAGCATAGCAATGAATGTTGCCAAGCGACAGCAAATCATTGATATGCAGAAGAAAGAGGGTGGGCGATAGGACGGAGCCCTGTGGGACACCGGCATTCACTGATATGAACCGCGAAGCGCATCCGTCAGTCACAACACGGATTCTGCGCTCTTGCAGGAAGCCGGCAATCCAATCACACAGCCGGACGGGCAACCCATATGCCGGAAGCTTGGAGAGAAGAGCTTTGTGCCAGACCCTATCAAAAGCCTTGGCAATGTCCAGGCTGACTGCCATAGACTCGCCGTGCTTGTCGATTGCCTCCCCCCAGAGGTGCGTCACGTACGCTAGGAGATCCCCTGTCGACCGCTTCGGCCTAAAGCCATACTGGCGGTCGTTGATAAGAGAGTGATCTTCTAGGTAGCGGACCAACTGGCTGTTAATGATCCGCTCCATGACTTTGCACAGCACTGAGGTTACGGCAATGGGGCGGTAATTTGAAGGGTCCGATCGATCTCCCTTTTTAGGGACCGGCTGCACATTGGCCTCTCTCCAAGACTCCGGAATAAAACCAGATGAGTAGGAAAGGCGATATAGGCGCGTCAGCACAGGAGACAACTCCGCTGCACAGTTTCTGAGGACAAGCGCTGGAATACCATCCGGACCACTAGCTTTCCGGACATCAAGTGACTGCAGTTCAAAGCGCACATCGCGCTGCCTGATGTGTATATCAGGCATGGCGATTCCACACGACGAGATGATGGGCGGTGAAGGCGCACTACAGTCATTGATTCGGGAGTTAGCCGCGAAGAGCCTCGCCAGAAGATCGGCTTTCTCCTGCGGCTGATGAGCTAGTGACCCATCAGGGCATCTCAGCGGTGGTAGCGAGGGCTGGCAGAAGTTGGCTTGCACGGCTTTGGCTAGTCGCCAGTAACTTCGCGACCCTGTCGGGTGCGAGACTAGATCCATGCCGACACGAGCCACGCGCTGGGCATCTGCTCTTACGTAGGCTCTTTTGCAGACCTTGGTGGCTTTGTTATAGCTTGCTTTAAGGGAGTTTATGTTAGGATCTTGCATGGCGCGACCCCTGATCCAAGCACGGTACGCTGCCTGTTTGTTACAAACAGCATCAGCACACTCACGATTGAACCATGAGTGTCCTCGGCTCTTATTGATAACATCGGAGTACGGAATATAATATTCCATAGCTATTCCGATCTCATCAATAATAGCCGCGGCACTCGCCGAAAGATCCTTCCCCTTAAAACAGCGCTGCCCCCATGGGACGAACGCAAAATAATCCCGCATCCCATCCCAATCTGCCGACGAATAGTGCCAAACCCGGCGCTTAACCACCGCAGGAGGCGGAGGAAAAGCGCCTGGCACTGTGCTGGATATCAAGCAGTGATCCGAGGAGCCCAATGGCGCCTGGACCACAACCCGATAGCCGGCTGGATGTGTCGTCAGCAGAAGGTCCAGTAAAGAGGGCGATTGACCCGCCGCATCTGGTATCCTGGTGGGCTGGCTTACCAGCTGCGTCAGGCCATAAGCAAGTTTACGTCCCTAACTAAATTGCTTCCGATAGAAATTAGAAACTTGCTGACGATAGCGCAACCAATACGCTATGAACTTATTGCATATGATCAACATCTTCTCTTATCTTGTCTATGACAAAATCATCAGGCAGTCGCAGGTAAAGCCTGTAGAGCCCTGGGTGATAGCGCACGCACCCATACTGCGTTGCATCACTGCAGCGGACACTTGCAACACAAGATGAGATAAACGGTCCCCACAACCTGGGGATTAAGTATTATCACGCAACAGATTAGAACATCAGATTATCATCAAACGATATGCTCTAAGGATGTATATTAATTACGATTTTGATAAATACACTAATACTCATAACAATGGGACTTTCATAACATTATAATTCTTGAAAACCTTCTCAGACCGTAAATAAAATTGAAAGTAGTCAGCACTATGAAACACGTAATAGGTAATTGCTAACCGCCCAAGCTAACATTGAAACATGTGTCGTTGAATATTGAAGACAAACAAATATTGACGCGCGGGAACAAACGGACGAGGCCGAGACATCGATGAAGTTCCGATTAATTACTTTTGAATTAAGTGAAATTGCCATCTGCGCCACAAGGCCGTGGCCGCTTCCACCGGGTTTCATTAATATATCCTTCGTTCCGTACAAACGCGACAAATTACTTTAACAACACCATTTATTGGTGATGCAAGACTTTGGTACTGTCGAGAAGCATTGTTTCTTTATGGTATAGAGAGACAAACGAACAAGCTGGTCACCTGATGGTAAGTGAACACCGCTGCCCATGGAAATCAACAACCGCACAAGGGGCGCAGATTGCGTTTGGCGACCATAATCACCAGCAGACACATAGCACAACAGTTACGAAGTGCTACTTCACTGTGGTCTTCTGTAAGGTGGAAGTTCCACTAATGTCTACCTCCCTTAAAATTTGTCTTGTTTTAAGGATGAAGCGTGGTGATTAAGCCAAAACCCATATTTGTAACGAAAACATGATTTCAAATGATGGAGGCCTTTGCCCTGCAGTGGGACATTAATAGGCTGTTACTTTACTTTTTTAAAGATTTAGTACCGATCGAGAAGAGACAAAGCTGTTTTCTAGCTAGGACATCTGCTGATGTATAAATTACAACTACGGGGTCGGAATATTTGCAACTACAAAGGAGCTGAGTGCAATGGCGTAAATAATACGCCTGAGGATCACAGGCCTGGTCTGTAATAAAGGATAATTTAAAAAATGGGTAAATTAAAGCTGCTTGTGCCCATAGTGCACAGCTGACATAACATGCAATTCAGCCGGCAGATAGGCTCGATAGGTATGCCGACATACCTATTCATCATCTGGAGGTGCCATTGGGGTCTTTACTTATTTAAATGTCTTAAATCCGAAGTTGACTTGTTGGTAAATAAAGTTATCATAATTAGCCTGAAATATTTTTGGTACCTACCTACTCAAATGTACTGAACATTTGAGTAGGTAGGTACCAAAAATCCAATTTCAAATCCAATGTCAATTCCAATTAGAATACAGGTCTTATGATTAAAGGGGTTACTAATTCTTCAAAAAGGGATCATCACCATCTTCTTAGTGCTATTACCGGTTGCATCATCGACCAGTGCCTTGGAGCCCAGGATGCGCTTCGACTATGATCCTGAATTGACAAGCCTGGTTGTAATTACTGTGTAATTACACTGGAGTGACTGTCGTCTGACCTCCGCAAGGCACACAAGGGAAACCAGACTATTTTGATCATAGTCGAGACCAACGGCTTAACGTGCCTCCTGAAGCACGGAATTATCATTCTTATCGGACTATCAGGTGATTCAGCCGGCAATTTCTTTACCAAACTGGGAAAACCTACACAAATTGGTGTTGATCCCCGCGGGATCAGAAACCATGATCTAAGAGGAGATATAAACATAAATCAAACAACAGTTTGTAATGATAAAGTACATACAAAAGATGACTTACTAAAACTGTGACCGTTAATCATGCCTTATCTATTTTTAAGTCAACTTCATTGCACAAACCACCTTTCATGCAATGAGGAATTATCAACTCGTTTAACCACTTTTATTAATACAGATGCGTTACACAAATGCATATTATTTTATCATGATGATGTCAAATAACGACAATGATGATGAATTTTTGATAATAGCAAATATTTTCCTATTGACCCTAAACTCATTCCGATGAGTCCCGGGATATATGGCGGAACTGAGCTTCGCATTAAAATCCGATGAATCATCAATGAGAACGCGAAAGGTCTCACATTCTTAAGTTAAGGTTCATTTACCGCAAGCCAAAACAATGACACATATTTTGATAATCGCTTGTAGGTACCTAGATAAAACTGTTTTGTAATACGTGATTGGTGATTGGTCGCAGAACTAATGGACCTTTAACAAATGGGTAATGCCTTAGGGAATCTCACGACAAGCCCGCAGCACATGACCAACGACATCAGATAGAAGAATTCGAAAAACAGGTGTGCAAACAGTCGAGGAGCATCCTCTCACAGCGCGAGTTATTTGTTTTGATCGCGCGGGACAAAGCGCGCATTCCATCGGCGACAAACATCTCCCGACAATTGTCGCCGGTGACATGAACGCCGATTACAATAACAAACACACAATTATAGGTAATGATACAAATTTCTAATTCTTCAAAGATCGAGGCTCCTCTCAACGGCTTAAGTTTTCGGCGCTCACGCATCAATAAAGCGTAAAATAGGCATAAATTATGCGTGAACACGTTTAAAAATACAGAGCTGTCAAACGGCCGCGGAGGCTCGGCATACTCGGTAATAATAACAGGGCTCACCTGAGCGCTGGCGCCGCTGCACCCGCCCGTTACCATTTAAAATTCGCCAACTTATCTCCAGTGCACAGTTCGTCGGTTTCGTATTCACCTCTAATTACAACTTAGTTAACAGTTAATTGTTACAAAGCTCACATATGTTATTGCGAAGCGGGTGTTAGTCGTTACGAGGGTTTGATATTAAATATGGCGGTAGGTTCGCGAGTCGTTTCGTTCGTGCCGACCGCTCGGTGTCGGTATGCACCGGGGTCACGGGGTCGGGCTGGGCGCGTCGTGCGAGCGTGCGGCGCGTGCGGCGTCCGAGCGATCACTGCGGCCAGCGCCTGCGCGTGCGCACCGGGCGCGCCTCCTCCGTCCGCCCTCATCCCTCCGCAGGCTTTCGTGCCCTATAAGATAAAACTTATCGGCCGCGTTCCGAACAAATCCGAGACACAACACACGGCTCCACTAATTAGCCTAAGTGTGTTATTTATTTTGAATCGATAAAAACTTGTTTGTTTGGACACGTTAGACATCATACCACAAAACTATACTTAAACTGAGAAGATTTTAGTGAAAGAGAATCATTTACTACTTCATGATTAAGAAGTAGACAGTATCAAATAAATAAGCACCTATTATGAATTCCTGAATCGAGAATGAATGAAGTCACAAACAATTCTTGTAAGAATATTGAATGCGATATTAGAAAGGTTATTAAAATAATAAAGGCAATGATCGGCATCACACAATGGGCCTCGTCCACGGTCCGGCGCGGGACAATGGCGCGGCGAGCGCTGCGCAGGCGCAAGCGCAGCAAACCGGCGAGTTGTCCCGACCGGGCTCCGACAAGCGACATGCGCGCAGAGTTTATTGCCACCAACACTCTTGTCCGGACAGAACACTCCAGGGACCGAATTAAATCAATGTACATCGAAAAATTATGGGAGAAAGTTACACCAGCATTACCAGCACTTATTGTAACAAACGTTGACTAATGTTGAACAGAATTCGCTACAGACCTGTTTAGAGACAACTGGCCTATTCGACAACCGAAAACAACTTCCGAGCGCAGCAATAAATTCAAAGACTATAATTTACGTCGCAAAAATGATTGTATATCATTTAAATCTATTTTCCCATAGAAATGTTATATCTTTGTCATTAATCAAAACGTTACAGTTTTGTTTATTATTAATTTAAACCCGAGATATTAATTAGTTTTCGACAGAATCCTTTTAACGCCATATCTAATACTTTCTTCGTACATTTCGATAAATAACTTTCTAAAGAACTGGAATTGATAAGAGAAAAGAATAAACTGTTGGAAATGAAGATGTTTGCTTGCAAATAGGAAATAGATGGCACTACGGCAAGCACTAAAAGTGTCGTCCAGAATGATCGGCCGCCAGATTGCAGCATCTGGTATGCCCGTGAAGGTCTGTTTGTGTTGGTTGAGGTCCTGCACACGAGCGTGGGCAGCAGGTAAACTGATTTTAAAACTGGAGACGTAAGACAGTCAAGGCAGCCCGTGAGTCAGCAGCCGGCCGTAAAGCCTTGCAAGTTACTGGCAATATTCCATTTCATTTAAATACCTGTCTATTGATTCCACTTACACTTTAATAAAATATGTACTTCATTGTTTTCATACCTTTATGGCGACAAATAAATATTCATATTCATTTTCATATTATATATTTCAAAGATGCCGCTTCCACTAAGAGCCAGGTTAGCAAGGCCCCTCAATCTATTTGCCAGAGCAAGGGGATTTGTTTCCATTTTCAAAAGATCTATCTACAGAAACAAAAAAAACAACAGATGACTGTAGACTATCTTGACTACCAAGGCAAACAATGGAATTCACGAAATTAAGGTAACCTATGCCCTTTATCCAAGACCATTTTTCAAATTGAACGAAAAGAAATTTGAAAAGAGATAGATGAAGTGCCTGCCATTTTGGTGCCAAAAGCATAGATAAAGAGACAATGCATTTTACTACCACCACCAACAACCAAACTATTAAATTATTGTCAAAAATCAAATTTTTCATTCATCTAACCATCTTATCTGATCAAAACTTATGGAAGTCCTTAAAAGCTGCAATCAATTTCTGTATTCGCCAAAACGCGAAATGCGCGGGCGCCGGCCCACGCGGTGAAGTCACCAGCTTCATTGATGTATCGTGACGTCACGCATTAGCATCACAATGAGCTCGTCTGCCATTGTGCTGCCAACTGCCGTAGCCGAGCTGCTGGCTGGGGGTGAATCAGCTGATGCCAATTGGAACTTTGCCCTGGGTTGGGATGTTTATACCAAGAGGTAAACCATGGGCCATTACATCTTATAGATGATGGCATAATGGCAAAGTCAGGCTTTAGCAAATTGAGGCCTACATATTTAATGAGAGCTGTTTGTTATCCAAAACTCATGTTCTTTCCTCTCTTAAAAATTTACTTTAACATATATTTAACTTTGGCGCAAATATGGTATTTTTTTATTTCTAAAGCAGAAATCATATTAAGACCGATATAAACTTTCAAATTGTCCACTTTTGGTCAAAATTTAATTTCAAATAAGCTCATCGGACCACCTTCTCGAATCAGCTTACAAAAATGGAGTCAAACGAATCCGTAAAAACTTCCATACTTCTACTATGGAATATATTTTAATGGAAATCCTAAACATGTATTATTGAGAATCTGTTTGAATATTCATGTTAATTAATTAACTTGCGTAGACTACACGAGTGCGACATAAATAAAAACATGTTATTATTTGAAGGGCCTTTCATAAAATGTTAGAAACTCAATTGGCTATATGACTGTAATAAACTAGTAAATGAAGGATTTTTTTAATAGTCAGAGTTTATTAATGAATATGTCATCTAATAAAATCATATTTTACGTAGACGACATAATTATCGTCATGAGATTTTTCACTGATCCCGAACAGAAAAAGAACGAAGAAAGCATTAAATAATATTATGGTAATTATGATATATAGAATTTACACTAAAAACATGCACACTTTACTACACTTTACAACAATTTTACATTTACTTGAATATTCCGAGTAGTTGGTTAATAGATAAAGATATGACACATCCAAAGGGACAATAATATCGGCAAATACAACTAATTGTTAGCATGTTTTTCCTCGTGCTTAGAAAGATAATTAAAAACATATCCGCTAGATTAGTGTACCAAAACCGGTCGTAGTAATGATTAATTACAAGGTAGGTAGTATTTAGAAAACATCTCAGCATCAGTTCCAAAACTGTAACGCATATTTTTGCATATCAAGTGGACTTTGATGTTTAAAAGAGATGTCCCATCCCAGGCCCGCACCATGTACGTGGTACCAAAAAATCGGTAAAATATTGCTATTTCCATTAAAAATACAATACATTTTTTTTGGCCCGTAGTTTAGTGTCTTCAAAATAAAATCAAATACTTATTTGTTCACTTTACTTCGTAAAGATGGCAACTGTAATTTTTATCTTTACTGGGATTTACAGCATTGGGCCCCAGCCTTTTTAGGTCGTTTGTATCCTAAAAATATAAATACTTTGTGAAATAAACTGCATACTGTCAAAACAAAAATAAACTGACGGTTAAACGACATAAACGTCATTCAAGTTTCAAAGACGCGTCTTGGTATGTTTACTTTACTCTATGAATGCGTCCTCCGCCATATTGTACTGAGTTGCAATATTGTGGTATAATTTATTGTTTCAGCCAAAAAACTAAGGTTTTCCATAAGAATTGGAGTGATTAAAACTGTAGTACACTCATTCGCCTATATTTAGGTATAGTGTACATGGACCAGGCCGAGGCTTCATACATTTCTGGGACATCTCATTTATTTCATTTCACATATTTCATGCGTATGTTGTGGGATGAAGGAAGAGGTTTTCAAAGTTTAAATCCGTGGAACAGTGGTTAAACCCACGTTAAACCGCTTAAGTCGAAATCCTAAGGGATCGTGGTTTAGTTTATGACTAAATTGGGTCTGGGTCTGGATTTAACAAGATCAATAAACAAACCTAGGAAGGGAGATTGTCATAAATATAATATCTTATATATAAATCACTTAAAATTGCAAACATCATAGTGTCATATGCACCATTTTATTCAGCTCAACCATAAAATGAAGTCGTAGGTGCCAGCTCACGGCATGCTTGCAATAAATACTGATTTACACGCAGATGCGACAGAACAAACTTATTTAGCAATAAATCTGTGGGGTTACAGGAAGGTTGATTTTTTGTTTGGTTGTGTATGCAGTGCTGCCAGGGGCAAATAATAAAATAGTACAAGTGAAAGTTAAAAAAAACTTATTTCAGTAAATTTAATGCCAAAGGAAAATATGATAGTCGAAGATATGATCAACAGTTTTAAACAGTTACAAAGTATTATGTTAGATAATTAAGTGCGTTAAGAAGGTGATAGCGAGGAACAGTTTCATATCCACCCTCTAGAGAAAAGAAAGGAAAAGAAAAGATATTAAAAGGTAGGAAGTAGCGTGGTAGGTGAGCTAGGAGAGCAGAAACACGCACACACGTACAACATTATGCAATACAAAGCAGTAATTATTATGAAATTTGTTAAAGGGTGAGAAGTTACGAAAAAGCATATACGAGACCCGGTCGTCGCGATTCGCTCGTTAAACTGATCCTCCATGAAAACTGCCTGCACAGCGGCTGCAAATTATGACATTAATAACCAACAGACCAGCTACAAGGCGACTCGTAATTCTAGCTATTATATTATAGATTTATAGCACCTGTTCAGAAAACTGATGAGAGGATATAATTTAGTCGCATTTTTTTTAGGAGAGCAAATTATACATAGCTTGAACGCACTGATATTGTTAATTTTGAGCTATTTGATTAAGAGACTGATTAAGCTGACCTGATGGAATATCTAAAATTAGCAGTTTAATTCAGATGACTGCTGATGATATGATTATAAAACAACTTATTACTGGGATCGACCAGAAGAAAATTAACAATAGCTTCGTATAATATAAACACAATTCTTAAATAATTCTGCTGTTTATACTTTCTGATCATCCTTTCTCCTGACTATGTCATTCATAGTTCCGATCGGTGATCTGTTCTCCGCGGCCGCCTTATAAGGGCGCGCGAGGACCTGCGCGTCACCGGCGCCCACGCATGCGCGGGGCTGGCGCATCGCAGGCAATACACTGCAGGATCTAGGTGTATTGCTTGCACCAGATCCGTTTTGTAAAATTTTTTCAAGTTTATTCTTATTAGGACAAAGCTCAGTGGGAAGAACGAAGATTAAATCTTTATAGACAGTAAGTTTTAACGGATAGTAATAAATTATGGAAAATCTACGAGTAAACTAAATTGACAATTCTCAATTCTGTCCATCACCACCTTGAGACCAAAAAACCGCATCTGCTGTTCCTCACGGAGACACAAATCCGATGTCCTGCTGACGCGGCGTATTTGCATTACCCAGGTTACACCTTGGAGTACAATTTTAAACCACACGCTGGCACCTGTCTGTATGCCCGCGATGACATCTGCTGTAGACGTCTCCGTTGTCTTGAGAATTCCAGTTTCTCAGTGCTATGGGTTTTGGTGGACACAGGAATAGAGAAAATTCTCTATGCCTGTGTTTATCGATCGCACACCGGAAATGTGGAGACGACCAGGTTGTTTCGGTACCTCTCTGACACTGCTGATGCTGCTCAACAGCGATATCCTTCTGCTCAGTTCGTTGTTCTGGGAGACTTTAATGCCCACCACGAAGAGTGGCTGTACCCGTTCCAGAGCACCGACCACGCTGGGAGGGAGGCGTATGCTTTCGCTGTTTCGCAGAATCTCACTCAGCTGGTGAGTGGTGCCACGAGGGTGCCGGACGTTGATGGCCACACTGCGAACTGCTTGGACCTTCTGCTGACTTCAGATCCAGACCGTTATCAAGTGGTGATCTCCTCGCCGTTAGGTAGTTCTGACCACTGTCTGGTTGAATCTGTGTCTACCTACTCCCCTGTCAACCAAGATCCTATTGGTACTAGGCGAGTATGGCGATACAAGTCAGCAGATTGGGATGAGATGCGGCATTTCTTTGCATCTTATCCTTGGCGTAGCACTTGTTTTTCTTCAGACGACCCGAGTAGTTGCGCTGAGGCTGTTTCTGGAGTGTTGTGTCGGGCAATGGAATATTTTATTCCTTATTCTGACATTCCACTCCGGAAAAAAGCCCGCCCCTGGTTCACCGCGGAATGTACTAGTGCTGAAGCACTAAAACAAACCGCTTACCGCGCTTGGGCGGATGCTCGAGCTCGCAAAGCTTCCAATGTCCGGGAACTGAAGAGGCTTTATAACAGTGCTGCGAAGTCTTGTAAAAGGAGTCATCGCAGAGCCCGCTTTAACCACATCTGCCGAGTCGGAGCTAAACTGGCTTCTTATCCATCAGGGAGCAAGTCATT
Source organism: Nomophila noctuella (assembly GCA_958496325.1). Lineage (NCBI taxonomy): Eukaryota > Metazoa > Arthropoda > Insecta > Lepidoptera > Crambidae > Nomophila > Nomophila noctuella. Next base: position 15,349,407 of record OY292492.1, read on the forward strand.
TTGGTCCCTTGCTAAGTCGGTTGAAGCCAATTTTTGCCAGTCATCTCTCCCGCCACTGCTTAAGCCTGATGGGTCTCTCGCTCACACCGCTAAAGAGAAAGCTTCTTTACTTGCCTCTCTTTTTGCAAGTAATTCTCATTTAGATGCTGCTGGCAACATTCCACCAAAGCTACCTCCTTGCTCTTCAAAAATGTCTGAGATTCGCATTCGACAAAAGGAGGTACTCAAAGTGCTCAGCAATCTTAATATAAATAAAGCGAGTGGGCCTGATGGCATACCAGCTATTGTTTTGCGGAACTGTGCGCCTGAGTTGTCTCCCGTACTGACGCGCCTGTATCGATTATCGATGAGAACCGGTAAAGTTCCGGGGTGCTGGAAGATTGCCAATGTGCAACCAGTACCAAAAAAAGGTAGTCGTGCTGACCCCGCCAATTACAGACCAATTGCGATCACCTCCATACTCTGTAAGATTATGGAGCGTGTACTAAACAATCGTCTCCTGGCGTACCTTGAAGACAATGACCTCCTCAGTGATCGTCAATTTGGCTTTCGCCGCGGTCGGTCTGCTGGGGATCTCCTTGTGTACGCCACACACTTATGGAGCGAAGCTATTGAAAAACACGGTGAAGCACTTGCTGTGTCTTTAGATATTTCAAAGGCTTTCGATAGGGTTTGGCACGATTGTCTGGTAGGCAAGCTTCCATCGTTCGGAATAGGACCTACTCTTTGCAACTGGATTGCGGATTTCCTGAGGGGTAGATCGATTCGAGTTGTCATTGACGGCACCTCATCTGATCTACTGGGCGTTAATGCCGGTGTCCCTCAGGGCTCCGTTCTCTCCGCGACTCTATTTCTGCTCCACATAAACGATTTATTAAATATGCCCGGTATCTTTGGGTACGCTGATGACAGCACAGTCACGGAGAGGTACTTGTCCGATGCAAGGTCCGGATCTCTCGTGCAATCTCTCAGAGAGGAGATGATTGAGAGAGTGAATGGGACCCTTGAGGCTGTGTCCCGCTGGGGCATTGCTAACTTGGTTGCATTTATTTTTTTTATTTTATTTATTTATTTAAGCCCTTTTATTCCGAAATACATGTTTTTTTGTTTTTTTTGTATGAGTTTTTCTTTTTATAGTATATCACGTAATTCGGCGTGCCTCTTGGCATAGGCCTCCTCCAGCTCCTTCCATTGAGCTCGGTCTTCTGCAACTCTGGTCCAGTAGGGTCCTAGGGTGAGGCGGATTTCGTCACTCCATCTTGCTTTTGGACGCCCTGGTCTTCTGGCGTCTCCTCTTGGATACCATAATGTTACTTGTTTGCTCCACTTGTTGATTTTGGAGCGTAGCATATGCCCTGTCCAGCCCCATTTTAGATGGTCTATGCGAGCTATTATGTCTGTTGCTTTTGTTTTCCCTCTTATTTCTGAACTTCTGATCCTGTCAATTAGCCTGATTCCCAGCATACTTCGTTCCATAGATCTTTGTGCTTTGGCAAGTTTTTCTCTTAGTTTATCCGTCAATGTCCATGTTTCGCAGCCATATGTCATGCAGGGAAGGATACAAGTGTTGAACGTTTTTCTCTTTATGTGTACACCAAGGTCTTTGCTCTTCATTATCTCTTTCAATGACCAGAATTTCTTCCAGCCACAGGCAATTCTTCTGTTTATTTCCTTGTACATGCATTCTTCTGGAGACATGATTTGACCCAGGTAAACATATTCTTTCACATATTCGAACTTAGACCCGGAGACTTCTATGTTGCTTTGTATTGAATTTGTCATTAGTTTAGTCTTGCTTATGTTGATTTCTAAACCCGCTTCTCTGCTTTCTGCTACCAAATCTTGTATCATCTTTTCTAGTTTTTTGGGATCTTCTTCTAGCAGGACAATATCGTCGGCAAATCTTAAGTGATTCAGTCGACAACCATTTATACAGATACCATAGTTGTCCCAGTCCAGTCTTCTAAATATGTATTCCAGCACAGCGTTAAAGAGCTTAGGAGATAGTGGGTCTCCTTGTCTTACTCCTCTATTTATTGGAAAGGGTTCTCCTTTTGACTCTAATTTGATGCTGCTTCTGCTCCTTTTATATATGGACTTGATTAGCTGTATGTAGACATTTTCAACTCCTTGTTCTTTTAGGCACAGCCAGATAAATTTGTGTTTGATGCTATCAAATGCTTTGGAGTAGTCTATAAAGCAAATATATAGTGCCTTCTGGTATTCACTATATTTTTCTAGCACTTGCTTAATCGTGTGTATGTGGTCTATTCTATTGTACTGTAGTCCTTTCTAAATCCTGCCTGTTCAATAGGTTGGTTTTCGTCTAAGGTCTTTGTTATTCTTTCCAGGATTACTTTTGCAAATACCTTGTACACGTTAGATATTAGGCTGATTGGTCTGTAGTTGCTGATATCTCCTGTATCGCCTTTCTTATGGAGGAGTATTATGTACGATTCGTTCCATTGTTCAGGAATAGTACCCGTTGTTAAAATCTCGTTAAATATCTTGGTTAGAATTGGGTTTATTTCTTCTATTGTACCTCGGAGTAGTTCGTTTGTTATATAGTCAGGTCCTGGGGCTTTTTCTAGTTTCTGTGACATTACAGCTTTCTGCACTTCCTGCACGAGTATCGATGGGACTTTTTCATGATTAGTAATAGGGTCGCTGTGATCGTTCTCTCCTAGGTCAATGTCTTTGTTCGAGTAAAGAGATCTGTAGAAATCTGTGGCAAGACTCTGGATTCGTCTGCGATTTGTTACTTCTTTGGATCTTCTGTTTTTTAGTTTTGGTATCCATTCCATTCCTTGTTCTCTTAGTTCCTTGAAAGCTTTTCTTGTTCCTCCAGTTTTTTGGATTTCGTCTTCAAGCTTTTCTATTCTTCTCTTTTTTCTATCCTTTCTCATGCTTTCTCGGATCTGTTTGCTCAATCTAGATATTATGTTGCGGTTTTCTACACTTTTGGATTTGTCTGTCATAACTGACTTTCTCTCTTCCAAAAGCTTTAGTGTCTTCTCACTAAACTTCAAAACTTTGCTTACATTTATCTTCCTTATATTTGACAGTTGTATGTTTAAGGCATCATATTTTTCTGTAACGCTTCTGTCCGAATTTACTACCCCTTTTAGTTTGTTGATGAATGAGGTGTCCAGCTTTTCTCTGTGTTGTTCTACCGTCAGTTTGTTTGCAATTCTATTTCTTGGTGTTTTCGTTTGGTGTACTTTTAAGCGGCCTCGTACCATACGGTGGTTTGTATTAAAGTTCAGATTTTGAATTATGTGTGCATCTTGGAAGAACATAGGTTTGTTGGTCATTATGAAGTCGATTTCGTTTTTATATTTCCCATCCGGCGATATCCATGTCCACTTGGTTTTGAGTTGTTTTTTGAAGACTGAATTGAGTACTGTTAAATTGTTTTGTAGCAGAAATTCTATTAAGCGATGCCCGTTTGCACTTCTCTTTCCGTAGCTATGTTTTCCCAATATATGCTCTTCTCCAGGCTCCCTGCAGCCAACTTGTGCATTAAAGTCGCCCATTACAATGACGTAGTTGTTATTGTACTTTTTGATAGTGTCTGAGAGAGTGCAATAGAATCCTTCGCTTTCGCTTTCTGGTGCTAATTCTGTTGGCGCATATACTTGTACTATAGTCCATGGTTTCTTGTATCCTGGCATATTAATGTTGAGTATTGCTATTCTTTCCGAAATTCCTAAAAGTTCTTGTATGCAGCTTTTCAAAGCCTTTTTAATTAAAAAGCCCACTCCTCTTTGGCCTGCCGTTTCTCCTTTCTGGTACAATATGTAGTCGTTTCTTTCAGTTATTTTTTCACCTAACCTTCTCATTTCGCTTATGCCTAGGATATCAAATTTTATATTCTTTAGAGCCATTTCCAATTCGAGTAAGCTTTCTTCAGTTCGCAGAGTTCTTGTGTTGAGAGTTGCAATGTTGAATGTTTCTCTTCTTTTCTCTGGAGGGTTTTGGTCTAGTGCTCCCGCGGTGACCAACCGTTGTGGGAGACAATTTTTTGCTTGTTTTTGCTTAGGTTTATTTGCTGTGTCCGTTCGTATATGCTTCCGGTTCTCAAGGGCCTTTTTTAGTTTTTTGAGAAATTAGGGTGAGGTTCGGGCCCAGATTTGTCTAGATAATTAAGGATGTTTGGCTGGGAATTATCAATGGTTGCATTTAATCCCTCCAAAACACAGGCGTGTCTCTTTTCGGCAAAACGGAGTGTTTTAAATCTGACTCCGACTTTCCGGAATGTAGCCGTGCCGATAACCAACCGCCTTGAGCTCTTGGGTTTGAGCATCTCACCCAAATTAAATTTTGGCCAATACATCGAGTCGATTGCTAAGACTGCTGCCAAAAAGCTGGGTATCCTAAATAAGGTGAGACGATACTTCACTTCCGAGCAGCTTCTGTGCCTTTATCGGGCCCAGATTCGCTCGTGTATGGAGTATTGTTGTCACCTCTGGGATGGCTCAGCCCGCTATCAGTTAGATGCACTTGACTCGTTGGAGCGCCGTGCTAAGAGACTCATTGGTGATGACTCACTGACCGAGACTGCTTTGCAAAGCCTTGTCCATCGTAGACGTGTGGCGTCTTTGTCAGTGTTTTATCGGCTGCATTTTGGTGAGTGTGCGTCGGTCTTACATGACCTTATTCCTCCAGCTCCCTTCCGCCTTCGGACAACTAGACGCGGTGAGGGCTTTCACCCTTACATTGTTAATATTCCTCCTTCTCGCACGAAGCGTTTTGCTTCATCTTTCATAATGCGAACTGCTAAGGAGTGGAACTCTCTGCCGTGTTCTGTGTTTCCCGAACGTTATAATTTGGATGTCTTCAAGACTAGAGTGAACAGGTATCTACTAGGCAAGCGTGCTCCATCTTAGGCCTCATCTACACTTTCCATCAGGTGTGATCGAGGTCAAATGCAAGCCTATCTCAAATTAAAAAAAAAAAAAAAAAAAAAAAAGACAATAAAGACAGGTAACGATTTTATTTGTCAAGTAAACCAAAACAAACTGGAAATGTACAAAAGTTTTAGAATGCAAACGCGCTTAAGAGGACAGCGATTAGTCACTAATTGACGTAAGAAACGCACTGATTATAGGAAATTTACAAGCACCAAGTGTCACAACCAGGAAAGGTCTATTCTAATCATTGATAGTCTGTTGTTGCTGCGGAGAATTTGCATATGTAGCCCTTTTAGAGGAGAATGGTAGCGCCTGGCGCTTTAACCATTACCGTGTACCTACCTACCTACTGAACATATAGCGCAACTATCGAATTTCTTGTCGCTTTTTCTCGATAGATTCGACTGTTTTCCGAAGTCATTTGTTGCAGTATCCTCGTGTACCTACTTACCTTATGTAATTCTTTCGTGTTTTATAAGTGCATTTTTGAAGCCTACGTACCTCAATAAAGAACTTTTAGATTTGATTTAAAAGGTTAGTTTGTACAATTATCTTCTGTGGTTTGTTTTGTTCAATCTTCCCCAACTTGGACTGCTTTTATTTACTTGTTCTTTTAAATAATGTTTCCATGATTTCCTTGAATAAGAATATGTTGGTCCATGGTTTATCGTTGTCACTGAAAATATTGAAGATGCCGTACCGGAATATTTTTTGTCCCTTTAATTGTTCTCCAATAGCGAAAGTTTTCGAATTTTACGAGTAAACTAATGTTACCTACCCATGGCCTATGGCTCACATGGCTGTATGTCTGTGTCCGTGCGTGCTCGGCGTCCGCGTCGTGCGCACGCGCCGCTGCGTGCGCCGGCGCCGCACACGTCGCGCCCGCTGATCCTACGACGATACGCTTACTAGCTGGTGTACAAGTTTACTACAGGTTTAAACACGAGTAGAATTAATTTTTCGTCGGTTTACTTGTTCGCCCAATATTATCAAAGATAACTTTCACTTTCAAGGGAGTATTCCCAAGTAGCACACAGGCTGTATTTTCAGAAATAAGTAAGCTTTTAACCAGAATAACACTCCACTAGAGATATATAAAGGTTCTGGGTGAAGCTGAAGACTGTGCAAGAGTGATTTTTTCTAGTTTTGTACAGACTTGCTGATTAAGAGCTGCAATAAATAGCAACAATATACTCTTAGCATTATAACAGTTAATTAAAAATTTACTGTCCAGCCACTGGTTGCAAGTTATTCTCATAGCTAGTAAAAAAACCTTAAGCTTGTATATGTTTGGTTAATTAGGTAACTTATAAGCTCTTGTGCAGACGTTGGCTGTACAACAGTTTGCACCAAAACTAAAGGTTGTTTAAAAGAGTAGGTTTATTATCTTTAAATGCTATTCAAGTAAGCTTAATAATGGCCGTTTTGGGAACTCTTAACACGCTTATGTTTGCAAAGGAGAATAAAAAAATGTTTTTATATCTACGCAACTATTTCGTACTTTGTACAGACATAAGAAAGCTATGAGCTGATCAACGGTTGCCATAGATAGCCGTGTGCAGTCTTTAGAATTAAAACAGCTGAAACAAAGAGCCAGAGCTGCTTTACAAACGGCAGCCATTGTGTGCGATCTTTATAGTAATCGGATGATAAAATAATGTATGTTTTCTGCAATTTAAAAGCTTTTGGCTTTTTATTATGAGCTGTTTTAGCTATAAGTTTATAAATATTAATTTTATGAGTCACAAATAATCAAATTGTAGACATAAAGTGATTTCACAAAAAATTTCAGCGCACAATTTTCTTTCGATTATATCTTAAATAGGCGTTATATGAAGGGCGCGTGAAAAATGAGATGTAATTTAATATATACATTTACAGTAAAACTTTCTCCGCACTTAGAACACATCTATATCTATACTTATAATAAATCCGTAGAGAGGTCAATTCTGTACATTAAATGTTTTTCAAAAATAACTATCAGGGGGTGTTTAGTGATCGATACTGATACCAAAAATGCAATCAGTAAAATTTTTGTCTGTCTGTCTGTCTGTCTGTCTGTCTGTATGTTCCTTATAGAAACAAAAACTACTGGACGGATTTTGACGAAACTTGGTACCACTATTCTTCGTACTCCTGGGCATATTATAGGATACTTTTCATCAAGCTACAATCAACAGGAGTAGCGTAGTGAAGGGAAACGGGGGGAAAACGGGAGAATTTACTCCATTTCTTAAGCTTCAGTCGCGTGTGCAGCCTTAATGGTTAAAGTCACATAGAAATCATGTATGACGGAAATATTCTACATAAAATTTCCTAAAAAATATCCCCCAACAGCATACGTCTATCTTCTATGGTTGACTCACAATAACACGTGCAACTCAAGATCCAAATTGGTTTGAACGCGCTAAGCTCAGGAACTACTGGTTCAAATTGACAAAACATTTTGTGTTGGATAGTCCACTTACCACTTACCATTTGTCGAGGTAGGCTTTAAGCTATTGTATATTCCTTTATTTTATAATAATGTAAATTGTGCTAGCGAACTATTTAGTTCTAAAATGTGCCGATAGATGGCGCACCTCGCTAGAAGCGCGGCCGCGGATCTGAATCGCGGTGAAGAGATGATTTCTCAAATGTATAAGGTCTCCAGATTATTGTTAACAATGATAAGAGTTTTCCTTAACTCAATGGACTATTATGTAGTTCTATCCTGAGTAATTAGTCCCGTAATAGCAAGTTGACTGCTGCATTCATATTTCATGTAGACCGTTGTTTTATTCAGCTATTTTATTTTATTTTAAGTAAGACTGTGTTGTGCGGAAATCGTAACCCACGCGGACGGAGTCGCTGGCGGCCGCTAGTAGTATAATAAGAAAATCGCACTATAATATAATTTTCCATTCCAGCAATTATAGCATCCACGGGCACGCCATTACAATTTATAAAATACTAAGACATTTTTGTCATTTCATTTTAATTAATTTTTTATTTTACCACTATCCAGCCCCAATGAAACTTACCAATGGATAAAAGCTTGATAGCGGCTGAAAAGTAGAGAATAAGCTGCACAATTAAGCTGGTTTAGCCTAAATGCAGCTCTTTTACAAGACCAAGACAGCCGTTAAGCAGACATTCATCAGCCTATGGCTGGTTAATTTGGGGCCTATTTTGGAATTACAAGGGTTGTATAGCGGTTTAATCAGCCTGTGTGCAGCTTGGCTAAATCAGCCTTAGGTTCAAAATTTATCTTCTATGCAGCTTTTGTGCAGCTCATCTGTGTTACTTGGGTTGTTACCCATCAATGTGGGTTTCTTACTGTATTAACTCTGAATTACCAAGTTCGAGAGTTGCCTTGGAAGAAACATTAAATAATAAAATTTATTGTTTGTTATGTAACAGACACTTCGATTATAGATTTGTTTTGATTAGTCACGTGTGATTTCATATCTTAATAGCTGCCAAGTCGAGGAAATGATATATCAAAGAGCATAATACTTTAATGACCATAAGTTGGTGGATATAATGATTTGCAACGGCACGGATTCGAAGCGACAACACCTACCGTGTTCGTATTTATGCTTGTTTATGAGCGATCAACAATGATCTATGACGCGTGGGCGCGACCTTGCGCAGGATCGTAAACAAATGCACTTCACCAATTGCAAGTTTAAGTGGTAACTGCTTTGTTTAGATGAGTAAATAATGTTGAATAACACTACTTGTGGTAATGTGGAATCTATCAGGGTCATTTCGTCAGAACTGAAATGAGTAAGAAAAATCTTGAGACTATTTAGATAAGCTACACGACCGACGGGCAGGGCCAGTGCTAGGTTACTTAACAAAGACAGATTGTTGAGATCGTTAAAAACTGGACAAGACATTTCTATAACGAAGTATCGTATTCTTATATGGATATTTATTCTCATGGTTCGAATTTTTTGTACCATATGCATATTTTGTAAATAATATTATACTTAAAAACAATTAGGCCGAACGATTTCTCTAGGTGATCGTATGATTGAATGTGTCAACTATTTGCTAGATATCACCGATTCAAATGGCATAGCTGAAATTTTACACAAAGAACCTACTTTAGTCGAAAATGGAACTATATATCGTCAGAGACATAAACTGCATGAAGAAATTGTTTATGTGCACAATAGAGCATTATTATAATCGATGTATGATGTGAATGTGCGATGGGTGTCGCAAGTTCTGCCGCTCTCTCGTAACCGCACCCGCGCAGACCGCAGCCTGTCCGATTACCACCGTCGTCACCGGATCGCTAGCAACAGTTTCAACAGCCCTCGGGTTTGCCAACGACCATACGCAGGCTAGGAAACTAGTGGTATCTACTCGACCAGCTGAAACGAGAAAAATATCAATCCTTCGTGACAAGAGAAGGACGATGACTACGAAAGATCATTAGAGCCAGCCAAAAATGTTGCTTCTTTAGATTTAAATATAACTAACATAAACTTGAAGGGTTACTAAACTTTCATTGACATCTTGAGTAGTCAAGTTTACTTATTGAATCGATATAAAAGGCTTTTAACGACTAATAAATCAATAGCGGCACGATGAAAGGCGTCGTCGCAGAAAGTGTTTGAAAGTGAGAGCGACAAGAGTGCGCAGGCGCAGGATCACGAGCAGATGACAGATGGCGGTGACGTCACGACTGCCAGCACTTGGACACGAATTTTACTTGTACTTGGGTGATCATTTCAGCATGGTCGAACAATGAATTGGATTTTAATAAATAGGTACCTACCTACTCAGAAATTAATACTTCACTAGTTTATAATATCTTCATAGATGATCTTGGCATAGATTGGCTCTAGCTAGGTATTCTAATATTAAAACAAAATAAAAATCTAATCGCAAATAAGAATTAATGGACAAACCTAATTTATCAAGCTCATTGCTATTGATGCAAGTATGTACTGTATACGGAAATGGCACTACTAAAAAGAGCCTTACCTGGCATTAGAGCAAACTTAGCATTTACAACTGTAAATAGTGAGAAAAAATATTGCATCAGTGTCAGATGCGCCGAAGATGCAAGGAGATCACCTTTGCGTTCCTTTCCATAACTTGTACAACTCAATGCCCGAGTCGCCATTATTGCTGTATCAATGGGCTGCAAACATGCTGCAGCTATTTTAATGCACTGATTTCATTGTCACATGCATTTCAATCAGCATATCACCAGATGGTCAGGCCTTTTCGAAATATTTTCCCTGTAAGCGTATTAACATGTTAACATGGATTTTTAATGTTGGTTAATTAAACAGTAATTTGGTAGTAATTTCGTTATTACTTTTTTATAAAATGTATTGATGAAACTCTCTTAGCCTTTAAATTACCTGCAGATCCAACCGACCAAAGTACAATAAATGACATCAATTCTAAATTACCACTTATCCGAAGTCATCCATAAGTAATGTTGTGAATAACATTCGATTGTCAGAAGTGTAAATGGGCCACACAGTGAGGTCACGGGCGCTTGTTTCTAGAAATAATTTTCCTGTTGACTATACTGAGTTTGGGCCTTATTAGGTAAAGCAGACCTTAAGAAGTTTCTTGTAAAACCAGTTACTTAATAGTTATGTAAAGTATAGAGGTACTTATGTTCGCATTAATATGACAATAGGTGATTACTGAGAGATTATCGCAAGCTGGAGTTATGTAGAGTTCAAATAGGGAGCAACTGGTCACTTGGACACTTTTAATATAGACGAACCATGATAGCGGTCAAAAGCTTAGGCACTGCTTCATATTTTTAAGAAATTGGAGCCGAGAAATCGAGCTTGCTATTAGATGTGAACTCGTACATCTTCTAAATACGAGATGTTACAAATACGCTAGCCATACGACCTCTGGTAGCCTTACAGGCCTCTATGTTAGACTGAAAACTCATCACTCTGGCCAAAATACAGCCATAGTGGTCAGTGTGGCGAGTCTGGCAAGTCTGGCACAGTCAGCATCAGCATATGGCGGCTGTCACCTTGTCGCCAGCCTTCGTTCCGTTTCGACAGACGGACATGAATCACCGCTGTCCGCTGATTACTACCTACACGGTGCAAGTTACAATAACAACTTACTTCATTTATAAAATTAACAATGAAGGTTTTGACAGAATAATATGGATTTTTGTGCATGCTGATTCCTTATTGAGTCGACTCGCGCAAGTGTAACGTAACGTTTGTTGAGCCAACTTAGGTAATTTTCAGGGTAATCGAAGGTTTATTTAACTACATTTGATGAAAAATGATAATAAAATGAAATTAAAGGCAAGAGTCTTAGATTCTCCAGCATAAGTTTTTTGTAGAATATACCAACATAAAGCACAATTTAATCAATTGACAGGCTCGTCATCTCGTCCCACCCAAAAAGACATCTGTATGTTCATAAGTCTGGATGTTTATTTGAATTATATTTATCTGTATGTTGTGCAAAACACTAATATACTCATGGTACGTGTTTCTCTAGAGATGTGTGTATGCGTGTGAGTGTGAGCAGAGTGTATTCGGGCGAAACCGAGAGTGGTCGAGCATTGGCAGCGCCGTATAGGGAAGCAACCGCCCTTGCCCTACTCGCCGCGCACACCGCCGCGCAGGCGCAGGCGCAGGGGTGAATGCCAGGGCTGACACTATATGTACCTACTACAGATTTATGAACTACTTCAAAATACTGAAATACCATACGCTACTATTGTCCAACTTTGTTACACACCAAAAGAAGAAGATGAATTTCATCTGCTAATGACTCGTCGCAATCTTCTCTCTTCACATTCATAAATTTTAAGTTCGTTCGTTTGAATGGCCTTTGTAATAAAAAATAATACTTGCTTAGACCACTGATAAGTACTGAAAACAAAATACTCCAACACTTGCTACGGGCTAATAGCGGTCTGCAGAGCATTGCCGATCCTCCTGAGCAGGCGTTTGTAAATATTACTACTAACTACCGACCGCAGTGCTATTGCTTTGTTATTGCAAAACTACTTTATCCTTAAATACTAACTATTCTAAGTAATTTTACTTCTATTTGTAATATGCTTAATTTAGTTTAGTTTTCACTAATACCTAGATACTCTTAGCATAAACTTTGATGACAACATGTGCATGCTTCAAAACAAGTTGATGGCTTGTCTCGTTATAGCCCAGTTTTTTTTTGTGGTAACGTAAATCAAACCTTACACAAAACGCTCTTTTCGACAAGCACGCCATGTGCTTCCTATATAACCTTCCTACATGTGATTCTTAAGAAATTGCGCTAATTTCTTAGGAACCACATATATGTTTGTATAATGAACAAGAACAACTAGCATATTTGCCGAGCAACAGTTGCCAAAATTCGGCTAGGAAGACATTATTGCATCACAGCACATGCACGCATGCAGGCACAGCCCTGTGCAGTGAATGCTGCATCGCATTACAGCCAGCCGTAAGCGGCGCGGACGCGGGCCATCGCGGCGGGAGATTTATGGCCTGATGCAACTGCCTCTTGGCGACCTCACGAACAACTCACAAAAAACTATCAGCCTAATGTACCTACAACTGCAAGGCAAAAGCTTAAACGTTGAAATTGACACATAAAATCGAGCTACGACCGAAGAATGCGACTATTGCCCAACCCTAAAATCACGTCACGTCACATCACTTGGGATGACCAACCCGAAATCACCAACCTAAAGTCAGGTTCTTCAGTGTTATCGATATTAAAATATACATATGTACCCACCTATTTTAACACAAGTGACGCGGCAATTTTCTTTTTCTCGCAGGCTTCAAGGAAAGGGTGTCTGGCTCAATGGGTACATTGGACCTTACATCCACTTCCCATCATGAGGAGTAAGTTCATCCTGACTGTTTATTATATGAAAAAGAAACAAGTCTAATCTGGAAGATCTATACATGACGGTAACAGTGGGTACTCTCTAGGTACATTTAATCCCGAAGAAGTCCGATTATCCACATTTGTTGCTTTTGATTCTCTCACTCTAAAACGAACATAGAAGCCTCCATCCCACGGGCGCATCGTCTCGCGTGCAGTATGCGCCGGCGCAGGAATGCGGTCCGTGACGTCTCCGTCACGCTCGCGCCGTCCTTCGCTCCTGCAGCCCGCAGCCACTGCAGCCGACACAGTGCGTGCGCGCATTGTCTGCTGCACGCCGGCTGCCTCCCGCCTGGTTCACGTCTCATGACTCAACCGTGTCACGTGTATGAGTATCTAAGCAAACATCATTACTCTAAGCAAAAGCTATTGCAATAGTTTGGAGGATTTCCTTCTGGTAGACCACTTCACTGACCAGCGCTTGACCAAGGAGAATGGGAAACGATGATGGCTAAATACATATGTACAGTTATGCATATAGAGCTAACTCTGACATGATGAAAAAACATCTTTCAAACAGGGGCAATCTGTCTTCGTCTTTGGACCTGGTGAAGGTGATAATCGCTATTTCACGAGGGTGTAAAATCCCATTTAGAATTCTTTCTATCCTAAAGTTCAAGAATCGTTTTTGGCGAAATAAAACTTTTAAATTCCACATCTGCCAATCACAAGGTTTTCCACATGCAAAAATTCCGCAACAGTGTATTGAATGCGAAGTCGCCTAGTTAGCCCAGCAGCAGAGCATTGCAAATGGCTGACAATGCGCGCCTCGTAAGGCGGAGGAGCTGCGCAAGCGCCATGTGCGCCGCCATATGGCCGGACCCGCTCTGCCTAGGTATGGCACTAGTTACATCACTGTAGCATTTGCCTCGTTCAGTCTCTATACTAGACGACTCTTTAAAACGGTTGGGAATTTTTGACCAGACACATTTTGATTTGAGAAAAGTCTTGATTATCACTCATCGCTAACAAGCAGGCTTTTAGGAACTTTATCCCTCGGAAAAATTAAGGAGCCAATTCTAATTAACAATTCGCTGACTATAATCAATGGACCATGGGACTGACAAACCAATAAATCCAGAATGTAACCGAGTACCTGAAAACCTTATAACAAGTATTTTCTTTGACCCGGAGTTTAGCCATAAATCATAAATAAATTGTTACAATAGAATAGATTTTACAGCAGACGAAATCTTACAAAAACTTTCTGTCATAATACAAAAATCGTTTCGTGTAAAACCGTCGCTAGTAGGTATTTACTGCGCCAAAATCACCCAAAGTCAACAGATACGGCGACTTATGCGCTACGTAACATTAGAGCACGAATATTAGTCAACCTGCCATGGCGGCGAAAGTTACATTCGCACGTCTGTCATTGAAGAATTTGCTCACAAATTGCCCCGGTTAGTATGTGTATTGGACTAAGAAATTAAAATTCTGTGTTAATTCGCACAAAAAGTTGTCCAGTCCTTACAGAGATGTTTGGATTGAGCAACCGCAACGAACATGCGCGTAGTTTATGAGGATTAAATACAGGCGCAGGTAAGTTTCATAATGTTTTAATTCTTAACAGGCTTAATAAACAACAACAAATACCTCAAGCCGACGACCTCGCCGTCAGTTTAAAACTTAATAATAAAACAACTGTGGATAAACTCAACAGTTATTTTTAGCACGAAGATCATCTCAACATTACAGTATTTAATACCTTAGTACATACTTTGGATAATAATAACTATTTCCACACAAGTAACTAGAAGTTTCACATCCATTTTCGGAGAGTAGGTACTTACAAAAATGTCACCGCTAACTCGACATGTGCGTGTTTACTCGGGCGACTAATATGGCCAGCACATTATCGCATCGCATCTCAGCTGAGTATATCATGTAGCTCTTGCACCCGTCACGGCTGGTGCAGGATGTACCGCTCGAGGAACTCCTCGGCCGCCTCCAGCTGGCGCTCCCGGTAGGCGGCGCTCTGCCTCGCGTGCGCCACCACCGGCCCCGACCGGTCCTCCACCAGCAGCTTGTCGAACGTCTCCGGGTCGTCGAACGTCTTCTGAGCGGTCACAGGATCCATCAGGATGTACGGGAAGATCCCGATGGCGAGGACCATGCCCATCATCCGGCTGCGCTCGCACCAGCGCAGGTACTCCTCGCGATCGTAGCCCAGCGCGTTGACGCGCGCCTTGGTCGCTTCATCCAGCGAGTCGAAGAACACGCAGTAGTAGTAGTGCAGGATCTTTCTCTCGTGCTGCTCGCGGAACTCCCGCGACGTGGTGAGGTACAGCAGGCCCATGACATCGAGCGCAGGCGGCGCGGAGCGGATGCACTGGTAGTCGATGAGCAGCGCGTTGGCCGGCAAACCCTCCTCGTACCGGAACATGATGTTGTTCGACCACAGGTCCTTGTGGATTATGACGTTCAAAGTGTCCTCGTGTTCTTTTAGGAACTCGCAAGCCTCGCAGAATTTTTGGTACAATTTTTCCTCCAAGCCGGGGTCTTTTCGGTTGTACTTGGTGGAGAACGTGACGAGTAGGTTGGCTGTCAGTTTGGCAGCGGCACGAAGCCAGGAGGAGGGCTGGAATGTGGACTCGAAGACGATGTGTCCGTGGGTCTGCAGGATGCTGTAGGGTCGATCTGGCGTGGCGCGGCGGGTGTGGAGCGTGGCGTAGGCGGCGTGGAAACGCGCGAGCGCGGCGGCGGCGACCAGCTCGTGCGCCAGGTCGAAGGTCTGCGCCGGCGGCCGCGGCGCGTAGCCCAGCACGCTCAGGTCGGGCAGCACCAGCATGGACTCGTTGCAGATTAACGCCTTCGTCGAGAACGGATTTGGACCTGGAATTAAATCGAGTTTTGACTTGTTGAGGTGAGGTGGACAATTGGACATGGCTAGCATGAACACTAGTTAGCTACCTATACAGTTATACGAGTATTCCTTAATAAAAGTAACCTATATACAATTTAAGGCTCGTATTAATAAACCGCACTCAACTCTGAGCTCAATCTTGAGTGCGAACTAGATATGTCATTCTCATATAAAACAGCACCTCATGTTCGCGCTCAAGATCGAGCTCAGAGTTGAGTGCGATTTATTAATACGAGCCTTAGTCATTAAACGTCGTTAAGATTAATTTTGATTATAAGTATAACTAAAGCTTGCGAACATATCCATGTGAAATAGTTTAATGGTAGCATGTGTAAACCTTAATCAAAGCCTAAGTTTCCTACTATGTTAGTTAATGTAGAGCACTATTGTAACTTAATAATTTAATATTTATTTATGTAAAAACAAAAATTTACTCACCTTCATCCGGAGCCATGTCCTCGAACAGCTGGAACATGAGCATCTCTCTCTTGTAGAAGCTGTGCTCGTTGATAAAGTCCGCTTTCGGCTTGTTCCCGGGCGGGATCCTCTTGATGAACAGGTTGATCGTGGAGCGCCCGGCGCCCGCCCGCACGCGCAGCGTCGCCTTCAGGTGGTCGCCGAGGAAGCCCGCGAGGCCCTCCGCCGCCGGCCTCACCGACGCCTCCTCCACCACCCACCGCTCCTCATTTACAAACTTCTTCACCAGGTGGTGCACCTGCTTCTCCGTCAGCACCTCCTCTAATCTATACTTCGACCCGTCGACCATTGTGCCAGAGTAACTGCTCCCAATCACGGATGTCATCATTTATATACCTAGCCGTATCTTTCAGTAAAGCCACTGAACTAAAGTCATTGTTCTGAACTCCGAATCTAAGAAGATCGCAGGAACCGAGCACTCGAAAATACTCCTAATTGCAATCGTTATAAGAGATTCGGCGACGTCACGGCGCTAGGGCAAATATGCAGCTACTGTTTCAATTGCTAGATAACGGTTAATGATTTATTTCTGCTTATAAATATTGGTTTTCGGCTTACTTGTTGCTGTAACACAATTGCATGCGATAGATGGAGCGTTAAAGCAACTCACGGCGTGTAATGCAATCAATGCAATCTTATCATGACAGATGACTGTAGGTACTTTATTTCTGGTCTTCAGTGCTTTTCCCTTCAATTCCGCTAGTCACTGCTCGTATTATCCTTACCACTTAGAACATGGAAAGCTTGTCTAGAAAGTGATTTGGTTCGGATTTCTCTTATTGTAATGCGTCTGTCAGTGTAAGTCTTCAGGTCAACTGCATACAACCGTGTGTGGATGCAGAAAGCGCGCGATAAGTGGAACGTTAAACGTAATATTGGTAGAGGGTAAATGTGCCAGTACTCGGTACGGCTGTTTTCCACTCGATCTTTCGTAGGTAGTAAAACTCTGCTGAAAGAAGAGAATACTAACCCAAGCATTTTATAGAATATCTAATTTAATCGTTACTTGGATCTATCAATTAAGTCACGCCAATTTACCACCTGTGGATAATTAAAAAAAAATATGTTCAAACAAGTTTGAGCTTTGCAAATAAAAGTATCAAAATAAAATAGAATTAGTACGTACTTCTTATAAAATTGGATATAAAATAGAATCTTACTTTTGCATTAAAGCAAGGAACGCTTAAATTTAGGAAACAAAGAAAAACTCCCCGTAGCCTGTAATTGGTGCAGTTACCTCTCCGGGCAGTAGGAAGCGGAGACAGGGAGATGATTCATGACGCAGAATAAAGAGCAATTGTACAGGATACCTAATATTAGAAACAACATCTATAGGCCACATAGATAAGACCTCAATTGTTGGTTGTTAAGAAAAAATATATCCTAACGTATTATGATACCACATCCACCGATAAAGTCAGTCTTTTACTTACCATCAGACAGGGATGAGCCAACGTACCGTGCTATAATAAAAATAAAAATAAAAAATACTGACTTCGCAGATAATCCCCTAACACCGACTTCAACTGCGAATGGATCAGTCTTGAATTCCCTTCTTGCTATCTGGTCGACTGTGCAGGACTTGTTTAACTTATATTTGTGACCTTTAGGGATATTTGTTTCCCATGGTACATTAAGTTCAATAAACAAGTAAATTCGAGGGAGTTCGAATAAATAAGTATGTCCGGTCTGAAGGCTGATTTCCGAAGGCACTAGATTAGTGCTTTTTATATGTATCCAACAGCAGTATCCAGTCAGTTGCTGCACCTAAGATTGCATTTGGCTTGGGTTTTCCCTTCTGTAGCTTAGTGGCACCAGCTTTAACAATCTGAAGATTACAGATAGTTAACCCCTTCTTAGTTCTTGCTATCGATAGACTTATGGCTTTCCGAATCACTTGAAGGACCTTATCGTGCCGGAGTGAGTATTACCCCGCATCAAGTAGTACCTTGCAACCAACATATGTTTCGTTGTGCCAAGAACCCCTTTGCATGATAAACACGTATGTATTATATTGTATTGCCTATCTGGCAAAATGGGGCAAGCAAATCGGGCCGCAGACTGCAGACCGCAGACCGCAGAACGCAGACCATTGCAGCCGCGGTTGGAATAGCGACCGCAAGAGCATTGCGGCGACCGCAATGGTCTGCGTTCTGCGGTCTGCGGTCTGCGGTCTGCAGTCTGCGGCCCGACTTGGAATTGTATCTTAAAATAAATAACTCTCCATTTGTAAAAATAGCACATAAACTTAGCATTAGTTGGCAACTTTTGAAATAAATAATAAACAAATATCTTTAAAACCGTGATACCTCTACAAGAGTGACAATTTTATATTGGAGACTCCAGGTTTATCCATTGTTTTAGGGACACCCTGTATATAATATCTATTACTGGCAGGTTTGAGTAAACATTACGTTTAGATTTGACGTCAATATAAGAGTTTGTTCAACCACATACAACAGTGACTGGGTAATCTCTAGCGCTGAAGTGACTCTAACATTGGTACTCAACCTTTTTTATATAAGGGCCACAAACCCGTTTAAGTCATGGTGTCGCGGGCCGCAAGCTAAAAAAATCGGCCAAGCGCGAGTCGGACTCGCGCTCTGAGGGTTCCGTACAAATTCCATTTTTGCCGTATTAAAAAAACTACTTACTAGATTTCGTTCAAACCAATTTTCATTGGTAGTTTTTATGGTAATGTACATTATATATTCATTTTAGCTTTATCGTCCTCTTAATTAAGAAGTTAGAGGGGGGGGGACACACATTTTTCCACTTTGGAAGGGTCTCTCACGCAAAGTATTGACTTTAGTAAAAAAATATATTACAAACCTCAATATGATTTTTGAAGATCTATCCATAGATACCCCACACGTATATGTTCAATGAAAAAAAATATTTTAAGTTTCAGTTCCAACCACCAATTTTTTTTTATTATTTTTAGGGTTCCGTAGCCAAATGGCAAAAAAACGGAACACTTATAGATTCGTCATGTCTGTCTGTCTGTCCGCCAGTCTGTCACAGCCACTTTTTGCCGAAAATATAAGTACTACCTAGAACCAACCAACCTAGAGAGGTTGGTATCGTTTTTACTCTAATTGCTCGTGGGCCACTGATAAAGGCCTTGCGGGCCGCATTTTGAGTATAGCTGCTCTAATGAGTTGCTAGTGCACTGTGACGTCATAGGATGCATTGTTGAAGTCGCGTGTTTGCGTAGACGCACTGCTTTGGTTCGTGGCGCACAAGATAGCAACCCGACAGGTTAAAAGGGCATACATACATTCAACATATAGTGTTAAGACTACTAAATTATGTGAAAATACATAATTATTTCCATATATTTAAACATCTATGTAGATTATAAATAAAACACAAGATATTATAATACATATTATAATTTATTTACCTAAAATAGTCTTCTATAACTTTTATATTTATAATAATACTTGTAACAAGTGTATATTTAAAACTTAGCCTTAATCATACTTAACCAAAACTGGCAACACTCAATAACTTCGTGTAAAGCTTACATGGAAGATTCGTTGTGTGGGAAGACGTAACTATGGCTATTATAACATAAATATAATATTCACATAATATAACTACAACTATTGTTTAATAATAAAGGCACTTACTGGCAAGATTCTTAATCATACAATAAAAAATAAACTAACTACATATTTCATAATTTGTAAAACTACAATAGCTGTCAATATACTAAACAGCAATATACGATAGACATATTATATTTCTGCATTGTATACATATATTTACATAATATAATAGAGAGCTACAAGAAATCTACTTTACAATATCTGTATCATAATAATCAAGATATTTCAGTCTCTTATGACATTTTAACTAATTTAAAAGGACAATATAATATTTTAACATAGTGTTCTTTGTATAAATGCTTTTATAAAAACTAATGAATGTAGTATTTGGAAGACATTTTACAATAAATGCGTTTACAATATCAAATACTTTAAACTTCTAAATATTGTCCTAGAAATGCATTTAATACAAGGCTAGCTTATGTACATTACACTAATTTTACATAACGTAATATAAAGGAGGCGCGAGGAAGAATTAGCGCCGTTATCATTAATGTTTTTACATTCAGACAATAATGGAATGTGAAAATCATTAATATAAAGAGTAAGTGAAATTCTTAGTTGACACGACCAAGTTAGATTGACTAAAACAAATATTCGTAGGAAAATAGAATTTGTGCCAATCATACTCATTACGCGTTTTATAATATCAGTTTGATTACATTTGAATTTAATTTTTACTGTTTTAATTGTTGTTCAAGATGCGTCCAGTTTATCATCATCTCAGTCTTAATTGGCGAATTCACTGATCATATTATTTTACGCAAATCTCTCCAATCGATTAATTTGCGGGCACGGCAGTCCCCTTGCCAAATCAAGCAAGAGATAGTATTCTTGACATTCAAATTGTTTTTGTATTGTCATGTATTTTACTGAATCATTAACCATACAATATCGGACAACTTCAGTCCAACCGTAAAATTTTTCGTATAATGTACACGTTAGTATAATGTATAATCAGAGTCACGGTTGACATTGACGGTCAACAAAAAATAATTTTATGATTTTCTGCCCAAAACGACGTTCCAATGCTAAAAATATGATTCGAAATACTTTATTTGTGAAGTTGGAATAGATTGACAGTTGTCATAATCTCAAAACTTATTTGGAATAATATTATCTTTTTCGGGCCCCAAGAAGGTAAGATATGAAGCTATTATTTTATAGAAACCAATATCGATCGTTTACAAAAATAATAAGAGTAATACATGTGTTAACGTTTTAAAGTTTTCAATGTATGGGCAATGAGCATTGTTGTTTAAAAGAGCTGAGGAAGACATGTGCGTGCGTATGCGCCTAGCGCGTTGTAATAAAAATGATGAACCTCGCCGTTCCGAACACAATCGGCAGGTTATACAAATTACGTTTTTTTACGTGACGCGATATAGTTATTTAAAGTAAGTACTGACTGGTTCGGGAACGAGGGCCGGTCAGCAGGCGGGCGCGCGGCGGGCGAGCAGCGCGCGCAGGCGGGCGAGCGCGGCGGCGAGCAAGTCGTCGGCGCGCGCGGCGGCGGGCGGGTAGTGCGCGGGCGCGGCGGGCGGCGGCGACGCGCGCCACGCCACCACGTGCTCGCGGCCCGTGGTCTGCGACGCGCCCACGCCGAACAGCTGCCCCGCCGCCCACGCCGCGCGCAGCGCCGCCAGCACCTACACGCAAAAAATGTGATGAGATAATAATAATAATAATACCATGCCGGCCGCTATTATGATCAACCAGGTATGCAAGATATACAGGGTGGAATTTTGAAATGGGTTTTGATGGGCTAGTACATTAATAACTTTTTTAATATTTTCATCTGTATTCAGATTTTGGAAAAAGTTACGGTCAGAAAAATGCTGAAACAGGCAAAAAACTTTCGGTCCCCATCCCATGACTGGCAAACTTAGCAATTGCAGGCCGAGCGCGCTAACCACTGCGCTCCTCAAAGCTCTGTGATGAGATAGTAGTAGTAGTAGTAGTAGTATCAGCCTATTAATGTCCCACTGCAGGGCAAAGGCCTCCATCATTTGAAATCATGTTTTCGTTACAAAGATGAGATAGTAATTAAATGAAATTAAAATGGATATTTTCTAGATCACTTACTGGAATCAAAATATTTTCTCGTTTCTCAAACGGACAATGAAAAAAATCGATGTCATTTCATACCTGTCGTCCGAGCGGCGTATCAGGAAGCACGGTGTGTCGCGGAAAGCCCACGGCGTAGTACGGGGCGCCCGGCGCCGGGTGAAGCGGGCCCTGCCGCCCCGACTGGAATCTGCGAGAAGACCACAACTTATAACAACTAGCGTAAACTCGACCTGTGATGCCGAACGTACCCTCTTAGTACTTTCTTCTCGTAAAGAACAACGCCCACAGCCCATACAAAAAATATTTGAAACGTAAACACATGTATTACTATAATTATTGTAGTAAACTATCAGAATTGGTTTCAATAAAACTTTTGGTTTAAAAAAAGAAATAAGAAAAAATATACTTTTATTGAAATAGTTCACAATACGATACAAGTACAAGCCAAAAACCATTATGAGCGTTGTTCTTTCGATTGATCGCCTAAAAATATTACGGGTGGAAGGATAGAGGAAAGTTTCATCGCGTGACTCACGAGTATGTGACGAGGATGGTGGAGCAGTGCGGGTAGGCGGGCAGCGCGGTGGGCTGCAGGCTCCAGGCCATGCTGCCGGGCGGCTGCGCGTGGTCGGCGCCCGCGTCCGCCTCCTCCGCCGGCGACGCCGCGCGCCCGTACACGCGCCCGCATACCAGGCACTCGATGTACAGATTTTCCTAGAGGAATAATAGCAATGTTGGCAGACCTTTTAAAAATAAAATAAAATTAAGCTTATTTATTTATTTATTTTTATTTGGAAAACCAACTGCAAATAATACAAGTAAAAATTAACTAAAAATATACCTGTGTAAATATATGGCTATTGTTTACGTCATTTACTTTAGTTAATGTATTGTGTCAAAAGATGGCGTTAAAATGTAGCGGTGTTAAATATCGTCTGTACCGCGATGACGAGATTTTTTCTCGTATAGATAAGAGGCATTTGTGACAACCAATATACATGCTTGGTCCACCTGATTTGTTTGTTTCATTTAATGTTTCAAACCCGAAAGTGCGCTCGGAGTCTTTTCAGCTATTACGACATAGCCATTCACAGGTATTCGCATATGAACACTAAGATGCTAATAGACTTAGAAGCTATTATATAACAGCCCTCATGAAGCCAACATACCAATAATCAAAAATTTATTTTTACAGATTCAAGAAATAGCAGTTATATTAAATCACTTTCCAGTTCCCCTCTTTTTAGGCATACCCGTCGTCTCTCCCCTTGACTATATGACTCACCCCCTGGCGGCGCAGGCGCTCGAGCTGGCGGTTGAGGCAGTGCAGGTGCAGCAGGTGCTGGCAGCCGGTGAGCGCCACGACTTGGTCGCGCGCGGCCGCCAGCGGGCGCAGGCACGCGGGGCACACGGCGCCCCACTGCGGGCACGCCTCCGCGCGCACCCACGCGCACACGCCCGCCGCCGCGCGGTCTGCGCCTAAACACGTGAACAAACACTTTACTCAGCACTGGCACTAAACCAAACCCAAACGCTGGAAGGCCCCTTATTTTTGGTCCTTCGATCTGGTTCAATCCGGCTCATGGGACCAAAAAGTTTAGAGTCTTATATGTATGTATGTAATAGATAACCATACAAAACTCTTTGTTTAACGTTCGATAAAACAATGTAGCGAAAATGAGGAGTCAATTTAAAATTCAAAAAAATTCTAAATATTCTTCATTGACACAGACTTCATAGAAGCATTTACTCATCGTCAGAAAACTACAAGAAATGACTCGACCACCGATTCGGAAAGCAGTTACTGGCGAGAAGAATCGGCAAGTTAAATAAAAAAAAGCACAACCTCACTTTGATTATCCGATTGGCATGAACAATGTGTTTGCAAAATAGTGTTTAACACAAGATCGAAAAGGGCAACTATCGAGTTTCTTGCCGCTTCTTCTAGGAAGATGACTGCATTCCGAAGTCGGTGGTAGATTCAATGTGTTGTTTTGTATTATTATTGACGATTCATAAGTGCTTTTCTGAGGAATATTTGAATTAAATATATTTTGATTTTTTGATTTTGATCGTCACTCACCAACGATGGTTCCGTCGGAGGTAGGCGGCAGGTCTGGAGGATGCGACTGGCGAGCGGGCAGTGGCGAGTGCGGTGGGTGCGTCTGATGCGTTTGAAGCGTCGCATGCGTCTGATGCGTCTGATGCGCCGGATGCGGCGGGAGCGGCGGCAGGAGCGGAAGCGGCTGGGGCGCGTCGAACACGTCGTCGCTGCCCGCGCTGCAGTTGAGCAGCTCGCCCACTGAACCGCGCTGCAAGGAAACCATAAGGCAACGTAAGCAATCGACATTGGCTACTTATGAACCTAGCCCCTACGCGTGGTGATGACGATTACTGTGGTGTGTGTATTTGACAGCTGTATAAATCTAGCCCAAGCCTTTGTTATTGCGAGGCTAACAAACAAGTGGGTCACGTCAATCACCGCACAATGGTCGCAGATACGTTGCCTGCTTTAAGACCCAATACGACAAACTGAGCTCGGGCAACCGTTATGAAATGGAATGAACATTCTGGTACATTATGATTTTGCAATGAACATGTTTGACTTTGACTTTGAAATAAAATGAAATAATTTATTCAGCATGTTGGGTCCGTCGCTTATTTAGGGATGATTAAATAATATGCAACAACCGCTTAGTGCGAGTTTCATTTATTGACTGACTCATAGAATGAAATACATATTACATAAATGGTAGTGTCTAAATCTAGTTGCTATGTAGCTGCTACTACAGTACTTCCCCCTTTACAAAAAAATAATTAATAATGACAAAGAATATAAAACAAATGTAAAGCCACAATATAGAGTTTTCTACATAACATCATTATTATACATACATTTGATGCAAATGGGCGAATATTATGACCAAACAATTTATTGTTTATATAAATGCAAAATTATTCTTTCAAAAAAATATTGTGTATAAAAGTTGTATATAAAATGTATAAAGACAAAAAGTTAATAAAAAAATCCAATGGGGAATAAAATTGATTACAATACCTACACATTATTATTGTTTACCGCTTACAGATTACATTTACTTAACATTTGTAAGGCACTTGGCACTGCACTTTCACAAAATGACCATATTATTATTGCACTGTCACATTATCACTTGTTGAGTGGAGCGGCTGTTAAGGCCAGGCTCAACTCTCCTGGTTGCTGGCAGAATCTCGGGGAGCTCGACGAGCTGCCGTCGCATGTAGTTGCCATACATTATTTTCAATCGCTTCCATGTCATGTATGCGATATAAAGTATTATGAAACCGACGATGAACAATAAATATTTCTCAAATTTATCTCGTTCGGAAGATATATCCACTGCTGAAGCAGAAGCGCTGTTTCCTGCGCCATTTTGGGCAATTATCACTGTTTCGTCAGTAATTTTGCTTGGATATTTTCCCATGATAAAAGTAATAAATTATGCAGGCTCAGTTTGCGTTATGTTGGAACGAAGCGCACTGGATGTTTAACTAATCGTCCCGATCGTGTTACTTTCGGAGTGTTGTTTACAATAAGTGATTCCTTATTAGGTTCAGTCGGAGGAATCGGTGACAACACGTTGCTCTGTGTGTGATCTTCGTTGCTAAGCATGTAGGCAGGTTTTAATCTGTCTATACTAACGATTTTCACTGACTCTCCCTGTTGTATTTTGTAGAATTTATTTGTTCGGTCTATTACTTTAAACGGCCCAGTGTATGGTGGCGTTAATGGTTTTGACACTGAATCGCACCTTAAGAACACATGACTGCAATCTTTTAAGTCTGGGTGTACAAATATTTTGCCTTGGTATAAACTTCTCTTCGGCACTGATGAAACATCTGATAGTCTTCGCCTTAGACTTTGTAAAAACGTGTCATTGTCGGTGATTACTTGCGTTGACTGGAAGAAATCACCTGGCAGTCTTATAACTTCGCCATACACCATCTCGGCTGCGCTTATTTGAGTGTCATTTCTTAAACTTGTCCGTAATCCTAATAGAACAGTGGGTAATTCGGTTACCCATTGACTGCATTTTCCTCTGCACATCAATGAAGTTTTAAGGGAACGGTGCCAACGCTCAACGAGTCCATTTGCCTGTGGATGGTACGCGGTTGTGCGTATTTTCGTAATACCCATTCTCTTGGCTAAATGATTGAATAAACAAGACTCGAATTGGCGTCCTTGGTCTGTAGTTAATCTCAGGGGGCATCCAAATCTTGTGATCCATCCATTATAAACTATGTCAGCCACAGTTTCCGATGTTATATCTTTCACAGGAAATGCTTCCGGCCAACCTGTGGCTCTATCAACCATAGTCACTATGTAACGATAACCGTCACAATATGTTAAAGGTCCCACTATATCCATGTGCAGATGTTCGAATCTGTTACTTCGTATGAATTGCTGCAATGGCGAAATTGTGTGTCGATGAACTTTCGACGCTTGACAACTCGTGCATGATTTAGCCCACTTAGTAACATCTTTATTCATTCCCTTCCATATATATCGATCGGCGATCAACTTTCGTGTTGATCTAATGCTCGGGTGACTAATTTCGTGTGCGGCTTTGTATGCTGACACGCGAAATTCCTCAGGTAAATAGGGTCGAACTCGATCCTTCGATACCTCGCAGTAAATGGGTATGACGCAATTAGGTACACGATATTGTTTAAAATTTAGTGAGCTGGATTGCATAAGATTTTTAAGTTCTGGATCGTTTCTTTGAGACTCTGCTAATTTTTCGTAATCAATGGGTGATGGCATGTCGATTGTTTCGATTCTGGAGAGTGCGTCTGCGACAACGTTATCTTTTCCGCTTACATGAGATATTGTCGAGCAAAATTGCATTATAAAATCTAACTGTCTCATTCGTCTAGGCGTATCATTTTTTCCGATCGAATTTCTTGTTAAGGCGTGGACTAATGGTTTGTGATCTGTGTATATAGCGAGTGGTCTGCCTTCCACTAAATGCCTGAAGTGTTTGATAGCCATGTAAATCGCTAGGAGTTCTCGGTCATATGTGCTGTAACGTTGTTGAGCATCACTTAATTTTTTTGAGAAGAAACCTAAGGGCTTCCACACACCATTTTCCTTCTGTTGGAGAACGCCTCCTGCACATGTGTTCGAACAATCTGTCATAAGGCATAAGTCTGCGTCTGCAGATGGGAATGACAAAGTAACTGCGTTTTGTAAACTAAGTTTACTTTGTTCAAATGCTTCATTTGCCTCATCTGTCCATGAAATCAAACTTTTGTCATTCTTTCTTGAGTTGTGTAAATAAATATTTAATTTACGGTGAATATCGGATGCATTGGGAAGATGATTTTTGTAAAAGTTAATCATTCCAAGAAATCTTCGTAGTTCGTTCACTGTTTTTGGCCTTGGGTAATCGGATATGGCTTTAACTTGCGTTGACAATGGTCTTAGTCCTTCTGGTGTAATATGATAGCCTAAGAAATCTATTTCCGTTTTGCCGAACTCACATTTAGCCAAGTTTAATGTTATTCCGAATTCGTTCAATCTTTGAAAAACCTGTCTGAGGTGCTGACGATGCATATCCTGCGATGATGACGCAAGGATGACGTCATCAACATAACAGTAAATAAAATCTAAATCTCGCAAAACAACGTTATTTAGAAAACGCTGGAATGTTTGAGCAGCGTTTTTGAGTCCGAAGCTCATTCTGACGAATTCATAAAGGCCGAATGGCGTAGTGATGGCTGTTTTTTCAATATCGTTCTCAGCTATGGGCACATTAAAATAGGCTCGTTGTAGATCGATGCGTGAAAATATTGTTTTTCCCGATAAGAGGTACGTGCAATCTTGAATTCGTGGTAATGGATACCGATCAGGTTTGGTTATCGCATTAAGCTGACGGTAGTCTCCACAAGGGCGTATGTCTCCATTTTTCTTGCTGACAACGTGTAACGGACTAGCCCAATTACTTTTTGATGGTCGACAAATTCCCATGTCCTGCATACGTTGAAATTCAGCTTTTACTTTCCTATATTTGTCCGGTGGTAGTGGTCGTGGTCTCGCAAAAACAGGAGTGCCTGAGGTCTCAATATGATGGACTACAGAATGGCGAAGGGTGTCCTTGAAACACATTGGTTTAGTTATATCCGGAAATTCTAATAATAAGTCACTATATTCGGTATTGTAGTCGAGAGTCCTCACAGAAAAATGTTCGCTGGTAGTTATTGAAGCGACGGAACACATATTAGTAACTGAGTCTATTATTTTCTTTCTATGCACATCCACTAACAATTTATGAAAACTTAAAAAGTCAGCGCCGAGAATAGGTTGTTTCACGTCGGCTATTACGAACGACCATCGATATGGACGCCGAAGACTAAGGTTTAAGTCTAGTGTTTTAATTCCGTAGGTTTTTATTTCACTTCCATTCGCCGCGTAAAGTTTATAGTCATTGCACTTCGTATACGATTGTTTATTTCTAACAGGTATAACTGAAATATTAGCACCAGTGTCCACTAAAAATTTTAATCCACGATTAATGTCAGTCACACATAGGCGGTGGAAAGGAGTGATGGTGCAAATCTCCGCCTCCGATTGCACCTGGTCTAGTTTTCCTTCCGGTCAGTTTTCTTCCATGAACATGGCTCAACACATTTATTAGCTCGTTGTCCAAACCTGTGATGATAGTAGCATAGCCAGTCCGGGCTTTCGGGCGTGCGGCGTCTCAAGTTACGCCCGCGCGAGGCCGACCGGGATCGCGCGCGATAACGATTCCTGTTACGGAACTGTGGTCTATTACGTTCCATCTCTCGAATTTTTAAGCTCAATTTGGCGATTTCTGCTAAAATGAACGTGTTATCATTAGTCGAGCTTGATGAGGCCTGTACTTCCGCTACTTGAATAGGACGAGATGTTTCTAAGATTTTGTCCGCGATGGCCGCCAGGTTCTCCAGATCTTGGACTTCACTAACAGCCAAAACCGCTCGAACTGATGAGGGAAGGTGTCCTTGCCATAATAATCGTAAGGTATGGTCTGGAATCTTTTCTCTTGCTAAGTCTCTCATACGGCGCAGCAACTGTGAAGGCTTCTGATCGCCTAATTCCATTTCTCCCAGCAATTTTTGAAATTGACGGACTTCCGACTCTTCATATACTCTTAAAAGGCGTTCTTTCAGCGCGTTGTATTTCTTTTCCTCCGGTGGTTTGAGTAATATATCGCTTACTTGCTGTATAACTTCTTTCCCGAGTTTTGATACAACCATATTGTATTTCGATTCATCACTGACTTTTTGTGGTCCCAAAACTGCTTCGCATTGAATAAACCACAGGCGCGGCTGGTCACACCAAAAATCAGGAATGCGTGATGAGACGGTGAGGCTGGCCACCTCAGGAGTCTGCAAACCGCTCGCATCGGCAGAAGGAGTCATCGCTGGTGGTCGTCTAAGCGGGCCTTCCATGGCTTGATGTTGTGTAGTCATGGTAACTTTGAAAGGTCGGGGTCACCACTGTTGGGTCCGTCGCTTATTTAGGGATGATTAAATAATATGCAACAACCGCTTAGTGCGAGTTTCATTTATTGACTGACTCATAGAATGAAATACATATTACATAAATGGTAGTGTCTAAATCTAGTTGCTATGTAGCTGCTACTACAAGCAATTCGATTCACTTAGTAAATTATTTTACACGTCAAAACTTTTTTCACCCTACCAGCGCCTCGACGTGAATGTGAATGTTACAATTTTGTCAAATATAAAAATATTAATTAAGTTCGGCGAAGCAGAATAACATGTCCATGCATATTTGTCATTGAAATATTATTCTCTATCACCGTGGTCTTCTGTAAGGTGGAGGGAGGGACTACCCCAGGGTGTATACTTCCAAGGGTAGTGGTGGACTGTTACGAGTGTGGTGTTACCTGCATGCTGTCCTTGCTCTCGTGGCTGAGGTAGGTGGAGACGGTGTCGACGCTGTGGCGGCGGCCGGAGCGCGTGCTGGCGCACTCGTCGCCGCGCGCCGCCTCCGCGCACGAGCCCGCGCACGAGCCCGCGCCCGCCTCCGAGCCCGCGCCGGGGGTCGGACTTGGGGGTGACGCCGCCGGCTTGTTGCTGTTGCCTAGGGAACGAGCACGCATAGTCAGCAAACAGTAGGGTAGCTGACGGTTCCAAATTCAGTTACTTATGAATTATACCAATCACTACATTGCTCGGCATCTTAAACATAATTAAAGTCAGAAATAAAAATACAAAAAGTAACTCTTAGTGTATTATGGGAATAATAACCTCCTGTGTTAGTATCCGTTTGACGTTAAATAAAAAGTATTTGTTTTGACTAATCAGTCTAATCCAATATCAGCATTGAAAAGAAAAACAAGTAATCTTAAAAAAAACATTTAAGCTAAAATGTTAATTGTGAGTATAGAAATCATAATTTGCTGTGCCCTTGCAGGGCATCACCTGTACTGTCAATATTTTTTTTTTCAACTTTTCTGGCTTGTGACTTGCAATAAATGAATGTGAACCTAATTCTAATAGTCAAATTGATACGTATCTCAAACCTGTTTCAATTATACCACTAGGCATATTGAAAATGCAAACGACTTACTGAATATATTCAAGTTGTGCAGTATCTGCCGGGCGAGGCCCGGCTTGCGGTCTCTGTCGCGGTCTCTGGGCGACGCGCTGCGGGCGCCGCCGCGCCGCGTCGTGGCGGTGCCGCTCGTCTGCAGCGCCTGCATCGACTGCACCGAGTGCACTGACTGCACTGACTGCAC
This sequence comes from Nomophila noctuella, assembly GCA_958496325.1. Classification (NCBI taxonomy): domain Eukaryota; kingdom Metazoa; phylum Arthropoda; class Insecta; order Lepidoptera; family Crambidae; genus Nomophila; species Nomophila noctuella. The sequence goes on from OY292492.1 coordinate 15,380,038, forward strand.
TGACTGCACGGATTGCACGCTCGACCCCGTGTGCTGTTGTGGAATACGCGGCCGCGGACGGACTGTTGGGGAAAAGTCATAGTCGAATATCAAAACAAGATAATCTTGAAAAAGCATATTGTACTAGCATTATGATTACACTAGCGGCCGCCCGCGACTCCGTCCGCGTGGTTTCCGGTTTCCGCAAACGTAGGTATATACTATACCTATAAAGTTCCATACAAACATTAATCCCCTTTTTCATCCCCTTGGGGTGGAACATATAAAAATCCTTTCTAAGGGGATCTTTATGTCATAGTAGCTTTATGCATGCCAAGTCCCAGCCCGATCGGTTTAAAATTGACAAAGTTTCATACAAACATTAATCCCCATTTTCATCCCCTTGGGGTGGAACACATAAAAATCCTTTCTAAGGGGATCTTTATGTCATAGTAGCTTTATGCATGCCAAGTCCCAGCCCGATCGGTTTAAAATTGACAAAGTTTCATACAAACATTAATCCCCTTTTTCATCACCTTGGGGTGGAACATATAAAAATCCTTTCTAAGGGGATATTTATGTCATAGTAGCTTCATGCATGCCAAGTCCCAGCCCTATCGGTTTAAAATTGACAAAGTTTAATACAAACATTAATCCCCTTTTTCATCCCCTTGGGGTGGAACATATAAAAATCCTTTCTAAGGGGATATTTATGTCAAAGTAGCATCATGCATGCCAAGTCCCAGCCCGATCGGTTTAAAATTGACAAAATTTCATACAAACATTAATCCCCTTTTTCATCCCCTTGGGGTGGAACATATAAAAATCCTTTCTAAGGGGATATTTATGTCATAGTAGCTTCATGCATGCCAAGTCCCAGCCCTATCGGTTTAAAATTGACAAAGATTCATACAAACATTAATCCCCTTTTTCATCCCCTTGGGGTGGAACATATAAAAATCCTTTCTAAAGGGATCTTTATGTCATAGTAGCTTCATGCATGCCAAGTCCCAGCCCGATCGGTTTAAAATTGACAAAGTTTCATACAAACATTAATCCCCTTTTTCATCCCCTTGGGGTGGAAAACATAAAAATCCTTTCTAAGGGGATTTTTATGTCATAGTAGCTTTATGCATGCCAAGTCCCAGCCCGATCGGTTGAAAATTGACAGTTTCATACAAACATTAATCCCCTTTTTCATCCCCTTGGGGTGGAATATATAAAAATCCTTTCTAAGGGGATCTTTATGACATAGTAGCTTTATGCATGCAAAGTCCCAGCCCAATCGGTTTAAAATTGACAAAGTTTCATACAAACATTAATCCCCTTTTTCATCCCCTTGGGATAAAATAATAGATATATACTATAGCCTATAACCTTCCTCGCCAAATACACTATCCAACACAAAAAGAATTTTTCAAATCGGACCAGTAGTTCCTGAGATTAGCGCGTTCAAACAAACAAACAAACAAACAAACAAACAAACAAACAAACAAACTCTTCAGCTTTATATATTAGTATAGATTCGTTATGGATGAACCTCGTCTGTTTTGATATTTAAATTGAACTTAACACTCACAACAAATCATTAAAACGATTATGTCATGCTAACCAAATCACAGGAGCTGATCATGCACTGCGTTTATGCATTACTCACAGGGTACACGGATTGAGTTTAAGTGTATGCATACTATTGTTTTGATACAAAACGGTAGACATTGAAACAAATCACATCAAAATATACTATATTTAGTAAGACACTAATAAATTGTCAATGATATCACAATAGAATGAATCTACCACCGTCTTCGGAACGCAGTCATCTACCGAGAAGAAGCAAGAAACTCTATAGTTGCTCTTTTAGGCGGAATGTGTCAAAAACGAGGGGCAGCGGCAGATGATAAAGGATAGATTACAGTTAAATTATTTAGACTTGGGCTTATTCCAACTCATTTTGGCCGATCCTTTATCAGAAGCGTCTAAGCTGCTCGTTAATCTAGTGAATAGTGTAAAACATTAGCTGTAGTGCTTAAAATTGTTTAGGGTACGATAGGACTGACATGTCTCTATGAAGACAAAAGTCCTGAAATTAAATAAAGAAAAAAAAAAAACAAAAAAAAATAAAAAAATAGTCGACGTCGATCGAGCTGTTTCGCCCATCGATCAACTTCGACCGGTGCCATCGATCGATTGGTTAGTCGACTAGGTCCGTCGATGGCGTCGATCAATTAAAGCTACCAGTCGATCAACAGATTGCAGATTAGAGATGTGATTGCATACCATCATGTGTCTGCATCGTGTGCCTGTCCGGCGGCGGCGGCGGCTGGTCGTCGTTGGTGCGCGTGAGCGGGAAGGGCGGCTGCGGCACGCGGCGCAGCAGCCGCACGCCCGCCGCGCCGCCGCCGCGCGCCGTCATGCGCGCCACGCTCACGCTCCAGCCGCCCGCCTGCACCGACTCCACGCCGCCGCACCACGCCTCCTCCATCACGCATTGCATCTGACAACGCAAAACAATTGACTATATCATATGCATACCCTGACTATTTACTGATGACTCACTAAAAGCGATTGGTTTTTAGGCATGTTAATTTGAATAAAACCATTAAGTTTTACAGCAAATTGGCTGGCAATAAACAAATAGGATTCACGTTGTAATATAGAGAAATACTTTCATCTAGTATTTTATCAACCACCAGCAGTAATGGTGCTAGTAGGGCGAAAAAAGTTTTGATGTGCAAAAGAATTTACTAAGTGAATCCAACTGCTGAATAAATTATAACATTTCATTTCAATAATTCACTGAGATTGTATAACAGAAATATTGTAAGAGTGACTACAGCAGTCACTGGTGAATGTAGTTGTTGGCGATTGCTATTATTTTATTTGAACTCCGTTTAAATTGTTTCATGTCAGTCTACTTCAACATTGACATTAATAAAATAAGTGCAGTATGTACCTCCATGGGCATGGGCTCGTAGATGAGCTCGGCGGGATGCGGGGGCGAGACGAAGCGCGCCCACTCCCAGCGCAGGCCGCGGCCGGCGGGCGAGGTGACGGCGTAGCAGGAGCGGCGCACGCGGCACTCGCGCACGCCGCCGTCGGGCGTGTCCTCGCCCTGCATGAGCGTGCGCAGGTTGACGTGGTGGCCGCGCAGCGCCGGCTCCGCGTCCGCCAGCACCACGCGCGTCAGCCGCTTGGCGTGCGCGCGCTCCAGCGTGCGCGCCACCGCCGGCGTGTGCGGCAGCCACTGCGTGCCGCGCTGCCACTCCCACACCACCACGCAGTGCACCGACGACATCGCGCCCAACGCCTCCACACACTCTGCGTCAATACATGCATTCATTTGCCGAGAATGACCTCTGATAGATAAATCTTAAAGATATTGTGCAATAATTTATTAATATTCTAAATTAAGTTACGATGTTTAAGTATTTAGTTTTAGTTTTGAAACATAAATATTGTTATACCCTTGCAGGGTGCATGTGCTGAACTTACATATTATGTACCAACCTTATAACCACATGTAAAGCAATAAATATTTTGAATTTGAATTTGAATTTGGTACAAACATGTTCCTGCCCCACACTGCACACAAGTTGGTTTAAAGAAACCGCAAAATTATTATCATTCTGAGGTCTACAGCCTACAGCCCTTTCACTTACTACCATGAAATAACAATCTTCTAAACTCTACACACTATAAATATGGTTACAGACATATCGCCAATCACATTTTGAACACTAAAAATGCTTAAATACCATTGGCGCAATTGGCTGATACCTTATTTATGGCGGTTCAACTGAACTGATTTATATAACCTTAAGAGTAATGATGACAACAATATGGAAACTTTGCTTACACTGATATTATTGACTATTTGGTTGTTCGGCTATTTATTTGAGTACCCTGAGTGTTACTATCTATCAGACACAGTTATAGATGCGACGCCGGTTATTAACGATTTTAACCGTGCGGGTAAATATGCATTTTTCGTTAGAAACGGTTAATAACCCGCATTTTATGCATTTTACGGTTAAATTCCACTAGATTCCGCTAGATGTAAATAAGTGTTTGTATAATAATAATAGTAATAGATTGTATATTAGACGCAATTATAAATTAAAGTGACATATAATTTAACATTTACGTTTCGTAGTATTTGCGTGAAAGAGTAACAGACATCTATCCATCCATCTATTCTTACAAACTTTCGCATTTATAATCTTAGTAGGATTAGGTAGTAAGATAACATCTAAAATGAATTTTATTTATCTTTTGAATATCGATTTTCTCTTCACAAAGGAAAAAAACTATACCCTTTTTAGCTGTCACTGTCAGATAACTAACCGTTAACAACTGCATTTTATCGGTAGCTAACCAAAAATTTGGTTATTTAACGGTAGCTAACGGGTTTTTTACTGTTGGTAGAACTTACTGTTCCATGGGAGACAAACATTCCCAAAGATCACGCGTTTAAAACAAATAAGTATTATGACCTAACCAACGAAATGACTAAAAATGGTTATATAGCACGGTTGTATGCTGTGGAAGAGGTATACCAGCGAAATCTCTCTACAACCTACTGAAGGACTTAGGATTACCAAGATCTAATATTAGCTCGTTACTGGAAAGAGCAACTAAAGCTGCTTTACTCGGCTCATACCAAATATGGTTGGGAAGGGAGAGGAATGTCATCGGTGGAGGTGATCGTTAGTATACTATAAAGGGGCCCCTTAAACCTACACGCTGGGTCGCAAGTCCCAGGCGCCGACTGACATTCCTCTCTGTTCCACGCGATGGACCCGGCACCCGCACGGAGAATCCATGGATAGCTAAGAAGTTCGTCTCTCTCTATAGACACAGTACATCTTAGTACAGTTGACAATATTATAATAATTGTTTTACAGAAACATTATGAATTTAAGAAGTTTCAACTATCTCAAATATTATTTGGATCCCATCATTTCAATTTAAGTAACTTTCCTAGCATATAAATTTCAATATACTAAGAAAGAAAATGTTTTATTTGTTAGTCATACAGAATTTGAAATTTGGTAACTATTTGACAGTTTAACACAAAATCAGCAGGAAAACCCCAACTTAAAAACATACTTCCTCGAGGTGTGTCACAGTTTAGTTCAGTTATTATTCAGTACTAAAATGATTTAGATCACAAAAACTTGTCACTTAAGGCATCACAAAAATATGATCACATCAAGTAAAATTCTAGGATTAATTTATAAGAAACACCAGAAGCAAACTGATACTGAATGTGGGACAAATGGTTATTAACTCATTATTAATTCCTGCCTCAAATGGTTTGTTTACACAGCGATAAACTTAAATGCGTCCGTAACTCACTGTGATAAATACCACATAATAATGAAATAATTCTAATTGGCCACTTTGCTACTAAATCAAAATATTTACTTACTTGGAATCAATTGAAATAACAATAATGCTTCCGCATCGTCTTGTCTTAAAGTCTTCCAGTAATATGAACTACATTTCGTGCGAAATGGAAACAGAAGCTGCTTGTAGTGACTGGAATGCTACAGGTCTGTCTGGTCTGGTATGCCTAGTTTTGATGTAACGTAAACTCCATCACTAACTCGATATTCACGTTTTCATATTAAAGGTATGTCTAAACGTTGCGTAAACTTCGAAAAATACATTTATTTTCGTCTTTGTTCCTTGTTTTACGTAGGCAAAACCAAATTGTAATTAAAAATTATTTCGTTTGCGTTTGACTTGTTGAGGAATTATGACAATTGAAAATTCCGTTTCGCTGACTGACTAATTTCAATAGTGACAAAAATTAAAATCACTACTTAATTGATTTTCAATGTAATATTATCGACCATTTAATAAAAGATGAAAGGTGTAGTTTTTTTGTGAAAGATTGTTATTCTGACTTTAGGAAATAGGAATGCTATCCGTCCGTGCGCAGAGCCAAAGCCCTAAATTAAAAAAGTTAATTGACAGTCAGCTGTCAGTCTTGTCGACACATACATAGTGATGTAGATTATACGTGCGAACTTAATTTATTTATTTATTATGAATCGCCAACAGAGGACACACTGAAAATTCAAATTCATTATAATCGCATTATGGTAGCATGCAATGTGTTCACCAGTTAAAGGCAACCACAGCTAACACACGTTATATTGCGAATAACTCAAACTAATTAGGTGTTTAATAATATATAATTAAATTAATGATACTTAATCAAGTTGTAACGTAAACAAGAGCTACAATTTCATTTGAATAAAATATTGTTTTTGCTCCATTACTCCTTAAACTGCTAAAAAACTACAATCAAAATCTTTCTTTGCTGAAGTTACCCAATAAGTAGCGAAAAATACTTGAAAAATACAACGCCTGTTCTATATCTATACTAATTTGATAAAGCTTAAAAGTTTGATAAAACGCGCTTATCCCAGAACGTTTTGTGCTAGATAATCCATTTCTTGAGGATGGCTTAAAGCTATAGTAGTCAGTCTTCGTGGATTTCAGTTTCCACACACGTAGCACTATGTGGACGGAATAGCGAGAGGCCCTGGCCGCTAGTTCTCTAAATAAAATTCTCAAAGTATTATCGATTATCGATAAACCATGTTCCGCACTTCAGTAGCACAACCCTATTGCGGCTCTCGCGCCGGCCATTTTGGTAGCATTTCATTCACTTCGTTTCCGATCGTGGTTTTATTTTGAAATAGTTGAACTTGTTGGTTGAACAGTATTTATATTGAAATATAGATTCAGTTTTAATCATGGTGTACAATAATAAATGTAAGTAAGGCAGAACTTTATGATAAATGTAATGTTCTTATACCTGACAATCGAAGTTCGCAATTCATGGAAAGATACATTATCAATTTCTTTTGTTTCTGGCTTATTCCACATAATATCCAAATTATATAGATAAATATTTACTCTTGGTTTGCCAGCTTATTTGTTTTTTTATTAATAAAGCATGTCTTTCGTAAATATAGGACATTGAGTGTTATTGATTTTCTTGGTAACCTAATTTTATGATGCGGTTCTTTGCTACTAGACAATACGCGCCATTCCGGCCGCTACAATACCGGAGGCCAGTTCGTGCCAGCAGGAACTGTAAGTTTAACTTAATTGTACCTAGTTAACTATTAATATAATTTTGATTTTTGTTCCTACTGACATCTTTATTCATGATTTGGTTGATTACTTGTACAGGCTTATGCCGAGCCCCACAAGCCTGGTCCTGGCCATTCGAAGTCAGTAGTTGCTCTCCAACTGGCTCAGACCTGAAGCATTTCCCTGACTTTGTATGAAACGGGGGCATGTTTAGCATCCTCCACGTTTCTTGCAAAGGCTGGTACCCACCAGTGGCCTTTTTAATTACACATGTTGCTCTAAATTAGTAAGACAAATGCCTGTGGTGAGATATTTAGTATGATGGTATCAGCCTCTTGGAGGGTAGCGATGTGGGTTTGAGAATACATTATGATCACGAGGCCGAGTGTTTCGTGCACATATAGGCTTCTCTAGACTTAAGTAGACAGTAAGCTGCCCCGGATTCTTAGCATGCAGCAGCCCTCTGAAATTGTAACTTAATTATAGATTAGATATAAATAGTTGGCATAGTTATAAATATTACCATGGTGCAATTTCACTGGGTGAGGACATGGTAGGAATATGGTTGGAGCTGGGAAATGTGAATCCACCTTCACTGTATGAATGGAATTTGTATGAGATCCTTTCCTCCTTTAACATTAGTTTTACTCTGTTCTAGCAGTCTACATCCACTTAATTTTAAAATACAAATTTTATCAAGTAGTTACGAGATTTTGTGTGGCTTGGTCATTTCAAAAACATGATCAACTCTTAACTACATGTACCTCTACTCTTTCTTCCCATCCATTGATGTATGCATGAAAGTATGTGTGGTGTGGTGATTGGTGTATGTGAGTGAGAGGTGGGGCACATGCCCACACGGCTGAACTGTGCCAGCACCGGCTGGCGGGGCCGCTCCTGCTCGATGGCTGCCGCTCCGTGCTCCACGGCCTGTTCAGCAAGTAAGTATCAACTTGTAGTTATTGAACCTCTTTCAGAAATGTGAACTTTACACAAGATTTAAAATACTTAGCTTACTCAATACCAAATGCACTTGTTCAAATCTGATCTTTGTTAATGTACAACACATGTTGATTTAATTATACCCATGCTACCTCACAATACTTTTGATTGCGGTAGTGTGTGACAAATTGATTAGGTAATATTGTAAACTGAAATGATATTTATGATATGCTTTGTGCCACTAAAAAGTAACATTACAGAGTGTTCTCTGTAAACATGTTGAATTTTAATGATAATAATAATTGTCAGGAGCTTATTTTTTATTAAGTTACTTGACTTTTTGTGTGTCTAGTTTCGGTGTTTGGTAGTTTTGAGTTGTTTTCTTCTTATAATTGCTTACTTGCCAAGTCTGCGATTAGTAAAGTGATTCAATAAAAATACTTTCACACTTGTTCCATTTCCGGGAAAACCTGGCACTTAAACTAGGTACAAACATATCACACTGTAGTGGGCTCATTTTACATTGATGATATTGCACAAATATGGATCATTCTTGGGAATGATGCCATTCCCAATTTCAAGATTTTTTTGGCTGTTAACTGTGATTTGAATTGTAATGCGACTTGCCACACTTTTTAATTGACATTTCAGTTGTGGTAATTTGTATTTCGGTTGAGTGTACAGTCTTGAGCACTAGCATGTATAAACACATTGAAATATGAACTTTACTGCTTTGACATAAGAGTCGAGGTGTATACTTGTTATTGCTCGTGACTGTACGTGTGCCGCGCGGCTGGCTGCCAGCAGGAGCAGGCGTACCCGCCGCGGCAGAGCCAGCAGTTCGCGCCGCAGCAGCCGCCGCCGCAGCCCAAGCCCATCCAGCCGCCCGTCGCGCCGCAGCCCGTGCCCGCCGTCGCACCAGTCAAGCAGCAGCCAATGGAGGTACACACATACTATTTATTTATTATTTACTCTAGCGGCCGTCCGCTACTTTGTCTTCGTGGATTTTGGCACCGCATAGTGTTATTCTACAGCTTAAAGACTTCCTTCCATTAAGATATTATCAAAAATTAAAGTTTTATCAAATTGATCTGCTCACTTGGTCTGTCCAGCCTGCGCTTGATTTCCTCGGAATTTTTATTTGCTTCGATGCTTCTGATGATTAAACTGATTCATAAATAACACGTGTGTATGGTTACAGGAGCCTGAACCTATGAAGGTAGACCCTGACGCAGAAGGCAGCAACGGTGATGAAGTGACCCGCCCGTTCTGGATGAAGAGCAAGATCCCTGGAAGTATGTACTTTTAACTAGATGAGTTTTTTTCCATTTTATACCTTCGTCACGCGGTTTCACCCGCGTCCCGAGGGAACTACTTCCCGTACCGAGATAAAAAATAGCCTATGTCACTTAGAGTGAATGTAGCTTTCTAATTGTGTAAGTTTTTTTTGAAAATCGGTCCAGTAGTTTTTAAGTTTGCCCGATACATAAAAAAATATAAATCTTTCCTCTTTATAATATTATTGAAGATTTTGTCAGGCAGCCTTTGAAATCCATAATGTATATTTGCAGTGAAGAAGATAACAAAGAAGGAGAAGCGCAAGCGTCAGAACCAGCACCTGCGGCGCATCATCACGCCGAAGAACGCGCTGATGGTGCTCAACGAGATGGTGCTGCACGAGCAGCTGACCAACCAGTTCAAGGTGGAGCCGGCCGAGGGGCCCACGCAGTACTACAAGTCGCAGAAGACCAGCTTCTGTGCCGATCTCACGCTTGACGGTGTCACATATAAAGGCTATGGTGAGTGGTGATTGTGTTGGTGATAATAGGGCTTAATATTTGCTGTTTGTTACATAAAAGTTATGAGTTGTTTTAATCACAATGGGAAGTTTGAAACACCTCTGTAGTTTGAATCACCTGTGATGTTGCGACGGATTGGGCTGGGAGGTGATGGGCTCAATATGTGTTCGTTTTCTCAAACACCTATTGTGGCACCTGACAAATATTATTTGATAACTGATAAAAGCTCTATTGAAGGATGTATAGTATCTGTAAGGACAGCTCTTACATTTTTCGAGACTACCCTAAAAAGGGGGATACTTCCCTGGAATGTGTACACAAAATGAGGCTTTTCGCAAATTAAGAAATCCGCTAGATGGCAGTAGGTAGGCGTAAGGTCTAACTGGTATGTGATTGGTGAATTTTGACATGACATTGACAGATATGACAGAATTCACCAATAACATAGCAGTTGGACCTCACGTCTACGTATTGCTATTTCAATCGCAAACCCCCTCATTGTGGTGTGATGTGCAGGCGAGAACAAGCTGATGGCGCGCAACGCGGCGGCGGAGCAGGCCATCCGCGCGCTCATCATCAAGCGCATGACGCGCGCCGCCAGCCTGGAGGCGCTGGACGACGCCGCCGAGGACGAGGACCCGCTGCCCATGATCCAGCTGGCCAGCTACGCGCTGCACAAGCTCTTCTCCGAGTGGGAGTACGAGGGACACAAGGTGCCGCAGCTCAAGCCGCCGCAGGGCGCCTCCGTGAGTACACGCACTTGTTCATGGCGAAAATATGCTCATGCCGCGTCAGACGCACTGGGTTTAAATTCCATTTAATTCAAATTGATTAAGTATCTAGGTGTATTGGATTGATCATATATGTAGATTGTTGTCCAAGTACAAGTATCAATTAAATTATTTACTAATCTTTTTTTTTTATTGTCTAAAAAAGGAAAATGAAAAAATATTATAGGCTATAATATATTTTATCCCGGAACAAACATTTTTCGAGATAACGCATAGCGCACGCAAAAGCTAACGTCATGTTGTTTGTGTCCGGCAGACATCTGACCAGGAGTGCGAGATGGCGCCGGTGGCGGGCCAGGCGCGCGCCAAGCCGGCGGTGAAGAAGGGCAAGGAGCTGCCGCTGAACGCCGCCGCCATGCACCCCGCCATGCTGCTCACGTACATGCGCCCGCACCTGGAGTACCGCGAGCTGGCCGTCGAGGGCGACCGCCCGCAGAACATGCTCTTCACCATGGGCGTCGACGTCGACGGCGCCACCTACATCGGCAAGGGTGAGTGCGTCTTCTTACTCGAACGGCTATTTTTGAATGACTTGGGTAGGCATTCGGCCACTCACTGACTCAAACAAGTATAAAAGAGGATGTAATCACTTAGCTTTGGTGTTATACTATGTATACCCCGAAGACACCCGTTCACTCTTATCTAGAAGATTTTTACGATCGGGAAACAGATATATTCGTTAAAAATGTATTTGTTATTTCTCAGTTCATAGGGCGAAACGGCGTAGTGTTCACTAGAAGACGTGCTCGTCCACTATGTAACTTACAGCCAAGAGGTAGCATTCGGCCCAAAGCATCAGTAGATTGCAGTCTATCGAATAGTTTTGAATAGATCGTCTGATGTTCGGATTAGGTCGTCGGCGTGAAACATTTTTATAACTGACCGTTCCCCCGCAGCGTCGAACAAGAAGGAGGCGCGCAAGGTGGCGGCGAAGGCGGCGTGCACGGCGCTGTTCGGCGTGCAGTTCGACGACGTGGCCAGCGCCAACGCGCCCGTCGCCCCGCCCGCGCCCGACGCCGCGCAGGCCTAGGCCGCCCGGCCAGACACTGACGAGCAGGCGACGTACTGGACGAGCCCTCGGGTGAGGAGCCGGCGCCGCCGCCGCGCGACGATTTATATTTAACTTATCCGGAGTTAGCCTAGCCTGATTGGCCCGGCTCGGCAGGGCGAGGCCGGCGCCGGCGGACGAGAACGTTCATGATCTCGATTCTTAAAAAATTATATTATACACTTTTGAGCGGCGCGTCCCCTCGGATGTCGAGCCCTTTTATCTCCTGATACGCCTTCGCGAGCAAGGGTCCCCTCGCCGGACTGTATTGTTACTTGACTTACAATTGTGCGGTGCGGTTAAGTTTACAAGATTTACCAGTCCGGTATATAATTATCCTATCCGATTTAATGAGCGGTCCAAACTACCTGGGAATCTTGTAGACCTAACTCCGTTGCGCTAGACGGTTAGTAGATCCGTGTAGATATGTATTAGATAGTTATTGATGTGTGAGTGCGGTGTGTATAAGAGGATTTGAGTGCTTTATTCCTTTTCTGGAATGTATCTATTTTTTTCTAAATAAAATGAAACTTATGTTGGGTCTTATCAAATCAAGAAGAAATCTATGAGTATTTAGAAAAATACCTATTAATTTATTTGACAGTGTTCAAGAGTGACAAAATTATTTATACTGACGAGTTGGGCAAATGTAAGTCAGTATGAAAAGAAAATGAATAAAATACAATATGTAATTGAAATGAAATGAAACCTGTTCCAAAATAATAAACAATCTCATACAATTTATTCTCACATACAAATTTTACTTTAGATGGAAATATGTAATGAAAGTGTATTATTTTTATATTTAAGCATATTCATAAGTATAGAAGACATTAAAACTGATTTAACCTATTATAATTCTTTCTTTTACTCTGGTTATAAATACTATTATGTCTATGGGCTGTTTGACCGAGGTTTTTATACAACGGCAAATTTTCGTTATACGGTTTTCAGCCAATCAGACGCACAGGAAATAATTTGGCGACGAAGTAGGACTCCGTTGTTTATTAAGCTGTCAAATTATTTTTGCAATGTGTTTTCCATTAGGCACTCCATATACATCTAACTAAAATTGGATTAATAGTAAATGAAACCATTAAAAGTGGACGTGGCTACGTTTAATAACATCTTGGATATTGTAATAAATCGGTAGCTCGGTAGTCTTAACGAAATTCTCTCAATATTACACTATAATTAATAATGTTTGACACAAGAAATTTCAAACTCTTGTTACATTACATTAAGAGCCTGTAGTGTCCCACTGCAGGGCAAAGGCCTCCCTACCCTCTTTCCACCTTTTGCGGTCTTGGGCGATGGTGTGCCAGTTTGTACTAAAGGAGTCGAGCTCATCTCGCCACCTCCTTTTGGGTCTACCCCGCGGACGGACCCTATTAGCAGGGGTCCACTCGGTGGATATTTTGGCCCAAAGTTGTTCAGGCATGCGACAGACATGACCGGCCCAGTCCCACTTCAATTGTGAAGCCTTCCTTGAGACATCTGTTACCAAAGTCCGGGAGCGTATGATTGTGTTGCGTATTCGGTCTGTCAATTTGACACCAAGCAAACTGCGCTCCATGGCCCTTTGGCAAACTTCGAGGTCGGACTTTTGACGATTAGTCAAAGACCAAGTTTGAGCACCATATGTAAGAATGGGGAGAATGCACATATCCATGATTTTACGTTTCAGTGATATCGGAGCGTCGCTTTTGAAAAAGTTCTTATAAGACCAATATCCCTTCCATGCGTTTTCGATGCGTCTTGTGTCCTCGATTATTAATGTCTGTAATGTAATTAATAATGTCGTCCTCAAACTCTTGTAGTTTTCTTAAAAATTACAATAATAGGTTCAATCATAACACAACACTGAGGTACTGAAAACGATAAAAATGTTACACTAGAGCTACACAATTATGTACTACTCAGTCTTAGCAAATGCTAATGTGAAATTAATGTTAATTCAGCCAATGAAGAGCGGATACGAATAGCTACAAAAATACATGTTCTGTCTATTATACTGTTTAAGTAGGTAACGAAACTATGTACAGTATTGGATATTTTTTAAATTACTTTCTTTTTTTTCATTTCTTTACATCAAACAAGTCATCAAGTTGGCATATTGTATTCTGCAGGAGGAAATTATCCGATGTGTTTATTGATTGTGCTGCATCTACATTTTGGACACCCTACACAGAAATATTATTTACCTAGTTACATGAATCTTGTCTTTAAATAACATCTGTGAGACAGGTACTGATACGGGTTATGTGTCAGGATCATATTTAATTCAGAAAAAGGCATATTCAGAATGTCATAGTATAGCATTTTCTATTTCACATTAAAAGGCTTTTACTTTTGAGTTCAAACAGTTTGACTTCACAAATTGTACACTATCCAGCTGCAATATTCTGCCAGGCGGAATTGATTGAGGCGGATGACCCGCTCACTCATACAAGTTGTATGTACAGTCAGGTTCAGATAGATAGTCATCGCGCCAATAATGGTATCGAGGCATTCAAAGTGTTCTTGGATACCATTGGCAATATATCTGTACCTAACCAAATTTATGGCGTTTTGACTGAACTAGACATTTTAAATGTGTCGGCTTTTAACTAATATAATGTTTTCAACAAAATGGAAAATTGGTTTGTACCAATATTATTAATGACTATTTGGCTGCGTCTATTTATTTGGGTACCCCTTTATTTAGTGCCACTATCTGACGCTGACTGTACTCTTTAACTTAAACCCTGTAGGCTGCGCTCTTCATCGGTGACAACTAGACAAATGTTTAACTCTAAATATAGAGGCAGACAGACTGGTGAAACACGCTTTACAAACCAGGACGTACCATTACTCCATTATAACCTAGTTGATTTTGGACTTCAGAGACGACATCGATTGTACTCTTTAGGACGGTATCGCCGACGTGAGGAAACACATGATTTTTGATCTTCAGTAATATGATGCACGTGGGCCTCACAGTGTAGTATGTGTTTTACCAATTCAGTTACAATTTTCAATAATGTGAAAGACTACAGAAAATGTTGCCATTAGAATGCTTGCAAAACACTTTAAATTGGAATAATAGTTTTTTCATATATTATGTCTTGTTATGTGTATGTTATTGAAATATATGGTTTGTAATGCAAAATACAAATGTTTCTAACGCAGGATTAATTTTTTTTCACTAGCAATAGAAATTAATGTAAAAGTTTTTCAGTCGCCTCTTTGCCCGTGATGTTTTTGTACCTACATGAGTTTACATTAAATGTCAGGAATACTGACCTATAAAAATACTAAATAAAGCTAACGGTAACAGAAAATGTGTTAACGAAACAAGAAGTAACAGTTGAACTTAACAATGCATTAAAACTTAATACTGATTAACTGATAAATGTGTACAATTATTATCAATATCTACATAATAATAAGAACGAATAATCTCTTATTTAATGCATGCAATTGTATGGGTACTTAAAATCATAAGAAACAATAAATTACGAACAATAGTTTTTCTGCCCTGTTATGAATAATACTCGTATGCTTACTGATTTTAATGTACCTACGTACCAAACTCTACTTTAAATTCATTGTTTTTCGGTAAATTAGATAGATAAAAAAAGCATTCCAGCCACTAAGGACTCTAATAATTGTAGTTTTGTTAGGTATAATTCATAAGATTTGTGGAAACTGGTTTTCCCCTGGTGTTAACAAAATAGGTCCGATTGTTTAAGGTTATCGACAGGAATGGTAAACTGGAAGTAGTAAAAGTAGGTAATCTTATTTTAAAGCGATAACGCAAAACTTATCTCAATCATAATTACATACAACTTAAACCTACGATTTTGTAAGGAATCAAAATACAATAATATTAAAAACTTTTCTGTAGACGAGTATTTACGGAATAGGTACTCTGTTATCTTAATTAGATTTAAGATATTTTCGTAAATTACCACAGAAGACGCGAACAGCTAGGCTATCTAGCTAGTACATTAAGCCATTCAGGCCCTAATTAAGAATGGACGTCATAATTGCTAAAATTGGCGCTACACGCTCTGGCATACTCCGATTGTCAGACGTGTCTCCGGATCGCAGGAGGCTCGGAGGAGACGAGACAGTCGGAGGCCTAGTGCCTAACGACGGCGGCTGGTGGCCCTACGCGGTCGCAGCCGCTCCTAGCGTCGTACGAAAACCTCGAGACCAATTAATTGGTCTCATCTAGCTAAAACTACCAGCTTTATATTTTCGAGGCAATCTCAATTTATTTCACGTAGATCATGGTTTTGTCAATAGATTATAATTATGGCTTTGTGCTCTTTGTTTAACAAAAAAAATTCTTTTTTATGGAATAGGGGGAAGAAAGTGACCGATACTGATGGAAGCCCCTCGTCCGAGTGATAAAATGGAATCGTAAATCAGTCCTTGGAAAGGGTCAACTTAATGGAAACGGTGCCCGAGATCAGCTGCTCGGTCACACCGAGCTGATGTAGTAGGCCCGCAGCGGGCGGCGCGGAGGCGTGCGAGTCGCTCACAGCAGGCGGTAGGCCCACATGGAGACGGGGCTCTGCAGCAGCGCCAGGTGCGGCGGCTCCTTGCCGCCCACCAGCAGCAGGTGCAGGTGCGCCTGCGGCCGCGCCTCGCTGCGAGCGCGCCGCGCGCCCAGGTCGCTCAGCTCGATGTCGCCCGCGCCCATGCCCACGCCCCCGCCCATGCCCCCGCCCAGGCCTACGCCCACGCCCGAGTCCGGCGTCAGCGCCGCCAGCGCGCGCACGTCCGGGCCCAGGTAGTGCGGGTTGCTGAACCCGAGGGACGCGCCCGACAGTCTGTTCAATAGATGTGGTTATTAAATAGCTGAGTAAGTAGATCTTTCAGTTAATTTCCAAGTTCTTTAAATACTAGATCATATTTTGACATTATGTTCCTGTGCTCGTATTGTGCATGTGGTTTGTTATACTTCATACGTCAGAGTGGACATGGATATAGTCTCAACAAAATGCTAACCTGTTAACGCGCTCCGCACTGGCGTAATCGGACGTCGACAACTCGGTGTCCTCATCATCCGTGGTAGCCACCTTGGTGAACCGGACGGAGGCGGACTTGGGTATGGCGACTACGGTGGCGCGGTCGCGGCGCGCGGCGGCCTCGCGCTCGGCGTCGCGGCGCATCTCCTCCTCCTCGTCCGAGTCGAAGTACACGAGCCGCGTGGCGTCGGGCACCGCGCGCGCCGCGAAGTCCGGCACCGACACCGGGTCGCGCGTGATGTCCGCCGTGTCCGCGGCGCGGGGCGACCTGCACATATGGCGGGCACGTTGGAGGAAGCTGGGAAGAGCTCGCTGTCTGAATATCGTCTCACAGCAACAATTACAATACTGAGATCTGAAGAATATAGATACTTAGGTTAGAGTTTATTTAGGATATCTTGTAGATTTATTTTCCTACTAGCACAGATAATATAATAATATAGATAACTAGTAAAACTGGGCATCACAGAAGACAGAACTGTATAAAATAGTATAGGGCCGAAGAAGACGGTCACCTGTCGGCGTCGATGGCGTAGGCGGACTTGGACTTGGCGAGCGCGGCCTCGTGGCGCACGAGGCTCTCGGTGGAGTCGAGGTCGGCGGCGAGCACGCTGTAGGAGCAGCGCGCGCCGCGGCGCAGGGAGAAGCCGCCGAGGCGCGCGCGGGCGGCGGGCGGGGCGCGGGCGGCGCGCGCGGGCGCCGAGCTCACGCGCACCGGCGCCGCCGGCACCAGCAGCGCGCACGCGTCCACGCGCGCCGACGGCCACTTCACGCTCTGCACGATGCGCTCCCACGTCTCCGTCGCTGGAACGACCGATCAGGAAAGTCAAACGAGGATCCAGAAAATCTATGTCTTTTATTTACATACGAGTACTTAGATACCCAACGTTCAGTGCGCCGCTTCTGCCCATTTCTCTGGCAACACCAACGGGAAGTGTTAAGGTAGTAGTTTCTAGGCCTGTACACATGTGCTCATGCCCCTGACATGAGGGTAACACAAAGTGTCGCGTGGGGGAGTCTGTACTTACCGAAGTGGAACCGCCAGAGCTCGTTGGTGGGGTGGCCGTTGGCCTCGCCGCCGAAGATGTAGAGGTGCGCGCCGGCGCGCAGCCCCGCGTGCCCGCTGCGCGCGCTCGGGGACACCTTGGCCGGCGTGCGCACCTGCGTCCACACGCGCGACACTGCAAACATTGCATGCACCCGTTATTAGAAATGTTTTTATTAATGTGTAAGACGGGCCTGTTGGTCTTGTGGTCAGAGACCCTGGCTAGTATGCTAGTGGCTAGTGGCTAGTCATGGATGTTAATAAAAGTAGATAAGTATGTCCATCTGTTCCCTGGCTTCCATAGTACAAGCTTCGAGCTTAGTTTTGGAGCTAGGCAATTGGTGTGTTCTTACAATGACTTTATATATTTATTTTTGTCGCATTCTTCAAGTTTAACATTGAACGGAAAACAAATTGAATCAAATCATTGTTGAAGAGGTATATAGGTAGATACGCATGTATTGCCAGCGTTAGTTAGGAACCGCTCGGTTGGCAGAAACTTAAAATCGCGTCCCGTATTAATAAGAGCGCGTGGTTATGAGGATAGTGATGGAGTGGCGAGGGCCACTCCATCACTTCGGCTCATACCATGCTTGGGTAGGAGTAGGATCTGTATAAAGACGATTAGAGGAACTAACTAGTGTCATAGTGCCAGAGGTCGGCGCAGTCGCGCAGGTCGCGCTGGCCGCCGTGCACGTACAGCCGGTCGGCGTGCAGCGCCGCCGCGTGCCGGTGCCGCGCCGGGCCCGCCGACGCCGTGCGCACCTGGTGCCACGACTCCGACTCTGCACATACACAACATCATACAGTTAGCCACAATGAAATGCTGGTAGCCTAGTGGTAACAGCGCCGATTCACATGCGTGAGGTCGGCGGTTCAAACACGCACCTCTGGATTATCAAAAATCTACTCGTATGTGCGCAATTTGATGACAGCTGTAGTTGATGTGTGAAATGAGAAGGCAATGGCAAAACTGCCAAGAGAGTTGTTGTGTGTTCCATTTTCATACATTGACCACGCACGACCCCCATCACAGGAGGCGGGAGGTAAGTCGCAGATATTCTCTTCGATGTTCAATCTCCACTGATTTAGAAACAGTCAACAAGTCTAGCTTCCACTTACCGTAGTGAAAGGCCCAGAGTTCATTGGTGGAGCCGCGCAGGTCCTTGTACCCGCCGTAGACGAGCAGGCAGTCCTTGAGCGCGTGCGCAGAGTGCCCCCGCCGCCCCCGGGGCCCCGAGGCCCCCGCGCCGCGCGAATCCCGCGGGGCGCGCCGCCGCAGCGTCGCCGTGTAGTTGTGCTGCCCCGGCAGCTTACGCCATATCTGCGTCTGGAATCAAACAATAGGTTGTAGGTATGTGGATCAGTTGTTCAGCAGTAATGATTTCGGCATAACATAGATACAACTCAAAAATTGATGTCTTTTGACAAAAGGAATAGGTCCATTTTACAGAATCCATTGAATTATACAGTGGATGAAAGGCATAAAATGTTTAAGTACGATGCTATCCACTTACAGTGGTCACTAATCCATCGCAAGCCCAGAAGTTTGGCAATCCAATTATTTGCCGAAATATTAAGCGTTGGAATGCTTTTCAAGCATAGTAATTCCTCCATCCTATAAACTAGGATCCTTCAAGAGAAGCGTGAAGAAGTAGCTTGCTGGCTGTTATGGCGATGCCAACGTATAGGTTACCACCTCGGTACCACATCCGTTGTCATGGAAATCAGGGCTCCTCTATTACCATCAGGCAGGCAACATATCGTGCCAATACATAAAAAATAGATATATCCGAGATATTTCTTAAAGGTAGTAATCAGTTATCTCCGTGTAAAAGAAGTGAGTGACGAACCTCAGTGTCGTAGGTCCAGAGCGGCGTCTCTGTGTTGAGCGCGCCGGCCTCGCCGCCGAAGACGTAGAGGCGCGCCTCGTGCGCCGTCGCCGAGTGCTCCTGCAGCGCCGGCGGCGGCTCCCCGCGGCACTCCAGCCGCTCCCACTCGCCTGTGGCTGGAATACACAACACAACACCATTATTACTTCCCTTCATCATCAAAATTTAAGAGCGTTGCTCTTGTCGGTAGTGCAATCTCCACTCTTCTAGGAATACCTAGCTCCACCTCGCAGAGTTCTGCGAGGTCCTTTCCTTCATACTACACCAAATTAGCGAAGAGGGGAGTGATTGCAGATGCCTATGTAACAATACCAACAAGCTATTATTCTATTATTAACTATCCTACGCCTAGTCGTGAACTGTGACGGGCTGCTGATGGTGAATTAGTGATGCTTAATGTCCAAGTATGTTAGCTGATTTTCCAACCACTCGACAGATCGTTCGCATTAAAAACAGTAGTAGGTAATGAAAATTCGTCTCGTTATCTTTGTTAACGATTTTAAGAAAAAAAGTTATTTCGATCGTATTGTAATGAATAAGATTAAAGAAAAGGAAAATGCTATTTTATGAAAAAATAGAAGGTACTCCGGCTCTTTTAAGAGAATAAAAGCAAACATGAAAGAGGTCATGTCATGACTACGAATATTCACCGCGCACAAAAGCAGCATCCACAAACGGACGGGCAGATCTTAATTGGCCCACTCGAATGCGAATCACAACCGCTCGACCCAATTAAAAGCGGTTTAAGCGGAGCGAGCGAGCTGAGCTGAGCGAAGCGACGCGTTCGAGAGCACTCCCGGTCCCGACTCGCGGATCGTGACTTGGAAGGCATCCGAGACAATAGAGTGGTTTGCCCCGTTTAGGTCCAATCTTAGCGTATGTGGATACGTTACAGGAATGTTTATATTAAATACAACATGCTAATTAAAGCAGGTGCCTTTATATTATTGTGTTGTTAACTTAACTTAAAAAAAAAGTAAGATTCTAGATAAGCACAACACAAGTAGCCCACTATAAAATTGGATCTTTGCCTTTGAATTTATCAGGATCCTTTGTACCGAGTGAAGTTAAGGAACTTTAATCATGTTTTCGACACTCGATGATATCGGGCGGGATAAAACTCACCAAGGCAATACCGCCAGAAATCCCTCAGAGGCAGCGAGCCGCCGGAGCCCCGGCCGCCGAGCACGTAGACGTAGCCGCCCAGCAACGTGGCGGAGTGCTTGCCGCGGGCGCAGGGGGCTGCGCGCGCGCCGCTGCCGCCGCCGCCGTTGCCGCCCCCGCCGCACTCCACGGAGCTCCACATGTCAACTGCGCAATGGAAGATAACCATCAAGTCAAGTTCGCATTTTATCATAATATTATCAAAGTTTGATTTAGGTAGTACCACCTTCTTTCGTTACTTAGAAGAAAGAGGGACATGTGCCACCAAAATTTATAAAGGATCCTCATTTAGGAAGAATTTGAAGGTTACTTACAATGATGAATGTTTCAAAGATCTACTTAACTATAAATGCACTATATACATCATTTCCAATTCATGACCGTCTGCAGTAATTGCCTATCAAACATGAATTCAAGTAGAAGATTATGTAGGTACAACTAATACCTGATACGTATGTAAGTATACCGTTGTTCAGTGACGATGTTATAAATTATACATTTCGGATTTCCCGCTGATTCGCATCTGTATTGGATTTGCACTGTCGGGACCCGCGATGCATATTAATGATGACGGAGCCTGGATAGACGATAAAAACAATCGAGGGTAGCGGAGGCTGTAAAGAATCAATAATAGGAAGGTCAAGGAAAATAAATAAAAGCTGGCAGTTGTCGAGAAAAGAGATATTTATAGCTTAAATGGATACTTTTTCTGTCGTTTCGATTGGGTTAATAAATTGGACAAAAAGTAGCCATGTCCCAGAGTTCATTGGTGGCCAAAGGGTGTGCTTATCTAGTATAATAAATGGGTCTAAGTGCCAACCACCACCCGGGTGGTGATTTGAAGGTGGCAGGTGGGAATAAAGGTAAATGGGCATTACATCAAGAACAATGCAGGAATATACATTTTTCTCCACGTCGCTTCGTCAGCGACACAAAAGGCGAAGTATTTTATAACGAAAAAAGGCCCATAAATTGTAAATAAAGAACGTGGGGCGTTTGATACAGTACAAATCACGTTACACAGTCGCAGGAGCGCAACGTTTCCGCATAGCCATTAATTTTTTATCTTTCAAAGGCATTTCCCTTCAACGCAATGCACTTTCCACCCTCGCATTGAGCGGCGATGCCTCCATATGTACGGCAAATGAAATGGCCCGGCTCCCCCAGGGCCGGTTGTTGGGCCCTCTTCTATTCCTCTAAGTATTACTTATTGGGAATTTGCGTCCCCTCCGGCAACGAGGGTGGTGTTTGAACAACTTATCGTTTACAACTTGTAAATGTTGGTTAAACAAAAATGTGGAATGCATTAAATTATGCATCAGGTAGGTATCAATATTTTTTTAGAGTGGTTCGTTTCTCTATATTTATTTAATCATATTCAGAAAAGTATGTGCGTGCAGTTTTAATTGTTCTTAAACGCTAATATATCATTATTTAATCAGTTTGTGTGCAAAATGAGAGTCAACGAGTATCCACTGAGTTTTAAATGTTGTGTAGGTATTTAAATTAGTCCAAATTCGTGGATGGCTTAGAGTGAATATATATTTTTTTTCAATTTGACGGAATACAACGTTGGCCACCCCTGTTCCTTGCAGATATTACGTATTAAGTATTTATTCATCAATAAAGTCGCTTAGGTCGTTGGCCGGAAGTATGTATGACGCAGGTAATGATAGAGACACAGGCTTGTTACGAGTATTAATTATTTTCCTAATATGCAAGCCCTTTTCATGTCGTCAAGGAAGTGATAATTACATAATTATGATTCCATGATAAAAAATAAACTTATAATGATAGAAATTTATTAATATCAGAAGATTTTCTGTAAGGAGATTCTAAACAGTCATTCTTGACACAATAATGAGCCTATCGGTAGCTCCGTCAGTAACCTCAGAACTCGACTTGTTTCGTTAAATCACGGCACGCGCCGCAAACTACCGGCTCCTATCTCCTCCCACAGGGTAAGTATCATTCAGTGTTACTGATCAAATAAATATCAACTTAAATTATATCGATGGACTATGTTCTATTTTAAACATTTCAATAGTAGGTATATGATACAGTTAAATGTCCTGTTATTTAGATTTGATTCCGACTACACTTTGAATTTCAACATTATAAAGTTGCATTAACGAACTTCCTGATATAAAAAGTTATGTTGTCATGCCTACAAGTTATTTTGACACTACTATCAAGGCGAATAAAAAAAGAGGGTTTTACTAAAAAAATCCTGCAATCTAGGTGAGGAACTCCCACGTAACCGCGGATTTGCCACCAAATGGCACGCTTGATTCAAAAATGTTCCCCTACAGTTATCGTTGTTGATACTGCCTACCTAACTTTAAAGATAAAATAATATTTTCATAACATTCTGTACGTAGAGACACGGAGTTATCTGAACAAAGTTTAGTTTGTATAAAATGCACTTAGCGTTATTGCCCCGACCAGAGTTCACCTATCCGTCAGGATAAAGTTCTTTAATCTATATCCGTGTTGTGTTTTGTTAGCAGCTGAAGTTGGCAAGTAGGTCGCTTCGGGATGCGTTCTCGTTTCCAATATTTATGTAACAAACAAACAACTTGCCCCGCGGGTAGTAAAGACAGCTAACATCATATACTGCCGCTTTAAGAATATTCGCGCAATATCTTCTTTCATGGAACAAGTCGTCTTGTTTAAGGAATTCTTAATACTCAAGACAAAAGTTGCCGGTTGCTTTCTTGGCCACTTACCTATACTTTCGACCACATTTCGCACGGTATTTAGAATCTAGTGTGGTGAAACCATTGGCACATGTCATCTCTTACGAAGTTAAGCTGAGATTTCGGAAAAATAGAAGAAGGGTTAATATTGCAGGGATAAACATCATTAGCTAAAGCTCATTACTTACTTGTAGTTATTAGAGAGCTTGATCAAATAAAACCACAAAGGTAATAGTAATGAAGACAGTTAAAAGAAGCAAAAGCAAAACAGCTGTGTATCTCATTAAATTAAACTTTCCATAATTCTAATGAATGAATACTGAATACAGCCATAATCATACAACAAAAGTATTACAGCTTTATTAAATTGAATCACGGCCTCGCAGCAATGATGCCTTTCCATAACGATACAAAATGAAATCGCAAAAATATGTTCTTAATTAAAGCATGATGTCAGCCAATAGCGTATATTAATTGACTGACGTGACCAATTAATTTGAGACATCGGCCTTAATGAGATGAATGTGATACTATAAATGACTGGCGGAGATTTCAGGAAACTTAAAACAATATTATTCTTTGCACTGTGCATGCACCACTTATCAGATCCAATACCGTTGCAAATTTAAGAAAACTCTTGCATACCTACATTGCGCGGAGCCCAAAATAACAATCTTAAGCACTTTTTGCTAACGATAGGTATCAGAATCAACAAAGATGTCAGACAGATCATAGAACACGGGAATGGTCGTCACATGAAAGTTTGCGATGACTTCACTCTCACTCACGGTCACAGCTGCACAAACGAAAATCGATTTGTAGGAGTACATGCGCAAATTACTTTCTTATTTTCTGTGTGGCTCTATAATATACCTCGACAGTGAGCATTTAAGCAATGCTTACTCTTATCTGTGAAACCACTAAGCTTAAGGTTTAGTGAATTTTCATATTTATCAATGCGCGTCAACAATAAGCTCAGCGCATTTGCATGTTCCGGCTGCTGGGACCGCATCAGTATTCATGGGGCACCACTCGGATAATGCACCAATCTCGTCGCCCTCTTGCACCACTGAATCCCTCGCTCATCCCAATGGTCCATAACCTACGCAATGGTGCCGCTGTCGCGTATAAAGTAAGAAATGAAAATGTTTATTGCTACTTTAATAATTCTGGCTAAAGTAATATGAACAACAAAAAGGAAGGGGCTATATAGTTGGATTCACATTATTTTTCAACATTCAACAGTTGAAGGAAACTCACCATTGCACTATTTTACTGACTGAATTTTCTATTTAGAATACCTACTAAAAAGTTATAGAACTGAACAAGCAATCTTTGAAGCAATTGAATTGAAAAGCTGCTAGCGAAAACTTTACAAAACGACTTATTACAATTGTGCTACCGCAACGTGTGCCGCCCCGATTTGTCGATTCTACGCTAGTGGTCTTGATTGGAAAATTCAATTAATATTAGAGGTTCACTTGTTCAGTAGTTGAACCTACTGACAGGGCGATGGATTAAGCCTGTCACCGCAGCGATTGCTTTGTTTGCACCGATTATCGGGTAAACTACATTATTGAAAGTGGACAATGAATTTCGCCACAAAATCTACCTATGTATTACGCTTTAACTGCAACTTTTCTCATTTCTATCTCGTTTCGTTGTCAGAATCAGTACTCGCAGATAATTTGTCCTTTATGGTCGTAAATAAGTCAATAGCAACGGTCAGCCTGGCTGATTCTGGTGGTCAGATGGAGCAATTGGTCCTCCGGGTTTCATTAGGACGAGTCGGACTGTCGTCGTCGGCCGGTTTCAATTAGACGCCATTGCTGTAGGGGCGCCAAATTACCCGGCGGCGATGAGAATGTCTCCGGCTAGACCGAGATAAAAGCTTTGCGGAACAATAACCATGAAAACAATGTTTTTTGTTCGTTTAGAATTGCGTGACTCCTATTTCCTGGCTTTGTATCAAAAGCTTTTATTCTTTTTATCAAGTCATATTAAGGAAGACCTAAAGTTTCTGAAAGCTTTCATAAAAATGCTTTGTTATTTAAGAAAATAATGGTTATCGTTATTTTATTTTTTAAACATCTGAAGGAATATGTTTTTGTGACATCTGGATTATCTTCGATAATTTTTTTTTAAAGATACAAACACCAAAGCAATGCTATTTACTTAGTATAACGGTCCTGTGCACGGCTGTGGACTCTAGCCCAGCATTCGCCTCTCGTTAGCGAGCGGCGACGCGGCGCGACGATAACTGCCCTCTCGGAGGGGGTGAGGTACGCCTCCCTCCCCTCCTCCCACGGTGACCAGGTATAGAGTGGTTTCAGGATATAAATTAAGGAAAAAGATTTTTTAATTTTTAAATATGAATCACATTTTTAATGGCGAGTTAAAATAGAGAATGAGCCAAAACAGATTTTTGTACGGAAGAGACCGGAACCGGTTCCAGGTTGATAGCTGGCAAACAAAGCAATTTCCACAATCAGTCGCTTCTCTATTACTTAGGTAATTATAACTTTTAGCATTCAGTACTTATTGGGGTATTTTCATTAGTACAAAATGTTTGTATGTGTTTGGTAGCTTTAGTGGAAGAGATCCAGTAGAAAAATTGTTGGTCATGTCCTGTATTTTCCCGCAGCACGGCTGGGCACGGCGCGCTGGCCTCGCTCGTGCAAAAGGCTGACTAGATTCAGCAAAAAGCGTGAATGGACGACTCAGATGACGATTACTTTCAGAGAATTGCTCGAATGTCACAACAAGATAACTATAAACACTTCATTGAGGACTTGTTTTCAGATTACAGCACTTTTTTTTAGGATTGTTTTCGGCTACATATCTTCACTTCTTTATTCTATTGAATGTTTTTAGGAACTATGTAGTTATTAGCAAAGACCGCTGGATTGATACTTGTACAATAATATGCGAACTCTAAATTGTTCATTGTGTTCTATGAACGAACGGGTACAAAAGGGAGAAGTCTTCTATCTATATTCATGGTTCATTCATATGAGACGCGGCCTGATAAGGATTAAATTAAGTGACAATTGAGTGATAGAGGTTCAGACAATAGCTATGTTCACCTATAGGTGTACGGTATACCGTTAACCCATTGTGGTACTGGACGCGACGTACTGCCAAATATGGCATAGCCACAAACGGCACGGAAATACGCAGTCATGGTCGCGTTTAGTTTCGATAACATAGAACATAGCCTATAGGGTCATAACGTCACGAAATGGGGATATCATAAAACAATTATTCAGTGTCAAAAATGTTTATAACGTTGTTTAACAAAACGGAATAAACAGTAGTAGCATTGTGAGGGCTTGAATTGAAGGAATAAACCATCTTACAAGTTTAATGATGTTAATATTCTTTTTTTCAGATATCAATGGTATTCCATTACCGGGATTGCTCAACGTGAATTGAGGATCATCTACATAGTCTAGCGAGTAAATTCCAATCATTGTCTATCTAGGCATTCAACAATAGCAAGCGGTGGTGGTGGCTTCCTGGGAATTTCAGCTTTGATTAGCATTTTCAGTTCAACAACTATGGTGGATAGTCATCGGTATTATAATTCAGTACCTTTGTAATTTAGATTTAATGAATTGCTCAATTTGTACGATGACAATTACGTGACTACGACACGATAGAGTTGTTTTGGACGATATGGAGGGCATTGGCGGGGCATAAAACGGTATAGGTAATGCTGAACTAAAATGATGTCGGCTTGTCGATATCTTGGATAACATAGTTAACGTAGTGAAGGCTATATGGCGCTAACAGACGAACAAACGACACTATTAGTATAACGTCCTGCTGACTGAATACGTAGCAATGATTGACAAATGCTCTACAGATGCAAATGTATTAACGCTTTCACAGTTAGGTGATTGCTTGGAGAATAAGCGGTGATGGGTGATCAATGACCCGCCGCAGTTTCCTACTAACAAACCTAAGCAAATATTGTTCAGAACACGGCTTGCTCCCCGATTGCAGTATTACCGCCTGCCCGCTAATACAACGAAGGGAGGGAGCAATAAATTACAGTTTTATCTCAATTTCCATAATCAGAGAGTTTGCATAAACGCACTCATTGAAAGAAAACATTGGCGTAGGCTGGTTTAGCGAGACATCTTTTTAGGCAGTTATGATCATTTGTTGAACTTCCAAAGTTGTATGGAATTTATTCATGAGGATTGGCTAAGTCCTTATCAAAGCCTCTTACTTAAGCAATGGGCAAAAAAATATCTTTGAAGCTGTTACTAGTACTTTTTACGATCGTTTTAATAAAACTTCACGGCATGTAAGCTTGTAGTTAGCTGTGTGTAGGTATACGACTGCTTTGTTAGCTGTCCCTGCATCCGAGGGTGTTGTTGTGTTGTTTGTCCAGCGCGGCCGCAGCGGTCGTTCACAGCAGGGATGCTATGGATATGATGACATTTCGGATACGGATATAGGATTTAATACCGGATACGGTTGTATTTTTTTCTGATTATCCGTTACTCTCGGATAATTTCAGTTACGAATAATGATATTTAAGGAATTTTAAAACTAATGTATCGACAAAGAGGTAATAATATAGATTTATTTATAAGTTCTTTGGGGCCTTGTAATTCAGCAACAGCCGGTTGATCCAAAAATTATAATAACGTGTCTCATGTAGTCGCCCTATCCGCTATTATCCAAAACTTTTTTATTTCTTTATATGGGATATCCGATAGGTAGTTTCGGTTACGGTTACGGAGCTCCCTAACATCTCTGGTTTACAGCCGCTCCCGGGCGGCGGAGTGTCCGCGACCCTCCGTGTTGGCTAGGGCGCTTAGGGCGGGACGCGCGCCGCCCTACCTGCAGCTTTCAGCACGACTCTATAACGACGAGCGTATTAATCACCCGTGGGCCATGGCGATTTGCATTCGAAATCGAATTAAAGTTATCGGCATTCATGTAGACTTAAGTGATGCATTCATGGATAGTGAATATTGATGTATAATAGGTGGTATAAAGGTGGTCTGCATGCGTATCGGCCAACTGAACTAACACTGACTTGATGTTTAAGTTGCGTTACAAAAAAATGATTTTATAATACTCGTAATACATATTATGCACAGGGTTTTAACTTATGGCAACTGAATATTTGAGCCAGTGCCCCGATATGATGGATTGGAACTTAAACCACTAGACTAACGAGGCGTTTTGTAAGCCAGCGAAAAAAATATGTGAGATAATGGAGTAACTCGTTCAGGGCCCATCACACGAGAGCCCTGAGTGCAAACAAAGGGTTGAGGCGACCCTTCACAGCCAGGCGTTTGCCGACCATTAGCCTCTTGAGTTTTTATGAGCTTGCGGAAGCTGGATTCCTTTTTAAGAGTAATGAAAATCGGAAGAATAGTTAAATGGTATGGTAAATGGAGTCCGAATAGAAAAATAGCACTAAATAAATAAAGTGAGATAAAATAATTATACGGAACAAAATAATATTCGTTGGGAACTGCGCAGTAGGTAGTACGACACGGGGTATAAATGCCAGACTCCTTGATAGTACCTACTGTCCCGAAACTTCTCGCCATGGGAGCATTTAAAAATTCATATGAAGAATCTTCACGAAAGCTCACCTGGCCATCTAAAATATTCATTCGTAACAAGGCATCCTATGAAGTCACAAGTCGTGCTAAAGACATTGTGACCCCATTTCCCGGAGTTATCGTTACATAAAGCCGATACAGCGCTAAGACGGGTTGTGGGAGTATCGGAGGCTCGTGACCAGGGCCCAGGGGCGTTATCTCGTCGCTTATCACTCGGTCGGAGCCTTCGCCCCGACCGCTGGCATCGAGCCAGCGCAGCGGCCAGCGTAGGGTCAGACAGTGAGCTTGAGCTACATTCATGATTAATTACACATTTAATCGTAGCATATCTTAATGCTCTTACCTAACTTTCTTCCATTAGGCAGAACTAGGGGGATTAAAAACTAAAAAAAATAAGTCTCAAAGATTGCAAGCTTAGTAACAAGGTTTAGTTTCTGTCAAATTATACCTCTTATGAAATACTAGCGGCCGCCAGCGACTCCGTCCGCGCGTGTTACGGTTTCCGCACACAGTGTTACTAAAGATAGCTTAAAGTTTAAGCCTTAAACCCTACCTCGACAAATTGTAAGTGGACTATCCAACACAAAATATTTTGTCAATTCGAACCAGTAGTTCCTGAGCTTAGCGCGTTCAAACCAATTTGGATTATGAGATACACGTGTTATTGTGAGTCAACCATAAAAGATAGACAAATGCTGTTTGAGGATATTTTTTAGGCAATTTTATGTAGAATATTTCCGTCATACATGATTTCTATGTGACTTTAACCATTAAGGCCGCACACGCGACCGAAGCTTAAGAAATGGAGTAAATTCTCCCGTTTTCCCCACATTTCCCTTCACTACGCTGCTCCTGTTGATTGCAGCGTGATGAAAAGTATCCTATAATATGCCCAGGAGTATGAAGAATAATGGTACCAAGTTTCGTCAAAATCCGTCCAGTAGTTTTTGTTTCTATAAGGAACATACAGACAGACAGACAGACAGACAGACAGACAGACAGACAGACAAAAATTTTACTGATTGCATTTTTGGCATCAGTATCGATCACTAATCACCCCCTGATAGTTATTTTGAAAATATATTTAATGTACAGAATTGACCTCTCTACAGATTTATTATAAGTATAGATAGGTGAATATTTCAAAAGTGAATATATGAATAAGAAAACTGTTACACTGATCTACAGAGAAGTCCAAATGTATTTCAACTCCGAACATGTAACTTACTGTCATGTTTTAAATTATGCCGCGCCTGGCGACAACAAATGAAAAAGTTTCAGAGGGAAACTTGCAATCTGCGCACTTTCTGCCGTCGGCTTCTTTTTCGGCAATCATTTGTCCGCTTTTAAACTTTTCCCTCAATTTATATACGCTGCACAGCTACAGGCAACAGTTGACTTACGATTTGGAGAAACAAGTTACACAAGCGGTCAAACGGACCTAACTTCATAAATGCCGAAGCATATTACAATCTCATTTGTTAGACTTGGAGAATCTATGGATTAATTAAAGTTAGGTCATAGAAGTAGAAGATTTGGCAAGAGAGTTGTTTGAACTTTGATTGGATAGTCTTATAAAGGAACTGATGAAAATCAATTCTTATCCACTAACGGATCAAGATTGAGAACAAACGTTTTTCCAAAAAGTTGGTATAAGCTTAGATCCCGTAGTTACACATGTTTTTCTAATCCAAATGTTCATTGATAGGATGTTGAAGGCTGGTGGTGTTCAATTTGCATATCGGCAAGGGCGACATCAACGAACGCTTGCAACGTGTCTATCGGTAATGTTGTCATGTTCCAATTTGTTGATCGAATCAGCACCCCAGCGGCGGCGGCGCCACGACGCAGACGGCATGGATTCAATTTGCGTCTCCCTCCACACACCTGCCCCGACCCTCGGTCTCGCGACGGGTTTAAACTTGCGAAGGAAGCTGAGGAAACGCAATAGTAGTGACGATGCACAAGCGAAAGTCGGTATCATTTACCATTATTGTCATGATAGTTTTGCGACGCGGTGCGATCTCAGGGTTCCCTCAGGGCTCTCAATGCGACTCCCGTCGTAGGTAATCGTAGTAGGCAGTTTAAATAAACACGGGCATGTGATCTGGTTTAACTGTTTTTAATTCACACTAATACACATACTTCACGACTTTTAACAACTATTGCACTGATTCACTGAATATTCATATTTATAGAGCTCCGCAGTAGGTGCCGCTACTACAATGACATTAAGAAATTAAATACATCTAAAATTTTCTCAGGTTTGATTACTAGGAGTATCTTAATTGATTCATTGGTCCTATTGTAGGACAATCATTCTGTGTAGTTTACTATTTTTCCCTAGTCAACTTTCCTCCGATCTTACGAAAATTATAAAGTATTATCAGTTACTTTAATAATGTACATACATCTGTATGTAATCCGCGGAGACAGCGCAGCTTGACAAATAGAGGGCTTATTCGGCGCTCCGCAGAATTTGGTAGAGGAAGCTCCGGCATGGCACGGGAATTTAAAATGTGCTCGTGTAGTGTGGAATTTCAATATTTCGCAGTAAGATATTCATGCCTATTTTCAGGGAAAAAGATATGGTGTCAAATTGCAAAGGATTCCGTAGACCAAAAGGCAAGTTCATAATGACGCATTACGTGGTCCACATCCACGATGACAACACAGATTTTAAGCTGGTCTAGCATTGTTTTGGGCTAGCTTAATTCAGGATGAAATTTAGGTAAGTTCGTAGCAAAAAGTCGGTTATCTGGAAGAATCCGTACCAATGAACCGGAGCTAACGCGAATCTTAGAAAACCCGTCGTCTATTATGAGAAACTCACCCAAAGACTGCGTTTTATCGACTTTATCGAGCTACGGCTATTACCGACCAATTTTTTTACGAAAGACCTTTTAAATGTTTCATTTCAAATTATTCTTTTGTTGTTTGTGAGTTCTTATCACGTAATATTTATTAAAGCCCGCCGCTTGAATTCATAAGCAATATTTTATTTCATTCTGTAAAAAACAACCTTGATTTTATTTTCCCCACACTTCCCCCGCAATAACTTCAAAACCATTTTTGAATTTCCTTTCAAAACAAGCGCCGCGATGCAGTTGAAACTGACCTCTAGCGGCGTGTTCACAAGTTTATCCTTCTGGTTTTATCCGTTGACAAAACAAAAGTTTCTCCGATGGAAATTCAACTTTATTTCCCCATAACAATAAATGTTACTTTTGCCCTTGAGCGGTGCCGTGGTCGCCCTCGCCGAAGGGAGTGCTGAGGGTGAACGACCCTCCGCGTGTTACGTAGCGTGTCTGTCTGTCTGTCACGTCGACAAGTCAGTCGGTAACGGCCACCGTGTAATGGAGCATCTACATGTTTCTAAATCTTTATTTATTAGCAACCACCCTCGTCAAATGAAGGTGTTTACCAGAAATTACGCGGGCCATTGAGTGGATTTTTCACATTAAGGTGGGGAAGGTTTAGGGAAATAAATAGTTTCGAAAAATATCCCTATTACAAAAGACAATTTATTTAGTGATAGAGTTTAAAGACCGATTATGAAAAAATCGTCATTTCAACAGAGGAAGGTTTGGAATGTGGTAGGTAAGATTAATAAGGACGTTTCCAAACATAAAGCAGCAAATGACAATACTTTCCAGATTTATAAATATTTTATCCTGAATTCGTGCCTACGTCACAGCAGGTTTTTGAATGAATGATGAGCCTTCAATCCGCATAAAACCCGCGTCACTCTGAATTATTGTGACGCGGCGCCTTTATTTGTTATCCGCACCACGTTGGGCGCCAGCTTTGAATATTTCCTTCTTTATTTTGTTAATGTAACAATTAGGCACAATAATGTGGTTATGACCTTTTTTTTCTTCGAGTGCCATTTGGGAAAGCCTCAAATGAATTATGTGCCGTTGTAGATTTTTACTTAAGTCGTGTTATTAAGATTATTTATAAAAGTTGTAAGCTGCATTGTGGTTAGTATTTTCACAGCTGACAACCTACTTGCGACTAAAGTATTCACTTTATTTTGATTCTTAAAAAAATTAACACAGTATTCTTTTACATAATAATCGATCGTAAGCAAAATATTGGCGCTATAATAGGGTTACGTAGGGTTGTCTACATAGCTTAATTTAAAGTTCCAATATTCCATTTCAATGTAAACTTTGTGATAGTGAAATTACTTTACTAAACAAAAAGTTCATGATATTAATGTCCCACCCACAGCAGGTCAATGGCCTCCGTCATTGAATTCGAGTTATTCTTACAATGGGTTAAACTAACAATGTTCCGTGTTAATCGAACGTGTTAAAATGTAGGTTAAAGGCACCCTACGTTGAATGGTGGTTAAAAATCCGCTTATGTTCGAAAAATAATAATTTGATCGACAGCAACGAACTTAATACCTTCTAGAACAGTGCGGAGTAATTTATATCAGGTTTTTTTATTAATTTGAATACTAAATTAGTACACGCAAAGTAGGTACTTTTATCACGTATGAAACTATAGTTTCATTTCATCATCCATCATCAATGTTTTGAGTGATCCCAAGGACATACATAATTACTTTTTAAGTTTTTGGGGAATACATCGAAATATCTGTGAATAGAAAACAAATTCTGCATAATGTTAAATCGTATCAAGGCATTTTGTTAATGACAGGTTAATCAGTTATCGATAACGGTATCTGACAGTGGCAGTGTTGTCATCGCAAAATATACGTAGGTTCGTAACGTTATTAAAGCCATTTGTTAAGCTAGGCATTAACAAAATGGTGGATGAAACACACGATGGTAAATGATCATCATCATCTAGGCATTCCCAACATTATGTCACTGCTGTGTTAAAATTTTAGAAAACATTAAGACTCACTTTCGCAGTACTTAAGCAACGTCTTTTAAAGGTTCGTTTACGCTTATTTACTAAAAAGGCACAAAGATCGTTTGCATAATACTTTTTTAATTATAACAAACACTGCCATTTTTTGTGAGTGTTTCTTTGTGTTGACGTTTGCATTGTACGTCAGCATGTACAGTTTTTGTTCCTGTTTATTAAAAATATTATCAAAAGAGGCATGGCAATGCAGTTTTTTAAAGTTTTTTAAATATAGTTCATCACTGCAGATTGATAAACTACTTTTACTAAAATAACATAGACATAAACTCGTGAACGATGACGTCTTCGTTTTCGTACATGCCACTGAATAACGTTACGTATCAAAAGCGTCGATAAAGCCGCAACCACCACTGGGATTACAGCAGTGAGCAGCCGGGTTCAAAGGGTTATGTAACCCGTACGTACCCCTCCTCCGGGCAACCGGCAACTGCTCCCGAGCGTCTCTCAGCTGATCGCTCCGGCGAGCAGGCGACGAGACAATCGCTCCTCGGCGATATCTCACCGTTTATGACTTGATAGATGGCGGGGCTTTGTTGCGCCGAACTTGGCGAGAGTTCCGCTAAGATTTATACTAAGAAATGCCACGAGCCTTTCAAGAACTTTGAAGTAATTTGTATCGAGTGAAATAGAGCGGTCGGAAATAGTTCATTGCATTCAATTTCATTCAAGTAACATTTCGAAGAGATTTACAACCAAACGAAAGCCATAAAATCGGTTTTAGGGACAAAAAATTTAACATTACTGGTGTTGTACGTTATTTATCACATCAAAGTACCTAAAGTAGTAATTTTTTGGACACAATAACATTGCGCATAAAAAAAGAATCCTTGAAGTTTGCACTAAAGAGCAAACTTGGAAAGGCTGGAGTAGTTTCCTTCCGAAATACATATCACAATGACTATTGTTTGAACCTTTTATGCGCCAATGCATTTTTAAACTTGTTTATAACATAATTTCTTAACCCTAGGCGAATTGCCGGGGTGGCGGACACCCCGTGCTAGTCATGCGTGACTTATGACTCGAATAACGGCCAAACTACGCGATGTGTACGCTGAATAATGTACATACCTACACAACCCCAGCTAGTAACACCAGTACAACAAAACATTGTCATTTATGGAAAATCTTTGTATAAAAGCGGCTCGGCAGAGTTGTAATGTAGGTATGATACAATTCACATTTATTTTTTCGTGACAGTTTTGTCGGTGACAATGTAAAGGTGAACAATACGCTGCGTTTATCAGATTTCAGAACAGTTACAGGGCATATAAATAAATATCTGTGTTATATTATGCATTAAACATTAATTTGATTTACCATTGATGTTCATTAAGTCATGACTACTTTTAATGCAAGTACATAATAATGTAGACGTTTTGCATCTTGTCTAAAATTATATTTGAAACAAAAAATAAAGTCGCAGAAGCGTAATTAGTATATGGACATCATTATTAAAATTAATGACGGTAGTTTTCAAAAGTAGCATCAAGGTAAGAAAACAAACATTGCACAATAAAGACATCGAACGACAAGCCACGCGTTGGGCGCCACAATTACTCTGTAAATAAATAATCTCTCAACCAAACAGATTAAAAGGCCGATGCCTCCGCCCTCTTTTCTCCTCCTGCATTATATAACTAATTTCGCGACACAGGATCAAATCCACACGCCATTGAGAGTTGAGGGTGGTTCAATTATCCGACATCGGTAAGCAAACCCCGGCACGCGTTACTCACTCACCGGTTCAGCATCCCATGAAGCTTTATTTGTCAACACCTCACGTCACTGTGATAGTTTCTTCACACACACAGATTAGTACCTGGAGATGTTTTTGTTCCTTGGACGATTGAGTAATTGAGTGATTGTTGGTGTTTAGTGGCGGTTTCTTTGTGTCGCGGGCGCGTCGCTTGGCGTCGTGCGGGCGCGCGTGTGTCCGCGTCGGAGGCCGCGGCGCACTGAGCGGCGCCCGGCCGCGGCCGCGTGCGTTCGGAAGCGGCGCTCGTTTCGCCTTCCGCGTGCAATCACAAATATTCCTGCCTGCCGATTGTTTCGGACCGGAACTAACGGAAAAAATAATATTGTGACCATTTGCAGGACTCTGTTAATTTTTATTCGGCCAAATATGTTTGCTCTGAGTTTAAATTAAGTCATAAAATAATATTTTCAGTTTGGATTTTTCACGTCCGTAGCCGAAAGCTATTTTTCTTAAACTTATATTAATTAAATCCATATTATTACTTTTAGTTGTTTCGAGATTTGTTTTTATGTGTTAACATCTCTAAATAAATATAAGGACCCTAAATTAAAAACGGATTAAAGATTTTGATGTGTGATTTGAGTGATTTTGATTTGACTTTAAAATGAGCAGATAGCCATTTCCGGAACACTTAGCATATCATCTAGGTTAACGAGTTATACGTCCTTGATTGGGTCACAAACCAAGTTGACATTCCAAATATCCTGGAAATCGTAAACTATTTTAATTGGCAGCCTATGTCGTTCCATCATTGACATTACGTATTGAATAACATGAAGTCATGCAAGAGCGTACGCTGTAGGAATTCCCAGGGCAAGCACGTCTGGTTACGCAACCGAGGTCACCGCGGTCGGCGACCTTACATCTGTCTGCAGACGCCGCTGCGGTTATTGCCCAGCGAATTTGCTACAAGTAAACGGGTCACCCATTGATGCAAGCCAAATAATGCTCGTATTCACTGGCAAATAATGGATGTTATAGTTCACCTATCAATCTTGAACTGCGTCTGCATGTTCAATGGCCTGGCCTGCCTGATGCTGACGTCATGGAATTGTCGTCGGTGTCTCTGCTCATTGATAAATTACTAGTTAGTACTGTACTTTTTCACAAAAATGGAGCACTTTGTACTGTTTTCGTTACCAGACATCTAAATAAGTGACAACTTGCTGCTGCCCCTTTAGGACCTAGATCTAGAATCTCAATTGAGTCTTATAGATATGTGCGCTTCTTTCATAACTGTGTCTCCAGAACTGGTCCACGGAATAGTAATCTCTTATCTCTTACTTGATTTCAGAGAAATTTTAAGAATTCCCTTTAAAACATGCATTGTGGATTTTGCTAATAAGAAGACTGAAGAGTTCTTGATTCTATTCTAAGATACTTACTCATTCTGTTTTATAAAACAAACGTAGGTTTTTATTTGCTTAATATTAGACGTTTTTCTTCTATGGAAAATATAGCCTTTTAGATCACCACTTGAGGTAGCGTTAGTTGGACTGGTGTTTTTTTTCAGTATTTAGTAAATATACCTCAATGATTCGTGTTACACTGTTCAGAAGGTATTTTTTACATTCGATCAATCCTGAAAGTGTTTCAACATTTCACGCGGGAATATTAATAGCCCATATCAACCATAT
Source organism: Nomophila noctuella (assembly GCA_958496325.1). NCBI lineage: Eukaryota > Metazoa > Arthropoda > Insecta > Lepidoptera > Crambidae > Nomophila > Nomophila noctuella. The sequence goes on from OY292492.1 coordinate 15,417,426, forward strand.
TGAAAAGTGAAATCCATTTCAGAACGGCGTGGATCGATATGGCGGGAAAGCGAGGAAAGCGCGGGAAGCCCGCCATCTTGGGGAGCGTCGCCATGGCAACCAGACACTGATTGGCTTCATTCACTCTCAGTCGCTTAGATTGAATTAAAACCAAAAACATAGCTTGAAGTGATCACCGATTGCTCTAACTGCTGGTGCTTAATAACGTTGAGTTATGGCTAAATATTTGATGGCTTGATCGAATGTAATAATGTCTGTTCTGTGTAGGTACTATTATTTTAGGTTTTGACATATTGGATTGGATTTAACGATTGTTAACAAAATAGCGGCGATATTTTAGAACTGCTAAAACAGTTCATGGAATGAAACTACATACTTCTAAACGGATAGAAAATTGCGGTTTAATTGAAACTAAATTTGACAGGTAAAACCCGGAAGTAAATAAACAATAAATAATTTGCTACAAAAATATTTTTTATTTCGTATGAGTCCCATCTAATAAGAGTTTCATCTTTTCAAAAAATCCTACTCTGTGGGTATTGTACTTTATTTCTATATTTTATAAAATGTATTTTCTTTGTCGGCGCTACTTAGTCAAGTCTATTATGTTATCTGTGGTCAAGTCTACAAAATTACATATTCTTGTGGGGGCTTGTATTGACATAAGTATACTTATTTCATCTAACACCGTTTGCGACCCTAAGTAGAACGGACCCTTTGACGATACCTCCTAAATATTATTAACAAGGAGTCCCAAATCCGAGATCGTCCCTCCGTCCCTCGGGGCGGCGGCGGCGGCAGTGTGCTGGCACTAAACACCCGGTAACCAGAGCTCGCAGGTGGCTCGTAAATTACGCCCCGACTGAGGCATTCGACGCCCCTGGTACAACTTAGTTACCTACTCCCGCTTCTGTGGCCGGATGAGACAATTATTGGGGAATATTGGGATCGTATACTTAGTGACCGGGCACTGCCATAACTCACGATGATGATGACTTTGCCTCGCATTACAAGTAGGCAAACTATATATTTTTTTCATTTTCAATTCGTGGCTCTTTAGAACATTGAAGTGATACAGATCAGGAACCTGATGGTGCTTTCCGAAGGTTGGAGGTGAAAATATTGTCAAATTCCAGACTTCGGACTTGACGTCTTCTGGGACTGGGGCAATTGGATATTGCAAATGGAAGTTCACGAAAAATGAGTTTTTTTTTAATAAAAGCGATCACACATCTATGCCATTGTCGCAACCGCTGTTTTAAAATGTCCCGTCTAATATGAGCAATATCGGGGCGATGCAACTGTTGGTATCGTCAGAATTTGACCATCCATTAAGACAAGATGCAACATCCTTCATTTGTACCTACATACGTATTTGAATGATGGTCTAGTTAGTTCCGTGTTAAAGATTCATGCCCTGTCTTACACGTCACCTGAGCGGTTAGTGTGAATTTACGAGCCTGTCCGATCCAAGGGGCCGTATTTATGAGGCACCTGCGCCGCGATCGCTGCCTGAGGAATCTTAAACCTTCGGATAGGGATTTATCCTCAGGGGACGGAAGAATCATGATGGGAATATTCGGGGACTGTCAAGAATATATCTCCTCCTTTACAGTATTTCCTCATGTGTAAGTAGGTACTTATATCAGGCGTCTGCAATACTGGAGTTGGAGTGGTCGAAGAATGTAGAGACGAAAACAGTTATTGTGATATGTTTTTATTTTAAAGTAGGTAGTTGCAGTTCGTAGTTGTATCCCTGACAATGCTCCGTGTTTCCAGTTTTGAGACCCTAAATCGATTCATTAACGGACTGAAATCGTGAAGAAACGGCGATGCCGGTCATAAAGGCATGCATGTGATTGTGTCCATATAAATCGTTTAGTGGCGTGGCCTGCCCAGCGTAGGGCTCCAAGTGGGGCGCAGGCCGAACGGCGCCGCGACACGCGAAATGCACTCAGACGTCAAGCCTTGGTACGCACGCGACCTGCCCGCTGCTACACTAAAGGATACGCCACTATACGTGGTAAACTTAGTCAAGGGTTTGAAAAATACTGCGTAAATCACACAGCGTAGATAAAGGAATCAAACGATTCAAATTGCCACATAATATTGATTTAATAAAATGAATATGGTCTAACAATTCAGCCCTTCATCTGAAAAGATTAATTAATCAAAATTCAGAAGAAATCAGTTTACAAACATGATGTTTGAAAAAGCTGGAAATAAGCAAGAATTGACGGACCCGTTGGTCTAGAGGTCAGAGACCCTGGCTACAAAACCAAGGGTCGCTGGTTTGAATCCCGCTAGGGGCAAAGTTTGTGTGATGAACATCGGCATTTGTTCTCGAGTCATCCTTAGCTTCCATAGCACAAGCTTCAAGCTTAGTTTGGGGCTAGACAATTGGTGTGTTGGTCCAAGACATTTATTTATTTATTATTTTAATGAAATAATACCACTGCGGTTATTCTTTTAAACTATATATTTTTATTCCGGACCAAAAATCAATAGTCACACTCGACAAATTAACTAAAAGTCGTAGGGTAGCTCCTAACGACCTTCCGCTGCGAACACCGATGAGCAATTGACTCGAACTCCCGGTTCCCCTTTGTTTTATAAGTTTTCCCCACCTCCTACTCCGTGGCGTCTCGCGCGCCAACCGGCGCGGCGGTTTGGCTAGTCAAATAAAATACTTTTTAAACTAAAATGGAATTATTATTAACAAGCTAAAATTTAAATTAACTGAATCACGACATTCGGCCATCCGGCAAAGTGCAACCTCCTGGTGCACTTCCATTCTAAGTCAGTTGCTCAATCGTTGTTTCGTTTGTACAAATCTAGTCTATTATAATGAACCACATAGTTTGTAAGATACATTATGTTACACTATTAACTTCACAATAAAAATAACATCTGTTTTATGTAATATAATTAATCATACAATTTTTTGTAATATACTATGCTAGAAACATGTAGTTATACATCAGCAGATCCAATCACGACTTAAAAATAATAATAGTTGTTATTAAATATTTTAGAAGCATAATTATTTTATCATAGCAATACGATCCAATCACGACATTTGCAACCGAACTAACTTTTGGAATTATTATTTTTAAGTTGTCGTAGCTCAGACAGAGGCAGCTCATCATCACTATCATAAGAACTACTATCGGATGAACTGTCAGATTCTCTAGGGTTAATGTTTACCCAAGGCCTCATTCTGTCTGAAGCGACAACGCTTTCAAATTTTCTTTTATTTTTGCTGAATCCAGGAACGTCGGCAATTCGATACCTGTCGTTTCCTAGTGCTTTGACAATTTTAAATGGTCCTATAAATTTTGATAACAATTTGGAACTATTACCCTTATTATAATAATTTGTTCTAGTAATCTTAACAAGATCCCCTTCACAAAAGACGGCGGCGGGAGCTCTTCCGTGATCATAATTTTGTTTTTGTTTATCTTGATTCAACTTAATATTTTTGTCTATTTCATTTCTAATATTTTTCAAATCTGTCGGAGCACTGTCTAAACCGATATCAAGTTTATTGGTAAGAACATCACGAAGCTTAAGCCCGAAGAGAGCTTCCGATGCCGTCCTTTGGGTAGAAGCATTAACAGTGTTGTTAATGCCCCATTGTATTTTGCCTAAATTCTTATCCCAGTCACATTCTTCCTGTCCCGTATTATGTTTACTCAAAGCATTTAAAACGGTTTGATTAAAGCGCTCAGCTTGACCATTTGAGCGCGGACACGCTACGGCATTTAAAACGTGTTTTATTCCGTAAAGATCACAAAACTTTTGGAAAGCACTGGATGTGAAAGAAGTTCCACGATCTGATATGATTCGCGATGGTAAACCAAAGTCATAAAATATTTGTTCGAGGACTTTAATTGTGCTTTTAGTTTTTGTATTCTTTACGGGTTTCACAAATAGGTATTTTGTAAATCCGTCAACAATTGTAAGAATGTAAGTATTGCCGTTTCTGCTTTTTACAAAGGGCCCTAAGTGGTCAATGTGTATGGTGTGAAAGGGTATATTAATCTTTTCTATTGGGTGTAAATAACCAGTTCTCTTTTTGTTTGTATTGTCTTTGTTATAAGCGCACTCAATGCAGGACTCAATGTACTTTCGCACGAAACGACGCAACTTAGGAAACCAGAATTGACTTTGAATTTTCTCAATCGTTTTGTTTAACCCTAAATGTCCAATATCGTCATGGTTTGACCTACACACTTGGAACCGTGCACCTTTAGGAACTAAGAGACACAATTTGTCGTCAACCTTTCTATAAACCTTGTGGTCTTTTATGACATAGTTCTTTTTTATATCTTTCGACTCTTCATCATTATCTGGTTTAAGAATTTTAGCAATACGCGATATTTCTGGGTCGGACATCTGTAATGCATATAGCCAATGGTCTTTTTCAATATTACAAATGGAAACGTCAGTCGATTCCGTTAAATTTGTATTACGGCTCAACGCATCTACATGACTCATTTGTGTTCCCGGTCGAACTTGGATTGTAAACGTGAATTCACTTATCTGGAGCCACCATCTTGCGATACGCGGGACAAGGTCTCTTTTAGTAAGGGTTGTTCGTAAAGCATTACAGTCAGTTACCACTTTAAACTGTAAACCAAGTAAATAAACTCTAAATTTCTTTAGTGAACAAACTATGGCCAATGTTTCCAGCTCGTAAGAGTGGAGATAACGTTCTTCAGGTGTAGTTTGTCGACTAAAGTAGGCAACGGGTTTTAACACGCGTGGGTTGGTCTGCCACTGCAAAAGTATGCCTCCAATTCCTAAGGAGCTCGCGTCGGTATGTAACTCTGTTTCCAGTTTCGGGTCATACAAAGCCAGTATAGGACGTTCTATCAACTTTTCCTTTTTTACTAATAAGATGGCTAGCGTAATCCGAGTTAGATTCCTGTACGATGTCATTTTTAATCAATTCATCCACCATATCTCTCACTGTCTCCCTCTCGGAATGCGATAATCTATAGGGACGGTAGACTACCGGACGGTTATCAGTTAATTGTATGCTCATTTCTACATCTTTTGCACATCCTATTTCAGCTAAATTCATTGCAAAACAATCCCGGTAAGATTGTAAAAGATTATGCAACCTATCTAATATTACCCCGCTTATCTGGCTCCCTACCCTTATATCAGGTTTATGTATTGGTTCAACGGAGGACAGATCTTTGCTAACTCTATTTACCTGTTTTATTTTTCCCGAAACAAAAGTTTTTGCTCTGGCTAGAACAGTGTGTGGAGTTAAAACTATGGACCTACCCGCCAAATTGCTTACGACCAGGTGACCTTTTCCATTAGTTATATTGTACACACCCTGATGCAAATGATATTCTTTTCCATTTTCCCCGCAAGTATATCCTTCAACTACTACGTCACCGTTAAAAGAATCATTATTGGTGCGGACTTCAACTAAATCTATCTTGTTTAAATTTGCAGGAACTGAAACTACCAACGTAAAATGTTTGTCTTGGTTATAAATCTCAGCGTCCGAGCTTTTATAAAATATTAAGGTATTGCTATCCTTTAAAACAGTAACGCATGATTGCTCTGTAAAATCTTGTCCGATCAGCAAGGAAGATTGCAAAAAATCGTCTTTTACAACTAAAATGTTAATTAGGGATTCAACTTCATCAATCTTTATATCGACAGTTGACTTATATATTGGGGATACAACAGAATTGCCGAATCCTTTCAATACGGGTAAACCAGAAAAAGTTTTGTCGAGATCGAGCTTCTGGGCATCCGATTCCCGCATGAGACTACACTCACTACCAAAGTCGACATAAGCTACATACGGTCGATTCATAATGATTGCCTTTTTAAAGAATTTATCGTTGGCGTTACCAGATGAAATTAATAGTGTTTTACGTTCTGTACTTGTGTTTGTGGAATTAGATTCACCGCGAGGGTTTATCGGATCTAGCTTGCAGGATGAAAGATCGTGACCGACCCTTCGACATTTTTGGCATCTTATTAAGGGTTTAGGACATTTATAAAAGGTATGACCTTTAGAACGGCAATTAAAACATGTTACATCGCCCGAAGTCGTGGAAATGCTTGGGCGGTTCCCTAAAGGTGGTGTTTTTTTGAAAGGTACATCGATCGGTTTTTGAGAACTGAGAAAATTCAACAAGTCTTCGGGTTCCTCACAATTCAGCGCTTGCGCACTATTTCTAATGGATCTATCAACTATACCATGAATAACACAGTCAACGGCATTTTTACCTAAAATATTACACCTATTTAATAAAGTTAACTTATCGTAAAAGTAGTCGCATAAATTTTCGTTTCTACGAGTAGTGCGAGCTAACATTTCCTCGAGAAGCTGACCATAGTTGCATTCATTTGGAAAAGCCTTTTTTAATTTAATTTGCCACTCCTCCCAGGTGTAAACTACAGTTGGTAAAGCTTCGAACCATTTTTTTTGCAAGCCCAGTTAATTTTTGTAGCGCAAAATGTATGGTCTGCTTCTCGTTCCATTCGTAAATGCTGCTACACTCATTAACCTTTCTAATCCAGCTATCGATGCTCTGATTTTTATTGTGAGGATCAAACTCGGGCACGACATTATTCAATTGATTGCTAAACTGGCTTGTTTTCGGTTTATCCTCTTGGATTGAAGTAAAAAGTTTTACTACATCGTCAGTAGTTAAGTTAGGAGGATTATTGAGTTCGATAACTGCTAAAACTGTTAAGGCAGGGCTAACCTCTTCAACAACCCATCCGGAAGTAGATGCAGGACGAGGCAGAGTAGACGCCGGAACTTGCATTTCACCCTCGGAGGTGCCTTGCCTCGATGTAATGGCGAAGCGGGGCCGCTTCAATGCCGGTAACCGCATTGATGTCCGTGGTCGCTTCCGTCGGTTTACTGATTGCTCCGCCATATTCTCGAAAAATAAAAACAATAGCTGTATTAGATAAACTGATAAAAATATCGCTCAGAAATTGCTTAATTAAAGTATGCTTCATCTATCACCTATTCTATTGTATGTGTAATGATCGGGACCAAGGCAGTTTTCGACTATAGTTAATTGCCATCGACTAAACAGCATAGTAATCATGACCGCTACATTTAATAACCATAATCAAAAGTACACTTGTTCAACGGGACGCGACACACATGGCCGCTACATTGAGCTACTATGCTACGCGACACACCTGGCCGCTATGATGGGTTACTATGATACGCGACACACCTGGTCGCTATGATGGGTTACTATGATACGCGACACACCTGGCCGCTATGATGGGTTACTAAGATACGCGACACACCTGGCCGCTATAATGAGTTCTATGATACGCGACACACCTGGCCGCTATAATGAGTTCTATGATACGCTTTGTTAGCAATTGCATTATAAATAAGTATTCTCTAATATAAGATACGCATATTCGTTTTAGTTTCTTTCCATAACCAATCCAAAAAAAAAAAAAATGAAAAATAAAATAAATGACATCGGAACTTTGTCGTGGACTGCCATTATCAAGGTGTAGCCTTGACCAAATGGGGTTCACGACAAATTCCCTAACTAGCTAGAAGAACACTATCAAAGTGTAGCCTTGATCAAATGTCCAACAAGCCAATATGTATAGTTCTCTTGTATAGGATTCGCAAAGAATATGTGTTCTAGTTTCTTTCCATACCCACGATAAGGAAAAAAATAAATAATGAAAAAAATAAAATAAATGACATCGGAACTTTGTCATGAACTGCCATTATCAAGGTGTAGCCTTGACCAAATGGGGTTCATGACAAATTTCCTAACTAGCTAGAAGAACACTACCAAAGTGTAGCCTTGATCAAATGTTCAACAAGCCAATATGTATAGTTTTCTCTTGTATAGGATTCGCAAAGAATATGTGTTCTAGTTTTCTTTCCATACCCACGATAAGAAAAAAAATAAAAAATGAAAAAAAAAATTACATCGGAGCTTTGTCATGAACTGCCATTATCAAGGTGTAGCCTTGACCAAATGGGGTTCATGACAAATTTCCTAACTAGCTAGAAGAACACTATCAAAGTGTAGCCTTGATCAAATGTTCAACAAGCCAATATGTATAGTTTTCTCTTGTATAGGATTCGCAAAGAATATGTGTTCTAGTTTTCTTTCCATACCCACGATAAGAAAAAAAATAAAAAATGAAAAAAGAAAAAAAAAATTACATCGGAGCTTTGTCATGAACGGCCATTATCAAGGTGTAGCCTTGACCAAATGGGGTTCATGACAAATTTCCTAACTAGCTAGAAGAACACTATCAAAGTGTAGCCTTGATCAAATGTTCAACAAGCCAATTAATGAGGTCTATTATGTATATAATTCACAGCAATATAGCTACCATGTTACTAGGCGACATTATTAGGGAGTAGCCCCAACCGAATGGTCCCAGAAACAAGGCAGATTCGTGCTTAGAAGGTTATCTGAATATGGGTATGATAAAGAAAATAACTAATTGCCTCATATTATAACCACTTTGAAAGTAAAAATAAAATATGTCTTACCTTTCGGGCTTCAGATCTCATCCCACTTCTGAGTTTTAATGAAATAATACCACTGCGGTTATTCTTTTAAACTATATATTTTTATTCCGGACCAAAAATCAATAGTCACACTCGACAAATTAACTAAAAGTCGTAGGGTAGCTCCTAACGACCTTCCGCTGCGAACACCGATGAGCAATTGACTCGAACTCCCGGTTCCCCTTTGTTTTATAAGTTTTCCCCACCTCCTACTCCGTGGCGTCTCGCGCGCCAACCGGCGCGGCGGTTTGGCTAGTCAAATAAAATACTTTTTAAACTAAAATGGAATTATTATTAACAAGCTAAAATTTAAATTAACTGAATCACGACATTATTTAAATTATTTAATTGAAATTAAAAACTTCAAGGACCCATGGAGAGGCCTATGTCTAGCAGTGCACTGCCATAGGCTTATGATGATGAAAAAACAACAATTCGGATTACGCACACGTTGTGTTTAGGTACGTAATTTCTGGAATTCTGGCTAATGGTAATTTCATAGTGGATCACCGGTCTTACGTGCGGCTAAGGTATTATCCAACTAATTTCTTTTTCGAGGTTTCCCATCGAAGGGGTAAGAAGTGGGTCACGAGGGCGGCGCCCGCGGACGTGACTGGCCTGATGGTCGGTAGGGCCTAATCCATTGTAATCTCACATTGAATTATTTATTGTTTAGCCGCGAATGACTCGCCATTTTGGCATATTGACTACTGCGGCAGGTTGTTTCCAGATGTTGGGAAACTTATAGAATTTAGTGAATCCTAAATATGTTCTTTTAAACGTGCTTATTTCTATTTATGTAGTTAGGTACCATTACAGTTTTAAGGCTGCTGCACTTATTCCTAGTCTGATATTTAATATGTAGAATGGATTCTACCACTAGTTTTGGAATGTTACTATTCTGGAAGAAAGACGAGCATTTCCACGTATTGTGGATCTACCATATTCATTCTGTTTTTTTAATTCCTATTTATATTATATAGACTTTGAGATTGTTATATAAAAAACAAAACTCTCAATGCAAATGTTTTCCCACCGAGCGCGCGCTAAAATAGTGCAGCGAATCAAACAACATCGCTTTGATTGCGGGCAGCGGACTGCACGAGCGGACCCGGCTGACACCTTTGTAATCATATGTCTGACCACGTGCTTAGTGCAGGAGGCAGGCGACAATCAAATATGTCGTGCCGTTTCCCATTTACCATTCAGAAAATGAAGGTTCATCAGAACTAACTACATCTGGCTACTATTGTCATAGGAATAACAAGCGAGCGCAGCGAGGCTCTGCACGCTTACTACAAGAGAATTCTTGCATTATTTTAAAAAGTCTTATCTTTGCAATACGGTTATTATAACCGCATTATTTAAAATCAAACGGCTTGATTTGCTTGTCATGCCATGAACAGAGCGATGCGTTTTAGAAAGTACAATGATAACTTTATATCAAACAACTGCTAACCTACGACTTATTGTTGAATGTGGAACCGACTATAACGAAGTCCTAATTACTTAATACTTTGTAAATTGTCCGACGCCTCCTGTACTACCTATCATTTAGGTATTATGGTGGTAGGAATCTACTGCGATCGGCAATTTAGAGATCAGGTGTTGCTCGGAGTAGGTGACTGCACTCGGCAGGGCCTGCCAGTTAGTTCAGTTTACTTTGTTTGTTTATCTTGTGTTCTTTGTAAATTGTGATGTGATAAGTCACAATCGGGGTAAGTAGGTATTTTGGCACAGTCAAGTGACACACTTAATGCCACGCAAACGTTGTCGTTTAACAGTGAAATAAGTATTTAATAAAGGATATTACTATAAATATTGAGACACTAAACATTTTCCAGATCGATAGAAAATGCTCTACAACATGGCCAAGGTTTTACCCCCGATATTTTTTTACGACATTACGTGATAAATCTAATTTGCGGCAATCGCTGCGCACCTGTGGGCTGTGGGTCTGTAGGTTGGCGATACATCACATCGCTCGCTTGCCTTGCAAGACCGGCATCTTCCTACAGGATATAACATAGGGTTGCCGAAAGTTAGTATTATGTAACCATTGTTTACAGACTGAAAAGGCCTAATGATGAAATAAAATGACTTTAAAAATGTACATAATATTATGTTTAAAAGGACACCAAGCTCGCAAGTAGGTAAGGTGCATTTACACGCTTTGTTTTGTGCAACGGTTGCGAATTCTTCTTGGAGTCAATAGGTAAATAGTTATGTTAAAATCAACGATTAGAGCTATTTATAATATTATATCCTTCAAAAAGGGTTGTTTATTGATTCCTTACGCAAGCGAGGACAAGCCCTACCTATGCTCACTCAAACACGATTTGCCCTGCACATCATACGCGTGCCGCGGCATACATTACGCGCGACAGACGGGATCGCCGCAATGTATTATCACCCATATTCGGCATCGGCACATCACTTTGTACGTGTCACTACGGGATACCTACCCAGTGCCGTAACTAGCCTTTTATGCGCCCGGTGCGAGCTTTCAAAACTGCGCCCGGGTTGCGCACTGTGCCTGGGCACCGTTGGCACCGCCCTAGTTTCGGCACTGTACCTACCTGCATTTCTCATAGAGGTACACACTTATTTTAGGTACTTAAAAAGAAAAAGTGTTTTGATTAGGGTATCCTGTTGTTTTGATATGCTTAGTTTGACTAATAAGGGAATATGGTACTTTAGTCATGACTATGACATGATTAAGTAAGAAGTATAAATCATGGTATACCCTAAAGTTGACTGGTAGAGAATGCCACGAGGCATTAAGTTTAAGTCCGCCTTTTGTACAAATTTTATGCGTGCAATAAAGTTTCAATAAATAAATAAAAAAAATTGTACTTGCTTAATGGTACCTAAATTACTTACATAAGTTACATATTATTTAAGTGAAGAAAGAAATGCATGTGGACATCTTAAGACGTGCCATAAGAGCTGCTTTCAAAACCCCGTAACCCCCATCTAAAGCAATTCCTCAACTACGACATATCGGAGATATATAATGTATGTAAGGTGGTGTCTAGAGACCTAATAACTTATTTGTAGAGTCCTATTCCTAGCCTCAGCTCCTAGCATTATGGTTGTTTCCTGGTACCTACTCATACAAGCGTGTCTAACTATAATTACCCGTGTGCAACCCCAAAATGTGTCGACAGATACCAAAAAATATTTTAATTATTAAAAAAACAGTGATGTAGTTACAAAATAATGATAAAATTTACATAAAAAAAACTTACTCCACATTTTTTTGATGTCCGCCCTGGATACTTTTAAAAATGATTTCACTTAATTCTGGAGCTAGTAAATATCACATGACCGAATTTGACAGTCGCTAGTTTTTTACCGCGTTATCATCTGTGGCGCAGCAAGTCAAAAGAAAATCTATCTCGCACAAAGACGTGTTTTCATGTTATTTTCCGTAAAAACAAGTGATTTTTGTGTTTTTCGTATCAGCGAACTAATCATTCCGTCCTCGCACAATACACGATCAGTACAAACAACAGTAATGAGGTGAGTTCTGTTTGTTTTATCGCGAAACGTAGCTGCGGTCAGCTGTGGGGCTGCCTCGGTCTGACGGCCGTCATTACTGAAGTACCAACACGAAGATAAAAATTACTAAATTAAAACAGGATCATTGTTCGTCGGTGGGCTTGTTATCTGAGGATTTCGGCTGTTGCAGATAATATCTCATGAGCGTGGCGCGGTGGTGTTTCTGGCATAAAAAGCGGCGTCGGGGGGCGGCGCCCTGGAGAAACCATGACGCGGCCCGGGCCTCCCAATGAGAACCTGCCCACGGTCAGTACCTACTCCTTATTGTTTATAAGTATGATAGTAACTTGCAGCACACGGCAGGCCACTGTTGTTGTTAATTTGGCTGCCTCTTTACTTCTTTCAGTTTACTTTTTTTGTACAGGTTTTTATTTGTGTATGTCTTACAGGATTCTTATTTAAACACAACTAGAAATGCTATCATTGATTTATTTTTATGTTGAATTACTATCATGTTTTAATTTCCAGTTAGTAAAAGTATTCACATTCAAGCTTGCAAAGCCTACATTCTTTAATATTGTTATTTTCAATTTTTGTTTTTAATGTTATCTTCATAAAGTTTAATTAAATCTTTTTTTTTAAATAATTAACTTATTACTTTATTATATTCCTTGTTAAATTTATAAAAATAAATTTTACTGATTGTAATGTTGTTAGTTTCATAAGATAACAAAAATGAAATAATAGACAATAAAATTTATTGGTATGTGATTGTCTTTATTATTTATCACTCATTGTGTTCCTATAATGTGTCACCGACCACCAGGACGAACGGACATGTTGACAGCATAGTTTATTTCTTTGTTCAAGAGTGTTCATTTTAATTTAATTTGTTTTCAGAGCTGACCGCTAGTAAATGAAGGGCAATGTCAATATTCAAAGATTGTGACAGTGTATGTGTTGTTATATTTTGTAGTGCATGCAACATGTGATATTGTTTTCCTTTTTTCTCGTTTTCATTTGTCTGGTCATTTATTGTTTTATTTTGACATTTCGTCCATGAGAATCACCAAGGGAAAGCTGAATGATGCTCATTGATTTTACAGATCTCTAAATCAAGTCTATAACAGATTATATTTGTATCATTTACTAAAGTGTGCACCATTTCATTCATGTTTACTTAAACAAATTTAGGAATTTACCTTGACTGGAGTTTTTGATTCCTCTTAGGGTTAGGGAATGTAATACAATCCCTACACAAAATTTCTGAAAGTAACTCTTGTGTGAGTCATGATATTTGTTTATTAATATTTTCATATGGGCTTATTGCATATGGAGAGGGTTAGAAGTATGGATTCAATTGAAGAATTGAATTACACTACCGTCCAAAAGTTTGGAATCACCCTAATTTTCGTCGACAGAAAAACTATACCGCAATAAATCCATCAAAAAACATATTGTTATTGGAGATTAGTATTTTTACGACCGTACTAACAACAATATTTAACAAAAACACTAATTTCTTATCAACTATCCATTGTTTTCGAAAAAGACCAACACACGTGTTTTATGACCACTCAAGTTGCGGCACTGCTGTTTGAAAATTTCTTAGAATAGGCGGTTTTAAGCATTGTTGTAGTAATAAGTAATGTGTAATCTTTGGAATATGGGTGTATTATTTAAAAAAGTATTAGTTTAGAGTTCAGTGTTATTTGTGACGTTCATGTAACAGTAACGAACGTTTGCGAGCTCATAAAATGGCAAAAAGGAAACAGATTTCGCTTGAACAGCGGAGTGCTATCTGCACTTTGAGCGAAGAAGGCTATTCTGTGCGCCAAATCGCAGAAAAGGTCGGTGTTTCGTACAAAGGTGTACAGTATACTCTTGTACGAAAAAGAGCTACTGGAAGAAATCAAGACCGGACGAAGAGATCCGGACGTCCCAAATCTACAACTAAGCAGGAAGATAACTTCGTTGTGACGTTATCAAAACGAAATCGACGTTTAACTGCACCTCAAATTGCCGCTACTTTAAATGAAACCAGAGAAAAGTCAGTTTCAATAACAACTGTAAAAAGACGTTTGCTATCTGCTGGTCTAAGAGGATGTGTAGCAGCGAAAAAACCCAGATTAACTAGTGTTCATAAAAGAAAAAGACTGGAGTGGGCTAAAACACATAAAAACTGGACAGAAGAAGACTGGAAAAAAGTCCTTTGGACAGATGAGTCCAAATTTCAAATTTTTGGATCTAATAGACGAGTTTTTGTGCGCCGATCAAAAGAGGAGCGGGCTTTGGAAACGTGTACTGTGCAGACTGTTAAGCACGGCGGTGGTAATGTGATGGTTTGGGGATGCTTTGGCAATAATAAACCCGGCCATCTGATCAAGATCACTGGAAAACTGAATAAAGAAGGCTATCTGAAAATACTTGAAGAAAATGCCATTCCCTCTGGAATTAATGTGATCGGTCGCAATTTTGTTTTTCAACAAGATAATGACCCAAAGCATTCATCCAAATTATGCCAGGGGTTTTTAGAGCAAAAACGACGTGAAAAAGTTTTGCAAATTATGAAGTGGCCCTCACAATCGCCAGATTTGTCTCCAATTGAATTAGTATGGGATGAACTTGATAGGAAAGTGAAGAACCGGTGTCCATCGAGCTCAGCACAGCTGTGGGAATATTTACAGAGCGAATGGAAGTCACTGGACTCCGAATACTTCAATAAATTAATCAAAAGAATGAGTAAAATTTGTGAACAAGTAATAAAGAATAAGGGTGGCCATTTTGACGAAGCTAAAATTTAACGAAGAGTGTTAACTTTTGGTCTTACTTGTCCTAAGATTATTTAACTGAATGTTTATCTATGATTTGATTAAGATTTAAGTGTAATAAAGTACACTTTACACATATTATAGTCGTTTTAATTAAAATTACCCTGGTGATTCCAAACTTTTGGACGGTAGTGTACTTATCTGAATAAATGTAGTGAAAAAAAATTTTTTACCTGACTTTAGTTGCTTCAAGCATAATTTATAAAATTATCTAGGTACAATCTCTAGACATTATTAAAATTGACACAGCATTTTTCACAAAATCTTATTTATCCGGATAATGGTGTAGACTGTAGATAATACTTTTAATAAGACATATTCAGAGGTATAGTATAAGTAATAATCACACTTATTGACATCTGACACAATAAGAATAGCTAAAATTTTGTTGGAACACTTTTGCAATTTTTCTTTACTTTGATAAACAGTTGTAAAATACTACTAATATACAAACATATTCATTTCATATCCCATAAATATTTCTCTTACAACAGTATATTTCTCCTTTTTCTGTGACAATTCTTTATCTGAATGGTGTAGGAAAATGTTATTAGAATTAAATGTAATTTTCCTTTATCTCATAGATTTTAGTTCTGTAGTTTTTATGAACTGATTCTATACCAATCATGATTTTTGAGTAATTCACATTTTGTGTATTTAGACTACTATTCTGGCCCCTTCTTATCTATTAAATGTCAAATGTTTTCATTCAGTTGAGTGTTTCCCGGCCTGTGAGTGATATGTGTGATGATGATGAATATATCGACGCTGGGGATGGTGCGTTTCAGGTGAAGCTGGTGGTGGTGGGCGACGGCGGCGTGGGCAAGAGCGCCATCACGATCCAGTTCTTCCAGAAGCTGTTCGTGACGGATTACGACCCCACCATCGAGGACTCCTACATACAGCACACGGAGGTCGACGGACAGTGGTGCATACTCGATGGTAAGGAAATAATGCTGCAACTACTAGAATTAGTAAAATAGATTTATTTGTTGAATTAAAAGGCAAAAAACAAGTGATTTCCGCTGCTCATGGACATCAACAACTACAAAAGGGTCGCAGATGCATTGCCTGCCTTTTAAACTCCACACCCTCTACTGAGCTCTTGAGATCTTACTCACCAGCAGGAACATAGCACAACAGTAATCTATACAAATATTATAAAGAGGAAAGGTTTGATTTTTTGTTTGTTTGTTTGTTTGTATGAATTAAATAGGCTCCGAAACTACTTGGCAGATTTGAAAAATTCTTTCACTGTTGGAAAGCTACATTCTCCCAGAGTAACATAGGCTATATTTTATCCCGGTACAGGAAGTAGTTTATTATAAAGAGGAACTTTACTGTGGTTCTCTGTGAAATGGAGGTACTTTCCCAATATGCGGTTCCTTCGAGTGAAAGTTGTGGTTAAATTATAAAAAAGAATAGGAAAATATATAGTATACCAGTCTTCTACACAACTGTAAGGCGTTGTAAAGAACAGTGTAGCTAAAACAAACGGTTGCGTTGCTCCCAACAGTGCTGGACACGGCGGGGCAGGAGGAGTTCAGCGCGATGCGCGAGCAGTACATGCGCAAGGGCGACGGCTTCCTGCTGGTGTACTCGGTGACGGACAAGCAGAGCTACGAGAACATCCGGCACTTCCACACGCAGATCCTGCGCGTGAAGGACCGCGAGTCGTACCCGATGCTGGTGGCCGCCAACAAGGTGGACCTGGTGCACGTGCGCGCCGTCAGCGAGGAGGCGGGCCGCGACCTGGCCCGGGCCCTCGGCGCGCCCTACATCGAGACCTCCGCCAAGGAGCCGCCGCTCAACGTCGACGCCGCTTTCCACGAGGTACACACGGACGCATCGCACGCCCGCTAGGGACGCTGGCGACACTTGTCAGTGTCGCTTGCCTTTAATATATTTTTTAAATGACATGAAAATTGCAGGTTGTTAGGAACTAGGTGGGATTTGAACCAGATTTCAGTTATAGTTTATAAAAAAAATATCCTTATATCCAAACAAGCTTAATAAAATTATAATTTACCATGGCGTTAATAGAAAGCTTTTTAGGCAGATACTGAAGCCAAAGTAACATGTAATTTCTTTCCTATAATTAATTTTGAATTGTCGCTAAGATTTTATATGTTTGTTTCCAGCTGGTCCGCATCATCCGCAACCACCCGCAGCAGGAGGAGAAGCAGCGCCGCCGCAGGAAGTTCCCCTGCACGCTGCTGTAGGGCCATCGACGCACTACCACCACAGGCTATGTAACAGCAGCCTTGTACTTGCGTTGCCTGAGGCAACATTCAACGAGCAGGCGTAATGGCGCAAGTTGATGCCAGTAATTTTTGGCCAGTAATGCAAGGTAAGCCACCTTGTATCCACGACCAGGCCGCTACTACGCAAGGCCGCCATTTTGTTTTATCCATCAATGGCCAGTAACCCTACAAGAAAATGTTAGCCCTTGCAGAAGTATTCGTTAATTGTTTACATTTATTTATTATTAACACAAAATGGCTTGTTAAAGCGCTGCAGGTCTGGTAAGGTGTTGCCAGTTAAAAAATTAAATTATCTCATTATAAATGTTTCACAAGTAAGCTGGTTCAAATTACGAAAAACATAAAAAAAATGCTGCAGTGAAACTAGATTTGTTTCTTTTTATATAATTTATGGCATATTTTACCGAAAAGTACATGGAGTACGTATTATTGATGCTTGTTTAATGTGTATTTGTTAGTGGTCACCATGATCACTTTCATGAGAAACATTAGTTCTGAAAAAGATGAGGACTTAAATATTTACTTATAGTATTTGATCCGGTAAGTACCTACATATATACTGTTGTTTACTTTTCAAATTGAAGTAAATTATGTCAAAATCATATAATGCCGTTACAATTTTGTTTTTAGTTAATTCGCTGGATCGAATACGAAAGAATACTTTGACCAGTTTTGATAAGTTTCCTGAAGAAGTAATTTTGTAACCCTTGAAGACATAAGATGTCGTTCGTGTATTGTTGGATTGAATCAGACAATACAGTGATAGAACTCATAATCTGATTTTAAATTTTAATGGAGAAATTATTTATGTTTTGCTTTTAAGATAAATGTATTAGCATATATTCGTTGTAAAGACGCACAAATGTAATGATTTAATGTACATCACATAGTTATTGAATTTGTTTATTTTTTAAATATATAAAGTATATTAGAAGTACAGAACGGGATGATTTCCTTTCAATTGTTCCAGTGACAGATACAATTTTGTAGTAGTTTTAAAATTGACATAAGTCATATTTTTATTTTCATTAAAATCTGTAGCATATTGACGGGACAAATAATATCTTCATGCTCTTTTTTATATGGGTTGATTCTTGAGTTATTTTTAGGATTGATATATGAAATGAGTTTCTGTATTTCTAATAAATAGACGAAGGCGCAGCCTCTAGCAGTATTATCGTTTGTTATCGTCCCGAGGACAAAAAACAAATATTATCGCTATATTTTAATATTATTGCAGATAGTTAGGCGCGCACGTGCAAAGCATTTATTTTAGATCGTAAGATATTTACAACAAGTTGTATTGTTAGAAGTTTTAAATTTACTCTTGTTTTGACATTATTTTTCACGACCACTGGCCGACATGTCCATGGCAATGTAAACCCCAAAAAAGTAATTATAAAAGTAATTTAAACTTATTTGTAATATTTTATAGTTTTTACTGCTTTATAAGTTATGTCGATGTACATGCGGCGTTTTTATGAAGTCTCGTTTATAAATTGATAGCGGTCCGGTCGATTAGCAAACTTGCTTTTACAAAGGCTTGCTTTTCTGCGCCAAAAAGTACTCGATGTAACTTGTACAGTAGTCAAATTGTACCTTTGTTGGCCAATAATCAGTAAATCTATGTTTGACGTACTCGTACGTCGCTAGTGTTAAGTGAGACCAACGTCTTAGTGTCAGTGACCTCCAGCATGCATTCCGATAGACGTGGTTGTAGCCTCCCATACACAACTATAGCAAAGAGAACAATATTTTTGTAGCATAGCATAGCAAGCTAGATCTGCACGAATTATGCAGACGGTTGTTTACAGATGCTATAGATAGCGAAGCGCTTTTGTCATTGGTCGGTATGGCCTATGAAATTATCAGCAAGTAAAAAATCAAATTACCAAATCTTTATTTTCATAATAGGTATGACAAAATTTAGCAAGTCTTGTCTGGTAATCTTCATAGTTAGGTCTTGACAAAAGTTGCTTTGGATTATAGGCTCTCTATTATATTATTATGACAGAAAACAATAATTGTGAATCAGTATATTATAAACCCCACGCTTAGCTAACAGATGATTGTGTACCAAATAGAAATCATATATTTTTACATTTAAGGCTGATATGTGAAACAAAGTTGAATAATCCAAAGATAAATTATTATTTAATCGAACAAAATTATGTAGAGTTCATAAGTTATTAGAAAACAGGGATTTGTTTTGTCATTTTGATGATTTCTATCGAAACAGTTGGCGATGAGTTCTAGTATCATAAGGAGATCTGAATTTGTAAGCATCAATGCCTTTTGGATAGAAAGGTATTTTTTTTGGTATAATTATGTAGTTATTTGAGTTTTCATCAGAGTTTAGATGCAAATCATCAAAATGACAATACTAAGGCCTATGCTCGAAACGATCTTAAACATCTGCTATCTGTTTGAGCGGAGAATTAGCGAGATTGTTACAGGTACAACTAATGTACATTAACTTAGATATTTTACGTGTATTATTGCACTACTAAAAGGCACAGGACGGCACTTTTCGTTAAAAAAGGTTTAAACATTTGAATCCTGAAACGACCGACGGTCTACCTAAGAAGCGACTGTCGCTCTTACTTTAGTGCCAATTTCAGAGCGGGTCAAAGTATTGGCATATATAGCGATTTAAATCTATTTTCTTAATTGCGTGAAAAGTGAGTTAAAATACTCAGGACCCGTAGCCAAGATGCCACTTTGACGAATTTGCCATACGCTTTCGTCGCGACTTATGGTGTCATCCCGCACACGAACTATTTATGTGAGCGGGATGGAGATGTAAATCGCTACGAAAGCGTATGGCGAATTCGTCAAAGTGGCATCTTGGCTAGCCTACCTGGTCCTGTTGGTGCAGTATAACACGTATGTAGCTCGCGATCGTTCCGAGCCCGGCCGCCCGACGGCGCAAATGTAATTGCGCACGCGCATTTATTCCTCGTAGCTTAAGTAGCGTAACGTAAACGTAACGAAAACGAAAAGGAATTGACATACATGTAAAACGTTTTATAAGTGTTCCAGTAAGTGTTATAAGGCCTATGTAGATGATACACTACCGTAAGCTTAGAGTTTACCTGTAAGTTGTTGAGTGGGGATTATGCTGTGGGTACTCCTTTGTTTCGAGTCATACGAAGAGTTGTCAAAAAACAGTTAACGATAGTTGAAAAAAAATATTAACGTTTTATTTACTGATAAAACAACATATGTGAGAAAGCAATTTAAGAGCAAATTAGCCAAAGTTTAAATCATGTAAATGGTTTAAATATATAATGGAACGTGGATTTTTAAATCTCAATTATCTCAGTTCAATGTCATCGGTATTTGTGTTGTTTTATCATTAAGCATATGATATACAAAATAGGTATCACATGGCTTGTCTATCTATAGCACGTCTATAGCGTATATATTTTTTTTTCTAAATTGGGTGTGTTATGTATTCCATTAGCTGTACGATGCATATCCCCACTGAATCATTTCGGCTGGATGAGGCACTGCTTGCCGCTGTCAGTTTCAAAGCAAAGAAGCGCACTATTTGTATGATTTATTTTGAAACTATGGACTTTTATCAAGACAACTCCTTGAGTCATTTTCCTCATTACTGAGGGTCGTGATCATTGTATGAAATGAAACACACAAAAACTCTCATGGCAATTTTAATGGAGTGGTTTGCCATTGCCTTCTCCATAAATTCGCCGGCATCGCCATTCGAGTTGGGTCTAAAAATGGTAAAATATGCACAAAAAGTTCTGGCGCCTGTTTTGATAAGTAGTCTATGGTCTGTTTCCACGTTCGACGTAGCTTTAATGTTAGCACTAGATGGACCGAGCTTCCCGTATACCGTGAACTCCCTAACACTTTCTTTTACCACGTGCCAACCCTATCCTCAAATATACAATACTTTCTGTCTCCTTCGAACGTTTAATAGCTTTAAAAATAATATATTTTACAAAATGTTTAATTTGTTATCGTAATTAAATTGAAATTTTATTTATTGGACTTAGTGTCACATGTAGCGAAGAGCATACAGGGCATGGAAACTTCATAAAATGATAGAATATTATAGTCCGTGTATTCCGTGAACAATAAACATTGTGCATGTCGTTTGTATGATTATAATAGGATATTATAGCAATGGTCTAGTCACTAGACCATTGCTATAATATCTAGACTCTAGTGGATTGACTATTTGATTTAAACCAAACTGTTGTTCATTTCAGCTAAGATGATATCTGTGACTGACAGGTATACTTTTTGTACGAAATTTAACAATATTTCAAGGCAACAAGCTCCACGAGCTGTTTATATGATTTTCCATAGGGTTCGTAATGCGAGTGTCGATTTTCCTTTGAACCGTCAACTGTCACCGTCAACATTTTAAGTGAAATGGACGACAGACGGAAGCACAGGTTGATTTAACCCCATTTTTAACATGGTGAACTTGCCCTTATTGGTTAAGATTGCTATGGATAAAGTTAATTGGTCAATAAGTGCTCTGTATGCTTTGTGCTGATGTGACGTCAGAATGGCAAGTGATTCAATATGATATATCTAGTGAGAGCGTGTCGCGGCGGCGCCGTGTTATTGTTGATGTATGTTTTATATGTTGTAACATATAATAAAATATGTAGACGTACAGTTGTGTTTCATTAATGCACTACGAACACAGTAAATTCTTTTACTGTGCTACGAGTATGCCTGATTCGTGTTTTTATGATATTACTACTTCGAATTTATTTATTTATTTAATGGGAATTGTTTATTTTGCTATGCCAAAATTATCGGTTGGGGGCCACTGGTACTAGTTATTCACACACATCCAACCGATTTTCAGGTCCTTATCGAGTCCTTTTAATGTGTCTGAAGTTCCTATTCATTCATCCATTATCGTTGTCTCTGATGTAACTTATATTCTAAAACTACATTTCTACATGTACCTACCTTCATTCAATTAGAAGTACCAGAAGACGGTAGGTATTTTACAAAGGTATATTTTATAAGGTAAGGCTTGTCTCTTTTTATCAAAACAACTTTTAATGGGTTCCGTAAACGGTATTTGTCTCAAATATTGCATTTTGCAGCTGCATTTTCAAACCCATAATATCGGATTTCATATTGTTTGGTTTATTTTTCGAGAATAAAATTTTCGTTTTCAAATAATTTTATGCATTTACATGCTTACAATTAGGTACCTATACTATTTTTAGATTAATTTGCATTTTTATTTTTAAAACCCATACATATTGGACGTATTTACACACATATTGTGTAGGTACGTAAACATTAATTTCAATTCATCTTAACCTCAGAGTAATAGATTCCTTCACACAGAATTTTATCATCATTTCTGTATTCAATTCAAATAAAGCTGCAGATTATGGCTCTGATATATTTTATCTGGCATATGTCTGACACAAGAGCAACTTAACTTATCTTTCAGATTCTCTGTCTGGGTCTTTATTAATGCTGAATACGGCATTATTTCTGGTCCTTTAAGTATGAATTTGAATGCTGCACTTATCTTACTTCCCACCTTTGCCACTTCTAGTAGTCGGCATGATTTTACCGATGTAATCGAATATTCTGACATATTCCGATATAATCTACCGACCGATTTCGGATGTATGAATAATTCTTCGTCATCTGACATTTATTTTAACGTGTCGTTGTCCTGGCATACATTGATCTTGTTTACAGCATTACCGTACCATCTCTTCAAGTATAGCTCAAACAACGTGGAATGAGCTCGCGCAGAAATGTTAGTTAAATGTTAGTTTAGTTAATCCGCTCGGGGTTAGCCACGTAAAGGTGCCTCCACCCTGTCTGGTGAGTGACCCACTTTCCGTGGCAGATGCAAAGCCGCAAGCCTCATCATTGTTCTCCCTGGATGCATTGTAATATTATGACGTTAATTTAGCTGTTGCGTTTCTGGAACTTGTTGAAAGCTTTGTTACAAGAATGTGTAAAACCCACTTCAGTAAAACAAGCGCTCTGCGAGTTGCGAAAGTTACAACGACCTTAAGTATTAATACTTCTACATCAATTGTAAATTCATGCTACAAACCGTATTTTTTAAAAGTACATTTTGCGAATCTAGACCTCGTGATGATGATCAAACTTCAACGAATATTAGTCCAGTAATTTTAGCAATTTTGAACCACGATCTGCGGAATAATTCCTAGTGAGCTGAATTTTTGTATACCTTCATTATGATATTGTAATGATGATGTGAAAAATCGACATTGATATCGTGCCGGCTAAAAAAGTTATAGGGGTCCAAACGTCACGAAAATCAGTTTTTCGCAAATATCTCGCGATCTATTGCTCAGAGGTCAATAATGGTTTCATAAAAGTTGTTTGTCGTAAAATTGTCTACAAAAAAGGTCTCTTGCATTTTTCTGTACAATTAACCGTAATTAATGCCTGATCAGCTTTGGGCCAAAATATCCACTGAATGGACACCTTCTAATAGGGTACGACCTCGCGGTAGACCTAAAAGGAGATGGCGAGATGAGCTCGACTCATTTAACACCAACTGGCGCACCATTGCCCAAGACCGCAAAAGGTGGAAAGAGGGTAGGGAGGCCTTTGCCCTGCAGTGGGACACTACAGGCTCCTAATAATAATAATAATAACCGTTTTTGAAATAGAGACTAAAATGCACTCACATATGTCATAGTATACCGTACGGCGCATACCAAGGCATAAACCCTATTGTTTGTTTTTTTCCCTTTATTGTTTGTGTGTTTTTTGTTAGTATGATGTTCTACATATAGAAATATAAAAGACTTGAAATACTAGTACAGTCAGGAAAATAGGAATTGTCATGTATTGTACTTGAGGGTACTTGGAAATATTCAGTCTGGTCTTATGTCAGGTTAGTGCAGTGTGTTGCTCCTGTAGTTTTTCGGTTCCTAGGCTAATACATAATAGTGGCGACGAGAGAAAATTGTGAAAAGTGTGCCTAAAAGTGTTAATATTACGTAAAAACAAAAGTTTTCGAAAAAACTTAACATAAAAATGGTGATTAAGTTTAGTGAATTTGATGTGACACATGGCTGCTGGGAAAATTATATCACAAGGTTTGCATTTTGTCTTGAAGCAAATGAGGTGACAGAGGATAGTAAAAAAAAGGCGAATCTTCTAGCGGTATGTGGTCCTGATCTATTTGATTTGATAACTTCATTGCTGGCACCTAAGAAAATAAGTGAGGTTACTTTCTCGACAATTAAAAGTCAATTAGATAATCACTTCCACCCTCCACTCAATGAAATTGTGGAATCATTTAAATTTCATAATCGAAATCAGGAGGAAGGGGAGAAAGTTAGAGATTATATTGCTAATTTGAGAAAGCTATCGATTCATTGCAACTTTAAAGACATGGAACGCACTTTACGTGACAGATTGGTGTGCGGAATTCGAGACAAAGAGGTGCAAAGAAAAATGTTACAACAGTCAAATTTAACATTTAAATCAGCGTGTGACATGGTATTATCACATGAGTCTGCCAATAGCGATGTTAGCTTAATAGGTATCCCGGGGTCAGGTCATTTCAGTCAAGGCAACGTAACATTGGAGGAGCCTATGGAAGTCAATAAGATTTTACATAAAAAAAATGATTCAAGGATTAATAGATCTCAAGATAAAATAGAATGCTTCCGTTGTGGTAAACAACATAAAGGAGAATGTAGATTCAGATGGTCCAAATGCAATTTGTGTGGCAAGACAGGTCATATTGAAAGGGTCTGTATGATCAAGAATAAAGAGAGGGGTAGTGCGTTGAAGTCAGACTGCAATAGTCTTTATGAAACGTCTATCAACAATTTTAGCGATAAAAGAATACCGGCATTCTTAATAAAAATTTTAATTAATAATTGTGAAACTGAAATGGAAATTGATTCAGGATGTGCATTCACATTAATAAGTGAACCGACAGCCAGACTCATTTGGAAGGGAAAATTACCAAAAATGGAAAAAAATGATCTCGCATTAAAAACATGGACTGATAACCCCTTACACATACTTGGAACAGTAATGGTAAAGGTTCAGTGTAGGGGTAACACTAAGAGATTGCCTCTGATCATAGCCAAGGGACAGGGGCCAAGTTTGATTGGTAGAAATTGGTTTGATGATTTGAATATCCAATTACTTGGTGTAAACAATATTAAAGTCAATACAATGGACATCACACATTTATGTGAGAAATACAAAGATGTCTTTGAAGAAGGTTTAGGTAAATATACAGGACCAGTTGTAAGCATTACTCCAAGGGAAGGAGCCACACCAAAATTTTTAAAATGTAGGTCAATACCTTTTGCTATCAGAGAAAGAGTTTTTAAGGAAATTGATAGACTAGTAAGCGAACATGTTTTAGAACCAGTTGCACATTCAGAATGGGCCACACCAATTGTGCCCGTTCTTAAACCAAACGGGAACGTGCGCCTTTGTGGGGATTATAGATCAACTGTAAATATGGTTACTGATACGGATACATACCCTTTGCCAACATTGGATGAAGCGTTTACAACATTGCAAGGAGGGGTATTATTTTCAAAAATTGATCTGGATCGAGCATACACTCAAGTTACGGTGGATGAACCTACATCTCTTTTACTTACACTGAATACACCGAAAGGCCTATACAAAGTAAAGAGACTACCATTTGGTGTCAAAGCGTGTCCAGGTATTTTCCAGCGGTTAATGTCATCTTTATTAGTTCATATTCCTGGAGTAGCGGTGCTGCTTGATGATATTGTAGTGAGCGGCAAGGATTCAAAACAACATAATGCTCGATTAAATGCTGTACTGAAAAAATTACATGAAGCAGGTTTAAGAGTAAATAAGAACAAATGCATGTTCGGGACAAATAAGGTAAATTTTTTAGGATTTATCATTGATGAGATTGGCATTCATCCATGTGAAGACAAAATAGAAACTATCAAAGATTTTCCTGTACCTGCTAATATTAAAGAGTTACGAGCATTTCTAGGCCTTTTGAATTTCTATGATAGGTTTTTACCACATAAAGCTACGATAGCAGAACCTTTGTATAAGCTTCTGAATAAAAATACAAAATGGCAGTGGAATACAGAACATCAAAGAGCTTTCAACAAATTAAGGAAGATGTTAACTAGCAGCGACACATTGGTACATTATGATTTAAAGAAAAAATTGATATTGTCATGCGATGCCTCGCAATATGGACTTGGCGCTATATTGGAACATCAAATGGAAGATGGTAGTATTAGACCTATCATGTTTGCATCTAAAACTATGAATACGCATGAAAGGAATTATGCCCAAGTTGATAAAGAGGCTGCGGCGATCATCTTTGGATTGAAGAAATTTCACCAATTTGTGAGTGGCAGAAAAGTCACTATAAAGACTGATCATAAACCATTGCTGGGGCTATTTGACCCCAAACGCCCAATTCCAAATATTATTTCACCGAGAATGCTACGATGGGCTCTTTTACTGAATTCTTATGATTATACATTGGAATATGTAAAAGGTACTAAATTAGGAAATGCAGATGCTTTAAGTAGATGGCCTTCTCCAAGCAATGAAAAAATAGAAGAAGAATTTTCAGGAGTACTACTTATAGAAGAAACACCGCTAGAATTAGAGTTTTCAGCTGAAGAAGTAGCAAAACTAACGCTTAAAGATCCGAAGCTGAGTAAAATTTTGTATTGGATTAAAAATGGATGGCCATATAAAACTGAAAGTGAACTAAAAGCATATTGGCAAAAAAGAGGAGAGCTATCAACATTTAAGAATTGCATTCTTTGGGGTAATAGAGTGGTGTTACCAAAAAAGATGAGAGCCAAAGTATTAGAAGAATTACATACATCTCATGATGGAATTGTGATAACGAAAGCAATGGCAAGAAGTTACTTCTGGTGGCCAGGTATTGACAAAGACATTGAAGACTTGGTTAAAGAATGTCATATTTGTGCAGAAAATAGAAGTATGCCAACAAGAGTTACACATCACTGGATAAGGCCAAACAAAGCTTGGTCTAGATTGCATATAGATTATGCGGGACCTTTTCAAGGTAAAACTTTTCTTATATTAATAGATTCATTTTCTAAATGGCCAGAAGTAAAAATTGTCTCGGATATGAGCAGTTCAACACTTATAAGAATGCTAAGAGAAATATTTGCTGAACAAGGACTACCTGACACAATTGTAAGTGATAACGGTAGAAGCTTCGTTTCAGAAGAATTTCAGACATACTGTAAATCCAATACTATCAGACATGTATTAATAGCACCATATCATCCTGCCTCAAATGGGCAAGCCGAAAGAACAGTGCAGACAATAAAAAGTAAGTTACGGAAGCTATCTAGTTTACCTTGGTCAATAAGACTGCCCAAGATATTATACGGCCTACGCACAACACCAAACAGTGTTAATGAGAAAACGCCAGCCGAATTATTAAATAACAGGCGGTTCCGTACTAAATTTGACTATCTCAATCCTTTATCTTCTAAAGATAAACCTCAATTAAAAGAATTAGAGAATAATGAAAACATAAAAGTAAGAAATTTTGATGTCGGACAAACCGTCTACCTTAAGAATTACACTGGAGGACCCAGGTGGCTGAAAGGAGTGATTGATAAAAAGATAGGAGTTTGCAGATACCTGATAAAATGGAACGGAAAACTTCTGAAAAGGCACATCAATCAGATTCATAGTTTTGGAGGGGGAAAGGAAGAGTTGGATAACAGACGAAATCAGTTAGGTGACAGACAACAGACCGTGGTTAATGATGATGATGAAGACGATATAGTATTGCCATCACCATCTAAATGGGCTGATATTATTGGAGTTTCAGGACCACAGGACCTACAGATACATCCGGATGCACACGAGGACGGTCGGATGAAAAGAAAACAAAGAGCTCTATCTGATTCACCTCCACAATCGGTTAGCAAAAGAATAGCATGCAATCCCGAAGATGAACTAGAAGCTCCCCAGCAGTCATTAGTAGGGAGTGACTCTAGTGATGAAAGTGATTAGAACTTTAAACATTATAAAAGACTAATATACGTTTACTTTAGATTAATTAGTGTTAAGTGTTATTTTAGTGGTGTTATATAAAAAGAACGAATAGACAATTGTAGTGTGAAGATTTAAAAGAAGGAGCTGTCTCGGGGGAAAGGCATGTCATGTATTGTACTTGAGGGTACTTGGAAATATTCAGTCTGGTCTTATGTCAGGTTAGTGCAGTGTGTTGCTCCTGTAGTTTTTCGGTTCCTAGGCTAATACATAATAGGAATATCAACTATAAAAAACTAAGTGGCAATTTTTTTTGTCACTTTATAACTCAAGAACGGGCTCACCGATCCAAACCAAATTTTCAGGGTTTGTACAAACTATTTAGTAGATGTTTGAACAAAATCGGTAGCTTCACTTTATACGTAGCGAAGCACGTACCGGGCCGCTAGTAATGATATAGATATGCTATGTCCAGTGACGTTTGAACCCCTATAACCTTTTTAGCCGGCACGATATCAATGTCGATTTTTCACAATTTCATCAAAATATCATAATAAAGGCGTATACAAAAATTCAGCCCACTAGGAATTTTTTCGCAGATCGTGGATCAAAATTGCTAAAATTCACATTGCATATCTATATCATTACTAGCGGCCCGGTACGTGCTTCGCTACGTATAAAGTGAAAGACCGATTTTGTTCAAACTTCACATAAAACATCTACTAAATAGTCTGTACAAACCCTGAAAATTTGGTTTGGATCGGTGAGCCCGTTCTTGAGTTATAAAGTGACAAAAAAAATTGCCACTTAGTTTTTTATAGTTGATATTCCTATTTTCCTGACTGTACTAGTATTTCAAGTCCTTTATGTTTCTATATTTAGAACATCATACTAACAAAAAACACACAAACAATAAAGGGAAAAAAACAAACAATAGGGTTTATGCCTTGGTATGCGCCGTACGGTATTCTATGACATATGTGAGTGCATTTTAGTCTCTATTTCAAAAACGGTTAATTGTACAGAAAAATGCAAGAGACCTTTTTTGTAGACAATTTTACGACGAACAACTATTATGAAACCATTATTGACCTCTGAGCAATAGATCGCGAGATATTTGCGAAAAACTGATTTTCGTGACGTTTGGACCCCTATAACTTTTTTAGCCGGCACGATATCAATGTCGATTTTTCACATCATCATTACAATATCATAATGAAGGTGTATACAAAAATTCAGCTCACTAGGAATTATTCCGCAGATGAAATCTAAAATTCCTGGACTATATAGCGCGCTTGCTTGACACAATGTATCGTTTGCGTAACACACAGCCTGTCTCTATGTCCTATCCTATACCTATAAATCCCTCAATCCCATAAGATCCACCTATTTCGATCCACGTGGATATCACTATGATCCACCAACGGTCTCGGTGGATCCTGTGATACTTGGATCTTCTAATATGCTCCACCAGTGGATCGAATATAGTTCTGGGAGTTTGTTGAGATCCACCATTGATTTCAGTGGATCCTGTGCTAATTATCACAGGACATAATATGAACTCCGGCGTGCTATTCAATCCACTGGTGGATCAAAATAGTGGATCTTATGGGATTGAGGGATAAATACTTAGGGTTCCCGTTTGGTATTTGCCTTTCTTATCTAAATTATGATAGGCTGCAATATGTATCTAATTATAGAAAATTAAGTTAATTTTAGTGACAGATTTCTGGAAAATTTATTAAGATACGTGTACTACGGTTGTTCAATATTGTACTAGTTTACTAAGTAAATATTCGTTTAAATGTACTTTTTATTCGTTTGAATAACGGTAAATGATCCCTAAGCTCGTTTAAGGTAGGTAATGCTACAAAAGGTCTGTCGTATCGTAAATACGTTTATATCTGAGCATCTAAAACGACTATAAACGTAATAAGAACAACATTTTCTTTTATTGTCTCAAACCGCCGGCTGTAAAATACTTTTGTTGGGAACATTGTAGGGCTGCGCAGGCCCGGAGAGCGGTGACAATGAGCACTCGACGGGAATACAATAGACTCGTGATAGAGCTCTCTTGACAATTGGAAAATCAGCCTACTATAGTTTTTTAAGGTTCTACGAAGGAAAATGTCAAACTACACTAGTAAACAAAACGATAAAACTTAGTAACCACCTACTCTTCATTCAAATTCGGTTCAAAAAGATTCCGTCGGTAGGTACAGTAATTACTCGTATCTTAAAACTAAAATAAATTATGCAAAATATCGCTATAAATATAAAGAAATAAGCAGCAAAATAGCAGTGATGGTATAGAACTTTATGACGCTTTTTTGGTTAATTCGTTTAAATGTATTGTTTATCTAGTTCTTTGCTCCAGGTATTAATTGGTTAGGTAATTCCCGTAGTAGAATGATCGTGTCCAGTAATTTGTTTTTTATTCGCTAGAAGATTGCATTAGAAATCAAGAAGGCTAACTTTGGTCTAACACATTACAGTATCAACACTTTCATGTTTTTCATCATTATTATGATACAAGCGGCCGCCCGCGACTCCGTTTGCGTGGTTTTCGGTTTCCGCACACAAAGTGTTATACAGGCATACAGCCTTCCCCGACAATTGTCTAACCAACACAAAAATATTTTTTCAACTCGAACCAGACATTTGTAAGATTAGCGCGATCAAACAAACAAACAAACGAAATAACCCTTCAGCTTTATTAGATTAGGTATGTTTTTCTCTACCCTGCGTGTTCTACAAAACCCTGCGTATTGAGGAAAGTCATGCATCTAATAATACCGAAGGGGCGGAAATGTTACGAGAAGTCGTAGTAATTCGCGAATGATCAGGAAAATGAGAAATTTATATGTTGTCGCGTCCCCCCCCCGGGGCCCGGGCCAAATAATTGCGGCTTCGACTTGACGAGCCTGCTGCAACACTTGATCGGCCGCAGAGCATCGCCGTAGGTGGGCGGGATCCTTTAC
This sequence comes from Nomophila noctuella, assembly GCA_958496325.1. NCBI lineage: Eukaryota > Metazoa > Arthropoda > Insecta > Lepidoptera > Crambidae > Nomophila > Nomophila noctuella. Next base: position 15,448,582 of record OY292492.1, read on the forward strand.
ACTGAACGACGACGCTTTAAGTTATTTTTGCAAAGAGTGATGTCACTGCTATAAAGGAGAAATCCGTTTCTCATACAAACGGGGGCCTGGATGTGCACGGCTACAAATTGGTCACCGATTAGAACACTTCAAAAGATCACATTTGCCCAATTTTAATAGCTGAATACAACGGCCAAATATGTTAAAATCGTGCATGAATATTCATTATTATAGCCATATCTATATGGTGTGACATCAAGTTTATCAAGTGACAGGATTGACATTGACGTATGACGTAAAACCATTATGCACTGATCTATACATAGACAAGATATAGGTCAGTGCCAAAATGGCTCCATTTCAATTGACACTGATCGTTTAATCGATCAATTGTTTGATTTTATTATTATCTTTATTATGAAGACGTAAAAAGTAGATCATTATTAAGATATAACGAATATTACAAATAATAAATGATTGTAGTTTTTCAAAATGTAGCAAAAACACACTGGAACATGATGCATTTAATTTAATCTCCGCTTTTCGATTTTCTCCAATCGATTATTTAATCTGTCATGTTATTAGGTGCGTTTTTGAAGACAGTTAAAAATTAAAAAATATAGTGCTATGTCGTTTATAAAGTATGTTTGATTATGTAAAATATATAATTATGCAATTAACTTAAGTTAGCCAAAGCCTATTCCGTTGTTATTTATAGAGGTTAATTAACAAAAATTTACAGTTTTTTTGGTATATAATTTATCCATGCACAATCAAGCCAAAATGGATCGTCTCCTTTACTAGTAAGCAACACTTCAATAATTGATCCTAAGAATAGCACTTACCTATTGAAAATGTTAATTAAAGTGATATTACGGAAAACAACAGAATATTTACCGTCTATAAAAGAGTCATTCACCGCTACACCTGATAAGACAAGTTATGTAAAACATGTGTTGTACTCGTAGTCAATAATAATTAACACTTAGGTGTATATTTAGGTATCACAAGCGTTAGGTACTTACTTCTTGTTTGGTAAATGTGGAGCCTTCAAAACCTGGTATAAGTGGCCACAAACGATCGCGGGGCCCGGCACGTTTTACTAAAGCGGTGAGAGAATTTTAAGGTTTGCAAAGTCCATGGAAATTGCACAATTCAGTTTTTCATAAAAACTCAGGACAGTGAAAAGACTCGCTACTACCATAAAAAAAATTGAGCAATATTTACCTTCACGTGTAAAGGTTCCGTGAAATCAGCGAATTAATTGTGTAGGGCGGGCGTAATCCCGGTCGGCCGATAGCGGTGTCTTTCCGCAGAGAACTACTGTTATTTAGAAACCTATCATGTTATGTATGTTTCTAACAAAAAGAGATGGCTAAATATAAAAATACCCTCAAGCTTTAGGGTTTTAATGGGTGGCGGTAAAACAAGACTTTATAATTATAATTGCCTGTATATCAAAGGGTCAATATCGCCAGACTCAGCAGTTCTTCAAACGATTTCTTCGTCGTCCGTGACACACTTATTTTTAACAAAGGGCAAGACAACCTTCGCTTTTCCAGTTTAGGCCGTCGTCGTATTAGTGTAACAAGCAAAACAACACCAGTTATCCTTACTATAAGAATATCGGCTCTAAAATTTGTCGTAATTACTTAATTTAATTAGGCTTATCGTCTTATTATTCCCTGTCTGATTAAATAATAAAAACGTGCTCTTGCGGACTCCCTTACCCGTTACCTATAATTTTAATTTGAAAGGCATAACAATCATACTTGTATCCGTTAGGTTTGTAATTCCTAGCAAAATTCGAGAGTGCACAAAAGGACCAATTACTTGGAAATGGCACGTTTACTTGGAGTGGTCAGGACGAAGACCCATACCCAGTCGGTGATACCCGGGGCTGAGAATCGTCGGCGAACCTTTTGTGCGGTCGCAACGACCCAAGACGACGACCACGAATCCTCCTTATCTAAAAGGCATAACTGTTGAGTTTCTTGCGGCGTCTCTTCTCAGCAGGCCATTCACGTCGAGGCGCTGGTAGGGCAAAAAAAGTTTTGACGTGCAAAAGAATTTATTAAGTGAATCAAATTGCTGAATAAAATTATTTTATTTTTTATTTTCCTGCGCGTCTTACCTATTTGTTCAAGTTCAGTCTGTGCACAGTTTGATTACATTGTGCTATGTCCCTTTGTATGTAGGTAAATATTATAGCGCACATATGGGTGCGCAACTGCGCAAGCAAAGGTCCACTCTTTATTCCCTTACTTTTATACTTCGGTGGGACAGAAATCTATAACACGATCGTAGAGAGATCCAGGCGCAGGCCTAACGGCTTAGCGTGACTTAGGTTTCCAAGCGAGGAATAGCTAAATACGTATTACTAAATAGGTATGCATTTACTGATAAAAGTGATTTCTACTTAGCCTCTACGTGCAATATAGGACACAACATTTCTTAACATTACACACCATGACGGTGTTTTTCCTATTGCACATATAATATTGACGACCCGCTTGGTGTAATGGTCAAGATGTTGCCTATTACGCAAGAGGTCGCGGGTTCGATCCCCGCACAGGACAAACATTTGTGTGCATGAACATGTCTGTTTGTCCTGGTCTGGGTGTTATATGTATCTATTTAAGTATATTTGTAATACCACTGTTGATTCTGATGTCTGTAACACAAGTGCTTAAGCTACTTAACACGGGGTCAGATCAATGTATGTGATGTTGTGAAACAAAAAAAAAAAAAAAAATATAGTGCCTACCAAATTCAAATTAAATATGTACAATCTTACATGCGTCAACACATGAAGCTAATATATTTTGAGCTTGATGTGCACTAGAATTTAATTGACTTGTGGTTTATTTGAGAAAAAAAATTCAAAGGCATTTGCTACTTCTATATCTGTTTTTAGAGTACTACGTTAATTTTGAGAGAATAATCAGTTTCATGTGACTTTATTGGGATTTACATGTTTCTTTATTAATTACATTCCAAGTAACTTTAATGTTATAACTTGACTTATTATTTTATTTCTCCAGTAAATGGGCTTTACAGTATACTTTCTTAAATACTTTAAAGTACTCCTTAACATATTCCATCACTTTAGGATCTTGAGAATATGCTTTTAAGCAATATAGCTTATACAATTTATTTCTTCTTCTATAAATACTAGGAGTAGCCCAGTCGCTGAATTTTGTTTTATTATGATTGATAGTGAAAGTCTTTTTAGGAAATACTATATTAAATTCCAATGTAATTAAGCCAAGCAAATTGTCATAAATATTATCAACATTCATTACGGTTGTTAAAAGAAATGCCAGGTATTTTATTGACAATGTTATCTTTAAATATGTTTTTACGCTAATTAAATTAATGTTCATGAGTGTAAACCGTACATAATGCTACGAAAAGAGGCTTTGCTTTTTACAACGTAAATATAAGTAGGTATGTACGTACGTGCGCATGCACTTATAATGGTTTCAAGGCTTTGTTGGTTCAGTGTTGGATCGGAGGATGAACTTGGGCGTCCGTACAAGGCGTCGCTGGCTGGTGTTACCTTTAGTTAAAAAGCCATTATTCAGATTGAGATACAAAAGCGGCGCTTCTTCAGATAAGCCTGCAGTCAGCATCTCGAGGCTGTCCTAAATGGTTTTATTAATGAAGGCTCTGTTTATGTGAGTACATTTTAGATTTCTTTCATTAATCAGAAAAATCTTCGCACGTCGGGAACCATCTAGGTAAGTGAGTGTGGGAACTTAAACAAAATAACTTTTTTTTTTCTCGAATATGAACTTTTCCGCCTTGTACAACATAAAATAAGATATTGACTAGATGGGATGGGGTTTGATCAACCTAAAACAAAAACCGAGAGTTATAGAAGAGTGAGGATTTAAATACTAGATACCTAGTGTAATTTAATTTTAATTTCCCCATCATGTTGATAATCTTTATTGTTAATACGAGAACATTAGAGTATATGAACGAATTCTTATTTCGTTGATCAAAAGTTCTAAATATTGTGCCAGATTTTTGTAATAAATGTATTATAAAGTATTTCATATGATTTATGTAGTTTGTTTGCAGTTCATAGGCTTGCACCATAAATCGTCTGACATAGACGAAGAGGCCCGATGTAGTTTATTTCTGAGATCGGTATTTCCTATTAACTTCTATCAAAATTGGTTTATTAATTCCTCTTTACGTCTATTGTGTGTGTTTACATTATCCTAATGAGTAAATAATAAGGTTTTTCCGGGTAGCTATCTTAATAATTACGAATATGAAAAAATATTCTCATTCATGACCAATCTGGTAGAGTTAAAATACTTACTATATTTTAGGAACCACCTAGTTTATAGTGCCCTTAGAACGTAAAGCAATAGAACTGATGGTATTCGTATTGCCGACTGCCCAACCATTATGCACTCAACATGTAATAGTTGTACAGATGTACATTAGGGCGACAACCGCTAGCAATGAATAACAAAGGAACAACAAGACAATTACCTATGTATGTTACTTTTTTTCGCTATCCTAGAGGTACCGGTTCTACATATGTCAAGGCCATATGTGGGGCATAATTGGTCCTCGCTCACAGTCTTTGTAGGCTCCTGGTCTCCCATTGGCAGGGTAGTGGCCATTGGCATTAGAACGCTTATGTCCGAATAGCGATGATCCGGAATGAATAGCGATTTCCACGTAAAATCTGAAGCCTTCCGGGCACTATTATGTTCGTCCACCTCCTTTTCTAAGTATGTATCAAAACCGGCCAAGAGCGTGTCGGACACGCCCATGAAAGGGTTCCGTAGCTAAAAGATGGCCCGACCGCTTAAGACACCATTTAGTAAGGGCAACTGCACGTCATAAGTTGGTCGAGTTGTATAAAAATAACTATGTATGATACAGTGATCGCTATAGTTTTCGTTGAAAGTACTTACTTGGAGGTATACAGGACATTTTTTTCAGAATTATTGTAATAGTATTTCAAAAGTTAAGGGGGGGGGGACGCTATAATTTTAACTTTGTATTAATATATCTCGAGACTGGGGTATTTGATCCACATGGTTTCAAGGCAAGTTTTATTGTATTTAAAAATACCTTTTTAACGATATCCCACACGATGGGGTAAGTCGATATTTTTTTTCGAATTAACTTTTCGCTGTATGGGAGGGGGGGTAAAAATAATTATTTTTCGATTATTTTAAAAACCAATTCTTGTATTATCACTATACATCTCTCCACCAATTTTCGTGGCAATCGGTTCAGAAACGGCGGAGAACGAGCCAGGACAGACAGACAGACAGACATGACGAAACTATAAGGGTTCCGTTTTTTGCCATTTTGGCTACGGAACCCTAAAAACTAACTTTGGTGTCATCTTCATTACTCGATCGCAAAATAATTTGCCGTTCTTGTGAGCGCAATAAACCAAAAGCGCCTGGATTCGTGTACCGAGGGCGCCTGTGCGTCTTTGCGGTGATATTTTATCAGGCGTTACGTGACGCGATGTGGGTATTTTAAGCCTGAAGATAAATACCTTTGCGTCAACTTTCAAATTCCTTTTTAGAAACTTGCCTTTTAAATGTTTATTTGCTAGGGACAGCTGAATACATTGAGTAATTAGTGTCACAAAAATATAATGTAATTACCAATGTGGGGTTTTATATTGTACCAAGATTATACCTACGTTGTATGTGTAACAAATGTGATGTAAGGATTTATAACGGAAATATCGTGTAAGAGATTATTCGAACTATTATTATGTTAGTTTCACCTACCGATTCGGATTGATTTAATTAAATATTACGATCTCGTTTTTAACGTATAAGGAACAATATTTAAGCTTTAAAATGAGTTGTTTATGATCTCATTATAAAAATTAATAGCTTTTAAAGAAAGATGCTTGGTTTTTTTGAACAACGCGTGGCAAAATATAACGATCATTAAAGCTCCGAGCAATGGCCGGTCGACGAATCGAGGTACATATTCCTCGAAGCGCTACCAATTTGAGGCGCTCCTAATGAGGCGCTCCTTTTTTATTCCTCGGAGCGCGCCTTTTAGTAGCGCTCTCCAGATAACAATTAAAAATATTAACTTTTTATTCCTCGAAGCGCTCCTATGATTGAACTTTCGAATAGAGATAAGATACTAACTGAAACTATCGATAAAAAGTAAAACGTGGTTGTTTTGTAATATTTACAAAAACTACTTTAACTATCGACTGTTTTTAAAAATTCATTTATCCATCACTAGCGGCCCGCCCCGGCTTCGCCTGTGGTACTTGTCCACTATTTAATGGATGATATTATACATAAAAACCTTCCTCATGAGTTACTCTATCTATTAAAAAAAACCGCATCAAAATCCGTTGCGTAGTTTTAAAGATTTAAGCGTTCATAGGGACATACAACACACATAGGGACAGAAAAAGCGACTTTGTTTTATACTATGTAGTGATCATCATCTTCTAAGTTGCCTTACCAAAAGTTAGAAATTGATAGAAAAATATGTTTTCGCTTTCGGCACTATAATTTGTATTCAAAGACCAATGTTATTGTGTAATCAAAGATGTAAATAATAAATAAAACGCACAGATATAATATAAATTATGTAATAATCACATTGTAGGAACTAAATAATAATTACAAAATAACTTTGTGTGGTGTTATTATCGTTAATACAGTTATACATTTATCATTAATAAAAATATAAATAAATTTATGGTTATGAAAGTGTAATCTGAATAGCAAAAAAATCTATGAACAAGCGAGTTAGCGAGAAGGCACAGGAATAATTAATTATTATTTACAAGGTATAAATATTAAAATCTTAACATCTCTAGGCAATGTCCTATAGAGATAAAGCCAGACACGTATTGGCATAATATATTTTCAATTATATTGTTTCTTTCTTGATAAATGTATAACTGTATTAACGATAATAACACCACAAAAAGTTATTTTGTAATTATTATTTAGTTCCTACAATGTGATTATTACATAATTTATATTATATCTGTGCGTTTTATTTATTATTTACATCTTTGATTACACAATAACATTGGTCTTTGAATACACATTATAGTGCCGAAAGCGAAAACATATTTTTCTATCAATTTCTAACTTTTGGTAAGGCAACTTAGAAGATGATGATGATGGATAAATGAATTTTTAAAAACAGTCGATAGTTAAAGTAGTTTTTGTAAATATTACAAAACAACCACGTTTTACTTTTTATCGATAGTTTCAGTTAGTATCTTATCTCTATTCGAAAGTTCAATCATAGGAGCGCTTCGAGGAATAAAAAGTTAATATTTTTAATTGTTATCTGGAGCGCTACTAAAAGGCGCGCTCCGAGGAATAAAAAAGGAGCGCCTCATTAGGAGCGCCTCAAATTGGTAGCGCTTCGAGGAATACCTCGACGAATCGAAACGGGAGGGCGGAATATGACTCAATTAAAATAAAATAATAAGTACTTTGACGTTCTTGTTAAATATAGGGTTCATTACCTTCAGTTTTTTACAAAAAAACATTTAAATATTGTTAAGTACCAATGGCAAGACAGCTATTTGTACAAACTCCACAATAGATGTCTGTTTCTATGGCTTTGTTCATATTCAATTATTTGTAATCCATTGTCATTTGCCATAATCTTTATTTCTGACAACTACGGGTGATGATGACCCGATACGATAATGTTAAAACAAAGGACGGATTGTATTCATTTTATATGTATTTACAATTCTGGCGAATCAATCCTGTTAGTACACTTTTTTTACAGCCGATTTATAAAGATGATTTACTTTTATAAGAGTATATGTATTATTTTGTGGCTAATTAACAAATTTAAGTATATCAACTGTATCAATAGTGTGTTATCAAAGGTTAAACAATTCTACTATAGAACGTAACGTAATGTTCATCTTCAGCAAGGGCGGATCCAGCTTTAGCGCCAGGGGGGGGTCACATAGTCGTGGCCAAGTCAAAAACTAATTATTTAAATTTGATTAAAATAGATATGTACAAGAGAAAGTAGGTATTTATTAATGTAGGCACGTAAGTACTGTACATAAAATATGTTTTTATTGTACACTTGAAAAACTCAACACATACACGTACCTACATATTTCCACCTAACCTGTAGCAGTGAAATTCGTAGCCAGGGGAGACCAGAACTCATAGATTGGACTCCGATGTATGTTCAGCGAAAAGCTTTAGATTCGGGCCACCTGATGTACTGCCGCGAGGGAGACCAAAAGTTCCAAGGTGGCGTCGGGTCACCAAAAATTATTAAATCGATCTCTGACAACGTTGTGGAAATCTCAAGCGTGTCAAACACTCAGAGAGAGATATAGTCTCACTCTCAAGGTGGTGCAAGTGTACGCTCCGACTTCGACACATTCGGACGCTGAGGTGGAAGCAGTCTTCGATGAAATATCGAGGACCCTCCACGTCATAACAAAGACGTTGTTATGGGGGATTTTAACATTAAGGATCTAATAGATTTTTTGTCAGAAATCATAGTGGCCATACTCGTAAATCTAGAAAAGGAAGGGCTCTATTTTACGAACTCGTTCGGCAAGAACCAGTCCCATAGGAAATGGCAAAGCCCTGACGCTATGACGAAAAAGGAGATAGACTTCATCCTGGCGGATAGGAAACACATATTCAGAGACGTCTCTCCAGCAGCGATCACAGACCGGTCGAAGGCACTCTGGATGATTATGAATAAATCGAAATCGAGATCACTCTTATACAGCTCAAAGAAAAGCCCCTGAAGAGGATGGCGTTACAACAGAGCTGTTAAAGGCTGGAGGGAAACCCGTACTGAGGAAGCTCCAAAAGCTTTTTAACGCTGTCCTCGTTGAAGGGAGAACTCTGGAGGCGTGGAGTAGAAGTGTAGTCGTTTTTTTCTTCAAAAAGGGGTGACAAAACCTGTGGGAGACCTATCGACGTCGCATTTTGCTTTTAAGCCACGTCTACAAGGTGTTCTCAAGTCAAGAGTGATCACGAACCGTCTTGCGTGAAGACTCAACGAATTTCCATCACCGAAATGAGCATGTGAGCGGATGCTGCCCCATTAACCAGATCCATAAAAACGGGAAAATTTTGCGAAAGACCGAGGAGTATAATCAGCCCCTGTGTCTAGTATTTGTGGAATTTGAGAAGGCCTTTGACTCATGGTTCTAGAGTTCCTGCAGCCATGTCAGGTAGATTGGCGATAAGGTCATTGATATAGCTCACCGGATTAGCAAGCTGAAGTGGCAGTGGGTTGGTCATATAGGGTGTAACAAAATATACTGCAAATATTTTAAGGGCGAATTCTTTAGTGGCTATGTAATCAATATCAGATATGTATAAAAAAGACAAAATTAATACCTACCAAATTTTTTATTTTCTGATGATTTTTGTGACCATTTGACGTTTTTTTTTGTTCGCACTATATCAAAAACGATTTTTCACTTGTTCCCCAGATTGGGTTTTAAAATGCCTAAAATTACTGATCTATACAGAATTTCGCTGTTAAAGGTAGGGTGGGACACACTGTATCAAATTAAAAATATTAAATATGGAAGGTATGTATGTATGTTTACAGTTTCATAAAATGTATATACCTGTATGGAGACAAAATTGATAAAAAATCATTGTGTACAGTTAGTGGTCCTCCTAAGTCCTAGAATCAGCCCAGGGGGGGGTCATGACCCCTGTGACCTCCCCCCTGGATCCGCCCTTGATCTTCAGTCTCCCGATGGAAGACATTACGTGAAATAAGGCGCGCCGGGACAGGTGTTATACCTACCCGATGGCCCATCGCCCCGGTCGGTCTATAGTAAAACAATTCAAATCGAAGGCTCCGGACTGTCCTTTTATCACGATGGGCTTTATTTATATCGTACCATCGAATTATCCCACAGAATCTGAAGCATAAATACATGGGGATAAATATGTATTTAAAGTTTCGTATTAAGGTCACCATTGGAAATTAAAATATTATTTTCATTACAGATTTGCTAAGTCGAATATTATAAATGATAAGGACGTAGGACCTATCAATCAACATTTTTCTTTGAACTAATGAAAATATTTTTAAAATATTGTCATTGGGAAATAACGAAGTGTAACGAAATATATTGTTCTTACACCTTAGAGTCTATTAAAATTATTATAATCTCTTGAGTTTCTTGCTGTTTTTCTTTACGTGATACCAACTTTCTGAAACGTTAAGTTTGAGTTAAGAACACTCAACCACTTAGGTTTTCAATTATATCTCACCAAAGAAAAACATTAAATGTTTGTCAGTAAGAATCTACTTGGGTTATCACCATAACATTGTTCGGTTTAACTCAATTTTCAAACTTGTACGAAGTGAGCCTAGACGCGGCGCTTAGATGTTCTAATCAAAGTAATGACGAGCAGATTTCTCAGTTATGGGACCAGAAAATAATCTTGAAAATTGCGGCCTTACTCTTCTGACCTTTTGTGGAAGCTAGGGGCGGATTTTATCGGAAAAGGTGTGGTGTATAATATTTGTATGTACGATACTACAGAAATAGCTTCACTTTGGAAACCCCCTTCATGACTGTTTGTGTAAGTGGTAGAGCCATCTTGTTGCAGGTTGCTGGTGTCAGCATGTGTAGCGAGTGTTGCGCTCGCCGACGCTTCGCTGGGTTTAAACCCTGGCAGCGCCCGGCATCGGTACAGGCGGGCGACTGACACTGCAAGCTTGCAAGGTGAGCTACATACTTGGTTTACCAGAGTTCGACGCTGACCAATTGCGAACGTTTTTGAACACCAACGCTGCATAAGAACGGGTTCGCTACGCATTCGCAGCGATGACGGCTCGGCCGTGCATTAATGAGAGAAAGCGATAAGAGTTCCGTAAGCCCTTTTGTACAGTCTTATGCATTGAATTAAAAAAAAAAAGCATTTGCGACGTCAACGACGGCTCTGTTTTCGAAACTGCTGCAAACCTCTAGTGTGGTGACGTTACCCTAACACCCTGTGTGGCGCAGACGGCGCGACGTTCGAGTACATCGTGGTGGGCGCGGGCGCGGGCGGCTGCGCGGCGGCGGCGCGCCTCGCGCTCGCGGGCCGGCGCGTGCTGCTCGTCGAGGCGGGCGGCGACGCCGGCCTGCTCTCCAAGGTAACAACTGATACTTTACAGTGTCACTGTATATACGGAGACAGAAGTGGATGGAGGATGATCGCCCGTGAACGGACCATTCAGAAGGGAGGTTACGAACCTCATCTCTGAGGAATGCGACGCAAGGAGCCTACAGCCTGCCTTTAATATTACATGTACTGTCTATGATACACTCATATATGTCTGTCCGTGGTGCATCATAAACTGACGTACAAAGCTACACGATTAATGATCCCCTCTTCTGGTGTGTTCAGATATTTGATTTTTAGTTGGCATGAAATTTAGCATCAGGACAAATCTCAACTGTGATCAAAAAAACTGTAAAAAGTTCCGATTGATTTCAAATTACTTACTGATTTCAAATCAATTCATTTTAGATACCAGCAGGAGCTCAAACACTGATGGGTTCACGTATCGACTACCAGTACGAGACAATAACAAACAATATCTCTTGTCTCTCGTTCAAACACCGGAGTTGCCGCTTCAGCCGCGGCAAGGCTCTCGGCGGCTCCACCACAATGAACTACATGATCCACACGCGAGGCAGCCCTCAGGACTTTAACGAATTTGACATTCCCGGCTGGACCTGGGATGACATGATGCCTTACTTTTTACGATACGAAGGTCTGCAAGACCTGGCCAAACTTCCTAAAACTTCTATACCGTACCATAATACTACTGGTCCTATGAAAATGGAATTCTTTTCCGACTCAGGAAACCCCTGGCACTCTAGACTTATAACGGGCTTTGAAGCAATAAATATTCCGTTTAACGATGACGTTAATGCAGCATCTCAAATCGGAGTAACTCAAACCATCGGCTACGTCTACGACAATGAGAGAATGAGCTCGGCACGAGGATATTTGGAAATGGAAGATGTACGGAAGCGTCTGAAAGTTGCGAAGTTCACAAAATGTACTGGGCTCATCATTGAAGACGGAAATGTTGTGAAGGGCATTACTGTTACACAGGGATTATTGAAAACAAAATTAAAATTATATGCGACAAAAGAAGTGATCCTCAGCGCAGGAACAATAGAGACACCGCACATACTCATGCTGTCTGGTATAGGACCCGCCGAGCATTTGAAGGAGTTCAACATACCTGTTATGGCGGATTTACCCGTCGGCAACAATATGACGGATCATGCTCTGCCCTTAGTAATGATGAAGGTAGACGAGGATGCCAGCTTTACTGAGTTCCTGGCACACATACGTCAGAAGGCTAAAGATATAACCGACTTACTATTTTACGGAGGCGGTCCTTTGACATCGAACGGGCTCACCGACGTGACGACGTTCGTCAACTCCGAGTGCTATGATTTCGAGAAGCGTCGTCTCGTGAACGACACGGTGGAGTGTGCGGTGCCGACCACCCAGTTCATACACTCCTACATCGGCAAGGGCGTAATCTGGCTCGCGCGGCCGGCGTTCCAACGGAGCACCAACCTGAACGACGCCGTTACCGCACAACTAGCTAAAGTGAGCTTCGGTCACGGATTGATCGTGTTTTCGCCACTGCTGCTGAAATCCCTGTCGCAAGGAACGGTGCGCCTCGCCAGCGCAGACCCCGACGAGCCGCCGGCGATATTCCCGAACTACCTGGCAGACGCGCGGGACGTGGACGAGATGGTGCGCGCCATCACCATCATCGAGCACATTCAGGACACTCCGCTGTTTAAGATGCACAATGCGGCCATAGTGCATCTTAAGTTACCAGGTGAGAAGCATTTTGATATTATTTCTGTATTATATGCTAATCTTATTGTACGAGCTGATGCTGTACAACTTTAAAATATTGATAGAAATGATAGCGATTGATTTGATAACTTGATTTATTAACTGAATTGATATTTGATGCGAGTACAAGTCACGAGTAATGTTTTCGTACTAAATTGATTACATTGTAAATTGACACAATAGGGTAAAATAGCTGATGTGCAGAATGTGCGGTTGTCAAGACCGTACATGCTGCGGGGCTAGAAAGATGAGATAAGAATAGATGCGATACAGAAAAATATAAAGGTTACAGAAAAACTTAAATATTTCATTCTTATAGTCTCTATGCTTATAAATTTGACACTACACTATTCACATTCACTGAAACGCGTGCGTGTCTCGGGCGATGTTGACTTGTCCAGGACGCGCGCCGTCGGCTGACTCAGTGTTCCGGTGGAACTCCCTCTGGTTGTTTCATTTGCGAAGTGAACATTCAATCCTGGCTGCCTCTCAGGTTGAGGGGGTGATTCGAGTCTTCTTGAACAGCGTAATCGCGTACGACGCCAAAGATATATCGCTGATGCTAATATAACTGCTCCCAGTAAACAATACACTACCACGTATTGGTGTAGGTCGTGGACGGTCATTTGAGCGGACGATGATATGTCAACCTCTTTCTTTTTCATTTGTTCTATCTGCTGACCGATTTGAAGTAATCGCCTTTTATATTCTTCATGCTCAGATTCATTCGCTTGATCGAAATGTTCGATTGGTATTGTTATGTTAATGACGTCATTGATCGGCGGGATTTCTATTTCTTCTATATGTGGTCGGATATTGAGCCTTGACACTTGCTGTTTGTGAGTCATTATTGTGAAGGACTCCTCCTTTACTATGCAACCATCTTCAAGAGTAATGATTCCGGCCTTGCTGAGTTTTTGTCCTGATACTTGATGTTCACAAATTACTCTTATAGAACATTGGCCGCAGCAGAAGTACAAGTAAGTATTTACTTTGCTAAGTTCGACCCATTTGTTTTCACATGGTATGGTGTTATATTCACATTGATTGTCCTTTTTGATGCATAGGCTCTGATCTGATTTCATGTGATAGATAGGTTTTTGTAATGGGCATAGATGCGTCTCAGAGTCATACAACATGCATCTATGTACTTCACTTTCTGATAGAGGTATGAATGAATCCTTTTGAATATTGATGGCAATGTAATCTGATATAGGTGTTACTTGAATCATATTTTCTCGTAACTGCTGTGGTACCCCTAGAATCTTGTAAATCTCGAAGTTATCTCTGCTCACCAGGGGTACTTGGATTTCGAAAATGAAGTATTCGTTCGTCATTTTTGCCTTCACCCGTAGCAAATGGTAAATGCTGGGTAAATTGGTCTGGATATTGTCTATTGGAAGTGCCAGTTGTTTTGATAACTGTCCTGAAATAACACTCAATTCATCTCGCAATTGCTCTGGTGTTAAAAGGTGAATGTTAAATTTGCCATGCTGAATATTCGTGATAGTCTCTAGCAATGTTTCTTGGATATTTTTCAAGTTTGATAGAATGTTGTATGTGATGATAGAAGATAGCGTGAACTCATTATTATCTTGTACTTGATGTATTTCTTTAGCCATTGTATTGCTGACTGTTTCTAGCTCCATTAAGTGTTGATTGAATATTTTGTGTTGTTTATTCAGGGATTGCTCAACTCGACTCAATAGGTTGTACTGTGCTTCGACAACAGATGTTTGGTTTTTCCATAATTTCGCCAAATTTTGTTGGTTTAATCTTACTAAGTTGATATCTTTTTCGTATTTCTGCGCGAATTCGTCATCTAGTATACCAAACAAACTGTGTGCGAGATATCCGACACCGTTGATAAGCCCGCGCCGGCGCCTCGAGCGTGTGAGTCGCTGACCAAGCAACACATTGTTGTAGTAATCGAGTTCAGTGGCTTCGTGACGTAACTGCATAGTTACTATGTCACACTGTTTTGTTTTCGATCGTCTTGAGCACATCGTTTCTAAATTCTTCAGATATTTATTAAAAAGGTTGATTCCATCCCAATATGGATCCATGTCATAATAAACGATGAGTTTCCATTGGTCTTGAATGAGGTGCATGTTCGACAGTTTATCTAAATAAATGCTCTGACTATTATTTAGACTGATAAGGTTGTATGCACATTGAGCTGGTGATATAATAAATAATAATAATAACGTCATTGCAAATGTGCCGATATTGCAAGATCTTTTGCTTTCGACTTGTTTTGGTCTGACCTCTGTCGTTTGCTGTGAGGTATCTTGCTGTAAAGTTTTGTTCACAGGGTTCGAAACTTCATTTGAACTGTTTGGAAGTAAAATAGATATTTTCGTGATAGGCCTCTTGATAATGCCAGATTTTGTTTTGATGGATACTACACGAACATAGTTATCTTTTCCAGGGTGCAGTTCGATTATTCGCCCCATTGCCCATTTTCCAGGTGGTAAATTAGCGTCATGTATGACAACGATGTCGTCCTTTTCCACATTATCTTGTTTTCGTTGCCACTTGCTTCTGGTTGTTATTTGGCATAAGTATTCCGCTTGCCATCTCTTCCAGACGTCAGCAAAGATTTTTTGTACAAGTTGCCAACGGGTACGGTCATCTCTCTCCGTCTCTACGATGGTCAAAGTCGGACCGCAAGATAAGAAATGTGCAGGCGTAAGACAATTTATGTCATCTGGATCTTCATTAAGGGCACACAGTGGTCTCGAGTTAAGACATGCTTCCAGTTGTGACAGTAGTGTTGATAGTTCTTCATACGTGAGTTTTTGTGTTCCAATTACTCGTCTAAGATGGAATTTGAGGCTTTTCACTGCAGCCTCCCACAAGCCTCCAGCACTAGGCCAAGATGGAGCATTGAAATGCCACTCTATCTCCATGTCGGATATTGCTGATAAAAGCTCCTGGTCTAAATGATGTTGTAGGTGATCATATTCTTGCTTCAAATGCTTGCTGCCCCCTACGAAGTTAGTTCCGTTGTCACTGTACATGTGTTGTGGGGTTCCACGCCGGGCTGCTAGTCTTCGCAGGGCTGCCAAAAATGCTGATGAGCTAAGGTCGGACACTAGCTCGAGGTGTACGGCTTTTGTGACCATACACACAAAAACTGCTATATAACCTTTAGTGGTCTTGATTCCTCGACCCTTGTTTGATTTCACGTCTATGTGTCCGGTGTAATCGACGCCAGTATGATAAAAAGGTCGTGTTGGGTTGCACCGCGCCGACGGTAAGTCTCCCATTATTTGTATTTGTTTGTTAGGTTTATGTTTTCTGCAGATAACACATCCACGGATGCGTTTCTTGACAGCCCTATTGCCACCAACAATCCAATATTGTTGTCGCAATCGTGACAAGGTAAGACGGGGTCCACCGTGAAACGTTGAGATATGTGCTTGATCGATTAACATATTTGTAAAATGCCCATCATGGGGAATGATAAGAGGATGTTTCATATCCATGGCGATGTTTGCATGATTTATTCTGCCGCCAACTCTCAAAAGGTCCTTTTCATCCAGGAATGGGTTTAATGACAACAGCTTGCTGTCACGCTTCACAGTTTCCAGCTTCTTCAAGGTAAGTACGTCGTCTTCGAAATGTAAATGTTGTACATATTTTATGATAATCATTTTTGTTTGTTTAATTTCAGATGCAGCTAGGTACGGCGTCATCGGTTTGCAACGGGACACCGCACGTCGCACCCACGTTAGTATACGCGTCACTCGCGTCATACTGCTATGCTTTAATAGCAATTCTCCGATTATGTCATCGTGACGTTGCGTAGTGACGTATGATTGCGGCGTTTTCTTCACTTCTTGATTAGTTGTGTATGTTTTTACTGTGTTTTCTTTTTGATATGTTTTCAGCCATGCTGGACCTTGCCACCACAGAGGGTGATCTCTCAAGTCTGCGGCATATATTCCTCGGCTAGCACAATCAGCTGGGTTCTCTGCAGATTTTACGTAACGCCAGCTGTCTGATGGTATGACGTCTTTGATTTCTTGTACTCGGTTAGCGACAAATGGCTTCCAACGGGTGATGTCGCCTTGTATCCAACCAAGCACAGCTGTTGAATCTGACCAGCCGAAGATTTCCAGTTTTTGATGTGACAGACTGCGCCTAACTGTGCTCATGAGTTTTGATAAGAGCTGTGCGGCGCAAAGCTCTAGTTTTGGCAGTGTTACACTTTTTGATGCAGGAACTAATTTTGATTTTGCTGCGATCAGAGTAATCTTGTCATCACTGTTGGCGTCCTGACCCTTGATTTTGATTTTGCTATATATGACGCATGCGTAGGCACGTTCTGATGCGTCACAGAATCCGTGAAGTTCGATGTTGTCGTTGGCTTGACATTGGATCCATCTCTGTACTTGTATTTCATTGATGTTTTTAAGATCAGGCTTCGTCTTTGACCACTCTTCCGCGATGTTTCTAGGAAGCTGGGTATCCCATTGCATTTCATGCTGCCAGACTGCTTGAAACAATAATTTCAATTTTGTTGTTACGGGACAGAGCCAGCCTGCAGGATCAAATATCTTTGATATGTCAGATAAGAGCGAGCGTTTCGTAGATGTGGTTGATGAGGTGTCTATCTTTAATTGAAAGCTGAAGACATCTTTCTGGGGACTCCAACTAAGTCCTAACGTCTTGGTCGACTCTTTTTGTTTGAAGTCGAATGCTTTTTGATTTTCGTCTTGGTTAACTGATTTGATTAACTCGTCACTGTTTGAACACCATTTTCGCAGATTGAACCCCCCTGATTTGAGTAGGTTAATAAGTTCTGCTTGGATTTTCTTTGCTGAAGTGATGCTGTGATGGCCACTAAGCAGATCATCCATGTAGAAATCATGTTCTAATATTTCTGCTGCTTCTGGGAATTTGTGCCTTTCATCTCGAGCCAATTGCTTTAATGTGTTCATTGCTAGGTATGGCGCGGCCTTGGTTCCATACGTTACTGTTGATAACGCATATTCCTGGATGGCCTGTTGGGGTGTTTCACGCCATACAATTTTTTGATAAACTTTGTCGTCGTCGTGACAAAGAATTGCTCGGAACATTTTCTCAATGTCGGCGGAGAACGCGATCTTATATTGTCTCCACTTAATGATAAGCGATAACAGATCAGCTTGTAAGTTGGGACCACTGTACATATTGTCATTAAGACTGTACCCAGATGCCGTTTTTGATGACGCATTAAAGACAACACGTAGTGCAGTGGTCGTTGACTCGGCGCGTCGTACACAATGGTGTGGTAGGTAGCAACTTGGCGTCATATTACTAGTGCGATCACATGTCTCCATATGACCGAGTTCAAAGTACTCGCGCATGAATTGTTTATACAAGGTTGATATTTCTTCATTTTTTACAAATTTCTTTTCTAATTGATGTAATTGTGCGACAGCCTTCTGTTTCGAGTCGCCCAATTTCTTTTCAAAATCTGGTTTCAGTGGCAGACGAACAACGTATCTGCCATCTTCTTGCCTTTTCGTTGTTTTTTGATATAGATCGAGGCAGTATTGATCTTCTGATGAGATGCTGTGTGTGCTCTCCGGTACATCTTCTATAACCCAAAATCTTGATATGTCGTCTACTTCGTTTAAGACGACATTACATTGATACGATTTGAGGCCTCCACAAATTATCCAGCCGAGACGGGACTGCTGTATGATTGGTTGGTTTTGATCTTCTCTGATAATCCCGCTTAAAATGATGTTTGAATAAACGTGTGCTCCGAGTAAAATGTCTATCGGACGGCTGATGTTGAAGTCGGGATCGGCAAGTTGTATACCTTCCAGATATTTCCACGATGGCTTAGCAAATGATTGGTTAGGCAAGTTGTTAACAAGATTGTTCATAATAATGGCCTCGGCGCTAAAGGTGTAGTCAGAATGTAGAGAAGATGCAGTGATGTTTACGACGCCCTTACACCTGTTCTCCTTTGTACCAATCCCAAATACTACTCCTTTACAACGCTCTCTCGGGAGACCAAGCCTTTGTGCAGCATTTTCACTGATGAGAGATGTTTGCGATCCTTGGTCGATCAATGCACGCATAGTGATGTAGCTCCCATCAGATGATAGCACCTTGATTTGGGCTGTTGCTAGAAGGATTTCAGCTACACATTCCTGTGACACATGCGTCACATTTTTCTGTTGCGAAATTTTTCCGGTCGTATTTGGAGCGCTCGCATTATTATTTGCGACGTATGCTTCGTGCAGTAAAGTGTTGTGCTCAGCGTTACATTGATTGCAACGTTTCTCGGAAAAACAGGCCTTGCCCTTATGATCAAAAAGGCAGTTTTCGCATATCTTGAGTTTTAACACTGTTTTCCGTTTCATTTCGGCTGACTGATTTAGAAATGCTTTGCAATGAAATATACCATGTTGTTTATTGCACAATGGACATGATGTTTTATATTGCAAATGTGAATTGGAATGATTTATGAATGCCCTCGTTGATGCACCTGGGTTTGCTTTGAAGTTATAGGCTTTTTTATAATCTTGATGTTGTTGAATAATGTTCCTTGGCGTTTCTTGCTTTCGTCTGGACGATTCTAATGCTGTGAATCGCATTTCCAGGAACGATAAGAAGTCTGATATCGTAGGTAACTCTCTTGGATCTTTGAGGTACTCAAAGTAGTCGTTGTGAGTGTCCGCGTCAAGTTTTTGCACCAATAGATGTACAACAAGAGGGTCCCAGTTTGAAATGTCTACGCCCAGATTTTTTACGGCGTTCAAACATTCTTTAGTGGTGTCGTGTAACTTCTTGAGTGTTGATGATGATTGAAGTGATATAGTAGGTATGCTGAGAAGAGTGCTTATGTGGGAATTGAAGATCAGACGCTTGTTGTTGTATCTGTGATTTAATATGTCCCAACATGTATCATAGTTATCCGAACTGATGTTTAGGTGTTGAATAAGCTTCTCAGCCTCCCCCTTAATCTTGCTCTTTAGAAATTGCATTTTCTGCGCTTTGGAAATTGAGGCATTTTTGTGAATAATTTCGTAAAACAGATCTTTAAATGATGTCCATTGTTGATAGCTACCACTAAATATGGGTATCTCCATTTTAGGAGTAATCTTCTCGCGATGTGATACGGCCCACATCTTGCTGTTAATCGACTTTTTTATGTTTGTATATTTTTCTTCATACATATAATATGTTTCCTCGTATCGTGCATCCTCCGTTATAAGCTCGCTGTCGATCTCCCAATGCAAATTATCCACAGCATTCCAGCGACCTTGTAAGCTGTGCAACGCGTCTTCGAACTCCCACCTTTCGGTAAGTAATTCGAGATCAACGTTAGAGATTGCTCGCTCTAGGGCCTTGAAATTACTTTTCTGTTTTCTGTACATTTCACCCAATTTGCTTTGATTACCTCTCTCTACTTTGCTCGGGGTAGGCAGAGGTTGATTTTGATTGCCGGCGGATGGAAGATGCTGTTCTGATACACCGGGCGTTGCTGGTGGGAGCCAATCCATGGATCCGCCAGCTAATGGGGTGGCGGGCCTGAGGATGGACTTCGCTTCTTGTTCTGCTGGTAGACACTGTGAAATGACTCGGCGAGACTCGGAATAGAACGCCGAAGTCCTTTCATAGAGCTTCTCCGAGAAGTATGAGTAATCTTGATTTTCATACTCACATAATTTGATGTGGTTATCTTGGAATTCTCTCCAGTACTGATCTAGGGTATCTAAGCGCCTCTTGATGTGTGGAGAGGTTTTTCTTTCAGCTCCATCTTTCTTAAAGTTGGTGAAAAGCTTCTGCATTGCTTCGATAAGCTGATGTTGTACTGACAGTAGATTTTCCATTTTGATAATTAATTAAGACCTGTTTGACTGATAAACTGATCTTTTATTGATTGATGCTGCTGTTGGCACCCCGTGCTCAAGTATCCTGAATGTAATATACACGTCTTCTCAATCTCGTCGGTGAGACCCGCTGGTGGGAGGCCGACTCGACCGATACGCTATTACACGTAAGACACTAGAACACAGAGAAAGCCTGGTCTTTCCCTGATGATTGCTAGGTTAAGACTTGTTGATAATGCTGCTGATGATAAGTGATGATTGTTGACACAGATTGTCCGATGATAGTCTTGATGGTTCACAAGTGTAGAATTTCCACAGGAATTCACAGAATGACGTAGCGAGGTCACGATCACGAAAACCGCTGTGCCGCTTTCGACTTCACCACGAAATTGTTCAAAATGCTCGAA
The DNA here is from genome assembly GCA_958496325.1 of Nomophila noctuella. NCBI lineage: Eukaryota > Metazoa > Arthropoda > Insecta > Lepidoptera > Crambidae > Nomophila > Nomophila noctuella. The sequence goes on from OY292492.1 coordinate 15,469,696, forward strand.
GGACCATAAAGATGTACGAGCTGATGCTGTACAACTTTAAAATATTGATAGAAATGATAGCGATTGATTTGATAACTTGATTTATTAACTGAATTGATATTTGATGCGAGTACAAGTCACGAGTAATGTTTTCGTACTAAATTGATTACATTGTAAATTGACACAATAGGGTAAAATAGCTGATGTGCAGAATGTGCGGTTGTCAAGACCGTACACTTATATTGTAGTAGCAGCATGTATAGTTCGGTTTGGAGGTTACTGCTACTGTGAAGCTGTGTTGAAGTGCGGTCAATGGAATAATTCGCATATTGCGATGGATTCGAAGTGCTGCTTTAACGAGGTATTTTTCTCGATGAGTGTCGTTGTCAGCTAGTGTGCATGTCGCAGGGTGCCCGGAGTACGAGGCGGGGCACGCGCAGTACTGGCGCTGCTACATCCGGCAGATGACGCAGTCGTGCTTCCACGCGGCGGGCACGGCGGCGCTGGGGCGCGCGCTGGACGCGCGGCTGCGCGTGCGCGGCGTGCGGCGCCTGCGCGTGGCGGACCTGGCCGCGCTGCCGCGCCCGCCGCGCGCCAACACCGCCGCCGCCGCCCTCGCCGTCGGCGAGAGGGTCGCCCAATTCATCCTGCACCCTGACGACGCTGACGATGAGGTATAATATCCGAGTACCTACTACACGCAATTAAGCTGGAGACATTAGTTCATAACCTTGCATTTAAACGCAGAGAGTGCGGTGTGACTTTGAATCCCGCCCTAAACCGAAAATTTGATTTAATAATGAATTAGTAAGTACCTGTATTTTGCTTTATTTAAATACTTAATTCATAATTTATAATGTTTTTTGTTTGTGGTGCCATTGTTAATTAAACACAATTGAAAGCGACCAGTTGAAGTGTTTGTTTGCCCGGGGGCCTTACTTTTCCATTTCCCCTTGATTTCTTTGCTTAATTATTTATAGCGGTAAATGGCTACCTCACAAGTCTAAAAAAATATATCTAAACTAGCGGCCGCCCGCGACTCCGTCCGCGTGGTTTTCTTTTTTTCGAAATAAAAAGTAGCCTATGTTCTGTCTCAGGGTCTAAAGATTGTCTGTACCAAATTTCATCAAAATCAGTTGCGAGGTTTAAGCGGGAAAGCGTAACAGACAGACAGACAGACAGACAGACAGAGTTACTTTCACATTTATAATATTAGTTGGGATACTTTTAAACATAAGTACATTATATTATGGTTGCTCCAATAGGACATTGCGGGTGTTTCTGTCTTGTCAATAACACGGTTATTTACACACCTTTTTTTTTTTTTTTTTTTTTACGCGGGGAATGCGTTACGCACCCTAACCCTGTCCTGGGGGAGTGGACAAGGCCGTGTGTGGGGCTCCCGGTGCTAGTAGCACTGCTCCTGGGACTGTGTCCCAGGGGTTTACCCACTAAACCCCGCGGTACCTTCTTGCTGCATTGGTTGGTGGCCACGGGCATCAGCAAGCCTTACTCCGCGAGCCACCTTGCAGAATGCTCTGAGAGCCCGTCGTGTCCCTTTTTGTGTGGACTGCGGAAACGCCCTAGGTACCAGTTCGTTTCCGCCCGTTGTTTGTGCGGCCGTGCAAGGCAGGTTCGGGTGCCCCCACACCCATAACCCACTAGCCAGCACCTTGTAGTGGCGGTAGAAAACGGTCGAACGCCCGTCTCCTCCGCCCTGTCCTTCTCCTGCGGAGCGCTGGTGCGAGGGGGTCTGCCTCCCGCTCGCGCTCCGATGCTTCCTTCAATTTACACACCTAGATCAACTTAGTTGAGGCAAAACCTTATGATAAACCACACGTCACGTTCACAATCACGTCTACCATGTTAAAAGAAATACAAACAATTCCATCCATTTGAATAAAAATGGCCATCAAAATTCTAAAATATCCGGCAAGCTGGTTGTAAATAGACAAGTATGATAGAGGTGCCGAGGATCGCGGAGTGATTGAGTGCGCGTCGGCCCGCGGTGTACCTACTCGTAATACGCGAGGATTCGCGTGATGGAATAAATAACTGTGGATACACGGTCTTAGTTATTTCGGTATTTGGCAAAACCCCGAGTGCTACTTAACAGCTGATTAGGAATTTCCTCACTGTTACTAGAAGGTAACGTACTCTTAGGCTAGATGATGTAACAAGAATTGTCGGGTTCGAGCTTCGTTGAATATGTTTAATTTAGGCTTGTTGCCAAAATTAGTTTGTTTGTGATTACACTTTGATATTTAGGGCATTTCCACCGGTGGAAATATAGTAATTAGTATGTAGAATGTAGACTCAATATTATAATCTCATTGTCAACAAAATATCAAAATTAACAATAGCGTTTGGCACTGCATGATGTTCAGACGGTGGATTTGAAAGCGTGGGAGATTCATTGAAAATGGCAAGCAGTCTCACTGCATTCAATGCTTGCCATTTTCAAAGCGCAAGGCTGTAGCGGCGCGCGGCGTAGTGCGGTGGACAGGACTAATGGAGGAGGATTGTGAGCGACGAGCTGGCGCTGTGCTCCGAGCACCTACCCAGGCTGAGTCAGCGTCCATCCATTATTATGAAACTGCTCTTATATGTACAGTCTAGATTACCGTGTATTTTATTTCAGACTCTCACGTCGTATTTTATAACCTTATTTTCTTTGTTCTGTAAGCAACATTTTATTTAGATGTAGTTATGTTATAGATAGTCCTGTTGAATAATTAGTTTTTTCATAATAATAGCCATCATAATTTTTAAGTTCCAATGGAGCTGACAATTTGAATGTCCATAGGTTGATCCATCTAAAAATAAGGGTTACGTAACTTATAACCTGGTTCCCACCAAGGGTTCGGGAGGCGTGCGCGGAGTCCCCGTGCGCTTTTTCGAGAGGGCCGCGAGGCTTTTGAGCGTGGCGAGCGACGCCATCGCGAGGGGGTGTGTGTGGGCATAGCCCTACCCGGGTCTCAGGCACACCCCCACTAAATTGCGACTAGAGGGACCTGTCGGGTTTTAGTGGGTAGTCTGTTTTTAACAGGAGTCCCACATAACCCTCATGCCGCCCCACGGCTGAGGGTATGCGTCAAAGCATTTCCCGACAATAAAAAAAAAAAAAAAAAAAAAAGTCATTTCCCCCAATTACGTGATACAATACCGCGAGTGTCGAGAGCTTTAACTCAACATCCGATCTCTCATAACTCCGAGATCTCACACAAATAAGTAAGCGGAGCGTACTCCACGAGTAATAATCAAAATATTGACACCGCGAGGAGTGGCGAATCCTTTGATACATATTTTGTTCCCGGAAAATCGGAACGTTCCTTGTAATTTGCGCAGCAATCGAGAATGAATCGGTTGTGGAATTGCGTTCGATGTAATAGCCAGTTTGTAGCGACATCTATAGGAAACTAATAAGTCCGTTTTACGCTTATGAAGATAATTTCATACCTTTCGAAAAAAAGTATTTTTATATAAATTGCTACTTCTCCAATATTTTGCGAGTGAAGTGTTTTTGTTTAAATTATTTTTTAATATGCTCATGCCCAAAGACGTCTCATTTTCTTTGTTTTAAAACTTAACAAGGTTACCCTAAGTACCTGTAGTTAATCACTTGTTACTTAAAGGCTTAAAATACTAATTAATGGCAATTAATTAACTTCTCTTTGAAGAACTCGCGATTTTCTTTTGAGCAGTTGACAGCGAAGTATCTTTAAGAGTTCTCGGCTTTGGCTCCTAATTATCTCATTAACAAATTGCTTTTATAACTCTTCTAGCCGTGTTCGCGGCCTATTCGTAGGGGAATTATTTTTAAAGTTATAGGGCCCAATAATACTATAAATTCATTGGTTGTAATATCATCTTCTCAACAACCGTTCGAGTGAACATAGGCTTCGTGCCTACAAATCTTGGCAGACCGATTCCGCGGGGGCATGGATCTATGTGCGACTAATTTGGTAAAAAAGATATCACTGCACAATTAAATGAAGTAAAAATTATACAGAAGAGTTAGGAGGTCCTAATTACTACCACGATGCAGGAAGCGGCTTAGCGAATGGTTCCCCATTCGCTAAGCCGCTTCCTGCAGTTGCAATAAATTTAGTTGCACTATCGAAATCCATCCTGCATTCAAAAGCTTGTGTAGTGCTAGTAGACGCAGTCTGACAGTCGGAACGTGCGGACTAACAAGACTGCTTTGCCATTGAGAGCTTCACTCGGAATAATTATTGCATTATCGAAATCCATTCCGCATTCAATAGCTTCTGTAGTGCTTGTAGTCTGGAAAACGGAAAGGGCTGACCAACAAGACTGCTTTGCCGTTGAGAACTTCAATTTGAATAATAAGAGCAGAGTTCCTTGATAAATTTGTACATAGTTGGCGCACTCGGCATCAATCCTTTGTCGCAGCGAGGCTCGCCGGCGCCTCTTCGCGCTGTCTCCAGGAAGCGCATTGTGCCCGCACAATGAGACCTAATAACGGAACACCGCTGAAACCGCGTGGGGTTGAGACGATCGCTTTATGGTTTAACACTTGTTTATGGAATTACTTAATAAAAAATAATGTAGTTGTATTAGAGTACGTTTAAATACGAACTTCGAACAAGATTTTTCTTGTCGTGCTATCAATTATAAATAATATGATTTGTGAACTTGTCTTTTTACATAATGATTCTTGGATTTGCATACCTAGCATAATCTTGTATGTGATATGAAGGTACCTTTAGGTAATTCGGTATGTCAAAACGTATCTATTATTACTACTTACGTTCTTAAGAATACAGCTCCTCTGAGAGCAAGCATCTAGAATATCTGGACGAATGGAAAAGGGGGATTAAATAGCCTAAAAAGAAAGAGCTTATTAACAAGTCCGGAACGGAGAGAAACCCCGTGTTTATTAGACTGTGATACAAATAAAAAGCTCGGAGAGGCTTTTGTTCATAATATCTTTATTTACGCTGTCATGCATTCTTATTAATTTAATTTAAAGAGGAACTTCTTTACTTATAAATACAACAAGTTTTACAATAAATGGGTCATTTGTACACTTTTAAAGTGGTCATCATCATCTTAGCGGTCTTCCCGGGCGCTTCCTCGAAGTCCAGGTTCCGCAGGGTTCAGGTATTCGTTAAAGTAGGCAGGGATCTTAAGTTTTTTTAAGCAGTAGTGATATTAGTAAAAAAAAATAATGTAACCTCATATTGTGAAAATTAAAAATATGCACTGTGTAAATAAATACGAGGGTACGAATGTCAGTGCCATAGTTATCACGAGCGAAAAACGAGCCTAGCGATGATAGGATAATTTACTAATAAATTCAACAGTAACTATTCAGATCAGATTACAACATTTACTTAATATTTGCTTCGGGTCGTGAAAATACGAAAACTACTTAATTAGTATGTTGGGCGTGAAATTGACCCAAGGACCCTTTTACGCCAAATAGCAATCGGATTACATGCAAAACTACTGTAGGTATTTAATCTATCGTTTTAACAGCTTTACCAACAAAACACCGTTACGTATAATATCACAAACTACTAATTTATCTGTAGGGTCAGCAGCTCGATCTACATAGCAATTTCATGTTTTGTGTAAAATCATTTCTACCAAGTGCATAGTTTGGATTAATCTGTTCACGTTTGTTAATCCCACAGGAACTAGTTAAAACAACTGGCGTATATGTTTCACGAATAAACTTTTCTGTGTGTTTTTGGTAGTCATTTGAACGTTAAACGAACTCAAAACCAAGCTAAAAAACTGTTTCAAATATTCGTACTCCAAACATGAAACTTCCGCACCACCGCGGAATTACTTTTTAACGCAACTTTAATTCACAAAGGGGTTTTATTTGTACAATATTGTAGTGCACGAGCGCGGGGCAAAAAATGAAATGTGTAACTGGACGCTTTGTGGGAAAAATAGGAGAATGTGAGTAGTCTCTCATCAGGGGATGTAAATGGCACGTGCAGGAAATTACAGGGACCGACAAAGCCGCGGCTTACGCCCGGGCCCGGACCGGCCACCCGGACACCCGGACTCCCGGCAAGGATTAATATATCAAACAGGCTCTTTTATATCAGATCACGTAGCCGGAAGGCTTAATGTGCTGTTAAAATATTCGTCACGTAACAAAAGCATTATTTTCTTGTGAATTGTCATAAATAATATTTTCGGCTAGCAGAGTTCGGCTTGAGAATACCTACTTGTCTTGTACCTATTCAGCACATATTATTGTGCAGTTAAATCAAATGTGTCCGTAATGTTTCCTAATGCATTTTCTTTCTACATTATTTGTAACTATAATAAAACTGCGATAATGTGAACGTAGGCAAGACATTCAGATGTTAGTAAGATACGTCGATTGGCTTGAGTCGTTTTGTAGGATTATTCCACTTTGCCCCACCAAGGCGCCCCAATGGTGGGGCAGATTCCACTGTTTCAAATTTGTAGTGGAATATGCCCCACTGAATCAATTTTTTGCACTAGGGTCAGCCGAGTTACGATGACGAGTGCAATGTTACATTTACATGACATGCGAGCTAATGGAATGGGTTGGTGAAATAAGATTTTGGTTTCTCATTATATTTAGTAATAACTTGAATGAATGTAAATTACTGTTTAGAACTTATTGATTTGTTGTTTGGAATTGTATATACCACAATAAATCGCTCTTTAGCTTTTGACCGGAAAATTGTGTCTATTTGTAATGCTTTAGTGATGGAACGAAGGTTACATAAAACTCGAAACATTCTTGCTTAAGCTCCAAACTGGAGTCAGGGCTCTAAATTAACATCGGGCGTTAAAACACTTTTTGTATTCTTACTTTTTAATACTACTTTAGAACATTTCGCCTTTCTTTGTTTATTAAGCTTATTTGTCGAGGTAACTTCGTGCATTCGTCGCGGAAGTTGAGCAGTTTTATTAAAAGACGCCTACTAAGCGAGTTACTGGTTTTAATTGAGCGCAATGAATGACGTTAAAGAAGTTACGTCTGTTGTCCTGCCGGCTTCATTAGCGTCTGCCAGGTCTCGTTGGAGGATAGTGAATTTTTAATGCTGATGGGTGTGGCACATGTAAGTGGAAAAAGATCTTTTTGTTAATGAGTATAATTAGACAGTTAAAGTTTTTTAAATATTAAGGGGCGAGTTGGAATAAAGATAAATGATTTCCACTATTTTTTTTATATATAACTGATCCATCCGTATAGGAGTATACCATCTGTAACTTTAATGGGGTACTAATACCTCAGTGGAGTGTGGGCTATCCGCGCGGAATGTGAAATGGCCCCTTATGGCCGGTGGTAATGCACCTGTGGAACGCGCCCGGGCCGGGCCGCGGTGGAATGGCCCGGGGCCTTATCGGGAGGGCCATAAATACGTTCAGTGGCACGCTACAACATTGTATGGTCTACGGGTAAGTTTTCCACAAGGTAAGACATTTTTTCATTCAGGACGATAATGTTGGGCTCTTCGGTTCATTGATACCCAATTCTTTACCTAAAAAAATACTATAGAGTTCAAGTTGGTTTTTGCTTGCGTATTCGACAGTCATGTACTTTATTTGTCTTGAAATATCTCTAAAAAACGTAAGCCAACCAAATGCCCTACGGTCACGAATAAAATATAGCATTAATCTTTGTACAACGTTATTGGGCATAGTAGCAATATACGTAAACCTATTTGATCCGAATCCCGAAGATAATCAACGTTACTTTAGCTTCTTTATCAGATGAAGCCCAAAAGTTTGTCGAGCATTAGTGAACCGAATGATATTCGCAGCAAGTTAAATCTTGTTAGTAATAGTGTATGATATTGTTAGTAGTAGGTATATAAAGTCGTTAGTGATAAAGCAGTTTACAAAATAGTTCCTAGTAGGGTGTCTCATAATAAATGAAGATAAGATGACATAACCTTTTTTGTATTGCTTAATTTGTCTCGTCTTAAGTGAAGGGGGGTCTTCAATTCGATCTGCCTTTTTAAATACATAATTATTGTGAAATTGCGTTGGCATATTTCACTTTGCTTAAATAACCCATTGAATAAATAATTACTAGATAGTTGATCGCCAAAAAACTAAGTACCAATATAGCTGACTCTTCTAACGACATTGTTATATAGAGTGTTTCCGTATACTCGTAAAATTCTATCTATAACAAATACTCTCATCAGAAAAGATAACCTGCTGTACAAAGGTCTAGCAGATGGGAAGATGCGGCGGAGCGCGGTTGCTGTTTTAATCCTACTTTATAACCCGGCCGTCACGCGCGGTATTCGCAATATCTGCCGGGGCTTTAATCTCTCCTGACTTGCTTTTAAATACTCGTATGAACCTCGAGTAGGTATAACTGTTTACCCTTTTAAAGTAAGGGGTATGCTAGTGTCTAACAGTCAACCGTCTAATTACTTGAAACGTTTGGAAAGGTAAACACGATTTTTAAAGACAACATATCTAATAGGTACCTGTTTGATGTTGTAAGGGGTGGCTGAGGTTATTCCTTGCTTCCCCGACATGGTTTCCTCCATTCTGAGGTAACTGGGAATATACCATAACTTGGTGATTGATCACTTTCCATCCGAGTCAGTAACTGGGTAAAAACAATTTACCTGTTAAAACATCGATGAACTCTGTAGGTATTGACATCACTAGTCCGTATCACAGAATTCTCGAAGAAGCCTGTCATCCTCTCCGTATTAACCTTTAACTAAAACCACCGAAATAGACTTGAGGGCGCGACGAGCGCGTGGCGGTGACGTCACGCCTCGGATCCTTGTAATTGATACAGAGTGGGGGGTGACATGAATGTCTGGGGGGGAACATATACCATAACAGTGCACTGTCGCCAGAGTAAACTGGTTATTTATTTGACGCTATGTTAGCCGTTGATCTGGGAGTCTTTTTTGACTTTGGATTGCTAAGAACCGTTTACATCTAGTCTTTTTCCATTTCATTCCTTAACTAACGGCAGAATTGACATGTGAAGGTTAAGTATCAGACAATATAATTAGCCCCAAAATGTCAACCTACTAACCAAATCTAAGGCAGAATCAAACCGCGTCCTTCAGGTTTCTTAAATGGACCAATGCACTGCATGAAGCCAACGACGACATTCATACTACTAAAATGGTCTGGCGTTACTTTATCTTTTGTAACCGTTAAGGCAGACGACAGCTTATTCTGTTATTAACTGTTGCACGACAATGGATATCCATTATCTAAAACATTTGAACGGCATCTAAGAAGCCACCGTGTGTGGGATATCGCCTAGCCTTCCCAGCAAGGATGGACGACCCAATGAAGTTCATAATAATTTAATTATTTGAAGATGCCGAAATGGCAGTGCTAATAGCTCAGCGGGTGTCGCGGGAACAATGTCAATCGCTCATAATTCGCGATGTGTATTCGCCTCCGCCTGCCGATTACTACAAATTAAGTCCAAATTCATTGTACTTGAACTAATAGTTTCCTGACTTTGTTTTTGGGGGCACAGGTACCTAAGTACTGACCAGTAAGACATCTTTATCAGACGCGCCGAGACGTTTATTCGGAACGAGTCACACTATAGGTGTAGTATTGCATCGTGCTATTTCCGGCATGGAGCTACTGATTCTTACTGATCGGATTATTCCGCTATGAAAAGAATATAATAATAAAAAAGAGGATAACATTATAGTATTCATCTCATTACATTCAAAAGATATAAACTGAAAGTAAAACTTAAGTTGGTAAGTATTATGCGTATCTTGCTACCATACCGAGTTGGCATGCCATATATGCGCAACCTCAATGCTAAACGTGTTGTGTTGAAGTAGGTACAGTCCCAGTTCCCGACATGGCAGATGTTTCGCCACAAGCGGCGCTGTCAGCGCTGACTGGCTATTGTCAGCGCTGTCGCACACTCGCGCGTTGTTCTGCGACGGATGAGCCAGGATATTTTAGCAATTGTGACCTAAGTATGATTAGGTACTATTCCTGCATTGTATAGAATAATGTACGAGTATGAATACGCTCATTGATTACATACAATACAATAATCATTCATTGTTTATCCGTATTCTTAGGTAGTTCTTTCAAACTTACCTACTTAAAGGCCCATCCTTACACAGTCTCAATTTAATGTGTAGCTCAACTAGTTTTATTTTATGAAGATATCAACAAGGAATAATTTTGTAAAATAATAATAATTATCTCTTTGCCGGCCCTCAACGATATTAAAGAATTAAATGTGTGTAAAAAAATGTTTATTCTTCGAACAATAACAAAGAATATAATTAGGTATATATTCAGTGAAATTTACATATACCTAAAAATTAATTATTGATTCTTGGCTAAATACATATTTATTTTTGATCTATTACATTCTTAGTATTAAAATGTTTATTTTTTAATTAAAACTATACAAACAAATGAAAAAAAAATTATGAATAATATTATTTTAGACGATGGCTGTATGGGCCTTGCTTCCTTCACTCTTCGAAATCTGTGCTCCACACGCTCAGCGCCGACGGCCGGGCCCAAAGTAATCTTTGGCCGGGCCGCATAAACTGTGGCATAAACCAGCCTTCTGATTGGCCGAAGGCGCGTGGCGCGACACTTCAGAGCGTGCACTAATCAAAAACATTTAACTTTTTCGTCTTGCCGCTCTAAGCGTTTTTAAATCTGAATTATTAAAATATTTGCTGTAATAAATAGTACTGTAGTAGTAGTATTTGCAGTGTGTGTGATGTGGAAAGTCATTTAGTACAATGTATGTAGTGCAATTAGGAGTGGTGCCTCGAAGTATTGGACCAGCAGCGGAAAGGAGACTTGAGTTTCTCAGGTAAGTAGTAGATTTGTTTTGGGTTACTCGGTTATTTGCGATACCCGCAATTAGTGTGTTAATCATACTTTGTGCCATACGCAGACGTTGCAAATATTTTTGATCAGTTTTTAGTAAATAATAAATACATTATCCCAATCCATCCCTATAAATTTTGTGTCGTGAAGATGTAGGTATTTGTTTAAACGTTATACGAGTACCAAACGGTCGGTCGGTAGACTAATGAATTTGCGGGCTGATCGATGACTGTGAAATTAAAAGGCAGTTCGAAAGCTTTACCATTTACAAAGGACTGTAAATCCATAGTCGAGATAAAACAATAATTGATTGGCGACTTTATGTTGACTTTGCTAAGTTTTGATCGATGGCGATTGGACAGACATCCAGACGGACTGGAACGCGATATTTGCTCTCAAATACAGCTGAGATTGTAGAAAAGATTTTTCATCTATTCGTGATTGCCTCATAAAGAAAGAAAAATATTTTATTCGGTGACTCAAATAACACAGAATTATTATTTGTCTCGTCAGATTAAATGTTCTAAGTAATACAAATAGGTATTATTCCTAGAAAACTGTAATTCGTAAACGTAACAAGATTAAAATATAGGTAACAGGGATCAATAGTGATCGAGTACAAAAATACCTAATTTTAAACTAAAGATAGGCTTGTGTTTTCCCCTATCTCACCTGATCGGGCCCTTGGCACGTGTCTATTGTGCCCAGTGGGAAACCCACTCGCCTAAATGTAACCGATACAACACTGATGACACACACATCTGGTAACAAGGTCTCTTTGACGAGCCAGGACTTTCGTTCCGTAATATATTTTACATAAAGGCGGATTATGACTTCATCAGTTTTAGGAAAGCCAGTCTTGATTGGCTATTACGCTTATCTGATGCACACAGGCCCAACAGAAGCCCTGAAGTGTGAAACGCGACGCAATATTCAATTATGTTTCTATGTACCTAAGTCACGGAGTTCGAAATACTCGCAGCGAGGCTTTTGTGACGGCTTCCCCCACTTGGAAATGGGTTTAGTGAACAATGGCGGCTGAAACTATGCTTGCACAGGCGAGTGCGGTGCAAATATTGTGGTTAACCTTTTTACCCGACTCTTTGGTAGCCTATGTGGAGTGTAACGTAACGATGTTATTTCTTTTGAACTATCTGCGACAAAAGTTTTTATAACATTCGAGCAAGAACAGTTTTTTTTGGTCGAAATACATCCTCTCCCAAACTTGTCGAAAAATGTCTTGTTGGCAGATGTCCTTCATAAAACCAATAATAACACCAAATATTCTTGCAGCAAAAGATGTTATTGGCTCTGGAAACTGATCCGATCCTTGATGAATGGAATGATGCCTGAGGGAGCACTTGCCTTGCTTGAGCCAGGATATCGCGTTTTGAATTAGCAGGAAATGGTTTACTAGTGTATACCAGAACTTGTTAGGTATCTTATATTATAGGAGCAAAGGAGGATTGGTCTAATTCATACGGATTCATTTGTCGGAGATGCGTATATTATTTGCAGATAGTTTTTTCAGTCGAACGCCTTGACGGTCTAGTGGTGTAACAACCGCGCCGTGGTCATGAGGTCCTAGGTTCGAACCCGGGTCGTGCAAAGTTTCTGTCACATTTTCCAAATAAAACCCGAGTGATCACCCGCCTCATTTGGCAAGTGTGCTGTCTAACATGATATCATGTATTGGAGGCCATAGTCTTGCATTTATAGGCTGATACTTTTCGGTTAATTACCTCAAGGTGTATTTAATTTGCATTAATGCTAACCCCGCGTCGTCTGACTGAAGAGTGAGAAGTAATCGAAGGTAATTTAAATTGGCATTTAGCGAGATCATATCAGACTTATCACTTAAATAGCGTCGTGCACTCTAATGCACCCCGACTCATATTAAATACTTAGGTACAGTTAATTTGCATCACTTTTGCGAGACACGCGGGGCTATTAGCATAATCAAGTTTCCCAACTCGTAATTCGATTAATTACACCAGACAGTGATCAGGCTTATTGTCACGAATTGCTTTTTGGACAGCTCCGAGTGACGATAATTAAACTAACTATACAAAGATATTGATGCTCTCATGAACTATTATTATCAAAGAACTAATTTTAAAGTACTCGCACAGTTCAAAAGAATTCATAGATTTCATAGATCTTTTTATAATTTTACTTAAATCTAGAAAATAGCACTTTGAACAACCGAAGTGGTTGTTGCGTTAATTAGTTCAACGCTCGATTCGAAACCACAAAAACAATATTAAGGTAAATGAATATTTATTTTTAGCATTTCTTAATTATCATCTGTTTTGGCATAGCTAGCTTCCACAGAGGGAGGGTGGTAAAAGATTTTAGTACTAATACCCATACATAAAATCAGTTTATCAATGAAATTGGACCAAAATAATAGGTGACAGACTGACAAAAGCCATGCCTACAGTAAACCAAGTCCCAACGCTATAAGAATAAAAAGCATAGTACCTATCATTTTATAAAAAAAATATTATAAAATGTAGCCCATCGAGTATCAAATCAACGTTACAGAATGAACCTACACCGACTTCAATCCGATACAATCCGACTTTCTACCAGTAGGTACATTTAAATTTGTCTTAGTGCATAATATTAAATTTATCTGGTCTTTAATGATACTTGTCGATAAATTACTTTCGAGCGTATACAAGGGACACAGGAATTTAATTGCTTTTTATGTTTACCCATGAATGAGCTACTTTGCTGTTTACATGTTTGCTGCAAACAGTCCCTTTTGTGAACATTTGATAGGGACGATAGTCTGTTGCCTTGGGACGTGACTGTCTGTCTCGCCTGTAGAACATTATCAGATAAACTAATAATATTAATTATACTCTAGCTCTAGGTATGAGTTTTTTACGTATATAAAAAGAGCATACTTCCTCTGGTGTTTAAAAGGACCAAGTTGCACCTCTGGTGTCCATGGGTGGCTCTCATTACCTTACCATCAGGTTATCCTTCTGCTTGCTTACCACATAATTTAATTTAAAGTAATACAATATACAAGTAATACAAAATACAAAATAAACATGAATACATATTACTACGCCACCTCCCCCCTTGTGACATTTCGTGTTTTTTAAGGACACCCTTACGCGGTAATGGATGACTCCTAATTTCAATCTAAGATCAGTATTGATTAATAATAACGCGCTTCCTGCTTTTCCTTCCTAACACTTTCTTCATGCAGCAGAAGGTATGGTTGCTGGAGTACTGGGATTATCTTTTCCAGCATTGTAAAAAATACTGGTCAGCTGGTCAGCACCAGGTGGTGTTCAAATTAATCAGTAGTTCCCTTTTGTGTAGTGACTGAAAATAGTTGTAATTAAGACTCTGAGGGTATAAAGATGGTAGCGATACAGTTGGTGCTGATGATGAAGTCAAAGGAATTTTTGGAGTAAGTTCCTTTACGAGAGTTTCTTTTTCATCACTTAATATTGGAGTTTGATGCAGTATCTTCTAATGGTAGAATTCTTTTGTCGTCTAAGGACACCATAGAACCAACGTCGCGGTAACTACCCGAAAATCAGAAAGTTGTAAGTGAAGATAAAATAAGATTAAAAGAAATTTTGTCCACTTGTCATTTAAGAATTTAAGCTTATAAATTATTTTTACAAGAAAGTCAATTGCTTTTAGCAAAAATACATAGTGGACGCAATTTGGTCTATTATGTTTATAGTATGCGTCCACCCGGACGCAAAGTGGAAATTTTGAAAATTTGATGTAGTAATTCGCGTCCACCTTATTTTATAAGATAAATATAAAAAAAATAAACAAATTCATTATAATTGTTATTCCTTTTTTCATTATAAAAGTTTAGAAACATTTAAGTTTCCCAAAATACATATGAAACAATAAAATACTTACCATCGAACTCGCCGCTGCACACTATTTTTTTTCTTAAAATCCAGCGTTTTCGCACTTTTTGTTGAACAGCAAGGACAAATAATTTTTTCATTTTATTTTGGTTTGACGTACGGACCTTTTGTTTATATGTGCTAGCTTCTTAAACATATAGGTTTAAGTAGTAAAATTGTTCGTTTGATTGGTGTAGCAGTTTACTTATTTTCGAGGATTTAAAAATAAAGTGGACGCGAACTGGGCGATGGACGCGAACCGGCGAACTTACCCTATCTCACCTGATCGGGCCCTTGGCACGTGTCTATTGTGCCCAGTGGGAAACCCACTCGCCTAAATGTAACCGATACAACACTGATGACACACACATCTGGTAACAAGGTCTCTTTGACGAGCCAGGACTTTCGTTCCGTAATATATTTTACATAAAGGCGGATTATGACTTCATCAGTTTTAGGAAAGCCAGTCTTGATTGGCTATTACGCTTATCTGATGCACACAGGCCCAACAGAAGCCCTGAAGTGTGAAACGCGACGCAATATTCAATTATGTTTCTATGTACCTAAGTCACGGAGTTCGAAATACTCGCAGCGAGGCTTTTGTGACGGCTTCCCCCACTTGGAAATGGGTTTAGTGAACAATGGCGGCTGAAACTATGCTTGCACAGGCGAGTGCGGTGCAAATATTGTGGTTAACCTTTTTACCCGACTCTTTGGTAGCCTATGTGGAGTGTAACGTAACGATGTTATTTCTTTTGAACTATCTGCGACAAAAGTTTTTATAACATTCGAGCAAGAACAGTTTTTTTTGGTCGAAATACATCCTCTCCCAAACTTGTCGAAAAATGTCTTGTTGGCAGATGTCCTTCATAAAACCAATAATAACACCAAATATTCTTGCAGCAAAAGATGTTATTGGCTCTGGAAACTGATCCGATCCTTGATGAATGGAATGATGCCTGAGGGAGCACTTGCCTTGCTTGAGCCAGGATATCGCGTTTTGAATTAGCAGGAAATGGTTTACTAGTGTATACCAGAACTTGTTAGGTATCTTATATTATAGGAGCAAAGGAGGATTGGTCTAATTCATACGGATTCATTTGTCGGAGATGCGTATATTATTTGCAGATAGTTTTTTCAGTCGAACGCCTTGACGGTCTAGTGGTGTAACAACCGCGCCGTGGTCATGAGGTCCTAGGTTCGAACCCGGGTCGTGCAAAGTTTCTGTCACATTTTCCAAATAAAACCCGAGTGATCACCCGCCTCATTTGGCAAGTGTGCTGTCTAACATGATATCATGTATTGGAGGCCATAGTCTTGCATTTATAGGCTGATACTTTTCGGTTAATTACCTCAAGGTGTATTTAATTTGCATTAATGCTAACCCCGCGTCGTCTGACTGAAGAGTGAGAAGTAATCGAAGGTAATTTAAATTGGCATTTAGCGAGATCATATCAGACTTATCACTTAAATAGCGTCGTGCACTCTAATGCACCCCGACTCATATTAAATACTTAGGTACAGTTAATTTGCATCACTTTTGCGAGACACGCGGGGCTATTAGCATAATCAAGTTTCCCAACTCGTAATTCGATTAATTACACCAGACAGTGATCAGGCTTATTGTCACGAATTGCTTTTTGGACAGCTCCGAGTGACGATAATTAAACTAACTATACAAAGATATTGATGCTCTCATGAACTATTATTATCAAAGAACTAATTTTAAAGTACTCGCACAGTTCAAAAGAATTCATAGATTTCATAGATCTTTTTATAATTTTACTTAAATCTAGAAAATAGCACTTTGAACAACCGAAGTGGTTGTTGCGTTAATTAGTTCAACGCTCGATTCGAAACCACAAAAACAATATTAAGGTAAATGAATATTTATTTTTAGCATTTCTTAATTATCATCTGTTTTGGCATAGCTAGCTTCCACAGAGGGAGGGTGGTAAAAGATTTTAGTACTAATACCCATACATAAAATCAGTTTATCAATGAAATTGGACCAAAATAATAGGTGACAGACTGACAAAAGCCATGCCTACAGTAAACCAAGTCCCAACGCTATAAGAATAAAAAGCATAGTACCTATCATTTTATAAAAAAAATATTATAAAATGTAGCCCATCGAGTATCAAATCAACGTTACAGAATGAACCTACACCGACTTCAATCCGATACAATCCGACTTTCTACCAGTAGGTACATTTAAATTTGTCTTAGTGCATAATATTAAATTTATCTGGTCTTTAATGATACTTGTCGATAAATTACTTTCGAGCGTATACAAGGGACACAGGAATTTAATTGCTTTTTATGTTTACCCATGAATGAGCTACTTTGCTGTTTACATGTTTGCTGCAAACAGTCCCTTTTGTGAACATTTGATAGGGACGATAGTCTGTTGCCTTGGGACGTGACTGTCTGTCTCGCCTGTAGAACATTATCAGATAAACTAATAATATTAATTATACTCTAGCTCTAGGTATGAGTTTTTTACGTATATAAAAAGAGCATACTTCCTCTGGTGTTTAAAAGGACCAAGTTGCACCTCTGGTGTCCATGGGTGGCTCTCATTACCTTACCATCAGGTTATCCTTCTGCTTGCTTACCACATAATTTAATTTAAAGTAATACAATATATTTATAAAAATAATATAAGCATGTAGTTAAATAATGAGAGCAATATTTTTTCAAAGTTCAAAGTCAGGACGAATATGCCATTAGCATAATGAGTACAGCATGTTGTAAAACGGCATAAGTAAATGTTTTAGGCACAGGGCGCGTCATTTCACTTGCGGTCGTTAGGACGGGTACCTGGGCCAAAGGGCACAAATAAAATGCGAGCTACAGGATAAAAGATAGTACGGCTCGGAACCAGTTGCGGTCAACTCATAGTGAGTAGATTATTGAGGCTCCGGGGTCATTTCTTTAGTAGGCATGTTGTGAGTTCGCTCGAAGTTTGGACGACTATATACCTGCTATTCGTAAAAACAAAACACTTTTAATAACGTGACAATGTGACACTCCGGTGGTGTTCTAATCATCTTACTTACTACTACACCGAAATCGGTCGGAGGATATATATAATCATCTTACTAATTCGGTTTCTTTGCTGTTTGTAATTAATTATTTACTAGCCTAGCCCTCCAAATGTGATTGATTTTGTTGTTTTATTGTTTAAGTCATTAAGATGTTAGGTAGGTAATTATCGGCCAAGAAGCGCCTTTACTAATATTAGATTGTGGCTTCCAAAGCGTGTTTAGTCTGTCCGAGATATTCTTGCTTTTCGGGCAGGACTTTAAAATTCACGAGGTACTAAAGGGTGCAGAGGTCAGGGTCCAACTGAACCTTGTTTAAGCACCGAGCACGTAAAGGCTTATTCCGCAGATTGTGTGAATATTTAAATAATCGCGGCATAATACCGTGTAAGGCTCATCATGTGAATAATTTTAGTGGGCTAATTTTGCATTTTATATCTCGTCTGTAATTCTCGAGATCCCAGTAAAGGTCATTGACTTTACGGGTATAAAAGTCAAGTCTTCAAAATACTGCTTTCGGCTTAATTTTGAACACACCAAGAGTGAAACCTGTTACAAACTTGTTTTAAAAGATTCTTCCGAGATTGTATACTGGTAAACTCCACATTTCGTTGCATAACACTTCAACAAGTTGTTAAGTTCGTAATATGCTGTATAGTATCTGCGGTGCATAATAGCAGGGTAATACCTCTGTGTGCAGTTTTTCTGTCTGGGATCAAAGGGTCATAATCGCGCGCAACTGTCAGATTACGCCCTTGTTTTCTGCGCTGAGGTTAGGGCTGGCAGTGCTTTTGACAAATTAATCCTCCAAGAAGCAGATAATATTTCATACACCCGTGTGCTCTTACAATCATGATAGCTAAGTGCCTATATTTCTATTGAATCAACTGACTATTTATGCCTTTGATAAATGTTATTAAACTTTACGATAAGAATGTTGAATGTAGTATAATAATAATATAATACCCTCCGGCCGTATTCGGCCATGGCGGCCGATCTTACGATCAGCCAGTGCGCAAGCACAGTGCGCAAGCACAGGTGCACTCCCTATTCCTTCACTCTCATAATTCGGTGGGACAGCAATCTGACACGACCGTAGAGAAATCGGGCGCAGGACCAACGGCTTAACGTGCCTTCCGAAGCACGGAGGAGCTCGAGATGAAATTTTTCGGTCACCCATCCGATGACTGGCATCTGCGAACGTTGCTTAACTTTAGCAACCGGAGGCCGAGTGCGCTAACCACTGCGCCATCGAGCAAAATGCTGTATACCTTACTGGAGAAAGCAAAGGTTATTATTTTTTAAATATTATTTCCTCATAAATGCCATAATAAAGGGAAGCCAACTTATCAACTTAAAAAGTCAATACTACCGATAATATGTTACAGGATGGTACAGTACCCTGAAATGTCCGTTGGTAATGTGTCAGTTAGGATAAAGGAGTTCCTATATTTTGATGTTTGCTCGTGTCGTGCACCCTAGTTCTCAAGTGGGTGTTTGACTCGCAGATGATCCCTCTTTATGGAGCCGCGAGGTATAACGCGAACCGCGCCGGGAACGATTTAAGTTTGTAGCGAGCACGAGCTGCAATTGACGTTACTATCTCTATGACAAAGAAATAATTACACGGTTCAGACGTATGTTTTGAATGAAATGATGCATTTGTTTGTGGTATGTGAAGTGCACAAATACTTCACACCTTTCCAGACGTGTTGATATTATTTAACTAGATTAGACAATCCAGCTCGCACAATTAAAATAAGAACAATATCACTACATAGTATAAAACAAAGTCGCTTTTTCTGTCATGTTGTCCCTATGAACGCTTAAATCTTTAAAACTACGCAACGGATTTTGATGCGGTTTTTTTTAATAGATAGAGTAACTCATGAGGAAGGTTTTTATGTATAAATAGTGGACAAGTACCACGGGCGAAGCCGGGGCGGGCCGCTAGTTTAGGAATAAAACATTCTAGTCAACATGTAGTTAGCCTAAAATTATTAATTATTTAGTTTTAGTTTAGTTTGTAATTGTGAATCTTTCCTTCAGACCTTGCTTTTCCTGAAACACATGCGTCATCTCATGAATCTCTCCGTAGAGTCTCCATGAGTAAGGACGACTTAGATTTTGATTCCATTATTTCTAAGATAAATTCAGAGTTCAAAACGCTTTATTTTTGTGTAAACTTATATTTGAATTGGTTTGTCACTTCAATTTCAATTTGACTCTGGTATCCAATTTCGATGAATGTGTGATGTGTATCCCTGGTCGGTGATATCCGGCGCGCGCAAACAATGGCGGCTGACGAGTGCAATCCATTAACCAGCAGCTTCATGATAGAGCACGTGTTAATAGTTAAAACATTAGCTCTGGACGTGGCGATCAATATTGCGCATGGAATACAACAGTCGAATCTTCTAAATACGCAAGTATGTGGAAGAATTGTCCAGTTTATATTTTGTATGTTAACCTAAAATGTAGGTTTGTAACCGATAAAACATGTTTGCCAAGACCAAGAAAGATACAGATACATTGCGAGTGTGATATGAGCGCAAAAGGAGTGAATGAAGAGTTGACGGCTGACAGGTGTGAGTGGAAGACGAAAACATGTTGCACCGACCCTGACTAGTGCGAGATAAGGGCAGGAGAATGATGAAAACATGTTATCACATGGGAGAGTGACGTTCTTCAGAGCTTCAGAAATGATTCCGTCGTCTTAAAACCTACAAGTATTTTCATAATTATACAAACGTAATTCGCATCTGTATAATTTAACTACATACACGCGGTGACGTCACAGTTCCTCCTCAATTCCCATCAGTGGTATCAGACAGAACGAATCACGTTATTTTCCCGCACGAATGCGCCGCGGCGCGGAAATACTCATCGGCGGGTATTATGCGTGGGTTAAGTACGTGTGCGGTCTTGTGTACGATTGTAGGCGGCAATATTGCCGGAGTTAATTGAAGTGTGACATATGGTAAAATAAGAGTATAAAAAATAAGGTACGGCTCAGCCACTTGAAGACTTAAACCTTTAAGGCGCTCATAGTTACATTATTGCGCATTTGTTGTTGGTCTACCCATAGTAACGTAGGTTTCTACCTAAACATCAAGCCTCCGAAGTCCGAATACCCGGCTCTTATCACATCAAGTAGGCGTAGCTGACGACGTTTTAAAAGGTTCCGAAGTAGGGCAGCAATGTAATCACTTATCCCGGTGCGTGAGGGCGCCGTCGCTGAAGGCAAGCGGCATTAGCCCGCGAGCGCGGGTAATTGTCCGGGATCAATCGATGCCGCCGATCGAGCCACCCGCCGCCTGCTGATAAGGATTCAATTAATGCCAGGGACCAGCCTGTCTAAAACATAAAACATGTTTATTTTGATTTTGAGCCAGTACTGCTGTAAAAATAAAAATAAAAGTGGACGGCCATCAACTAGTTTTGTTGCCGTTTTGGCCTTAAATATTACTACCCCATTACTTCCCGTTGCTGAAGAAACGACTTAGCAACATTGCAGGTGGATTGGCAGCTAAGTTTCCCTACTTTTATCGTTCACCACACTGCGGTTACCAACTGCCTTGGCCCACATGGCGTATTATGTCCAGCAATGGATACAAGCAACAAGCTGATGATGACCATTAAGATTTATGAAATTGCTCGTACCTCTTTATATAATACAGTTATCACAGACTCTCAAGTCAATATTATTTTTCTTGCTCTTATTACTTTGTAATGAAAAATGATCTGGAGTTCGTTTATTGAAATTGAAAGCAGAAATCGAATTATCTCTCCATTTCAAGTGTATTAACCCTTTCGCAGTAAATTAATAAACGTCGAAATCAAAATAATAGAATACAGACACAGCTTATTATATGTATTTAAGGGCGGATTATTACGGATTTAGAGGATTACGATTTTGCTCTAAAGGATTAAATTATAATATATTTATTAAAGTTTGGTTCACACATACTCATACATTAAATAAAGCTGTTGATATCAAGTATCTCTTCCCTTTTACTCTTACAGTTGTTTATGCTAATAGTTCATAGTACGAGTATGTTTCATTAACAGATACCTACTTCATACGGACATTAAGCCTTGTTTCTTTTTTGTTATTCTTTTGTTCATTATGTTGTTGAAAACTGAAATCTGATTTTCACAAAGCATTTAAAAACTCTAGGGAAAAATCCAAGCTAGCGGTACGCTACTTCGTTTTACCCTTTTCCACTCCAGTTTTTCCCAGGATCATATCGAATAAAATTATGCTAACGACTCTCACGCCAATCTCAGCTGCTTCGCGGCGCTGTTAGGAAGATAAATAGTCTCCCGTCGATGCCCATCACTTCTTGCAAAGAGGGCATAGCTCTAAAAAAGGATTATGGTTAGCTTAGTATAAAAAGTGATAGGCTGTTAATATTTAGATCGTCAGTTGCCATATTTTGTAGTGAAATTTTATGACCTCGTAATTCTTTCGTATTGGGAATTGTATTCAAGGTTTGTGTGATGTTTTGTTAGTAAATATGAAATAACTTTGTGTTGCTGTACCTGTACTACCTGTGTAACTATTTGTACAAATCCCTAATATGACTAGTGACTACTATTTTTTTTACATTCTATTCAGTATGATCGTTTTTAAAAGCGACGGTAAAAAAGTTTTAATTTGTTGTGTAAGACATAATCGTGCTCTAGAAAGCAGCAGCGTAGTATAGTTGTGTCGTTCAAGTAATGAGCAGATTTTTATTCAAACAGTGAATACCGTTTAGAATCTACGAGTGTTTTGAATGGCAGCGCAACCGTTGAGCTGCAGTTAGTCAGGGTCTGTACCCTCGCTCGCGACGCCTTCAGGTCGCTGAATCAACTCAATTGCTCAAGACACTCGGAGTGTTTATGCAAATAATTTGTAGAATGTTACTGCGAGCACTTGAACACTCGATAACTCTGCGATATCAGTCTTCATGGCCCATTGCGGGGTGGAGTGTTGCTGTAAAAGTTTAACTGCGATAATGTTTATGCATTGATAGCGGTGTGGCGGGAATTTATAGACATAAAGATCGTTCATTATATTATTAAATATTCAACGATTTATTTTTATTTAAATGTGTTGGTAGGAGAATACGTAATAATTTCCTGATAATAATTTCTCAATTGAGAATTTGTAGTGATACACACGAATACGACCTTATACAGTATAGTCTTGATTTAAAATGTCTTTACTGTGTTGAGTGTTTTTGCCGTTTTTAATTTATTGGCTGAATTAGAGGAAATTCAAGATCATTTCGCTTCTCATTATAGAGTCTTATAGGTATTTTCTGTTTCTTAGAATATGGTTGAATTTGAGATCATTTTAGAGAAGGAATATTTATCGCTAAGCTGGTATCACGGTTTTGAAATAGATACTTAAACTAAATTGATTATGCAAGCCCATAAAGTAAGATTATTGGATACAGGATGATGAAATATAATTTTACCGCTGCTCTTGGCGAGCTACAAAATAAGAATCTATAAAGTGCATCAAAAGGTCAAAGTCAAGAGCCTTGTTAAGCTATCATGTTCAATATTCTATGAAACAAATAAATCTGTAAATAAGATTCGATTCCGAATCCCTTCCCAGGAATCCCTTATTATATTACGTATAATATGGATGAGCCGTGGTCTTCTGCAAATCTCGTAAAGGGACTTTGGATCTAATAAATGACAGATAATATATAGGGTGTTACAAAATATACTGCAAATATTTTAAGGGCGAATTCTTTAGTGGCAATGTAATCAATATCAGATATTAAAAAGTCAAAATTAATACCTAAAAATTTTGCATTTTCTGCATTGGCCAATTTGCTGATTTCGTCCTGTAAGCTTCGCCCCCTCTCCACCACTTTGCTTTTGGGGCAGGACAAGTGTATTAACTGTATTACAGTGATAAGACACGACCAGCTGTCTTGCATATGACAAATTTTGTACTTTTCCCAATTATTCACTCAATTTATTTTGTTGATTTTCTCGGAAACTAACGTATTAACAAAAAAAAATTACTAGACAAATTTATTACATTTCCACTAAACAATTCGCCCTTAAAATATTTGCACTATATTTTGTTACACCTTATATTTCCTGCCTTCTTTACGCACGAGTATATACGACAGCTTCAAAATATGTGTGAGAATGTTGGTTTGTGTAAGCTGTACTGTCTAGCGTGTCCGTTCCTAAGGCTATGTCCGAATAAGTGTGGCCACAAGTTATTTTTTTTTAAGGGTAAAATATTTTTCGGGACACCTCCTACGCACCGCAACCTTCGTTCCCAGGGAGGGTCAACATGCAATCCTAAGCGTCCCGGGATGTTTGAGGGTCTGATTGTTTGTTTACTTGCAAAGTTCACAGCGTATTAAGTTTTAATTGATTTGGGCGTGTGAAGTTAGCCCGGTTGCTATGTTGGACTTACATTTAGAGTTGTCATTAGAGAAGAGACTGATGTGTTGAGCATTATTTACAATGTATAGCGCGGTTTGTTGATAAAATAAATTAATGCAACTTTTGCCGTATAATTATAGTAAGTACTACTTTTGTGAAAGAAAATAAGTTATTATTTATCCAACAACGAAACTCAATATTGTATATCCATGAATTACCATAAATTAAACTCAATATTGTATAACATCATTATTGAGTTTAGTTGATGGGACATTTCATAATTGACATAATATGAAAGAGATATGTAAATGAAATCTAATATGAACCCAATGTTCTGTTGCCTCAAAGTTCTCGTACCCAAATAACAATGAATAGAACGAAGGGTGAGAAAATATCGTCAATCATAACAAATCACAACGCCCCCGGCGTCTGGATAACTTTATTGCTATTTTACGATCTAGCTTCTATCACGGATTCTCATAATGGTCCCAATCATTCGCGTGAGACGAAGCGGCCCGCGGCAGCGGTCGCTCAGCGCCGGGTTTGCGTCCACCGACTAAATAAATCTCCCGGACACAACGATTTACTGTCTATAAAATAAAAGCGTAAAATGTAATTTAACTTCACAATAAAGATTGGACTCAACCGTAATATAAACCACATAAATCTGAAAATATATGCCTTAAATTATTCAGGGAAAATATTTGGAAAATGTTAGAGAAAAATTTGTACTTGTTTATATTACATCCACTTTGAAATTTATCCTGAAAATACTCGCATGATCAAACAATTTGGGTTTCTAAAACGTTAAATTCACTAAAGATAAGTCTTTGGTATGGCTTTCTTTGATGTTTCTCAAACGTTATAAATAACTTAAACGTTATATTGTCTACTAGCGGCACGCCCCGGCTTCGCCCGTGGTACTTGTTCACTATTTAATGGATGATATTATACATAAAAACCTTCCTCATGAGTTACTCTAGCTATTAAAAAAAACCGCATCAAAATCCGTGGCGTAGTTTTAAAGATTAAAGCGTTCATAGGGACATACAACATACAACATGACAGAAAAAGCGACTTTGTTTTTTAGTGATGATACGAAACAGTAGACTGACTTCTGTATACTTAGACAATACTGCACCCGTCATCACTTATTTTTGCTATCAAGTGAAGGCCAGCCTACTGCGCTAATAATGCATGATAGTCGCCATTTATCAAGCTAATGAGGGAAGAATGAGGGCAGAGGCAGATTATGGCGCGTCATAGTTCCTGGCGATAAATTCTACTAAATATGTGTTTCAACGCATTTTTCAAGAAAGGTAGTCAATATTTAGGATACACCCATACCTTTTTTTACTTCAGCTCCTTGGTATTCTTAATTACTGGGGGACAAAATAAAAAAAAAGGAAATATATGTAACTTGAAGTACCAACCTGCCTGGCAACAAATTAACTAAAGACTTCCTTCAGGTGGTTTCACTACCAGACAAACGACGCTTCGAAGTGATAATTGGTAGTACAAAACGGCTTTTGTCTAAAATGCTTTAGATCTAGGTTCCTACGCTGATTAGAGAGATTTACGGGCCTGGCACAGAAACGTCTGGTGATTAGGGCTTGTGAATTGCCACTTGCCACTCGCACGTTAAATATCACATGCTGAATTTAAAGTTGCTGTACACCTGTATTTGAGTTCCAAACGAGTTTTGTATGTAGAAAGCTTAGATTCATTTAAAAACGAACTTCTCTGTGTTTCATCTTAATTTTAAACTTTAAAATTTTTTGTGTTCCTTTTCTTATTTATTACCTAGTGAAAACTGCATAATACAAGACGTTTCAAATTTCAAACAAAAAATTAAAATAAAATCACTTTTGATCAAGGAAAATAAAGATGAAAAATGTTCAAAACGTTGTATAAAAATGAAAAAAGCCTGAATAAAAACATGTTTATTTTAAAATTGGAAAAAAATATGGCGGATTGTCATGTTTTCCGTAAACATTTCGCATTTCCTGAGCTTCCGTCGCGCGGCTGTTGAATCAATTTCGCAATTATATTTCGCTACCGAATCAAAGGAAAAGAGATTTAAGGTCGAATGGAAATCCGGTTAACTTTTCATACGTCGTTGAGTGTTTTTAACTGGACTCTTTTGAATTGAAAATATCATCCATTGAACGAAATTAAATGAAACAAAAGGAATACATTATTATTGAAACGAATGAAACGAGTACCTGTTGAATATTTCATAGGATATTTATAACTTTTATTCAAAATATTCTTTGCCGATTAATATAAAAGATTGAAATCAAAGCGTAAATTGTGAAAAAAATATCTCCCTTAGTTTTTCATTTCCTTATATTTCGATAGTAGTGTTAAATCGGCCATTTATTCTTAGTCTGGAGGCAGCAAAGCGAACTTTTATTAATCTTTCAAGAGTAAACGTTACTACGTTTACAAAATTCTTCCTTAAAAGGAATTTCTGAGTCTCCTAAATGATTCTCCGTGTACATAAATATAATTCTTTTCACAAGCAGTGGAGCGCGCGGCAATTGAGCGCCGGCACCTGTGCGTGAGTCGGAACGCCGCTCACAAACCAGCGGGATTTGAAACGACAATAATCTAATTCTTGGGAACATCGCCCGGCGTCTACGTCTGTTTTGTATTTGCTGGCGGAATCAAGTTCTTGTTTAGTTTAAAGTGAAGTTTAATTAGTTTATTTGCACTCCCCTTTCAGTCGATGTAGGATTGAATGGAATTGAATAAATAAGTTAAATGGCGACAGACGTGATCTCAAATAGCGGCAGTTACCGTTAAAATTAGGCAAATATTTGTAATTTCATTAAATTGCTGTGAACTCGAAAACAAATAAGAAACGTGGCCTTTTTATCGCATTGCATTGATTGTAACTTTATACAAAACGTTAATTTCAACGGCAATGTGTATACGTTTTACGCTTTAATCCTGTGTAACCCAGGTGAGGCTTTGACAAATACTCGTAACTGCGGTCGCTATTTCTGTGGATTAATTTATTCCATCTATAAAAGTCCATTCCGAAACCGGTATAGTCCGTAACTCATTACACGAAATTTAACCAGCCAAATGCGGGTTGGTGTTTACCTGTGCTGTGTTCGAAAAAACCTACACATTTTTTTTCGACCCGGAATCAAACCCGGGACCTTTAGACTAAGGCCCGATCTTTAAACCATCTTTGTAATGAAAAACATGATTTCAAATGATGGAAGGCTTATACTTTTCTAAAGTACTTTATTTATGATTCCAAACGAATCTTTACGAGTAGTTCTAATTCATTGGTAAATAAGAAGCAACATTTAAATATCTCCTTTATTTCAAACAATTTCAAGCAGGAAAATGAGTATAACATTTATACAAATGATTACAATATTTAAACTAATATTATCTTTAGTGGTGCTCTCTGGAGCCTAATCCCAACAATCCCGGCCGCTTTACATGTCTTGTAATAAATTGTTGGGCAATTTGAATATGTAAAATACCATTAAGTCAAGAATTAGGCATAATCTCGTCGTTAGTCCGTCGCCTAAAAAACGTTACTCCGCAGGAATTAAATAAACGTTTGTGAAAATTGTGGTTCGCTTACATTGGAATTCTGTTGTATTAATTAGTGAAAAGGCTGTTTTTGTCAATTCCTTAGGGCTTAATTTTAGTACTTAATTTTTGCTTTTGTAATTCGGTTCCAGGAACACAATCCTTGCGTGACATAATATTATATGAAAAAATTAAACTATTTAAAATAATTTTGGTTACTTCGTAGCTGCTACGAAAGCGCTACACAGCTACACGTGCTACGTCGCGTAGTGACTACGGCGTAGCGTGATGGATGGTGCATAGTCTCGCCGGGGATGGTCTCAAGGAGGCCTTGCACCCATACTCACCAGCCGTTGTACACAGACATGGGAGATTATAAATAATTTTAAATCATTCTCACTATTTTATTTTTTTGAATTCTTGCAAATTTTTTGTCACAAAACCTATGCAATTTAGACCTTCTCAGATTGTATATTGTTGGTATGTATTGTCTCTATAAAATATGTATAATTGCAATTATAAGATCCTATCTTATATCTACAATAAACATTGCGATGATAACACTCCAATTAATATAAAACCCATTTAAAATTAGTTATAAACTTTGACTAGAAGCATAGAGTGTGAGTCTATTTAGTAAAATTAAAACGTAATATACGTCGGTTAGTTACCGCAGCGAGCCATTTGATTTCATTCTACAAAGTCTGTGAATAAATATTCAAGGACTTCATATTGATTCTCAGGCTTACATTTTATTTAATATTGATGAGGATAATTGCCGACTTCTATAAATAATAAATGTCCTATCTGAAGTAAATTGTAAGAATAATATAATGTGATATATAATTTGCTTATTAATGAAAACTTATATTGTGTGCAAATGAAAATAAATTAAGTTCAAAGGAGCAGTAAATCGAAAGTTTTGTGGAACAATACGCACAAAAAGCTCACATTCATAATATAACACTTGCTAATACATCAATAGCTCGTATCGTAAAGTATTTTTATTGATTACGAATTAATTTCAATGTGGTTGAGTTAGTATTATGTACTTAGTATTGAATAAAAAAGGCGCATTTTGAGTAACATACGACCTCTAGACAAGATAAACACGCAAGACTACGAGTATTAAACTTTTATTAAGAAAACACATCGTAAATATAAAATACACACATTCGATGTATCACTTAACTTAAATGTGTGTATTTTTTGTATATTTGATCGTAAAAATTATTGTTCTCTTTTCAAAGCTATCTAATTTGGGACTTATTTTATTATGATACCTACATAATTTATCTACTCAAAGGAAGCATATCTGGAAATATGTATTACAAGATGAAGTATTACAGCTTTGCACATAGTTGCTGTTGAGAAATTAGAACGATGTAATTGTATTACGGCGACTTAATGGAACTTCTGTCACAATATTAGATTTCCTATTGGTAAACATTATCACGCCTCTTTTGTGTCAGTCGTCGTGTTTAAGTGAAATCTATCTAAAACAAATAATATTGCAATTCCCTCGTCATTTAATGCTAAGAATGGACTTATTCAGGGTTTTATTCAAAAAACTTATTTTTTCACCCGAGGTTTCGGCGACGACGAACTAAAAAGGCATCTAGTATTCTCCATTAGATTCTTGCTCGAACGTTTTAGTACACAAACAATTAAAGACAGTCACAGGCAAAAAGACCTCTGAAGAGGGAAGCACCTTAACGTTATTAGTCCTCTGAGATGGGCGCGGTGCGCGGGACAGGCGGCTTAATGTTGTGTAATTGACCACTTGCACAGGGAAAACATTCGTAAAGCGCCGAGCACGGGGACTCGCTTGTTAGACGAAGATTTAAACACCCGACCCGCCTATTTCATTCAAAATAACTAACTACGCTTAACAGTGTTGTTAATTGAATAAATGCTACAGTTATGTATTTTGTATTTATGTATTTTCGTATCTTATTTGTATGTAGCGAATAAACTGAAAAACTACTTAATCATTAAAAAAATTTATGCCCACGTCTTCAAATATATCTATTAACTACACCATTATCAATAAATAAATAAAAATAATTGACTGTTGTAACTGCCATACAAAAATAATTTTATCACTGATAATTATGTTGTTTCCCATTGCAGTAGAATGGGTTCACTAATCAAAGAGTCAATGTTATACCTATACAATATCAGGCAACGTAGTAGTAAAAACTTGTTAAGTAGGATAGAAATTAAGACTAGTTGTTAATTGTGTGAATAAAATTACTAAATAATCAAGGGGCTCGAAACATTGTGAAATAGATAAAAAATTACATGGAATCAGTCATATTTACATGGTATTTTTTGTTATTGTATTTCCAGTTAAATACGATTACCAAGTCCTCGATATAACATAATTAATTCAGTATTTTCACAAAAGTTTAGAGCAAAATATGCCTTCTAATTTTTGGGGTTATTTACGGCTTTACCTATTTGAAGTCTGTACTATGCCTCAATGATAATTGGGAAAAGGTAGTCAAGACGTGAACAACAAGTCGGGCGGCGGTTAATTACGGCGGCGTTCGTCGATAATTAGCTTACTCCTGCGCTCTGCGTGTTGCGATGCCGCCGCCAGCCAGCGACGAACTGTTCCATTATTGATGTAATTTATCATTATTATAACGTATTTGTGGCTTCATACATAATACTCATGTAGTAATGGCACATTGTTATTAGTACAACGGTATAGTTGTACCAATCTATATCTATTCTAATATAATTAAGCTGAAAAGTTTGTTTGTTTGTTGGAATTTGAAAGTAATCTGAGGAAATAAAGGATCAAATTGAAGGCTTTAAGCTATAACATTATGTGTACCAAAACCGAAATCCACGATGGAGTCGCAGGCGCCCTTTAGTTATACTTATGTATATCTACGCCTCCCTCGACAACACGATGTTATCTTACGAGAATATATTGTTTTTCCGGGCCCACGTCCGGTCCTAAGGTCAACTCTATATTTGTACCAAAAGTTCGTTAGCATCGGTTGAGTAGTTTAAGCATGAAAGCGGTGTAAGCAGATGTTTTCTCGTTTAAAACATCTGTATGGAAAGGTTACATGTTCATGAATACAGGGTCCTCGTAAATGCAGGACTCTATTACTCGTAAAATCGTAAATCGATCGATAAAAGAGTGAATCGCGCCCTGCGAGCTTATCTGCTACACTACGTGACCCGCATGGCGCGCGCGAACCGACGCATTCACGTACTCGCGGAACAGAGGAGAGTAATGTAGCAGATTTAATTTATGACTGGAAGTGGATTATCTCGCCCGAGATAGATCGGCATGCGCGGAGATCATCGCCCGCGACCACTTTTGATGTGCGTGTTATATTGTGTTAGCTGGATAATTGTATGCTAGCGAGATTTATGGTTTCCAATGAAATTCCAATGAAATCCGTGGCACATACCATTGAATTTTGTTTAATCTTTAATGCGTTTAGCAACACATATTTCAATTATGAAACATAGATATATAAGGAACTTAATACAAAAATAGTAAGAAACAATTTAAATACAAGATCGAGTACTGAGGGCGTATAATTTTCAGATGCACTGTCAAGACTGTAATAAGATGTGTACTTTCATTAGTGTATACTGTGCACTGTTCTACTTCCTTGTCGTTGGTGAAATGAAGTCACGTCCCTGCGCCCGCGGCGTCTCTTGCACGAATACCGCTTTCTAATGGCACACCAAATTGACTAACTTTTTATGTATGTCGTTCGATTTTTACTGTAACGACAACAATATCATTTCATATGTCATTTCATATTCTAGATACGCATAAACAACATCTACATATATAATATTAATGTATGTAGTTTCAAAGTTTTCTGATAATGGGTGAACGGTGGCGTATATGTAGTTTAATTAATATCTCACTGAGGATCACAAGGCGAGCTCTGAACGACGTTTTTTTATTAAATCCATAAATCATGGTCATGGCGAGCTAATAAAATTGAAGAAAACCGATCTATTAAATGTCTAAATCTATACGAAACAAATAATTTCTAAGACGTCAGATAGAATCACGTGTTGAAATAGCCTGCTGGTAGTATGTGCTCGTTATTTCTATACCGAACGTGATTCAACTCAGTTGCATTGCATTAGTAAATGGTTTTGAAGCGATGTATAGCTGTAGCTAGTGTATAATAACAGCAGTGTTAAATCTTCACCCAGTCATTAGTGCATAAATTGACACCCACACATGTTGTTTCAATTCAATCATATATGTACATCGAGAAGCTTAACAGAATCATGTCAAAGTTTGCCGATGATTTGTCACTTCGACAATTATGTTATACTTCTTGTACATAGATAACTATTTGATTTGTAAATGCCGCCTCTTATTTGCATGGCGATGCCCCTAATAAAGCACCAAAAGCCACCTAGAACGCCCAAACATAACTTTTTTCCAAGTTGCCACACACTATTCCCTCACTGTCAGTTCATTGGTGCTCTGTGCAAATAAATGGTTTTTTCAGTTTGCATAGCACGTGCGCTGTAGCGCATGCATTCGCGACGGCGGGAGGATCACTCCCTCCTCCGTGACTGGAATCAGCTGAGTGACGCTCGCGAACACAGCGGAACTCATTGCGGAACTAGGATCAGAGTAATTACTCTGTTCCTACTTCCGCAATTAGTCTGACTGGGGCGTGATTAAACATGTTAGGAACGTAAAGCTAGAAACTAGCATCTGTCGATAAGAAAAGTACTTTCAGGTCTCAAAATCCGTTGTATTGCTGAATTTTTCAAATTTTTTTTGGGTTAATATTATATATTGCTAAAAATTCAGATAATCAATAATTAAAAGCACTTAGCTTTCCCTATTTGTTGAAAGATGACGGCCTCATTAAACTGAAATATTAAGATGACGAGTTGCTTAGTCTTTTTGACACTAATCGTATTAAAGTTGAAAACTAATTTCCCGTGATTATTTTGACGGAATCTTTTGTCACGAATTTTGTCGTTTAATAAAATATTCATAAAGTACGATTTGATTTTCAATTTTCAACGGTTGTTTTTACTCTTTACTGAAACGTCAAATTATTCATAAGGAGGAAATATGCGTAAAAACCTTCCCTAAATTCAGACCTTCTTGCTGCCTTTGAATATTAATAAAAGAGTCGCTGTGCCTTTTTCTATCCTAAACCACATGCTTTTAGCTATGCTTAAATTAAGAATTAACCTGGCTCATGCATTAGCGCGAAGTTATCTTTTGAGACAAAGGCGCGCAGTGTAAGTGCATCCAATTAGTCGTGCAGCGTCGCGCGGCTCGATCACGGCAATTAGATGCAGGCGACGAGCGCGTCATTACTGCGCTCGGTGCATCTCTTGCCGTCACCATTGCGACGCACTCGCCGAATCGCAATCTTGGGTTGAAGACGCGTGTAAGTCACATCTAACCCGGTGGTCAGGGTAACGCCATTTATTTCCTCTGCTTCGGCAACTACGCAATTTTCAATTTAGTTTACTTTTACACTGTGAGCATGAGCGCACTCTTTATTCCCTCACATCACTCGGTTTCATAGCAGTTTAAATACAACGGTAAAATGGTTCTCCGTAATATATCAACAACTTTACATGATTTTCGAGAATATCTTGTAAGTTTGCGACTGATGGTAATGTTTGTTGACTGTATAACTTGAAGAAACTGTTCACGACAGATTACATGCCTGTTTCACTTCCTTAAGCATCGCTCAAAATGTTTCCATTAGCTTAGGCCGAGGCACTGACATACATTTCCACGTCCATTATGACTATTAGCGATCCAAGCACGATGTTGTTTGCAAATACCTCGCCGCAAACAGTCGGTACGAGCTACGTGCACTAATGAGGTTTTCAGGAAATAGAGCAACTGTACAAACATTACGTCCAGGGCTGATGACTGGAAAAACGTTCGCAATTACCCGGCCAGAACAATGTTGACTAGTCGAAACGGACTTTTTGATTGCTGCAAAACAAATGACTAGTTCCAGTAAGAATGTTTGATAGAATAGCGAATTCCAACCAACCAAGTCGTACCCGTTACGGGACGGTTGGGAAAAAATCAACGACCAGGCTGAAACGGCATCGGCAGGTTGGAACAGATAACGTCGCATCTACACCGGTGCGTTATTTCATGTGGCGGATAGCACCAGAGCCGACGCTATCCACCCTGTTCGTTCCGTTATTTTGAACATAAATGTATAAATCGAATATTCCTTACAGTTATGAAGTGCTACTTCACTGTGGTCTCTAAGGTGGAGGTTCTTTTACAGCCGGGCGGCTCATTCGAGTGGAAGTTTCACTAAGCTCTACCTTTCTTAATATTGCGGAGCTTTTTTTTGAGCTGAATCAAGTTTCAACTAAAAGCTTCCTTGTTTCGGGCGTTGTTTCGATGCCGTAATAACTTACTACTTATCATAGCTTATCTACTGGCTACCTGCGATCACACGTCAGATAGCAAACTAGTTTACACAAACCAATAACTTAATCTCAAATACTAAGGTGAGCTTTCATACGCGATTATTACTTAATGACGTGTAATATTGAAAGTATTTTAATATAACGTAGTATTTGGTTACATTTCATGGCTTACTATGAACTACCAGCCGCCCGCGACTTCATTCCCTTGGATTTCGGCTTCCACACGCAAAGACAAATAGACTATCCAACACAAAAAGATTTTTCAAATAGAACTAGTAGTTCCTGAGATTAGCGCGTTCAAACAAACTCACTCTTCAGCTTTATTATATTAGTATAGATTGATGTACCTTCTTTTTTATAAAGGTAATTTTAGAGTATCACTTTAACTCGTTAAAGCGCTCGGTCCGGTGCAAGCCATTAGATATTGATCGTGTTTAATTATTTGTATTTACTACGAGCCGCCCCGTTACACTTGCACTAAGTATTCAAGCTAATTTTTAATTGGTTCATGGATTATGAATAAAGCTGTAAACATTGAAAGGACATTTACGAGTGTAAGTCAAGTTTTGAAAACAACGAATGTAGTATATTAAATTAACATCAACATTAACGTATGTATTGTCAACATATATGGTCAACGTAGGTATTCAACAGTAACTGAACATACGACAAAAGTTCCGTATTTTATCAGTTGCGACGATATTGTTGGTCGAACGAAGTAAATACAATTGCGAGATAGAAGCCTACCTTCCTCAATATTATACTACGTGTATTTTATCTAGTTTAGACTTTGTAGCGATTTATATTAGCGTTCCTAAACCAATACTTAAAGAGGTCCGATTCAGTTGATGGCATTTATTGACCGTGTATGTGTATCGAGCGGGTCGTAGATTTCAATATTGCCTAGTGTAGGATGCTATCTAGCGGGCGCATTTACGAATCCCACATATGAGTTTCAAGCTCAAGATCCCAATATTGGGTTTTTGTGAAAAGTCAAAAAGTAATATTGAAATTGTACACTAGTTGTGATGATCGACTATTTTAATTTTAGTTAAAAGAATATCTTAGTTTTAGAGTAACGTGTTTTGTCTAATCTACATAATTAAATTTAAATTTCATTCTTATTTAATAGTTTTAATTATGATTTTTGCAGAAGCAATATTGAAAGTTACTTTATAATTATTTTTTCATCCGCTTGCTTATGTTTGTACGCAGTGCAATAATTAATGTTTATTTTTCTTTTCGCTCAGTTATGCCAACATTAAATAAAAAAAAATGGAATCTCTATATTAGTTAGTCAAAACCACGTTTGCGTTTTTTTATATGTTTTATTGAAGACTGGTATAACATAAACATCCGCAGTTTCTCTTCATCTCGCTGGTTTTTGAGCATCAAATGCTATTTACGCGCGCGCGCATATTCAGAGATGAAAGCGCAGCGTAACCGCGCTGGCGTCAGCGCGCTGTTAAACTTATCGTTATTATAATATTTTCACAAGACGTTCTAATATTTCTTACAAGAAACTATTTGTTATAATCAACGGACGATATTAAACTTCGTCCGTTATCTTGCGGGCTGTAAATGCTTGTAAGTTATTAGAATACTTCGTGAATAATGCAGCTTCCGTTTACGGTTCAAACCAATTTATACTCTGTAATTTTAGTATAAAATAAATGTAATTACGGTCTCGGGTATATTTTCAACCATTATGATTTGATTACATTCAATTTGATATTTAGATATTAAACTGAATGTAATCAAATACTAACGCTATTATTTAAATTGCAAAGTTGTGTTGAAATATTAATCTTAAGTATGGAAAAAAGTTTCTCCGTTTCATAACATTGACGTAATCGCAATGCGAACTGTAGGTTATTTTTAATCATACAATAACAGGTCTGTAATAAAAACCCAGTAGTTAAAGCCCGCCCTAGTGTCGGTGATAAGGCGCGGCGCGCGGTCAGTGGCGGGAAGTGGCGGGTAGTTTTAAAACAACGCGCCGGAGACACAGGCCGGAACACAGATAACAGCCGCGTACGCGACGCTTACATGCTTTGTTTTCATTTCTCATTGAATTATCAACTTTACATGGGGTTCGTTCATGACTAGCGGCCGCCCGCGACTCCGTCCGCGTAGATTTCGGTTTCCGCACTATAGCTTAAAGCTTTCCTCAGCAAGTGTACCATCCAAAATTAAACAAATAATACCTTTCAGACCTATCGTTCCTGAGATTAGCGCATTCAAACAAACAAACAAACTCTTTATTAGTATAAAGCTGAAGAGTTTGTTTGTTTGTTTGAAAGCTTTAGAGACTTTCTTAATATTTGGTAGCGTTGGTCTCAGACTTGATAAGTTTAGAAGAGATATTACGAGACTAGTTTTAAGTCTCATTTTTTCCACTGATTTCAAATTCCAGTACGGACAGATCATTTTGTGATTGGGCATTGAATTGTACAAAACTGTGCAATCTATATCATAAGATCGTGTCAGCTTACTTGTCCCACCGTCACTTGTCCTTGATGTTAATAACGTTTTAAAAGGTGACGGCATGAAAGAACAGAAGAAGGCTAAATTAGCCTCCAAGAAGCTTGGCGTGCTCAATAGATCGAGGCGGTATTTCACTGCGGCCCATCGCCTGCAACTCTATAAGGCACAGGTTCGGCCGCATATGGAATACTGTTCTCAGTTATGGGCAGGGGCACCCCAGTACCAGCTTCTCCCTTTGGACCGCATCCAGCGTAGAGCTATGCGCATTGTCGACTGCCAAGATATCTCAAAACGGCTTGATCCTCTGGCGCTGCGTAGGGATGTAGCCTCGCTCTGCATCCTATATCGCTTTTACTATGGGGAGTGCTCTGAGGAATTATTCGGACTTATACCTCCCACATCCTTCCGACATCGTTCAACGCGACAACAGTTCCATCGACATCGTCTAGATGACTGGCAATCCACCACTGTGCGTTTCTCCAGAAACTTCTTGCCACGCACAACCAAACTGTGGAATCAACTGTCGCCTGAGGTATTTCCGGACCGATACAACCTCCTCACCTTCAAGAAAAGAGCGTTCTCCCTTCTAAAAGGCCGGCAACGCATTTGTGACTCCTCTGGTGTTGCGAGTGTCCATGGGCGGCGTTGATTGCTTACCATCAGGCAATACGTCTGCTCGTTTGCTGGCCTATAATATAAAAAAAAAAACAGAATCAATTCGTAGCTTTATTTCTTTTTCAAAGGTTACACTTGTTGAATGGGAGTAAACCATTTCTGAACTGTCTTACAATTCTTTCTAAAGCAAATAGAAGCCTGGCAAGGCGGCGTGCGTCGCGGCAATCCGTGATAAACGGGCCGCCAGCCGGTCCATTTGCAGCGGCCGCAGCCCAGCGCCGTACATCACGTGAGGTGCGCTGGGCGGCCTTCATATCTTACGATATTCAAGTAAAGTCTTCTTCCTAGCGTTTGTCCCGTTTCTATGCGGGGTCCGCTTTGACCATGATCCAGGGTATGGCGAGTCTGGTTATTAGAGTGAAGCGACTGCCATCCGACCTTCGTAAACGATAGAGAGGAACCAGACAGATTGGATCATGGTTACCCATTCAGATCTAACTGAACTAAAGTCAGAAACTATCTGAATGTGCAGGTTTCCTCACGGTGATTTCCCTCATCGCCGAAGTAATGGCTCAAATCCACACATAAATTTTGAAAAATCCAGAGGTGTGAGTCCGGACTCGAACCACGGACCTCAGGTATGTGAGGCGCCGTCCGTTCCACTAAGCCACCATCGCTCTTTCAAGTAAAGTAAAGTATCAGCCTATTAATGTCCCACTGCAAGGAGAAAGCCTCCATCATTTCAAATCATGTTTTCGTTGCAAAGACGGG
Source organism: Nomophila noctuella (assembly GCA_958496325.1). Classification (NCBI taxonomy): domain Eukaryota; kingdom Metazoa; phylum Arthropoda; class Insecta; order Lepidoptera; family Crambidae; genus Nomophila; species Nomophila noctuella. The sequence continues at coordinate 15,507,728 of OY292492.1, forward strand.
TTTTGGCTTAATACGATATAAAACTTACAGATTATTTAACTTACTTGCAATTTAAAAGGGATTAGTATTATTAGCAAGAAAGAGTATATGGTTCATCCAGTGAAGTCATCTCTGAACTCCGTAGCGTTGTAAGTATACCTTAAAACGGCTGTCATGTTAGGGTTTTATATCCGGTCTCCGTAAGAAACTTTGTGATTGTGGTTTCTATTTATACATACAATCCTTAGTTTAAGTTACAAAAATGGTCAATTACCATGTTTTAATACTTTTTCTGAGTACCTTTCCTTAAAAAGTTAGGTCAAGCCTTTTTTAATAAAAAAAATAAAAATTAATAAATTAATTCTAATGCTTAAATAATCAAATCGAGTACATTAAGAAAAAGGTAATAGAGATCGTGTCGTAACGAACAAAGTAAGTCTGCAGCCGGTTGTGCAGCGCTCCGGCCTCGTAAGCCTTTTAGAGCGCACCCGACACTGAGCCCGCGCTAGCGCCCCCTGCACCCGCCAGGGCTGGCGGAGTGCATTCGAGGCACGGACACTAGCAAGCAATACATTCGCATATTCACGTTCCATTCCAGCGCTTCGGAGTGACGGAATATTGAACTTCAGTTAGAGTGACGTACCGTCTGTATTGGAAAATCTGAAGCATCACTCACAGTCAATGATATATTTTATTTTATATTGCACAGGGTGCAAAATACTACGACTCTCCAGCAAATTGATCTAAAATTATTGAGATATAGTAGTACTCCGATATTGAGGAGAGATTGAATAATCTGTTTCGGCTTAGCACTCCCGCAGCACTTAGCCTAGTGTGCGCGGTGAAGATACCGCCCGAGGCACTTCCAAGGACTAACTCAGATAATTTTATCCACTTTAAATACTTTCAGTTGAGTTCTAAGTGTAGAACTGAGTGATGGAGCTATCCGAATTTAATGTTAAAGTTAAGCTCCTTGTAGTCTGCTACTCGTATTTTTATACGAGTATATATGCATATCAAAAACTTGTAGTATACATAGGGCTGACACTACAATCTGCATTAGTAACGTAAATAAATATCTAAACACAAATGTGAACAGCTGCTGAAAATGCTTAGTAATATTAGTTTGTGGAATTAATTAGTGGATGTGTAGAGTGAGTAATGGAAATGTAGTGCAAACAGCCGAATCATTTAACAAATGTACAACAAGCCCGGCGCTTAACAAATTGCTTCATAGGCCTCCGCCCTCTTTGCGGGCTATACGCCGCGTAGTGAACCTGAGTGATTAGTCTACTCAATTGACTCTTACTAATGGAAAGTACTTCTAGCCAAGGCTTAGGGTAATAAATAAACCACATCACATACGCTAGATACTACCTACTTATTGCCTTTATTCGTTATATTAATTAATCTAAGAAAATATACTAAAAGGCGCAATCATTTAATTTTAAAGCATTCAGAAGGTAGAAACGCCCAGAAGAAGACGCCTTTAATTCCTGGACTAGTAAATGTACAAGAATTCCTGTTCAGATCTGTCTCTTTGAGAGACGCCTTGAGTATTTCAGTAGTTAATTAAGTACATTCCGGAGATATTTTCAATTTCCACTGAGAAATATGGCAAACTTCTACGTAAATAAGTTTGCGACAGATATTGAAGTCTACTTTAGCACAATAAAAGAAAAAACCTTAGATTTTGAACCGATATTGTGATTGAAAAGTTTTGTCATTAAACTCCTCGAAATGCCTGCTATGATGGGCGGAGGACACTTACGCTGTTCGAACTTTGCCCAGGCAGCGCGGAGTTTGCGAAAGAACTTATCGGATCGGCGTACGGCAGTGTACAGAGCGGACGTGTGTCAAAATTTAAAAGAAATTATTAATTTGTAATCAAAGTAAACTGAACATAATTGTACAGTGTTGAAAGTTCTTTCATACCCGGTCTCGAAACAAGTGATAAGACGTTTATATCGTGAGGCAGGACGAACGACCCAGCGAAAGGTACCCTCTTCACCCCCTCGAGTAAAAGAGAAGGGCTCCAATAATTCATCTCGCTCCCTGCGCCAGCGCACGAATACAAAATGAACGTACGACACTCGCCAGAGAAGGCTCCTACTAAGTATGGTGATGGCAATTGCTCGATAGCAACTCGATCCGCTATAACAGGTGGCGGGTCGCAACCTGATCTAAGGCAGTCTAAATTGTATGACTCTGAAACGCAACAAGTTACTTTCCGATCTAAAAGAAAACATTCAGATGATGATATAAATGCGAAGTTTGATGCGTTCGAGATTAAAGTATTAGCAATTTTAAATACTATGGCAGAAACGCAAAATTCAAAACTGAACCTAATATCACAGGATGTATCTCTTATCAAGGATCAAGTTTTACAGATGAAATCTACAACAGATCGACTTGTGGATGAACAAAATCGATTCAGAGAGGAGCTGGTCAGTATTGCTAACTTTAACTTGGAAGCCGACAACAGAATCAAAACCCTAGAAAACAATATCGACACATTAAAGACTGGAACTACAAGCCAGATATTACCGGCAGACTTCAACAACCTGGTCTCAGAAATTTACGAACGCTCTGAAAGGAAGAATAACGTGATAGTAAATGGTATAAATGAGATATCTTCCAATAATACCGAGGAAAGGCGTAACTACGACATAGCCCAAGTGAAAAATATTATAACACCTATTATTCCCGACTTTGAAGAGCCTGTAAAGGTAATCAGACTTGGTAAATACGATAGCGAAAAATCCCGGCCTGTCAAGGTATGCTTTAAGTCATCTAGCACACCAAGACTTATCCTGCAAAACAAAAGTAAGATTCAGGAAAAATCAGTTAACATAAAGATTTACTCGGATGAAACGCCAGTTCAAAAAAAAGCTATGCAAAGTCTGAGAGACGAATTAAAACAAAGAACTGAAGCTGGAGAAAAAAAATTAACAATCAAATATATCAGAGGTACACCAAGAATAATAAAAGACAGTTCAAAAAACTAAGTCAGACCACAGAGAAAGTAGACACTATAACTTACGAAATTGCAAGCAACCATACAGAAATAAACCAAAATACAAAAAGCTTGAAATTCCTTTACATAAATATAAGGAGCATTGTTAAACCAGGGAAACTGGATGAGCTGAGATGCATAATAGATTCTACACTTTACAAAATACATGTTGTGATACTGTCGGAGACCTGGATAAAAACCGAATCTGAAGCCCAAAGCATACAGTTACCAAACTATACTCATTACTATAATTACCGAAAGGGCGTAATAGGAGGAGGCGTATCAATATTCGTACACAATGAACTGAAGCACAAATTTATTGAAGAACTGAGTGAAGACGAGAACCACTTCTTATGGATACATCTGGATAAATTCTGCTTAGACGTAGGCGCTGTATATAAACCTGAGAGAACCAATAGTCCTGCTTTCCTAGAAACTTACTCACAACAACTTCTCAAGCGAAAAAGAGTATTAGTATTCGGAGATTTCAACTACAATCTTCTCAAAAGAAGTCAACCTACTACCTCATACAAAAGAATGTTAAAGGAGAATGGATTCACTTTACTTAATAAAATTCACTCTAATTACTGCACAAGGGAAACATCTTGTTCAAATGCAATTCTTGACCATGTTTGTTCTAATATTAACAACAACACCTTCCATATGGCTATCGTAGAATCTGTTGTCTCGGACCACAAGCACATATATCTCGAGGTACATAGACTAAAACCTGAAAGGAACAGAAGAGTGGAGTATCAAGCAATTAATTACACCAAACTTTATACAGAACTAAAAACGGCACTAATTTGTAACAAAAATGTAGAATATGAAAACCTAGAAGAAATAATACTAAATGCTATCGAAAAAAGTAAGATGAAAAAGACGAAAATTATAAACCCTACAAAGACGGACTGGATCAACAAAGAAATAATTAACTCCATCGGAAGACGAAACAAATTAGGATACGAGCACATACGAGCACCAGATGTAGAAGAGCTAAAACAAGAATACGAGAAAGAAAAAAGGAAAGTACAGAGAGATATACAAATTGCAAAATCGAATTATTACATGAAAACATTTAAAAACTGCATGGATAAGCCGCTTAAAATGTGGAAGCTGATCAACAGTATGAACAACAATAAAGACAAAACCAGCTCTGCACCTGCCAAGCTAATAACTAGCTCAGGTACAATCACAGATCTTAAAGAAGTATGTGAGTACTTTAACACCTTTTTCGCTAGAATAGGTTCTTCTTTGGCAAACAGCATACTTCTTTCGTCTCATCATACAACCGTTAATATTGAAACAAATACTGCATCAGTGTCTCAAAATGAACTCTTGGTTTTCGCGCCAGTGACGAATGATGAGGTTAGTAGAGTGATCGATAGCCTGAACTCAAATACCAGCAATGGTTTGGATGGCATCAGTTGCAAAGTTTTAAAGAGTGTGAAAAATTTAATTTTAGGTAAATTAACTGGATGTATCAACGAATGTCTTGAGGTTGGCTACTTCCCTGAGTCCCTAAAAAGAGCCAAAGTTAGTCCCATATTCAAATCAGGAGATAAAAGTGATGCAGGGAATTATAGGCCAATATCTGTGCTTCCAGTAATTTCAAAAGTTTTTGAGAGATTAATTTATAATCGCTTGGAAGAGTTTCTCATTTCAATTAAGTACCTTTTTGACAAACAATATGGTTTCCGTCCCAAATCTAACACTCTGGCAGCATGCACGGACCTTGTTACTAATATCAAATTGAAAATTGACCAAAAACAAATTGCTTTAGGTGTTTTTATCGACCTCAGGAAAGCATTCGATACTATAAGTCATGAATTGCTTCTACAAAAGTTGGATTCGATTGGTATTAGGGGTACAGCTTATAAAATTATCCAGTCATACTTGAGCAACAGATGCCAAGTTGTTAAAATTGATAACGTTCAAAGCTCTCCTGAAATTATAACATTTGGGGTCCCTCAGGGCTCTATCTTAGGCCCCTTACTATTTCTTATATATGTTAACAGCATTAGTTACCTAGATCTTATAGGTGACATCTCACTTTACGCGGACGATACGTGTTTGTTTTACTTCGGTCGGGACATAGCATCTATAGTTGAAAATGCACAAAGTGATTTGAATACTTTGCTTATCTGGTTTCAAACAAACTTGCTTACTGTTAACGTTGCTAAAACAAATTTTATGATCTTCAGTGCAAAGAATAAACATATACCGGTTTTTAATCCCTTAACTATGGATGGTGTTCCGCTCACCCAAGTAGACTCTGAAAAATACCTAGGCCTAACCCTTGATTGTCGCTTATCCTGGAAACCACATATTGAAAAATGCTGTGCAAAATTAAGATCTCTAATGTACATCCTCCGCAGAAACGTCAAATGCTTTCCTAAGACCGTTCGGTATACGATCTATAACTCCTTGGTTAAACCACACTTAGAATACTTAATTGAGGTATATGGTACTGCTGCTAAAACAAACTTGAAGAAGCTACAAATTTCTCAAAATAGGATCATTAAACTATTATTTCACTTTGATTACCTCACACCAACATTAGAAATATACAAAAAAACTAGACTTATGTCATTAGCGCAAATATATAAATATAATACGTGTATACTGATACGAAAAATAATGACCAACAAGATTCACTCACAAATAAAATTTAAGGTTAAGTCCCAAATGCAAAAGCGCTCATTGAGAACACCGAATGACATCCAACTACCATTACCGCGATCTAATTACGGAAAGAAAAGTATAGTATATGAAGGAGCCCAACTGTATAACAAGTTGCCTAATGACATAAAAGTTATCAAGTCGTTCCCCTCGTTTAAAAAGAAGCTAAAACACTACTTTCTAAACCACTTCTCAGAGTTTACATGAAAATTATTTCTACTTGTCCCGTGCATAGATTGACAGATATTCGCTGTTGCACATTGGACTACTTACTTTATTTGAGAAAACCAAATTAGATTGCTTAAAAACGCTTGAACTTCCAGTTCTAGACTAGGGAATATGGGTACTTACTTACATTTATATGTTATAGTAAATTTAGAATTACATGAAGGGCATATAAGCAAAAAAAAAAAAAAAAAAAGAATAGTATTATTTATAGTTATAGTAATGTTTTTGTAATTTATTATCAACGCGATTTCTATCCATATGTTTACTGGATGGAAACTGACTCGCTACACGTAATTAAGTCCGAGCATCGGTTACTAAGTCCATTGCGAACTCAAAATAACCTATGTTATTTCATGCTGTTAAGTGTAAATTGTATCATAATTATTTAATATTCCCATTAAGCTAATTATTTTTATTTGAACTTTGTTTGTATTTAACTGGTCAAGGCCACTATTAGTAAAAAATACTGTAAAAGATGTTAAAGTGTATGTACCAAATAAATATGTCACATTGGTGTTTTTGCAAGTCGTGACTAAATATTGCTGTACGAAAACTAGTGGTTAAGAAATTATGGGTTTGTCTTTGTTTTGTGTCTACCTCCAAACTAAGTTATTTTAGGTATTGGATGTTCGATGTTTAATGCCTTTCTTGTACGTTAACATTGTTCATTATGTCTTTACCTACTACTGATCGTAAGAACTGTACTGTATACTGCCAACTACATATAAGTATGATGATTGTATTTCTCTTATAAGTGAATAATGTATTCTTTTAGAGAAATAAATGTCTTAAACCTTAAACCTTAACTTATCTGGAGCGAACTTTACACCGCATTCCAGTCTATAAAATAGGTATCCTGGGTTAATGCATTCCTACTGAGATCCAAACTATCCGGAACAAATAATTTACTTTGCTTTACCAATTCAACTTGGGTGGAAGTTCATAGCTCATCCTATGTTTTTTATTAAAGGGCATAACAGATGAAAAATGCACAACACAACCAAAATACGAGAACGCTAGTCAGTTCGTTGTGTCTCCAGCCAAGTCGGCCCATTCGTGTTTATCAAAGCCAAATAGAAGGATCATGGACAAAACATTTCCTGATGATTACAAACAATCGCTTCATTCCATTTGGACAAATATCAGACTTCAATTACACGTCGATTATCTATATTCACTCGTGTTTTGATTATCCAAAATTATACCCAAAACAAACGTGGCCAAGCCGAGCAATAAGTTGCCTGATCGGCGTGATTGGTCGTATATGTCGTCATAAAGTGATTGGGACGTATCCGGCGCAGTGTATTTGTGCGGACGCCATTACCACCACTCGTGCGATGTCAATTAATTATGCGACTTTGGTGACGACACGGGACACGCCATAGAAGTCTTGTTTCAATTTTATCAAATTCAAACAAAATGTTTGTATGTAATGATATTATTACGGTTAAGGCCTCCGTATTACTAAGATGCTGACTAATTGGCTCCGTTTGTCGAACTTTAAATTGAGGGCTGCGCTACGGATGCAAATGGTATGTATTAAATAATTTTCGTGATTAGGTTTTTAGGTCCAGTCCGATTGATGTCCACTCTTTTCACTTATGCGCCCAATACCTGTTTATTCCTTGAAATTATTAAGTCGTAAAGATTTTCCACCGTAGCCGAAACGATCCTAAGGACAAATTTTACTTAAATACATTACCACATGACCTAGAGATCCTAGTTTCTACACCTGAATCAAGCCCTACTCATAATAACTGTGGAATTGACCGCCGTTCATCATTTGCAAAGGGAGGAACAAAGGGTAATCCCATTTGCAGCAGATTGTCCTCATTCGACAGAGGACGGTCACCGCGGCAAATATTGCACTACGTAGTATATTAGAGGTTTAGAATTTTAGATACAGCCTCTCTAATGTTAAAACAGTTTTTTAATAAGTTTAAGTGATGTACATTATAATAATTATTTTTAAAGATTATTATATTGAATTAGACAAAATATAAAAACTAAAAAAGATAGTAAATGTATGTACTTTTGAAATGAACCAAACAGTAAGCATTACACCTATAAACCTTGCTAACTATTTCCGCAAGAACAAAAACTTACTTATGCAATGTTTTTTTAAAAACTAAACTCACTAGCGTTAACTCCGCTATGGTACACAATCAAAGAAAGAAATAGACACATTTAAACCGGGCTTTACCACAACGAGATAAGCATGTATGTGACCGGCGGCCTGACCGGTAATACCGGGCCATACATTATTCACCTTTCCTCCCGGATACGGTTCGCAAGCTCCCTTCTCTCCGCAATAAGTATCATTAGTGGGATAATGTCGGCGACGCTTGTTTGTCTTGTAATCGGTATTTTGATGGCGGTCGGCTACGTCAAAGTATGTCTATTATTATTCCTATCAGCCCCGGAGGTATAGAGCTGGTAAAATCTCATTGTCTCCCGAAGTTAACATTGCCCATTTCTTGCCTTCAACTTATTCCGTGACGAGATAAAACTTGCTGATAGTTCTGCTATTACCACGGCTATCAAAAAACGAGGTTATAGTTGTTCCGGTTGTTGTTACAAACCGTGGGTTATTTATTTGGTACCTGGTCTAGTGACTGATGTTTGCAATTTAAAATGTACGTGAAATAATTTTTGTTTTTAAAACTACATAGAATGAAGACTACTAACATCAAATTGCCAACAGAAAATACATTTAAGATCCAAAAAAAGTAGCTTAGAAGATGAATAAAGACATAGAATGTTCCAGATATATTTCATGCCCTATGTGTAGTCCAAGCCGCGGAGATTGCGGGCAGTGCATGCAAAAACGCCCCTAAGCGACATTCCCGGGGCGGATTAGCGTCAGGCGGTAGCAGAGTGAAATCGAATGCCATCTCCGTGCGGTCAGCTTCGGCCTCAGATAGCATGCATAGCCTTTCACTTGCATACAGCTGCTTTAGCTTAGTTTCGTTGATAATTTCAACTTATTTCTCTATTTTCTCAATGATGACTAGAGACTTACGTCGAAGCCAAAACGTCTGTCAATAACAGTTAGAACCACTAACAAAGATAGAATGTCTGTAACTTTAATTAAAGATTTTTATCACTCGGCTCAAGTCCTGATAGACTTATGAATAGTCTATACAAAGTTGCTCATTAGGAATTTTTCTGATAGTGGTCAATGTAATTATCTAACTAGCAAGGGTTGTTGCCTAAGAACTTTTTTCACAACTTGTTTACAGATGACTACAAAGATTTTACAAAATCTAAGTGTAATTCTTCAAACAATTTATTATGTTGATGCACGTATAAATCATAGCCCTATCGCCAATTCCTTAAACAGTTTTTACCTTTCTCAATTATTTTTGTGGGAAACTTAATAATCGTAAATCAATTGAAACAACTTTGAATCGCAATACAGCTCGGGTTGAAAAATTGAACTGAAAAGGGACGAGCTTCTCAGAAACTCATTACCTAATTATTACCTAATTGAATTAACAGTCAATCCTTTAAAAGGACAATTACTCAGTCGTTTTGTTTTAAATAGATTATTCGGATGTTTAAAAGCGAGACAGTTATTTAAGGATTAATTTATTTCAAGATTTGAGGATCGTTTTGGTGAAAACCTCGATCCATTTCATCCCGAGTTATGGAGCGGTGTTAAAAATACTACCATATTGAACAGATGCACCGGGTCACACAGTTTGTTACGAAAAGCGTTACTGGAATGGTCTAGTTAAACCGGAGAGATACGATCACACAGATAACCGGCGTGAAGTAGAGCTGCGCGGCTATTGGTGGCCCTAATCCTTTACAAGCTGGCGATTTGCATCACGTTTCAAGAGGGCCCTTACTTGTATCAGGCAAACCGAGTATACAAAAACCCATTTTCTTTCAACTCCATAATGTAAGATTTTAGTCTTTGGCGTTGCATTAAAAGATTAATATTATTTAACGCTTGCGACTACGGTTGTTGTAACGCAGTCAAAACGTCAAGCAGCAATGATTATAATTAATGTGTTACAAAATTAATATCGCGTTAAGTCCCGTTAAATAAAGTGCCGTAAAACTCAAGTAATGATATGTGTGTTTGTTTTTTCTTACGTAAAATTTCTTTCGTTTTGTGAGCAATTGCGTTCACAACGTTGTTTTAACGTAGTGTAAAAGAATGACGTATACAAATAGTCCAAGGCGCGATGTATCTGGTGTTACCTACGTGTCCATACAAAAACTACGTCACCGGACGGATCATTGATATGTTGCACATAAAGTTTATTAGTCAATAATATGGCTGCTCGGGCCATTCGGCGCCGCGGGACATGGCGCTGAATTGTTTCATTTAACTGCGAGATATTAACCGTAAACAATAAAGTTATTTGTCATCATTATCCTATACCATTCAATACACTATGTACATAGGAATGTAAATGTAAAAAAAGGAATGTGGTATAGGAACTAAACAGTTGAGGATCATCTTATTTTTTGATTTATAATTACTAAAGCAAGTATAATTTTAACGATTTTATCTTAAGTAAAGACTAAATATCTGATACGGTAAGGGTATTTATGACTGTCTTAAAAATCGTTATGCTCCAACTGTCTAAGCCGTGCAGTTAAAAATACAAAATCTCTAGGTTATTCACTTTAACTATGACAATTCTAAACATTAAGTAGGCAACGTCTTCGTATCGCAGGTAGGACGTGACTCTTCATTAGCGTGTGACCATCAAATTTACGATGAAGAAATAATCAACTTGAACAATAAAAGGGAAAACAATGGAGGCCTTCGTAATTTATTAGTTATTCTTTTTAGCGCGTTTGTGGAGTAAACGGAATATTTCATAGTTGTCATCGAGATCCAATTGAAATTAACGAGTTGGTCACGAGCTACCGATTGCGCCGCGCCGGTAAAGAAAATAAAACAAGCATAAGGGACCCACCGCGTCGGAAAATCAATCGGAAGTTTATTACAATGTTTAAACATTAAACGTTAATGTGTTTGGTGTGGTGGCCGATGGAGCTGCGGCCACTCGGCTATGCGGCCATGGGGCCAGGCGGCTAGGCGGCCACCACAGCCGCGGCCACGCGCCAGTCCGATGCCGCTAGCCGCCCGCGCCGGCCGCGCCCGAGCCGAGACGAGTGAGTGTGTCCCGCGCCCGGATACCTGTTGCAGGCTCCACTTGCCGACGCTGGCTGCTGTGACACCTGCAGCTCCTGCACTCTTCATGTGAGTTTTAACAAGTTTAAGAAATTATCTGGCGCTGGGACGGAAGTGCGCGTTCGACTGAACAGAGTTTTACGAGTTTTTACGATAAATAAACTGTGCGTTTGAACGCATTCGGCGTCGTTACGGGAATTTATTTTAGGAAATTACAGTGATTTCGATCTGGAGTCGTAACAAAACATTGGAATTCTATATAGAAAATTATATTCGATGTACCTACATATGTGTTAATGCTCAAGAACAATAACAAATACCTAAGTTTCATTGCTAGATTTTTAGTGAAGAGGTTGTGTTAAAAGTGAAAAGAACTATGAAAATATTATTAAACGTAGTAACATCTCCGTATCATTTTAAAATCGTTTAATTTTTAATTAGGCAATTATGCTTTTGGCTTGAGATTTTTTATGTTTCAATAAAGTTCGGTTTAACTACATATTTTTATATGCATGATTGATTTGCTTTATCATTAAATTTAGTACAAACTTAAAAAATAAAAATAATTTACATTTCTTGCATTGTTTGCATATAATTTGATGAACCTAATAAGACGTCAATTGTTTCTAATTAATTATTGCCTAGACGGGGATCAGAACGCAGCCGAAGGCCAGTGAGCCCGGTTCACTCAATGACCCACGAGTAATATCCGTGAGCGTACGCACCTAACTTTAACACAAGCGCAGGAGTTGTTACCTTTGCGAAAACAATTTCGACGGTTTTAATACCGTTATGACCTGTTATACATATTATTTAAACTTTTTTTACGCTGGAGAAGTATTATAATTGTGTGGTATTGCCTTAAGGATAATAAAGTTGCGGATATCCCGTTCCCGTGTACATAGCACCAAGTAATACATCAACGCTTTTTATGTGAATTCGTGGTATCGCTCCTTTGATTATTGACATTACGCAAATTCACCCAGACCTATTTGAACACGCACACACACGTACTCTTACATCTTAATATTGTTGGAAATAGGAGAGCATAATAAGCGCATACGCGAAACTTTCTTAATTTCATAATGGTTTCGTATTTAGCCTTTTAAAGTTGTTGCTTGAAGACGACAGAAGTTTGAATAACTTGTCTGTTAGTTGATTTTAATGTCAATCAAAATGTTCGAGAGTTCAAAATTTGTTGTGACTCAAGGAATGCTAAATTTAGTTAGTAATAAAATTATACGACGACTGAATCTAGCGCGGCGCTGCTTAAAGTTACATTATCATTATCCATGATCTTTGATATGTGGTAATGAGCAAACAATCACAGGTGTGTGTTATAGTTTGCTTAAGTGGTTCTACGAACAAACATCGCGCGAGGAGACATGATACTGCGTAGGGAAAACGGTCGAAACAAACATTTTTTTTACTAAAAAGGCCTCACGCTTTGTTGTCATCTGTTGAGATAAAATTAATTTCTTAGTGTAGGAACGCATATGGCTGGAATAACGCGACCGACATTAGGCGGCAAAAATTTTTCTATACAAAATTACGCGACGTAATTTCGGCATAGTGAGTCATCTTCCATTTAAAGTATGTATACTTTCAGGCGTAGTGAAGCCGAACTTCGGTCGCATTTTTTCCGCCTAGTGTATTTCCTCACTTATGGCTTGTTCTTACGTTTAGCCTCACTCGAGCCAAACGGCATTTTCATTACGTTCCTTAAATGTTGCGGATGAGTGTACTCAGTAAACTAATCTTGCGTAAAAATAATAATATGTACATTTCTCTGGGAAGGGTCTTGGCGTTTCGGTAGCAAACATAATTGCCTGTAATACAAGAAAAAATACCTTCAATTTTTTCCTTAATCTAAAACGTTTAGTAATAAATTATACTTTAATTTATAATTTGAACAAGTTTTCAACGAGGCTAGTCTTTAAAAATATTTTTTACTAACGAGAGTCTTATCGTTAGTAAGAATCATTATGTCTTTCAGGCTCAATTAAGGCCTTATTAGGGATGGAGTAACTGAGCATATGTATGTGAAAGTATAGCCTTAAGCTCTTCTAGCCTTAATTAAAAATAATTTGACATTTTCTTGAAGTAAGTCTAAAGTTTTTAGGTACCTACATGTGTAATGCTATTACGTCGGCGATGAACTTGTACTACTTGAATGGCGTCAGTCAGTGTTATATGTTGGTGCTAGTTATTTTTAACATTCCAATATTAAACAAAGGTAACAATTCTAATAATAATAAATATTCATATGACGTAAAAATCAATATTGGAATGACTGTATAGCCATTTAAGAAAATACGAGTATTTATTACTTGTTTAGGCATGAAATGTTACTTGACTTTTTGGAACATAAACACGTGCTTAGTTTTAATGGCCATTTGGTATATTTCCCCACATGCTCACATTCTAATCAACAAAAAGTGTGCAGTGTGATTTCCCCCGGGCGGCACGTGACGCGGCTCGCGCGGCGCTCACAAGCTTTTTAATTAAACCTCTCTTAACAATCACTTAACTCCTAGTCGTACATTGTTTTATTTGAATTCAATCCTCTCACGGTCGCATGCTTGCTCATGTACTAGATTGTTTTATCTTCTGTATACAGTAGGTAACACAAATGTAGTTTGTAAGAACAAGAAAAAGTCAAACATTGTATACCAAATTCCATTAAAACCTGTTCATTGGGTTAGGCGTAAGATCCTTCAGGCAAGAGTTACGAGTACTTTCGGTTTGACAGTAAACACATATGTAGATATTGTATAAACACCCTCGACCCCATGTCAATCATTTTCCCGTGAATTGGAAGTATTTAGTATTTTGTTTCGGGAGCAGGCACAATAGGCAGTGTAATTACAGTGATTACTCGTATATTGTGGACTATACAGCTGTCCTGTAACGGAGTGCAAAACAGAAGGACAGACATTCGATTTATCAGTCATTGGATATTTCATGGGACTAATGAGAGCTTTCTATTTACGTATAATTACTTGTACATATCTAAAAAAAACCGAACTGTTTATGGAAATTGCTTTTACTCTTTAAAGAGAAATCTTCTTATTTTTAAGCTTCGAAATAAATCTTAATCATTTTCAAATATACCTACCTTTTTTTAATTTTCGTTTATTCGTGAAATACAAAATCAGTTTTTCAATGAATTCTAGATTGCACAATATCGCACGAATAGCAAATTACCCGTCTGATAGCCGAAATACATATGGTATTCACATTTTTATTTTTCTGGGGGAAACTTTTCTATTGAGCTGATGAATAATGTTTTGACGAAATTAAAAAAAAAATGTTAGATAAAATATACATTATCCAACATGTTCAATTTTTCCACCTTCAGCTATCCCTCATGATGATTCTATTCAACGACGTATTATTTTTGAAAGGGAAAAACACACGATTTAAGATTTATTTGCATTTCATATTGATTACAGAGAACAGTAGCTCAGAGTACAGGCATAAGAATCCTTTTAGTTCACATAGTGTAAATAGATTGCGACCAATAGCCATTCCTCGTAAGATTTGTCCTTTTATTCAAATTCCCTCCGGGACTGAATTTTCCGGGAAGTGCGCTGTAAGAGATTTTATTAAACTGTCTGGTTTTCACAAACATTTGATATCAGGTGTGGTGATCATAGGTAAAATTCAATCTAAGCCATGAATGAGGTCTGAAAATAAGATTCTCATCGAAAACTATAAAGAGTGAAATCATTGTAGGATATCTGTTTGAATCAAGTATATGTCAACAAGGGAGTCCTTTTAACCTTAAGATCACTGTAAATGCCTTGGCTTCAGTGATTTAGTTTTGTAGACACTTATGTTCTTCCTTCAGTTCCAAGTCAACTGTCAACTGCGTCTGATGTTAAGTGAACTTGTACTTACTTAAGTTGACACCGTAACTCGAAACACTCGCTAAGCCAACGTCAAGAACGTCAGTTGCTCCTTAGATAATATAATTACTTACTTATAAGTTAAAACACTGAGAGATACTTATGAAACGGTAATCCGTTCCCCCGGGGCAGACTTAGCAAACTTCGTCAACACAAGTCACAGGCTAAGTTCCACTTATAGTATACTTAATGGAAACGTCTACCTCTATAGAACAACTTTTTACTCAAAAGAACGAAAATAGTGAACAGTGTATACTCTTATTAAGAGTATAATATTGTATGAAAATGGTAATAAATAACCGAATAAAGTTTTTCTTGTTCCGGAAAAGCTCTGCATAAAAGTAGAGCTTATAAAGTCGCAAAGTGCCGCAAGTCGTCATCCAAACTCATTTCAAAGAAGACCGCATCACCGACTGAACTGCCCGACTTCAGAGTTTTATCAAGTTCCGAATATTGCCTTTGATTTAAGCGCACCTTTTGACATAGTGGGAGTTCAAGACAATGGTATTAAAAAGGTCATCTAAATATTTTACTAAAGTGTTCGAGACGCTGACTAATAATGTAATTGGGACTCAAAATGATCGTCTGGAATTTATATTTGCAAAGATTAAATTCTTGAAAGTTTTCAGAAGTTGCACTTGGTTTGATCATTTTGACATTCTGCCCATTTGAAAAATATCAATAGGCATTTAGAATATATCCAGTAACCTAAGCACATTTTATACATCGTTACTCAAAACTGAGCAAAGGTTTTCCTTACTTCACTATTGCGAATGTCACACTTCTCTCCGCTGAGGAATGAATTCAAGTCAATAGGGACTTAAATAGAATACAAAATGAAAATCGTGTCAGTCCGGAGCCGACGCCGGGTCGTGAATAATTCCCGCGGCCTAGACCGGCAGACCTACATCCAGACTTGCATATATCACCTGCTCTTTGAATGGGAAATAATAACAAAGTAAGGTGTGTCGTACCAAGTGATTTACTTTATAAGACGATGATTTTAATTGTTGAAATGAATGCAAATAAGAACATTGTTACGAAGGACTATTTTTGAAGATGTGTTCTTGTTTTTAATGTATGGATTTTGAATTAACCTAAATAATGATGCTTTATTAGATTAAGATTTAAACTATGCATTTTGATAAATGTGTTTAGGCCTCCATTTTGAGACGTGAAGCCAATCTTCTAATTATATTTGCCTTTTGACGCAAGGTTTCTGAAGAAATGAGATATGGCAGTTTTTGTATATTAATTTGCTTTACTCATAAGTTAGTAGTAAGCCGCTTGTAAGAGCTTAAGATGTTTTTAAGCCCTTATTATAGAAACAGCAAATAAACAAAAGACCTGATTGAATGTAATTCAAATCAGCGAAAATACAAATTAAGATTAGCTCGATATTTATGACAAACTTCGTGAGAAAACTTGTATGTTGTCCTTTTATAAAAGTTCCTTGTATAAAAATACTGATTTTATTCACTCGGGAGAAATTGCAAGGAAAAATATAGGAGAGAAAATTGAATCAGCTATTTTCTTTAAACGGTCCATTTAAACCTTGTACACCTTTTTTGTCAATTACTGAAGAAAAACAAACTCAAATACAGGGTGGCCTCCCACACCTTTCGACCTGTTTGCGGATACCGAGACGGATAATAGGCTACTGACACTGAAGCTTTCACTATTTGAGTTGAGTTTGATATAACTTGAAATAGTTGTATTTGATGAGATATACTGTTTGTTTAACGTCTGACCCACACGTGCTTGCATAAACGTTGCTCCGCCTGATTTAGCAAGCATCTGTCTCGCTACTGCTGTTATTAGTTATTCCATGTAAGGCATAAATTATCTCCTACACTGCGATACTAAGCCATGTGCTTATGTTCTCAACTTCAAAACTAAATTGATTTACGATGCAATAATTCATTAATTCAATGATTTCCTGCGATTTTACTTCTTCCGAGGTATTCCGAAAATTTTGTTGAAAATCTTTAAATTTTCTTCTTATGTATAAGTTGCCGTATATCATAACTAGATAACATAGGTGATTATTGATTAATCAGTTCGTCTTATCTTCATTTTTATTGGTAAAGTAGATCAAAGCTTAATCTTCTTGTTTGACGTCGGCTCAGAGTCGAGTTTCGCTGAACCTCGCGCACTGCGCGGGTCTGGTGATTAATTGGGAGCGGCTCAGCTCCTGCCGCGATCATTACCGGAATAGCGAGTTATTGTAATGTTGATAATAGTTCCAGGTTAATTGCGATACTCTTCGATAGCAGGCTCTCGTGAACTTTGGACATAAGAATGATTGCAGCACTATAATAATAGTTTAGGGATAACTATGAATTTGCAAGTTATTGAATACGTTTACTGGCAGTTCATCTTGCCTAATGAAGTGATTGTCACTAATCAGTTTGAATACCAAGCCACTTTAACATGGTTTTTGCTGTAATAAAATAACATCCCCGAGACGCCCGAATTCATTCCCACGCATAATGATGGAAGGTTCTTGTGAGGACTTTTACAGTATTAACATAATTTCAGTGCTCAGGCGATGAAATATAAATAACAATGTTTATTTCTCAGCAAAGTGGATTCTTATTATTCAAAACATGATAAGGTCTACGCAATAAATGTAAATGAAGATGATTTTTTTCTGAAAATCAAATTATCGTTGTGAATTTGTAATTAATTATGAGCATTATTTTTATTCAACCGCTTTCCATTATCAACTTCAATTAACTAATTGGAATCCATATGTACGTACATTAAAGAAATTGTAATTAAATATTTATAAAAGTATATCACATTGCTTTAAACAAACTGCTTTAATTTGTCGTTGATTACTATTTAGTGCTACAAACATTGTTAATTTTATATAAGATGTTTATTGCTGTTTTTGAAATACAACTTCGTGATCAGAAAAAGAAAAGCTCTAAACATTACCGACCATTAATGATACTTTGTTTAGCTCTTTCAACACTATTTGCAGTATATGAATGATACAAGAATGTTATAACATTCTGGAAAACGTTTTGCCCTTTTAAGATAACTTTAATCAAAAACAAGCATTTCATTAATTACAAACAGTAATTGCATTTTATTTCCATTCATTATTTTCAAAGTATTGTTTGATTTATATTTTCAGTGTATAGTTGACATCTTCAAGTTATGAAATAAAAATAAGAAGTTATATAAAATTAGTAGCGTATTGTCCCCTATAGGAACAGTTATCACCGATAATATTGCAATTAATATTGAACATCGACTTTTGCGAGAGACAATCTCCTAAGTTCGTATCTTAGTACTGAACGATTGTGTAAGTTTGCTCATCACCAATAACTAAGTGACTTGTAACAAAAGTAATTTCTACATAATGATATTATGATATGACATTGTTTCATGCTGATGACGACGCGATTTATCAAGATATCATTTTAACGATGACATTTATGAATGATGGAAGAAGGCCTTTGCTCTGCAATGGGACATAGGTAAATCAAATAGGTTGATGGGTACATTACTTTACTCATGGCTGCTTCGCTCAGATTTGCGAGTCCACATGTTGGAAAAGCCTTAGAGTGTGTGTGTATGAGGAGCAGCTGTGCGCGTGCGTGCGCCAGGCGCGGGCCACTGTCGCGTCGCGCCTGCGCGCCTCAGTCTATATGTATAGTCCATGCCTGCGCGTGCGCACTCGCAGCCTTGACCGCGCGCCCGCTGCCCTCGCGCATTTGCACTTGTTACCATTAAGCAAATACATAAATGATTAATAATTCCTCGGACTATCACACCAATTGCAAGCTTTAAAGAAAACTTAGATCTTCTACTACTTTGTTTACTTGTAGACATACTACTAAGTACTCTTGTTCATACAATATAAACGTCTATGAGTCCAGTACAAATGCCGATTTTCATCACACAAACATTTGGATTTTAAATCTCGATTTTAGTGTCAGTGTTTCTAACAACTCGACAACGGGCCCGTCAATACTATGTATAATGAACACATGTCAGAATAAATAAATAATAAATAAATAAATGCCTTGGACAAACACACCAATTGCCTAGCCCCAAACTAAGCTCGAAGCTTGTACTATGGAAGCTAGGGAACGGATAGACATACTTAAATACTTTTATAAACATCCATGACTCGAGTACAAATGCCGATGTTCATCACACAAACATTTGCCCCTAGCGGGATTCGAACCCGCGACCCTTGGTTTTGTAGCCAGGGTCTCTAGCCACTCGACCAACGGGCCTGTCAATACGGCGGCGCATTAATTTTATTAATTTAATACAACACTGCCAAAACGATTTGCACGTGCTATCATGATTTCTTCTACCATAGTGTGTATGTATTATAATCGATATAATATTCGTCTTGAATTTCATATTAATTTGCACATCTCATAGACATCAGAATTACTCATTATTGAACTAATCTTCTGCCCGCCTTTTCTGAGTACACGATGTTTGGTTCAAACAATAACAAGCCTTGATCTCCGTTGCGCCGAGGGGCCAGTCAATCAGTACATACAATGAGGAAATGTTTTCATTGGTTAATATAAAATGTTAATTAAAGATGGATAATAACATTTCAGTCTTAATAAGTCTTCTAAAAAGAAATACTGTTTCTTTACTTTTCCTTTTTATTCAGTCTCATTTTCCTCGTAATAGGATCAGATTTGTTTTTGAGGCATTTTGTAGTTCATTTGTCCACCATTAGAAATATTTAATTTGAAGTTTATTTTGCGTTCGTAATAGGACTATTTTTGTAATACTCTAGATAATTTTTGGCCACAAGAATTAATTAATAAAACGTATTGTGATAATGTACGTGATAATGACAACTACAGCCAGCACCTAGGATATGTACTCGTCCATGTAGAAAGAAGTTAATATTTAAATTAATTAGCATCTATTTTTTCTTAGTTTCACAAATGGCCTTAGATTCCAAAGGTGCGGTCACCTGAAGGCGGTCGGTCCGCCATCTCTAGATCACATGTCTCTTCAATAAACCTCGTATGTACTAAACGCATTCCCGTGTTCCCACGCCGAGTGACCGGCGCGTCGCCGCCTCGTCAGCGCGGACTCAATCACCATAAAACAAGCGATTACACGACGCGGCACACCCACGTGATACACGCGAATACACGACGCGGCGTATTGACACTATACAATGTCTAACTTACAATAACGAATACTGCAATTTGATCTATTGATTTTTCAGTAAACCTGTTTTTTGTTTATTCTATTATTTCTTAGGTTAAATAGTCTCTAATTTTAACAGTACAAAAAAAAATCCACGATCCAGCAACTAGATTGTTATTATGTTTGACAAACAATGAATTTTCAATTATTGATTCAAAGTTTGGCTTTAAGCTATGTAGGTATATTATGGTTCGAATTTTTACACGCGTAGGTATTACACGTGTATCGTGCGGTCCTAACCCTCGGCATTGTTTCACACTTATCTGACGCCCGTTGTTACAATCTCATTGTTCCCTGTTAAGTTCATATCTGATATCATTACATAATTAATATTACGGTGTGTAAGAAATATGTATCCATGACAATAATAATAAGTTTAATTCCATGATTAAATATCGGGCATAACATCGGAATATTTTAAGTTATTGGAAATCTGTGGAAACTTCTAAACAATTATTCTTGGCCTTAGTTTTCATTTCTGTGCGCGTTCAAACAAACAAACTCTCCAGCTTTATTATATTAGGTAGCATAGATTTACAATAAAATATGGTTTAAGTAATTTCTCTGCCAGGTAATAGGAAGCGTAAGTAAATGATAGCACATTATGTGCATTGAAACCAATAGGCTAATAAAAATAATACTCATGTGATAAAACGTTACTGCGTCTGGACACGAAAAATAACTGTTAAATTCAGTACACATTTCATGAGGTTATAGCAAAATAATTAATGACTTTGATATTCCAAAGGTTTTGTATGCGCGTTTAAAACAAATAAGTATTATGACCTAACGAGATGACTAAAAATGGTTATATAGCACGGTTGTATGCTGTGGAAGTGGGTGCGAGAGGTATACCAGCGAAATCTCTCTACAACCTACTGAAGGACTTAGGATTACCAAGATCTAATATTAGCTCGTTACTGGAAAGAGCAACTAAAGCCGCTTTACTCGGCTCATACCAAATATGGTTGGGAAGGGAGAGGAACGTCATCGGTGAAGGTGATCGTTAGTATACTATAAAGGGGCCCCTTAAACCTACACGCTGGGTCGAAAGTCCCAGGCACCGACTGACGTTCCTCTCTGTTCCACGCGATGGACCCGGCACCCGCACGGAGAATCCATGGATAGCTAAGAAGTTCGTCTCAATACAAATTTTATAAAACTAATAACGCATCGTTGATGTTTCTTAATAACATTACACAATAGGTGTTCACTCGCTTTTTTCCTGAGTTTTTTTCTAATTAAAGAGAAAGGACAGGTGTCTAACCTTTGTCCGTCCGACGGATGGCAGCACCGAACCTCGCTTTAAGATATCCCGGAATGTGAAAGAATTTTAATTAAATTAGTAGGTTGGCCAGATCGCCCCATTTATTTTAACTGATATTTCCTAAATTAGAAAAAGGTTTTTGTTTACGAAATTGTTGGGACATTTTAATTTTTGATATATGTATAAATGTCAAAAGACGTTTAAAAAAACTGTGTTCCTTTGCAGGCGAACTTGCAAAGAATGCGGTTTTGTAATTCCCTGCAGTCGGCATACTCGTACCACGATAGCCAATAAACCTCATGGACTGTTGCGTTATGCTGTTGTCTGATAGGAATCGAATCCCTTCAGAAAAATACCAATAATGCTATTATACCCGGTAACAGACATGTCGAATCTCATTTGTATTTTCTGTTCGAATAAATACGAGCCTCTGTAATTGATTCTGGCCGCATCTCTATCGAATTTGACAGTTTAATGACCGCCTATGAGCAGCGGAATTATTCTAATCGGATATTATCTGGTTGGCAGAACAACCGAAATAGATTTCGGAAGGAGCACATGCTGGGAGGGGGGAAGGTTCGAGGATGCACTCGCCCGTGAGAGTGGGACCATCGATCCGGGCAGGGAGGTCTTCAGGTCTTCATTAAATCGATGATAATATTAAGGTGATAAGAAGCTTGAGGGCCTAGATTTAAAAGCGGATAAAACGGGAATTTATATAAATAAAATTATTATTTTGAGAAAACCTCGACTAAAGTTAAAAATGCAATTTAATAAGATTAAAAATCAGTTGTACCTTATTTTTTTCGAAACCATGGAAATGTATATGTTTACTCGGCGAATTAATGCACATAATAAATTATATTTTACGTTAATAGATTTTCTCCACGGCAATAAGCTATTCTCGTTCAAGATATTGGAAGTATAGTGATCGGGAATAATGGAAAAGAAACACTTACTACGTCGACGTTAATGCACATAAGTGGAATAACTTTTGGACCGATCTTAAGATCTAACTGAAGATTCTTCAACATCTGCTTTTTGTTAGAATTATCATAATCTATTCACTGCTTACATTCCTAAGTAAAACAGCGTGTGTAAATTCCCGCTCCGTAAATTTTACTTAACGAACCGAGTTCTTTTGAATCCTTTTATTTTTTCAGTTGTAACCGTTCCGCGTATTCACGCAGGCAGTTTTGTAAGAACACAAAGTCAACGATAATAAAGCCATAATGCATGTAATATTCAGGTGTAGTCGACGCGCGATGAAATATTCAGCAGGTTGTGTTGTGTCGCGGCGGCACAAAGGCAAATTAGGCTCGTTGTCACAGTCGCGCCGGTCACCCAGCGGACGCTAGCCCGCGCCGGACACTACGCACTTTCACTGTATTTTCAGTTGTTTTTTTTTCTTGTTTAATTGTAGTAGATGCAATTATAAATTAATATTATATAAGATTTAGATATCCCAGCACTTAATAGCCTTAAAATACTTCCAGCTTAAGAAATCGAATTCAGGAATTGCCACAACAACAGGCCAGGGAAATATCCACTACTAGAGACCGCGCGCGACTCCGTCCGCGTGGATTTCGGTTATACTTTAGCCTAAAGCCTTCCTCGTCATATAGACTATCCAACACGAAATATTTTTTCAAATCGGACCAATAGTTCCTCAGATTCCTAAGATTCTGTGGCCATAACGCCCAACTCGTCCTTTTTGGAGCGGAATAATGAAAACAAGTGGCTGATGTTTCTTGATGAGGTGTCTTCCAATTGAATACATCTTTGTGGTCCGAATTGATGTTATATACAGTATACTTTTACTCGTGTAACTAGCTACCCCTGCCTTTCAACTTGACCCAATATATACATTGTTGAGACTTGAAAACACAGCTGTTTACATTTGTCGAACGACTTTCTAAAATGGGAACGTCTACTAAAATACACAAAAGAAGCGAGCGAAGTAATCGCACCTGTTTATTGAAAATGGGGACCGTTCCTTTTGATTCAGTGCGAGTATTGCTTGCCGAGTGCGTGCAAACACTTCCCGCCAACAGATTGTTTCGTTCAGGGAAGACGCGGATACAACGGAACGTTTTGAATATCATTCCAATTGTGGAGATGGTTAACAATGTGGTATTATTTACGCTGCTTTCAGTTCGGGTAGTCTTTATTTAACTGCTCTGATAAATAAATTGTTCCGTGCCTTATCAGTCTCTGATAACTTAAACGACTAGATCATAGGTAAGTAGATTTTGTACAATAATGTCTGGTACAATATACGAGTAGTCCTTAGAAATTGTATTGAATTACTATTTCTATTTAAATGAAGAATAATGAGTGGGTATTACTATGTAGTTATTCAGTGTTTAGTTAGACCGAGCTTAACATTAACCACGACAAACGTTTTAGGACTAAACGCGCTGCGCAAACTTATATGATCAAACTTGAAGAAAAGTCATTATCACGCATCATTAGCATTATTAGTCTTAGAACTTTTTGTATTGTCATTAGACCTCACAGTCACAGGATGAAACATTTTAGGGTCTAACGTCAAACATTCCTGTTTCTAACGCGCTAAAACAAGCGATAAACGCGTCGGAGACATCTCGCAAAGCCGATTAACGGAGTGATTTACCATCAAGAGGTGTGGCGAGATCTGAGTCTATTGCTCAGGCTCAGCGCCTGTTATCTTGTTCTGAGCCCTAATTTAGAACAGTGCCAAGTTCCGGCGGGTAATAATCCACCGCAGCGGCAACAATTAGCCGCTGAGCCCGACGAGCGACGCGTTCCTTGTAATCGCCGCGAATCTGTTGCCCCGGAAATTAATCCCCGGTAAAGGGATAACCGCGGGTAATTCATTAAAACTAAGCCGCCTCGTGTACGAGCCCTTTTTGTAATTAACGCGTTAGATGTTCTTTGCTGGATCGCTTGTCCGTTACTCAAGCGTCGGCCCGCTTCCAAAACAATATAATAGAGCTTACACTCGGGATCACGTTTTAGACGTATAAATTACATTTATTCATAATCCAAGGTTATGTTCATGAAACATGAACTTGGATTATGTATATAAATCATAATGGATTTTCAAACCTTCAAAGAAAATAATGAAAACTCGTCTATCAAGCCTACAAAACAAAATGTATTTCATTTCCTATTGTCAAGAGAAGGATGTACCTACATGTGTGTATATCAAACCCTCAAACTTATTTTATGCTTTCTTCATGTTTATACCTCAACATGAAATATCGGTATTTATGGCAGTTGTTTGGTTCGTTATTGTCGTGACGTGTCAAACAACTCCCATATATTACACGAGTATGAACAAGATGGATTCAACAGCTTCTGAGTTTCCAATCGTGATAATGTTGATTTATTTGATCCTTAAACACAATTTTCATTTTTGCAGTTAAAAAAGCCTACTAAGGAAAAACGAGATAATGCAAGTATACGAATATAATAAAGCTAAAGAGTTTATTTGTTTGTTTGCACGCGGTAATCTCAATTTGTCGAGGAAGGCTTTAATCTACATAATATAGTACAGCTCTACGTGTGCGGAAACCGAAATCCACGCGGACGGAGTCAATTGACTGTTACAAGATTACGTTTTAAAATGTATTAGAATCTATTTTTATATCTATTTAATAACTGAAACTTTGTGTCCACGTGTTGTCGCCGCGGCCCGAGAGCGGCCAGAGTCACCGCGGCCGACGACGGACCCTTTTTCTAATTACCGCTTGTTGCTCCCGCTGCTTTCCATTCAAACAATCATATTCGTATAATTTAACACCGTTTTGATGTTTGTCAAATCTAGCCTGTGTGTATTCACACGAACGAACTTCGGGTTTCGTTTGATGTTCTGATTGGTAGATATGTTACGACCCTGTTCGCTATATTCTGTACCATTATCGAAATGTAATATCGTAAAAGTACCTACGCGTATTTATTTTATCACAAATGTTACTAGATTTCAATACCTTTCATCATTCAAGCATACTAAAATGATATATTTAAATAAGTTAACAAGTATATATTTGTATTTCCAAAATGTCTTCAAAGATTTACAACTCTGCATCGATTGAGAACACCTTATTTTGAGAAACGACCGAATAAAAACAAGGAATTTAATCCTCCGACCGCTTATTGATAACTTCACAAACAAGTTGCCCAAATAGCACGTTTGAAATTTTGAACAGGAATTAATTAAATAACTGTTTTAATATTTTGAGCATACTTTGAAGTAAAGAAAGATTAAATTTCGCCGAACAAGGAAATTACAAGATAAAAGTCCAGGGAAGGACGGCCACGGGTTCGGCAGGGGAGCGGCGCGCTAGTGCTGGGCGGGCGCAAGGGATTATGCGCACGAACCGGCGAATCTCGCGGTTAACATATATGTACATAGTTTTCAAATCATAATACTACCCATGATTTCGTTTTTGCCTGTGGAACTATTCATACAAATTACTAACTGATTACCATAATTTAAAAATTATCTTCACATCTGCATGTGAAATAGCGGACGTACAAGAATATGGATTATTACACATATGGATTGTTACAAATTATAAACAAAGAAAAATTCATCTGATCTCATGGCTCAGGCGGGAATCGAACCCAGCGCCTCGTGCAATCCGTTCAAGCGCTCTGACCACTAAGCTACCGAGACCAATAGTAGACCTGACGATTTTTTTTTGTTATTTGCTTAACGTTTATTGCTAATGTTTTAGTAGGTACCTACTACAACATTATAGTTAAAAGTATAATAATATCAAGCATTTAAAAATGCTTAAATAAAATATACAAAAAATATATCAAAACTCAGAATATATTGAAATATACCTTCGACATTGCAAAAAAAGTAGCTAATGACTTTAATACACAAATTATTAACTGCTTTGTCACCTACAACCTCAAGCAATATATTTTTTTTGTAGCAAGAAATTCATTTATATTTTTATAGACAAGAAGATTCATATTCTTTGATCTCTTTTAGACGCATTTTTTCAGTATTCGTTCAGAAAATAATTTTAAAATTGTGAAATGTTTTCATTCAGAAATTAGAAATTAATAATTAAGATATTAAAATATCTTGGACTAACACACATAAGTAATTTGTCGAGTTGCATTGACCCTGGCTACATCACTAGTGAACTTGCCAGAGTCTGGTCAGGAAATTGACTGCTAACGCCCGGGTTGAACTATTTTCTACGGTAATATTTGAACAAGCGGCGACGGCGAGAAATTGCCTCTCTCAACTTCAAGTTATTTGTGTCGCAGCTTACTTCGTTTAGCTCCTTTTATTTATTTATTACACAAATTTGTGACACGGGCTCACTAACTTCACAATTTATATTTTAAAATAAAGCCGTGGTTGTCAAAAAGGACTTAAACCTTTTCAGAAGATAAACCCACCGGCAAAATCAGCGTAATTTGAACAAACATAATAAATTTATTGAAATTCCCAGATAAACTGGGAACAGGGCAGGCGAATGAATGAATGAATTTATTGAAAGTTCTTTTTTGTCTTAGTCGCGCATATGCCATTAAACCGTATACTGGACAGATTGTACCACTCAAGTGTTCATTTGGCTTTATTTATTTATTTATTTATTTGCTTGCCACATGGTGTAAAAAGGTCTTACAATATAGTCCAGTACATTATACACGTGACACCCCGTAGGGGCACCGCAAATACAATTCGTTACTTACACACAATTAAGAATATTATTACAATAATTTACTTATAGATTTCTTACATTATTTCAAATTACACAATTGTTAATTAATTATTATTAAAAAAATTACATAATATAATTACATAAATAAAATTAACTTTCATTAAAAACAAAATATCAAATCAAATTAAATTAAATTAAACTTAAATCAAATTAAATTAAACACAATTTTATCTTCAATTGTCCTCAAAGAACTCATTCAGACTGTAGTAGGCTTTTTCTAGTAAGAACGTTTTCAGCCGAGTTATGAATGGCTTCAGGTGTGGTATATCCGTTAAATGGCTGGGGATTCTATTGTAAACTCTGATGGACATCCAATGGGGACCTGATCTAACTAACTGTAGTGGGTTACCTAATGGGAATTTTAACTGATTTTTATATCTATTGTTGCGCCTAATTAGTGTGTTTGGTGTATATAAATACATATGTTTTTTTATAAATTTACAAATTTCTAAAATATATAAGCACGTTATTGTCAGGATTTTTTTATTTATAAAGTAAGGTTTACATGATGTCATCGAATCTAGATTATATATAATGCGTATACATTTTTTCTGCAGTATAAAAACTTCTTGTATGTCTGAGCTGTTGCCCCATAAAATTATGCCGTAGGTTAGCCAGGAATTTGCATACGCATAATAAGCTGTTAGTGCAGTTTTGGTGTCTGTGGCCTTCTTGAGGTTATAAAGTGCATAAACAAAAGATGATATTTTTTTGGTGACCTTCTGTATATGGGGCTTCCAGTTCAGATGACAATCTACATATTTCGATACCTAGCAGGGTGGAAGAAGGTTCAATTATTATTTGTGAGTCCTTGAATTTGTATGAAATATCTAATGGTGCTTTTTGATACGGCCTGAATTGTAACATTTTGGTTTTATTTAAATTAAGTATTAAGTTGTGATTACTGAGCCATTGGTGAATTTTGTCTAAGTTATAATCAAGTTTTTCAGTCAAGTCATTTAAGTTAGTACATGGGATAGTAATAGAGATGTCGTCTGCAAAAAGGGTACAGTGTTCATTTATTATTTTCGGCAAATCATTCACATAAATCAAAAACAAGATGCATCCTAAGACACTGCCTTTGTACATCACTACAAGGATTTTTTTAAATATGATAAAAACGTTGATTTCCATGTTAGCCACACAAGGAATATACAAATCAGGCAGTTATTCTGTGCTTAGATATCCTACTCAAACTTATTTTTATGTCAATCAGGTGGTTTCCTTTTAAGGATGTATCTCGTTTAATATATTCGATGAAGGCTTTACCTTCGCCACATAATAATATCATATTTTTTAAGATAAAACTTTTGCATTTCTTCTCTGACTTCGTGAGAGAAATTTCCCTTTTCACTCGACTGGAGTCCATATATCATGTAAATATAATGGAAAAACTCCTAAAAGCTTCTGAGTGTAAAAAGTTGAAATAACCTTTTTTTAGCTTTTAAATGGTAACTTTGTTAATAAGGCGCATACCGCAGAATAAAGAGGTACAGTATGCCCAATGCGTGTTACATACGAATTGTTTAGGTTTAGGTTTAGGTTTGCCGGGGAGTTTTCCGCACATAACCTCCAAGGTGGGCCGTTGCACGTGATGACTTAGACAAGGGAGAATCTATTACCTTGCCTGTTCCCCTATACCCTTACTCAAACCATTTGAGCTCCAGCCAGAGGTCCAGAACTCTTGCGGCGTCGCCGAAGGCTGCTCGTAGAGTCTCGGAGTCTGGTAGTAGTCGTGCTCGTTGTTCGGCCAAACTGCGGCATCGGAGCAGCACGTGGGCAGGCGTTTCCTCGGCGTCCATGCAACACCCTACATAGTGGACTGTCGGTGAGGCCGATGTTGAACGGCCGATACGAATTGTGTTAGGATGTTTGGTTGAAATCTATAATATAGATTATATTATAATGATAATTTGAAGTATTGTTTTCAACATTTGTGAACAATTACAAAAAAGCGATAGATGGGTCATGTTGGAGATAACCATAATTTTTATTTTTTAATGACAAAATATTATCAACTTGGATAAACTACTATGTTATAGTATCTTTACTGCTTTTATTATAATATATGCCAGTTATTATCTCTCTGTCACGGGTCGGGCAAAGTATCTGTTTCGCGCTCGCGGCGCGTCGTCGTCGCGGTGTAAATCAAGGAGCTCGCTTACACGGCGGCATCGAGCACTCTTCACCCACCTGCTCGGTAAACAGAGCATATATAGGGCCGCCACACTTCGCTTACATCTATACTAATATATAAAGCTGACGAGTTTGTTTGTTTGAACGCGCTTATCTCAGGAACTACTGGTCCGATTTGAAAATTATAATTTGTGATGGATTGTCCATTTGTCGAGGAAGGCTTTAGGCTATTGGAAATTGAAATCCACGCGGACGGAGTCGCGGGCGGCCGCTATATATTATAATAATCAATGTTCATTAACTAATCGAAAGAAATTCATTGACACCATTCGGTGCTGTTCTATGTACGAATAATGCGATGTCGTAAACGTATAGTTTACCACGTAGGTTAGGTAGAGCATGTTTGACGCTGCGGTTATTGGTGTATTCCGCAGCAGCGGCTTGTACGTGTGAAGCTTTCCACCTATAATATTAAAGTAAAGCTTTGTCTTTATTAAATCTGTACAAACCGTCAATTTTCCATTAACATGTTTTTTAATACTCGTAACAGAGTAGTCAATATTCACAAGTTAACTTTTGATCCTTTAACGTTTTATTTCCTTCTATGGTTTGTTGTACCCTCTATGACCTCAATACAATGTTGAGTGGTATTTTATTGGAATATCTCCTACGCATCGCTGCCAGCCCTACCTCGCCGCCGCAACAAAGGGATGAGAAATGACAGTTTGAGCGCGGAGGAGACGCAACTGATGGCGGCGATATAGTTTGTGAACTTAGCGGTCGTGAGAGGACTGCTCACTACTTTCAATGTCAAATGTAGCCGATCAAATAGTGCTTAGACTCTTTAGACTCTTTCTTTTTTTAAAGCGCCTTAGAAAGAATTAGCAAGTTACATGTTATAGCTGGAAACACATGGCTGTCACATGTTAACATATCTGAAAGTTGGTATCAGTGATACATCTGAAAATTAAAAATTGGCCAAGTGCGAGTCGGACTCCCGCACTGAGGGTTCCGTACAAATTCTATTTTTGACGAATAAAAAAAAAACTACTGAATAGATTTCGTTCGAACCAATTTTCGTTGGTAGTTTTTATGGTAATGTACATTATATAATTATTTCAGTTTTATCATCGTCTTACTTTAGAAGTTAGAGGGGGGGGGGGGACACACTTTTTTCCACTTTGGAAGGGTCTCTCACGAAAAGTATTAACTTTAGAAAAAAGTGATATTAGAAACCTTAATGTAATTTTAAAAGACCTATTCATAGATACCCCACACGTATATGTTCGATGAAAAAAAAAATTTCGAGTTTCAGTTTTGACTATGGGGACCCCCTACTTTTTTTATTTTTCTTCTATTTTCGTGTGAAAACCCTGTTGCGGTTCTCAGAATACATCCACTCACCAAGTTTCAACAGTATAGTACTTATAGTTTTGGAAAAAAGTGGCTGTGACAGACTGGCGGACAGACAGACAGACAGACAGACAGACAGACAGACAGACATGACGAATCTATAAGGGTTCCGTTTTTTTGCCATTTTGGCTACGGAACCCTAAAAAGGTACTATTATTTACATACTCATAACATTTAATAAACTTTATGCATACACATTGCTCATTCCAAAATTGTATCAACTATTTAAATTATCTGACTGGGACCCAATGAAAACAAAACTTTGTGAGTTTGTTTTACTACTAAAGTTGAACTGAAATCAAAGAATTACGAACGTTTAGTCAATATAAAATGTAATTAAGATATTATATTATTTTCACCTAGTGCAAGATCACTGCTCTTAACTTTTTTAACTAAATACTGTGTCAGAAAACAAATGATTGAAGGGGTTTAAATTATTTTTAAACAAAAATACAGAATGATTTATCTAAATTAGACAGTTCAGTTGGTCGTAAAACAAGGTGTTCCCAAAGCAAAACTGTAAATACAACACAGCTGTTTCCTGCTTCCCCACCGCCTAATGAACTCGGTAACTAATTTGACAAAGAACCCGTGGAACTGCGGAAACTCGCAATTAATTTACAAACTGACGTGGACTCATCTGTCGCCAGAACTTTGACTAATTTCGCTCTAACGAGACATCAATTAGTTCCAGGCGCGCGCCCTGCTGCCCGATACGCTCGGTAATTTAAACGCTTTCAATATTGACATTGACAACATTTGTAAAGCCTACACTTACTTATGGCTAAGAGAATCTTACGTTTTTTGTACACTACAATTACACTTTTGATAGACGACGTTACGATAGTAATATTTCTTTAAAAAAATGTTACAAGAAATACAAAATTCATAACAAACGTTTATCCTGGGCGGAAAAATAACTGTAACTCTTTATTAGCATGAAAAAGAAATTACAACGTAAGGAAAACGTGAAAGTTCTTTTGTTTACGTTTAACGAACCTACTCAGACAATTACAATAGGAGAAGTTCGAGTGAAAGACGGCTCACATTTGCATTTGTTCGTGTTTTAAACGCAGTTACCGCGATAACGCAGAGACTGCCTGTAATGAGCCGCGGGCGGCGTAAGTGGCGCCCTCTGGCCGCGGAAACAACGCGTGAAGCGAACAAAAGCGGTAACAAAACAAAAATAACTTTTTATTTCGAGACGAGGAATGCCTTTTGTACGCTTGAGCCGCGGAGCGAATGATGGAATTATGAAATTACATACTCGTTTTGTAACTTACACGTCTCGCCATAGCCACGACTTTGTGTCTCCCTGCTGTTTAATAATACACTTTAAGAATTAATCCATGCAGCCATGTAAGTTCTTTCAGTCAAACGTAATTTGCCACCATAAACAACATTCTTTTAGAAATTATTATTTATATATTGTGATAATTTATGATACATAAGCTTTTTTATGTTGAAAACCAATAGGAAGATTGTGTCGTCAGGCTAAAAGCATAATCTATCACAACCGCGTTCGTCGGGAAACGTTCAAACCGCTATCTCAGATATACTCGTACGTTTCACTATAGCGCGGAGAACGCTTAGATGTCGCATTTCTTAAATTTGCATTTTTATAAGAGGGATCCATTTAAAAGTGCGGACAGCGCGGCGTGTCTCGGTGATGAATGACCGGGGTCATTAGTCACCACGGCCAAGTGTACTTTATTTATGTTAAACCAAAGCGTATTTAATACGGTCGCATTTATAAACCTTCATTTGTTAAAGTTATTTGAATTTTATTGTATGTCAAAGCTCCGGCCAGCTATCTCGATTTTTAATAAGACAAGAATCTGGTCCCTACTCTTGGCTATTAAAGATCTACTAAGTTACTTGTCATTAATTTTGAGAGTTTGTAGCTACTCAAAAAATCTCAAACCCTCATAGATGGCCTCGGTCAACAATGACCAACAATTCTACTTAGAACCAAAACAGATGGCTCAAACTCAATGGTCCTCTACAATTTACGGGCTGCAAATACTAAATCAAAGAGCAGTCGGCTCATCGTATTTCAGTGCGAATTGTGTTAATCGCCCAATCCCGAGTTACCGCCGTTCGTTTACAGCCGTCAATCACTCAGCCGGGTCTCGGCTGGACATGAATCACGACCAGCATTGCCGACGCCACGAGCGGGCAACAGTGTAACTAGAGGGTGCGCCCTATTCGCACTTAGTACCTTCCTCACGATACCACAGCACGTAAGAATCTAATCATCAATCCCAACTAATATTATAAATGCGAAAGTAACTCTGTCTGTCTGTCTGTCTGTTACGCTTTCCCTCTTAAACCTCGCAACCGATTTTGATGAAATTTGGTACAGACAATCTTTAGACCCTGAGACAGAACATAGGCTACTTTTTATTTCGAAAAAAAGAAATCCACGCGGACGGAGTCGCGGGCGGCCGCTAGTACATAGTATAAAACAAAGTCGCTTTCGCTGTATGTCCGTATGTATGCTTAGATCTTTAAAACTACGCAACGGATTTTGACGCAGTTTTTTTAATAGATAGAGTGATTCTTAAGGAGGGTTTGTATGTATAATACATGTAAGTAAGTACCACGGGCGAAGCCGGGGCGGGCAGCTAGTTAAATATAAAGTTGACCAAGTGATTCGAAGGTAACAGAGTTAATAAGTGTTTTTTTTACGTATCACGCAATCTTCACGCTATGGAGTTTGCTTTTAATATACATTTAGTATTAAGCAAAATTTTTGTGAAATTTATTTTTTACATTCGTTTAGTTACGCACATAACATATCCGCAACATGTATTAGAGAATTACTTTAAACTTATTTTATTTTCTTAAAAAACTGACACAATAAATGCTGATCTCGAAGTCACTATCCGCAGTTGTACTTTAGTTACGTAGGTACTTGTAATTGCAATGGGTTTCTTGACTTACCTTTTATTCAACAAATCGCTCATAAACCATGATAAAAGCAGTAACAGCCGTTTATTTCAAAAAAAAACACGTGTACCTATGTCTAATTACGCTAAAGAAATGTATGCCGTTTATCTTTAATTGCAATCGTCAGCGTTCTAACACAATAAGGCTTGAATAGGCTAAGTTAAACTTTAGCTCTAGATTAAACGATAATTAAATGAAACTAGTTCACTTGTGACCGCAGTTATTTGTTGTAAGATAACAGAGCTGAAATACGAGCAGTAAAATATAATTTTACCAGTTTATAAATATCGCGTTTAGTTTAATTTGTGTTTTGGTATCATAATGTAACGTTATAGTTAAATTCTCATTATTTGATAAAATAGTTACTCATGTTTCATTTTGTTCGTTTCAGACTAACCTCCCTGACAACGAGGGCGCTTTAAAAAATTTGGTAAGTAGGTCTTCTTCTGCTAGAAAAAAATATGTAACTATAAGTAAGAATATACTCTATTGGGCTGATGAATGTGATTCAGATAATACCATTACAGCAGAAACACACTATGCAGAATTTACTTGACCGAACTTCGGTGGCATACTTTTCAATACAAAATTACGCTACTTGATTTGGGCATAGTGTGGCATCTCCCATTTAAAAGTGTGTCATATTCATGAACACGACGGAACGTAAATTCGGTAGCGTGTTTTCCGCATAGTGTGTTCCTACACTTAAAGCAGTACCTGTTCGTACTTAAATTGTACTGTACTTCTTTTGTCACTGACTAGCATCAAATCAAATGGTATTTACTGCACGGGTCAGTGTGTAGGTGAGGGTTGCAACCAGTAATGATACTTTATTATGTTGGTAAACCTGCATTTATCTAGACGCATTACCACCTCAATGTTATATTTGAGCAAAACACTGTTACTTTGATACACGTATGACAGTATTTTCTGTTCATAATTTTAAACGAATAATATCTTTACGCCTACTTCGAGCGTATTCGTACCTAGGTACCGAGAAACCCGATTCAGAAGCAAAGGTAAGCCAATATTCTACTCGTATTCTGTAACTATAATGGAATAACTTTTATAGAGTCTATCCTTTGAATCCTCTGGAAAACTTGAAAATAAGCTTAGCAGACTTTACTTTACTAGATAAGCACATTTACATTGTTCATGTAGTGACGATGTGTATGTTGTGCCTTTTTAGTTTGTGTTCTGTGTATATAATGTAATCTATTTCTTGGTTCATTTTTAGGGTTTCATGATATGACGCCTCTGATTAAGATGTAGATTCTTGGTAAGCCATGTTAGATTGTTGTGAGCGAGGTGCGGTGTCCCGCTGTCATACGGGGGACGCGGCGTGTTGTCCGCACGTGTGTTACGCTCAATAAACGTCAGCTGTGTTTTATGACCGGGTGCCTGCGCTTTTCCGTGATCACGGGACATGGAATACACGATAACAGTACGTTCACTAGATTTGTATGCAAAATTTTAGACTTCCGTTTGCATTATAACGCTCATATGAATAGAAACAGATGTGTTGCCGGTTTTTAAGTTTTCGCTAAACTACGTCCAGTTAACAGGACTGAACCGTGTTCGCAAGAGGACTACGAGTTCGACCACGGTCGTTGTAGGAACCGAAACGTCAAGTAATAAGTAGCAGGTATACATGTACTACATAATTAAATAAATATTTCGTTTTGTACCGTTATATAATATAAGGGCTGCCTGCGATGTATTATAATTAGGAGGTCAAACAAAACTCATAAAGTTTGAAAACGATATTTTTAAATCGTTTTTGCAAAAGTCTCAGCCAAATAATTTCTCGGCAAAGCCTTTATCATCCGCTCTGAATTTAAACCAATACAGCAACAACTATTCCACAATTTTCTCAAAACATTAGAGCTGAAACTTTTAAACGTGTGGAGCGGTGCACAGTTGCAGTCGATGATCGCCGGTGAGTTCCCGCGGGAGACGGCGCCGTCAGTCCAGGTTTATTGCCGTCGCTCCTGATGCATTAGCGAGCACGAGTGCGCCACTCCACGAGATGCCACTCTTCATTTAGTCGGATACTTTGCTGTCAATTTGTTAAAGTGTGATCTAACGTTTTGTCATTTGATATTTTAAATGAAATTGCTGAAAAAGCGACATAAATGCTGAAATATTTATTTCGCAATTTATTCATATATTTTTTTATGAAATCACTTTTTATTTTTGTTATCGATTCAGTTCAATGAACATCGTCTCTTTAGTTTTTTCTGGTCTTAATAAACTGACCTTATTTGTGCTTGATCTCATTATGATTTTCTTTTCCTTTTACATCTTGTAAGAGTGATCTCCAGTTCTCATGTTGCTATATCTGAACTATGGCACAGTGTACAAACGGAATCCATGCATTTCGTCTCAATATCAAGTTGTATATTCCATGGTAATGCGGCGTCTGATTGCGCGCTCCGAGCCCCGGGTGCATCGGACGCGTAGTGCTCGCGGGGTGAGAACTCCGCATAATTCCAATGAAAACTTGACGACTATTTTCCTGAACAAGTTTACCACTCGCTCATAATAGCTGCATTGTTTGTTTGTGGAATATTTTGCATTTCAATAGTTTGTTTTACATACAAAATGAAATTGGAGTTATGGATGATCACGGTGAATGAACACACTTTTAAATGCTTATATTCGTGGTTGGAGTTACTTCCCCCAAACTTATACATAAATTCCAAGAGTCTTTGTCATTACACAGGACCGAGAAAAAATGTTAAAATATACATCGAATTCACATTGTTTCTCACTCCCTTTCACTTTCGTTTTCACAATAATTTATTCGTCCGTCACATCAAACAAATTCAAAGAACATTTCAGTCAGAATCGTCAGATTTATCGCTTGAATTTCCGGTCGTGAGCCCGTGAGTCCTGACAGACCCCCCTAAAAGTAACCCCTCTAATTTATGGCGGAACCACCTGCTCCCAGGCTGCTGCAAATTTGCTACCTTGTCCTTCCAGATGCAATACATATTATTTATTGATCAGATAAGGGCATAAAAGGGGACGTGTTATCATAAAATAAAGATATTGTTAGGTCGGGTTATTTTTATGAAGACTTTTACACATTCTAGCAAGTTTCTTTGAAAAGAGGGAACATTGTAGAAGAATGTAAAATTTTTTTGGATACCGCCGCGACTGATATCTGCTGATCCGGAACATTGATGTATACAAAGGAACATAAAGGTCTAAAAAATAAAACTAAGCTCATAAAACTTAAGTGTCATAAAAAGTATACGTAAGAATAATAAATAAGTTTTATCCGATTCATCAATGTAGTCATGATGAATGTGGACCTATGTCTCACTGGTTTTTGTCAGCCGACAATTTGTGAATCGCCATCGCAAATTGTTGATTCAATTTGTCAACGTGATTAATGATCTCGCTTCGGAATTCATCAACCTAGTTGTGTCTTTGGTTTATTTTTTACTAAAAAGTTTGTATCATTCAGACTTTCCCATTATATTATGAACAACTAGCGGGCGCCCGCGACTTCGTCCGCGTGGATTTTGGTTTCTTTATACCTTTTCTTCCCGTTAGGGGTGGATTTTTCAAATAAGCTTTAAAAGGGGATGCCTACGTCATAATATTATGTTTATGAATGCAAAGTCTCAGCCCAATCGGTTAAAAAATGACAAAGTTTCATACTAACTTTCATCCCCTATTTGACCCCTTTGGGGGTTAAAATTTATCAATATGATTGCTTAGGCGATGCCTTCGTCATAATAGCTTTATGTATGCAAAATATCAGCCCGATAGGTTTTAAATTGACAAAGTTTCATACTACCGTTCATCCC
Source organism: Nomophila noctuella (assembly GCA_958496325.1). NCBI lineage: Eukaryota > Metazoa > Arthropoda > Insecta > Lepidoptera > Crambidae > Nomophila > Nomophila noctuella. The sequence goes on from OY292492.1 coordinate 15,545,234, forward strand.
CTATTTTACCCCCTTGGGGGTTGAATTAATCAAAATCCCTTCTTAGCGGATGCCTACGTCATAACATCTACCTGCATACCAAATTTCAGCCCGATCGGTCCAGTGGTTTGGGCTGTGCGTTGATAGATCACTATGTAATCAGTCAGTCAATCAGTCAGTCACCTTTGAGTTTTATATATATAGAAATATCAGCCCGATAGGTTTTAAATTGACAAAGTTTCATACTACCGTTCATCCCCTATTTTACCCCCTTGGGGGTTGAATTAATCAAAATCCCTTCTTAGCGGATGCCTACGTCATAACATCTACCTGCATACCAAATTTCAGCCCGATCGGTCCAGTGGTTTGGGCTGTGCGTTGATAGATCACTATGTAATCAGTCAGTCAATCAGTCAGTCACCTTTGAGTTTTATATATATAGATATAGAAATATCAGCCCGATAGGTTTTAAATTGACAAAGTTTCATACTACCGTTCATCCCCTATTTTACCCCCTTGGGGGTTGAATTAATCAAAATCCCTTCTTAGCGGATGCCTACGTCATAACATCTACCTGCATACCAAATTTCAGCCCGATCGGTCCAGTGGTTTGGGCTGTGCGTTGATAGATCACTATGTAATCAGTCAGTCAATCAGTCAGTCACCTTTGAGTTTTATATATATAGATAGATATTGGTAGCATTTTTACGTATACATTTTCCTATTTGAAAAGAAGTTAATATATGAACGTTATTAAAAATATTTATGTAAGTAATAAAAACCTTCATATGAAAGGTTTTAATTACCCCCTCATAAAAACAAAGGTTAGGTTATTTTATTACTTTCACAATCATCAATAGTACATATACCTTCTGGTTATGTATATAAACAGTAGTAAATAACGTTATTAAACTTTTATATATGTCCTCTTTACAGCTTTAAAGCCAACGTGCAGTGACGTGCACACGTGCAATAACTTTAACTGACGCTTCATCGAATGCAATTTATTTGGAATTCCTGTGCAAGAAAGATCCAGACCTTCCCATTTCAAGCAATCCATGTAATGGACTTTTGCTCGGGAATTCTTTAAGCAAACGTAAGAGTATTTCCCTAACATGTTGAACCATCAGTTCTTAATGCTTGGCTTGGTCTGATCTTTAAAAATGTATTATTATAATCAATCAGAGTAAGTTTTTTACAATTCTATCTGATAACCAAACTTATTAGATGTTTCTTCGTATATCTGTAACGGGCAGCTGAGCTTGAATCTGCGGCGCAAAGGTCGGACGAGGTTTGGCCTCAAAGGACAGCGCTCAATAAACCGCACCATCGCGGCAAATGGACGGCGCGTAATGGCGGTAATCAACCGGCGTGTAGGAGTTGTTTGTTTGCCTGAGCCACGCCGCCACGCGTTGCTAAGCGGAATCGGATGGAATGGGCCTTTAACTAGTCTCTTTATGTCTTTCTTCTTTTCTCATTTTCTTGGCAGACAAATGTGCAGTCCACCTGTTAGTAAGCTACCATTACACAAAACACATTATATTCTTAGCTATCCCAGCTAAGTGTGCAAACTTTCACAGCACTAGTCAGCTTTTTAAATAGATTCAAATAGGATTCCTAAGATACTGCTTATATGAATTATATGAATATGAATTGAATTATAATTAGCTCCATTAATGTTATTAGCGCGCTATATTGGCGCGGTATATTGGCTCCACTTTGCCTGTTGGTAAGAAAGAGAAGAGCCCTAATTGCCATGACAAAGGATGCGGTACCTAAGGGGTATCCTATCCATGGTGGCATCGCCCTACCAGCCCTCAAGATTTTTCTTCACGCTTCTCTTGAAGGAACCACGGTTATAGGATGGAGGAAATATGCATGCTGGTAACGCATTCGGCTAAGAAATGAATAGCCAAACTTCTGGTTTGTAATGGAACAGAGGTCTCGGCATACGGCCGACAATGTATAAATGTAAATAGCGAGTGTTCGCCCGCATGCGCGATGTTTGTTGCCGCCACACGCGTGTTGAGACGCATCGCTGCACATAGGGCTGCTTCTATTGTTTACGAAAAACTATCAAGCAAAACTTTTATCTTCTCTTGCGTCAAGTGTTTCGTCTCGATCTTATCAGGGCACGCCAGTATTTGGCAATTCAACTTACATCATTGCAGCAAGGTTAATCGTATCATGGTTTTACGGCTATCGAAAATTAGTAAATACAAACGTCTACTTATATGAGTCATCTCTTCTTGAAACATGTTCAAAACTACTCCATAGAATATAAATATTCGCAGTAATGATCCGTGATTTCTTTTGATGCAGACATAAAAAATCATTGAAAGTTTTTGGGTAGCACTTATTTACGAGTTGATGGTCGCAGGAGTTATGAACGCTAAAGTGACTCTCGGTGGCCCTTCGGAGCGATGGCAACAGTGGCGTGTGACAGCTAACATTAGCAAATGAACATTAGCGGCAGTGGCTATCGACGCTAACCGCCTAATCCAATTCCGAATTCATTTGCGTAATTGTGTTACCCGCGTAATACCTGGCATTATGACGTTTGTCGAGCCATTTGCAACAGGTCTCTCGACAGTGAGATGTCAATTTGTAGAGTCCACAGTCAGTTCTATGTATTGAAGAGAAGTATCAAACAACAGTAGCCTTTGTTTCAACTCCAATGTGCCCTCTTGGGAGTTACGAGAAGTATGCCAATAAAGTAATGGCCCTCTCGTATATTTCAGTAGTATTTAATAAACGACAGCGTTGATGATAAACAACCACGTGTTAAATCATTCCCCGTTAGCGCACCACTCGATCTCCATTAAGTCCGCGCTTACCGCAAAGGATTGATAAAGAGCTGCGCGTGGCTGGCCGCCCGCCAGCGCGGTCCTGCGCTTGCGCAGTTCGCCTGGATTGAGATACAGTTTGTGCAAGTGCAGACACGTTGGGCATTAATACCAATGGTATCACCACATACAGCGGCAAGATAAGAAACGACACTATTAATGCCCAATTTAATGCATAATAATTAATATTGGCAACTCAGATTTATTGGCTAGAAAACTACATTAAGGAAAGAATATATTGTAGCCAGCAAAAGTCGATCTCCAACCATCCAAAATCCATAAAAGGGCATTTCTTTTATAAAATCAAAATAATAATGTCTTGGTAATAAAATCTCAGCTACGGTAAAATCTCCACCTGTTTACGAGTTAAACTTTAACGAGGCAATGAAAAAATTCAACTCTCGCCCAAGATCCCCCGTGATTTCCTCTGCATTTTCCCATGTCCGCAGCAGGTTAATATTTCTTCTGGTCCTACGGCCGGTATCGCAGGAAAGCGCTGTTTAATTGATTGCGCCACGACGTCACGCCTCTATTTTATTACCTTGCCGGTCGCGTACTCATTTCTTATCAGCGGCAGTGCTGTGACCGAGACCGTTTCATATCGGTATAGTACGCTATTGTTTTCTTGAAAGAAGTGTTTATCTCATACTTTGCTATCGGATGCAAGACTGGTAGAATGCTAATGCAATCGCGACTTCCCTACTGCTCAGTTATGTATGTAGATTGAGCAAGTATGTAGTTGAGTTGAGCAATAGGCTAGTTGCCACTATTTTTATTATTTGATAGAACGGTTCCTTACGATTATATTACAACAAAAATTCAAAATTGTGCAATAATTTATTAATATTGTAAATTATGTAATATTATAATACACGTTTAAATACATTTCTATAAATTAAATTAAATAAAACAAATCCATTAACTACATTTAGAAATCAAATTATACAAATTTTACATGAAATTAACAAACAGAAAATACAATTTTAAATAATAATTACAGTAATAAAATTATTTCATAAAAAATATAAAAATAATCAATTCATAGTAAAAAAAAACCTAATATCACAAAACTAAAACAAATAAAATCTTAAATTCTAAGAAACTAATAACTAAAATAACCCACTCCTTAACGCTCCTCGAGCAAAGGTCCCCATTACACTCGCTGCGTTTCCACGCTGGATTGCAATGGCCAACCTCTGCACAAGGAACGATCCGGAGCGGGAGTCACCGGTCACCTCGTTCAGCCTTTGCCCTATCGCCTTTATAAGGACCTTCGCCTCAGATCCCCAACTACCCAAAGTCTCTACCGCAACCGGCACAAAATGGTATGCCGACTCCAATTCGGCATACTTTAACTTTTTCCCCATGGCTGCCTCCTCCGCAGCGGCCGACGGAGAGCAGACGGTACGACGAAGGTGGCTGGCAGCAACCGTACTTACACAAGTTGCGTCCCATATAAGACACTTGCCATTTTTCCACGGCACCAAAGTCAGGCCGTCTGGCCTCTTTCCGTCTGATCTGCACAGACCTGGGGGCTCAAGCACACAGGGGACATTTGAAGAAACAAGGGCCCTCCGAATGATGTCATTAAGAGCGTGGTGTCTAGGAAACCTTCCAGTGCATCGACGACAAACCAACGCGTGATGACCATCTGCCTCCACCATGGAACCACAGGTGCATATGTGAGGTTCACACACCTTACAGCCCAAGCGAAAAGCCACTGCCACCCGCAGAGAATCATCATCAATAAGGGTGCCCAAGTGAGGCGACGGTAACGCCTGTAACCACGCTCCTGATTCAGGTTGCGCAACAGCCAACAACCTAGCCTTATCAGCCCCCGTTGCTATCTCCAATAAGTGATCTTGGAGCAGCTTCAATTTATTATTACAACATAAAAAAAATATGAATTTTTTTTGAAGCACCTATCCAACTGTATTTTGAATTTTAAATTATAAATTTCACTATACTACCGTAAACGCCGTCCGCCATGATGGTCTGTGCCGTGGCGTCACTGTTCTTGTCAACAATACGCGTGACATAACCAAAAAGTGTTTATCGGAATTAAAACCATGTCTTCGTAGAGATTACATGATACATTTATGAATTACCACTATTGTATCGTGCGTGAATGTAAGAATACATCAATAAGAAGTTGTGGATTAAAGTACCCAGTGATGAGAATTTGCGAATCAGAATTTGAAGCAAAACATTTTGCAACCATCAAAGTATCTATTTTGGGCAGGTTTGTTTTCAATAAATGTGAAGTGTATAAAATTTTAATAGTGAAATAAACAACAATCAACGCGTTTAAATAAAAGACCACGAATAACCTGTCGAAACTGTCGTTTGAATTTGTGTTGTTTACAATATTGGTGACGTAGAATCATGGCGGACGGTGTTTTCAATCAAGAGAAAAAAAAGTAAAAATGTATCGGGTTTAAGTTGAATTTTTGCAGCAATCCCATATTTATATTTAATGAAGTTTACATATTTTGGACCCTTGTACGGAATAATATTCGAATTAAAAGTGATTTTATAAATGGTGCTATGAGGCAACTAGCCTATTGAGCGGAAGGACATAGTTATAAAATTTTACAGCAATTATTTTTTACAAACAAACAAACGCACTTCCTCATACTACAATTTCCACAATGGAACTTCAATCACGCATAATATGGTCAACCAATGCAGAAAAGTTAATTTATCATATGATTTTCATTTTATTTGCTGTGTTAATGTTAAAGGACACAGTTTTTTTTGGGCCCACTAACAATCGGTAACGTTTAAGAGAAAGAGAAGTACGTAAAAAAATTATATGATTTTTTATGAATTTTGCAATTGAAGTGAATTTCAAACGAAACCGGGTTCATAAAACTAAAATAAAAAGCCTTATTTTGATTATATCCGTGAACTATCTGTCCAAAGATTAGTAAACAATGGCTGACATACAGATAACTGACGGAAAAAAGGTTTTTATAAATAGAATTAAAATAAACTACTTGAAATCGAACATAAAGGAGACGCAATTCACTTTTAGAACGGTTTTCATGCTTATTTTTATCTAAGGCGGTGATTTGTAGTGACTTTAAATCATTTAATTATTGAAATAAAATAATTCGAATAAACAATACAAAAAAATCCGTATAACGGAACGCAAGTGCTAGTCTATTGCCGGATTTTGATTTTATATAAAAAACTCAATACAAATGTCAGAAACCTCCCGTCTGTCAACTGTCATTAATGGTTATACTATATGAAATTAAAAAGCTGTAGTTTGTTTGTTCGAACATACTACTATCAGGAACTACTGGTTCGAATTGAAAAAAATATTTTTGCGTTGGATAATCCAGTAGTCAAGGCAGTCTATAACTTAAAAATGTGTAGCTTTAGTTTAACACTATGTGTGCGAAAACCTAATTCCACGCGGACGGAGTCGCAGGCGGCCACTAGTAATAATAAATTGTTTTTATGTCAGATACATAGGTTAACATATATACATAGGTAATGGAAAATCGCTCTTATGTATAAGTCTTTACGGTTGAGGCGTTGAACGTCAGGAAAGCAAAATGACTGATTAGTTTATGAGGTTAATATACATTTTAACATCTTGTTTCTAACGATTCCGGTTAAAACATGGAAAAGTTATGTTACCGCTATAATCTGGAGATTCTAAGGAATAATTTGATACCTATGTCGTAAATAAACTAAAATTTTAGGTGGGCCTAACTCTCCATACAAAAACGATTGTGTCCTTTATGATATACTCTGGCGACGCATAGCCGCGGTTTAAACGGTTACATTGTCTGCGGTCGGTCGATTAATTTATTTAATTGTGCGCATGAACGCGGCCCGATTAATTATTACACTGAAGCAGCTCGGGCGGCGGATTACACTCGTTCACCGTGATTTATGATTCATAATCACATCCACCATAATGCATCGAGACCAATTTTGTTCTGTTTTATTATAACTGAAAGAGCTTGTACTACATATAACTGAACTAGCGGCCGCCCGCGACCCGTGGATTTCGGTTTCCGCACGCAGAGTGTTTTACTTTAGCTTAATTCCACGTTAAATTGACTATCCAAACGAAAAGCATCCATCAATTCGAATCAGTCACCTTTATTATATTAGTGTTCTAGCGGCCGCCCGCGACTCCATCCGCGTGTATTTCGATTTCCAATATCCTATGTGTTATTCTGATGTATAAGCTATATTGTGGTAAAGTTTCATTCAAATCCATTCAGTAGTTTTTACGTGAAAGAGTAACAAACATCCATACATCCATACATACAAACTTTCGCCTTTATAATAGTAGTAGGATATTTAATATTTATTTGGGATATCGTTTTGTGTTAATGTAAACAACGAATTCTTCAAAGGCGTCCATGAATTTCGCAGAAAACAATAATGAAATGTGTTTATTCGGAATGATTCGGAAGCCCTAGCAACAAACTCGCGGTAAAACGTATCAAAAGGCGTGTCGACATATTCTGCCTGTTGTTAGGAATAAGTTTTTTTTGTTAATTTTTGACATGATCACCAATCGGTAAGAGGAATCAGCTCCTTCATATCCTGGTAATCGATAGCCATCAGCCGATATTGTAAGTATACTATCAGCAACAACACTGAGATTGAATCTTTATCTTCACCGCTTTCCCGCGAAGGCCACCGAAACGATGAATACGGAAATATTTTTTATGAACGACATCGACTGTTCGATAAGAAACTCTTCGTGTTTTCCTACAAATGAAAGTATGAAATATGTATTTTATTACAATTTTAGGTGCCGTGTTATCATTTTCACAGTAAATATTTTTTACTAGTTGCTATTCAAGAAAATTTTCAAGCTTATCAGGGCAACCTTAGCTTTGTTTTTACAGGTTTGTATTTCCCGCAACATGGCGCAACAGTCGTGTCGGCGTTAACCAGATAACATCCAGGTTTCGATACCAGAGATTTACTGCTCAAACAACGCTAGCGGTCTAGTCTGTTTATTTTACTTTGGCTAAGTGCTCATTACACTGATTGCTAAAGGAAATATTTTGACAGAACAATGAGTTACTTTTTTGAGGTTTTATAGACGAAACAGAGTATTTTGTTAATAGAATTCTTTATACCGCACCGTTGCATTATTAACAGTTCATCGCCAATCGCGAATACAAATGCTGCTTCGGGATTAATAAAATTTGAATGTAAAAATATATTCAGTTGCGGCGCGTTCATTGATCTAGCCTAAGAGTGTAGGAACGAAACAACCACTTAATAATATGGGACTGTGTGAGAAATATGAAACATATTGTTTGTAAAAATCCATTTGCCGTTTGAGTGCCCCTTTGGTTCTAACGATCGTTGAGCATACTTGTTTTTTTTATTATTGCGAGCAGCAATAAGTTTGCAACAATGGACATTGTTGTGCAAGTTAAAGGACAACGGCAGAATCCCATGTATTTCCAGTACCACATAAAGACTTAGCGTTCCAAGAAGTGAATACTAGAAAATCAATCCTCTAATGATGCTTATCACAAAATGTAATGTAAACATATTTTTTAAAGCTGGGGATAAAAAGATGATTTCAAACATAACCTCCAATGCAACTTTTACATTATCCACAGAATTGCCATTTCCCCAAATGTTACTAAGGCTTTGACCATCTGACTGTCACTTTGAAATGTAAGCAAAAATTGACCTTATTGCCATGGAGTATATTAAATATACGAGCACCGACATCTATTGGTCTAAAATGTCAATAGTTCTGTCCCAAATAATGCCAACGTCAAATTCGTTCTCCAGATGGCGTAATAAACAGTTTTTAAACCTGTCAAATTGAAGTGTACTAAATATGAGCCCCAATGATATTTTTTTAAATATCATTGGGGATTGATGACCCTCCATTGTTATTGCTTATTATTTTGTATAACATTGCGCAAACTAATAGGGTGGAGGAACACCTTACTTGTGGTTAAGCATTTTTATGATAGATCAACGTACAGTCACAGCTTTTTCAAAACAAATAAAACAAGGAGGAAAATAAAGACCAACATCATTATGTAATAATTATTATTTATTTCTCTAAAATAATATTATGCTTCTCTTCTTTGTAATATAAGATAAATCCAGCGCTGAACAATATTGAGAAGATTTTCATTCGAGTCTTATTGGACATGACGATGTATGCGTGATAGGCGCGCATATTTCAATAATCACCGCATTAGCAAGTTCCCACACTAAATACTAAAACATTCTGGTATATATTAGAAAGTCCTCACAAATAATCACACAAATCACACTCGAAGAGTCCCTTTTCGCAGAATAGCTGACAGCGCAGGAGCAAAGGTGCTCAACCTACACACATCTATTGTAATATTATTATATTACATTTTTATTATTGTATACAACATATTTATTATTGTATGTATCTGCGTGCTCAACTGAAGGCAAATCATTTAACAAATCATAACACGGCAAATATTGTGAACAAGAATGCAATAAAGATTATGAAAATGAATATTAATTGACCGATGTCTTTCCGATCAATTTTGACACATTATCAAACATAAACTAAAGAGTCGCTGTTCAGATAACGTCAAATGCGTTCTGTTTTTCCATGTTCGATGACCGGCGTTTTGTTTCAGGGATTTTATAAGATAATACAATCAAGGATTTCCGGCTATTCCCAGCTTCTAAAAATCTACTTCAAATTGAAAAATGTTCGTCTCATGATTACCTTTAAATCCTATATAGTTAGTTCTGGGAACGCTTAGTTTTACGAGTGGTACTCAGTTTGCCGTTCTCCTTTAAGAGAAAATTCTTTAAAACAGAAGTCGAATAAGTTTTATACGAAACAAAACCCAAACAAGTGGCATAAAAGTTGAAGTTCTATTGTGCAAAATTTTTATCGTAAAATTTATATTTGACGACTGGTTGCGAAGGAATATTTGCGTAACAATATAAAAAGGAGCATTAATAAAAGAATTTGTCGTTTCAGGAAAACATTTTTCACGCCCCTTAGGTATTTATTTATTCTGGTTAAAGATAAATTCTATTAAGAGACAGCACTGTCGAAATAAATATAATTTTGTTGAGATTGTTTTTTCTATCACAAAAGAATTGGGTTAAGAATTGTTGGTGTATATTTTTTTAAATGAGTTTGTATAAATAATAATGATACTGTTGTTACTTTTCTGCTAATATGAATTTAAAGTTATTATAATTTGCTAACAGAAGCAGCTAAACGCAAAACAAACGCATAATCTAATTGCGCTCCGTGCTAATGGTGTCACTCCCCAGATTAAGATGTAACGAGTTGCAGCGACATTCGCGCGTTCTCAAGCACGGTATCTTTCAGTGAGACCAATCCGATGGCAGCGGTCTTATTTTTCAATGAAGCCGCTTTTAGATTATAAGATTTGTAAGCATTCGAAATTGGTGGCTATGACAGATTAAAATTTCATGTTAATTTACTCTGAAAGAGTTAATCTTCCTAACGCTTCTCAGATTATGTCGTTGATCGACCCAAGTTTTTTTTATAATTTTCTTGTAAATGGATACTCTTTGGATTTGAATCCTCGCAACCAAATTTTGTATCAGTTTATAAAAACATTTTTCCATTGAATGAGAATGGTCAACATGATACATTAATTTTTTGGCATTAATATTGGCATACTCACCTATCCGTTTGTAAAAACAAGTAAGCAGTTTCAATTTAACTATGATGTATTTCTAAGTTGCTCGCTCAACTTCGCCCTGTGCTTTGTTGAACTTGTTATGTTATGGTTATGAATAAGTTTGATTTTATTATTTACAAAACAACGTATGTAAGGGGTACCTTAGACGGTAGGTTTTGCTGTCAGTTTTACCACAGTCATTGCTGTGACTGATGAATAACCTGCCGTGTAATGCGGTGACTGACGGTTGCATGAAATTGATTGACAAATATCTGGATATTTTGCTTTGTTTGTCATGCAACCATCAATCATGATTGATGGAATTGACTGACCAGTGCATGAGCGTCTAAGGTACCCCTTACGTAAGTCTGGAAAACGTCACTTTTTCGCGATTCTTTTGCTCCCGCTGGCTTTACGCGATTCTTACTCACCTCAACGACGTGACCGCGGCGCCAATAGCACCGGGCTTGTCTCGTCTGAGCGAGCCACAGCGATATAAACCAAAGCAATAGTTAACTTATTCTCGTACGTCGTGTTTCTTCATTCGAGCTATTATTCTTTCGTTTAAACCATTTGCTTGAAAATGAAAATTTAAACGGTGCTTATATTTTTCTGACGTAAGTTAACGAGTACCAACACACGTACAGTGAGAGTACTAAGTTTTCTTAGGATTTTTCTAATTTGAATTTATTCAACATAATGTACGTTATTACTATTGTATGTCTTTCGTTACTTAGATTTGCGTTGATTCAAGCAGACCTCAAGGGAAACAAGTACTTCGGTACTTCAGGTTTGTAAACATAAACGTTGTTTTAAACCGAACAAGACACATGTATACTTTACTTGATGAGCAACTTTGGCGGCCATGTACCTGTGTATACACACAGGATGATTGACAAGCGTGGCGTGTGTTGTCGCAAGTTAAATTGGACCGCGGCGCCGTGAGTGGGCACATCAAAACACCGGCCGGGTGTCACTGCCAGGACCCGGGAAGGGTGCTCATGCACACTCAAAACATAAGTTTGAAACAAAGATAAACATAATTAATAATATGTGTTTTATGTACATTAAGTGATTTCATTATCATAGCGGCCGCCCGCGACTTCGTCCCCGTGAAGTTAGTGTTTATATTATAGCTTAAAGCCTTCCTCGACCAATGGACTATCCAAAATTTTTTTTTTCAGTTTGAACTAGTGGTCCCTGAGATTATCGCCTTCAAACAAACTAATTTTGGTCAGGAAATCTACAGCAGGAATGTATTGCAATAAGTACTTTACACTTCACCCTGCTTAATAAATCATCCCTTTTTTTAAAATCTCAGAATGTGTCACCTTTTCTCTCCCGCGTGAGAGCTCACCTGCCTCGGCGTGGACTAACCGCAAGCCATCATTCGCACTCAACTAACCTTTGAAATTTAAAGCCGCCCTAACTTCTTTTCATGAGACGCGACTTTATTATACGAGATTCATTACTAAATTACTCTAAAATGCTTTCCACAGTACGGAATCCACCCACAAAAGTAATTCTGTAGTCACGTGCTGAAAGCGAATAAATCTTGCTCTACATTGTAGAATTCTACATTGTCATCTAACAGAACACAGATGTGCCGCAGAAATTATTGTACAATGGTTGAGTTCTCTCGTTCTGAGGGTAAGACCGTGAAATAACCTCAAACCTCAAACCAAGCTGTGTTTCGTGAAACGGCTTAACGTGCGCGAGACTTTGACAGTGCTGCCGGAAAGGTAATGCCGAAATCTACACAGTATTACAAGCATGTAGTAGAGTATTAGATACGCGTATTTTCATTTTAATAAGTTAACTTTTAGCTCTTTAGCTGTTTGAGGTACCTCGACCATTTTACTTATGAAACAACTACGTTATATTGTTACAAGTGAATCTGCTCAAATAGTATTTCGCTGATATAGCTATGAGCATTGCTATTGATCTGATATTCTTAATAAGCTCATAAGAACGTGCCCACACGTCACTGTTGACTGTGAGTATTTGCCGAGACGGACAGATTTGACACAGGCGTGTTGTGTGCTCGGGACCTATTTGCGCCGACTCCGAAGGTAACCTCAGCCCGGTCCCGCAAGTTTACTTACCTAATGAATATTAACGCGATAAACCGTTAATAAGAAAGCCAAGTAAGATTAGAATCGCGCGGACTCGCCAGATTTGCATTTAATTTCATTTGAGCTTTGTAAAGTCAACAGAGATTATAATTAAGTGAATTGGGGAACGGCGTTTAAAAATACGAGGTTCGTCTGCGTAAAAACTGCCCTACGGTTATAATTACTATGAATAATCGCAACAGAAGGTTGTTCACCCCTATCTTCCCAATTAATAATACTCATACCTACTAGTCTGTGTTGAATGTGTTGAAAAAAACAAAAGAATGTGTTTTAATTGATCAAATTCACCACTCCTCTAAATCCTTCTTGAGTCGGAATCCAAGGAGATGGCACGCAGGGTTCTCAAGACGAGCCACTCGTGTCTCGGCTCAGTTACAGCACGGACAGTGATTGAGGCTTTATTTTACGTCCAGTATATAGTTCAGACATTAAGTGGGCATCTCAAAAACATGGCGTCGATGGACCTACACGATTTCAATCATAGCGAGGGGGGGGGGCGGAGAGTGGTGATATGAGCGTAGTGGCCTCAAATGGGCAATAAAGCGGCCAAATTCACAATTATGTCGTAAATACTGAGCTGACGTCGTGGACAAACTTCGTTTGCAGGCGGCGGGCGTCGGTTAGCGTGTTGTGACGAGTCACACGCGGCGCCGAACCACTCGCTTATTTTATGATTCCAAAGGGCTAGTCACGTTCTTTAGTTATTCGATTTGCTACGAAGCAAAATAATCACGTATTTCAGAACGTGAATTAGCTTTTTAAAAATGACATAAAAAGAAGGAAAGATAAAAATACAAGTTCTTCTTCAATAAGTTTTAGTGTAATGTCTAGAGTGTTTCTTTGTAAATGTGAACAGGGTCGGGGTCGGGGCGTGTGTGAATTTTTCACTCGGCCGCGTCGCGCGATGCCGCCTTTGTCAACATGCGTGACATAGGTAAACATTACTTCTTCACTGCGGCTTTTGTGTTAAACTAAATGCTTCTTAAATTGATGAAATACCGTATGCAATGAAATAAATCTTCAAATATATATTTTATCAACGCAAAATTTACTAACAAGTTAGGTCAACTAATAAATATTTAAAGAATGAAAACAATTTCCACGCAGAGAAAATACGCATTGAACTAATGCATTCCCATTCCTTCTGAGTAGAATAATAAAAAGTGAGCAAGGAATACCACATGCATAATGTAATGGCAAACCATATTACGATAGTAGAAGTACGTTATGTAGAAAAATATCATATTTTTTGTTTGAAGACGGAATATAAAGATTCACCCTGATATTAAGGGTCCATGACACAGTTTCTTTTCGCGGAGACGCGTTATGAAACATGGCGGTGCGTTGAACGGTGCTTGCTGGGATCAAGGGTGAGCTCCAACTTTAATGCTGGTCATGTCTGTTCGTTACACGAAATTATGAAAATGAGAATCCCTTTTTACAGCAATCTTGGCACATGACAAAAAAAACTTTTTATGACCTCTAAGAAATGTTCATTTTAAATGTTCATGTTGCGGATTTTCGTGCATATACATAATATGTATTCATATAAGATTGGTTCAGAGTGATGGTTAGGTCAAAAACATAAAATTTAATTTATGATTCGATCAGTTGATTGATTTCCTTGATAAGAATAAGAATAAACAATAGCTCGTCAGTTCCGTGCGCTCGATTCGCTTACTCTTGACTCCCTCTCAAGCGTTCGCTTAAGAGAATAATAAATAAATAAATAATAATGGCCCGTGACCAACACTTACAAACTTGCCACGAAAATGTGCCACGAAATTATTACAGGTGAAGGTGGCTTATAATCATTAATTTGAGATAAAAGCTTCATTGTTTTTATCTTAGATATAAAAGAAGCGTAAAAAGTATGTATGATGTTTTAAAGAGAGATGTATTTTGTTTTTTAAGTCACCGGGTACTTCTTCGTAAAGTTGCATTTTATCTTGTTGAAGTCAGGTGATAAATCACGGAGCTCAGTGTCGCATATGTTGTGCAACGCAAGCCGGGTTCATTAGTGATTCTAATCACGTGTGGATTAGTGCGGCGTGATCCGGTGTCCCGGCGCACGAGCCGCGGCGCCTGCTGCGTTGCTAATTATTCATGAGCATTGTAACGGCCGGCTTCATTAGTCTCTACGAAAAGGGGTATAGGTCTTTTCCAATAACACTTCATTATATATTGGAGTTTCATACTCTAGTATTAAGTACATAACCAATTCATTAATTGAGTATTTATCTTGTTTCTTGGGCCTCATCGTCTGATCGTCTTGTCTCGATATACAAAAAGACACGCTTGCATCATGAGCCACGGATTGATAAGTCAGGCAACTATGTCTAAGTTACTGAAATTTCCGCTTACAGAAATGCGGAACAAAAAGTTTCCAGACCAAGGTAACAAGGTAAATAGTGAGAGATTTTTCCATTACCACTTTAAGTAATAAACCTGGTTCCTTGCACTCGTAGTTTTCGCTGTTTGAAAGGAAGTGACATCGCTCAAGTGGTTGTTCCGGGCGGGACACCGCGATGCCTGGTACTACTTACCCGCCGTGTTCCGGACCACTGCAGCCGCTGCAGCGCTGCATTCCGCCCGGGATTAAGAACTACTGCAACTCAGTCTGGAGTGGATTACTAAGACGAAATGTTTGCTCTTGCGCGGTTTGTTTGCTGAATTAAGCTTTAAGCTGGAACAATGTTACCAGAACTTTTCGAAATACGATGGCGAAGAATCCGCAAGAATTTACTACCAGCTTTACCACAATAAAGATGGTAGTAAAGTTTGCTATTGTGAATATATAATATTATGATGGCCATCTGAAATGAAACTCATAACTGTTACGAAAGTAGCTCAATTTCACTTTCTCTACTTTACTTCAGTGTTACTTCTGAAGTTCGTTTGTCCATAATATGTTATATCTTTGCTTGACAAATTGCGTGGACAGTAGCTACCCAAAGTCTCACTCTCTGCGTTGGTGCGTGCATGAAGCATTGTTTCTAGACGCAGTGCGATTACCTAAATGACTCCATCCATCATCCCAGCCGCACGCGAGTCCGCCGCAATAGAAAATTGACTTGAGTGGTGTCGTAAATCAGACGCGCGTTGTATTTTTAGGCTACGTGATTTAATTTTCTACGCGACGAACCACTTTGTCTTTAAATCTTCTAGAATTATTCATGAAGTGTTAAAACATATTAGTGATCTTTCAACTTTTTGCCGACTTCGCTCAAGTTTTGTTTGATTTAGAATTAATTTGCTTGAATTTGTAATACTAATGGACGATTAATATTTTAAAAGATTTCATTTAACTTGCAATCTTGTTACTGTCATAATTTTGTAGATATATCGTAGGATGTTATTGAAAATAGCACATAACCATCATAAACGTTAAACAATGTAAACACCACTGAACACACATACTTATTTATCTGGATATGATTGGATGCATCCTACTTAATTCAGATTAAGTTCAGTTTTTACCGATTGCAAAAGATTCCAATTCGCATAAAGAAGGAAAATGCTACCAATATTTGATATAATAACAATAGTTTGTATAATATGTATGTATTTACAAAAAAAAAAGTATATAAGTAATGTTTATCCGTTGTCTAGCACCCATAGCACAAGCTAATGCTTAGTTTGGGGCTAGATGGCGCTGTGTGAATAATGTCCAGAGATATTTATTATTATTATTATTAATGTCCAGTTTTCCTGTTTTCAAACACAAGTACAAACATTTTCCTTAACTTTAGTTTGCCAAACGACCTGCAAAAATATCGTTGATGGAAAATGTCTTGTTATTTATTCCATTATTTGCTTACATTGTTATTGAAAAAGGGCTTCTGTTCGCGTAAATTATTTGGTGTCGGGTGTTTACATTGAGTGTTTTGTCATTCATCCAATCCTATTTATTGATACAAATTGTTAATGATATTTGTTAAGTAAGACAATAACAGTAGGTCTCCTAATTACTGCTCTTTTACAAGTAATGTGGTGGTTTATTCACAATTTACAACTAATAAGTTCGAAAGCACTTCACCTCGCGTCTAGTCCGGTTGCTCTTATGCCATCCAGGGTTTAAAACCAGACGATTGTTGTTCCATTCCAATACATTTAAAATTAAACTGATAGAGTTATCATAGTTAAATTCTTTTCAATTTTACTGGACTGATTTTCGCAAATTAATCGTACAATATATACATATGTATATAACAGTTACCACAGATACGAATACTTTTCATAGCATCCCAAGAACCCATATTGAATACACTAGACTATTCGGAAAAACCTAATCCAAAATTAACCAGAAACAATACTCAAACGTTCGATACCTTAAATCTCAAATGGCGTAAGCGCCAAATTGGTCAAAATGACTTTTGAATGCAGTTTTATTCAGTTTTTTTTTCTCTATCGATCTGTATATTTAAAATCCTGAAATTCGCAAAAAAATGGTCATTACGACCCGATGTTTTTTATAGATTTGAACACTTTTTATAAGGTAAAGAGGTCGTAAGCAGCTATAAATTTAATGCATGAACAACGTCAGGGCGTAACGAGATATTTTAATACATTAATATGGCGTATCACACATAGCCAACTTTATTTGGTGGTTACGCCCTTAGAAATTATTGTAAAGTGAAAAAAAAGTAAAAACACAAGGGGGTAAGGGACATCATTTATCGGTTTCGGCGTTTACATAACACACAATTTTTATTATTGAAAGGCGTTTACACCCTATAAAAAACACGATTTTCTTGAGATTAAGGTCGTATCTCCCATAAATTCATAAAAAAAATACAAAATAAGGGGTATTTTCCACATCTTTTATTGAATTTGGTACATTAAACGGGTAAGAGGATTTTAGGAAACAAAATAAAATCTAAAAAAGCCAAAGCCGAGAGAATATGAAGGCCTTATTCGATTAAGCAGTGTAGTGGTAGAAAAACGACCCTTATTCTTAGTAACAATGATTTCTACTTATACATATTCATATAATATTTACGTAATAATCAACTTTAAAATTCAATTAAAGTCCTAATGGAGTTAGAAAAGATACAAAAATTGTATTAATTTAAGAATCTATGAATCAAGTAGCTACGTTCAAAAAGTAAGAGATTTTAGAAAGCCTTAATGTAAAATAATCAGTCAATAAAATTAAATTGAAACTATCAAAAACAATCAAACATAAAAAAACAGTATTTTTTTGTGTCTGTAACTGACATCGTTAAAAATTAAGTTTTCGTCGTTTTAATTTATAATTCGTCCAATAATGTAAAACGTCTAAAGATTTTTTGTATTTTTTGGTGAGCATTTAAATAGTATATACCCACTAGCAATTTAACAAAAGGTAGGAGTTATTGTCACATAAACAATTTATTATTGCTCCGAAATCAAACTTTTCAGTTTTGCTGCCACAGTGTACGCAGATTCGTCTCTAAATTATGTGAAGATCTGAAATGTAATCATCTAACATTAATAATTACAAATCTATACTAATAATAAAGCTGAAGAGTTGTTTGTATGTTTGTTTGTTTGTATGTTTGTTTGTTTGAACGCGCTATTCTCAGGAACTACTGGTCCGATTTGAAAAAATATTTTTGTGTTAGATAGTCCATTTGACGAGGAAGGCTTTATAGGCTATTGAAAATCGAAATCCACGCGGACGGAGTCGCGAGCGGCCGCTAGTGTAATATATATCCCTGATTAAACTTTGCATCGTCATGAACCTTTTTTTTAATGAATGAAAACCAAAAAGTTTGGTAGCTAATTTGTTTTGTTCCCAAGCATTTTTTTTTTCGATAACACAATAAAAACAGTTGATGATTTGATAATATTGTATGCGATTTACCTATGATTATGTATTCGAAACAATAGTTTCGAGTAGACAATAAGAGAAGTGTCAAGTTTGCGTCTTAAGCCGGAGCTAGCCGGCTTAGTGGTTAGATTACCAGACAGCGAGCCCAGACCGAGCCACGGGCCAGTAGGGATTACCGGTCACTCGTCAGACGTCGACACACGTTCCCGCCGGGATCAAGAGGACCTCGGCCCTGATCGGAAGTTGATTCAATCCCGTACAATTATTCCTGTAACATTGCTTAACTAGTTTGCGCTTTAAACTTTCTCGTAACTATGGTAACGATCTTTCAGGTGTATAAATATACTAATTAGGGGTGAGTTTTTAAAGCAAATTATGTTTCTCTTAAAATTGTACTAGCGTTCGTTTTCCTGAAACTGATCTGGAGATGCGAGTTTGGCAAAACGTTACAAGGAAACCACAACGAAACTATTGTAATTTCCCCGAGTAAATATTGAACTTCCATCAATGTAGTATTATCTGATAGGCTGGTATATCATGTAGACGTATCATTTATGGTATGGATACTATTATTATTAACCCATGTATGCATACAATAAAATAAATAATTAAGGGATAATGGTGCAAAATCAACTAGCCTACTGCATTGCCTCAAAACTTGATTTTAATCATTTAAATCTGTGTTCCAGCGTATTTTATTTACTCGTTATATACCAGTGTTTGAGTTGGCCATCTATTAACACAGTCTGCACTTCTCTCTAATAATTAATTAAATACTTCCCGATCTAAAGCGCGAGGGGGAAGCAATCAAATGGACAATTTTATTTTTATCCAGTGTTCTTCTAAAAAGCCCACAAGACAAACGCGCCGGAGCAAAGGGCGATAATTTAATTCAGTGCGTCTTAAAAATAAAAATCTGTAGGGCTCGGGAGAGGCGGCTCAAGTTGGCTTAGCTTTAAGATAAGCGATCCTCAGAGACTACGCCGACGGGCGACGATTGCTGCGCGATTTCAGTTTATTGCACAAACCCCAACCACCAGTGAAAAAGATGTTATTAAATATGGCCATTAATTTTCTGAAACCTATTCCAGGAAATGTATTCGTACAAATTTATTTCAGCTTTACAATTTTATTTTATTATCGAAATCAAAGTAGTGGTACGGAGAAAACTTTGATACGGAAGTTATCGGCTATTACTCGTATAATCTATTGTTTTCCTTTCTGTATAGTATCGATTTATACGTCTTATCTATGAGCATCAAATATGTAATTAAATACACGTAGTCGTTTTAAACTTACGAAATTCTTCTAATTCTAGAAGTGAAACGTTATCCGAACGGGATAGTGATCCCAGTTTGTAATTAGCTTGCGATCCCGCGAGCTGCATAATGCATCCGCCTGCACTCGCGAGCTGCGTATCGGATTAATGGGCGATTAACTTTCTCAATTACACCGAGGTTCGTATGTCCCTCCCACGGTTATATGCACATCTATAATATAAAGCTCGTTATAGTATAAACGCGCGGTCTAAATAGTTACCAGCATAAGCATTTTACCATGTAATGTACAAATGGAAGTATGAAATGTATGATCTCTTTTTTAATATTCAATTTATTTATTTCGAATCACTGTCAAAAGAAACATTTATATGTATAATGGACATACAATCTTACTATCAACACTCGTCTCAGTGCCTTTATGCCAAGATTTGCATACTGATAGGATTACTATCGACAGGCAAGCCTTTACAAAAGGCTTAAATTCACTTGAACAAGAAAGGCAGACCCTGACTACTTCAATGAAATAAAATCTATTGTGTATATTTATTATTACTATTTCTTCTGCTACAATTTTACTGTACAACTCTTTGTATTACCAAACAATAAGTGCTCTTACTATATTTGACACGGTATTTTTCACTTAAGTGTCAAATTTTTCCGCTTTTAATACGGAAACTTTGTGGCTTTCGTAAAAGTAGTAAAGTGCGTTAATCCTCTGCGAAGCGCCGTGACACCTTTATTTACACTGAAGGTCTTTACGAGTGTTCCCCTCCAAGACGCATCATGAAATTGTTTATTTAATTGTAATGATTGGGTCCACGCTGTGTGATTAAATGCCTGTGGATCCCCTGTACCTAGTTAGATATAGTATAGAGATGTAGTAGCCGAGGGGTTGATGACAATGAGGTTTGCTAAAGATGTTCGTTATAAATGATAATGCAATTTGTCGGCACTCAAAGACTTTTAAATAAATTATTTTTGTTATTGCTACTCCTTCGTTTCGTTCACTCTTTACTAGTGGCACTTGTAAATAGCCCTTTGAGTTTTCCCACTTGCATCTGGCACTTTGCAACGTAAACCGGTAATGTACAACTCTGCTCTCGGCAACGTGCGCCATTCGCCGTCTCCTCGGTCTAGTAACAGCGCGGAGAATTCCTTGAAGTCGTAAAAGCTGCTCATCGGGCTGAGCCCGACGTAACGCCGCCGTAACTCTCTTTAATCGCTCGCAGTCACAAATACTCGTCTCGGCGAACATCTGGACGCGAGGACAGCGCCACAGAGCGCCACGAAGCGCCACGCAGCGCCACAGAGCGCCATAGCGCCGCCAGGGTTAGGCATAGCGCTTATTGGTACGTTTCATAAATTATGTTCCACAGGAAACTAAAAAACATTGAATTGTGCATCGCCGGTTTTTCATTCATGAAAATTGTTTGAACTCGTGTTTGTAATCAGCAGTTTCGAGTTTATTAATACCACGACCTTCACAACGAGATCCTGAAAGCATTAATTTTAGAGAACTTTGGAGTGCAGTCTTAGGAATTGTTTGCATTCTAAAGTAAACAACACCTTATTAATAAGCTACAAAACTACTAGAGCAAGTTTGCCGTGTTCTTCTCAAAATAAATAAAGACGTGAATATTTTGATGTATGCCTTAACTTCATAACAAATTAAGTTTCATACCATTTTGTCTATTACAGCAAGAAATAACTCCTAAAAACGAAAAAAGAAATATGCATTATTTCTATATACTTTTCAGGTAAAACAATGCCAAATCCGATTTCCTTAACAAAAATTAATCAAGGCGTTGAGCCATTCTTTTCACGGGATTATTCCGGAGTGGCCTAATTTGGAGCAGTCATTTAGACTAATTATGCCGTGGGGGGAATAAAGAAGTCAATTAACGATACCTCACCCGGTTTCCGACAGACGTGCTCAGAACTTCTTTGATGCAGTGTGCTGTGAGTGAAATAAAGAAACATTTTTTTTTATATGTATGTATAGGGCAGCAAACGAGCAGACGTATTGCCTGATGGTAAGCAATCTACGCCGCCCATGGACACTCGCAACACCAGAGGAGTCACAAATGCGTCACAATTTTGATGAAAAAACATTGGGATTAGATGTCATAATAACAAATGAACGCCATATCAATAATGAAAAGGAGTTAGTTCAGAACGCAATGGTCGATGAGTGCTTTTTTATGAGATCGGGAGCAGTCGATTTACTCCATAGATATTTGAACAACTAGAAGAAAAACATTCGGCACGTCGCATTTTTATCTTTGAACAGTGTAGACGAGAATGGTTTCAAAACCAAGGATTTCTTTGCACACTTCGAAATTGATATAAATGTAGGAAGCCTTTCTCATAGACAGAAAAAAGAGCGAGAAAATCCTAAGGATTTTTCACTGGTAGTCTTCTGTCGTCTTTAGACATATTATTTAAGTATTACATGTCACGAAATAGAACGGCACCTCTGTTGACTCGCAAGGCAACTAGTGACACTGAATTGATGAGGTCAGATGGCGGGCGCGCCGGGCGGACAATCACGCCGCGCTTATTGCACGGCTGTTTGACTTGAGTCGCGGCGCTTTGCACAGCGGTCCCGAACAAACCCGGCATCGATTCACTGCCACTGAGTAATCGGCCAGGACCAGTAAACTCGAGCTACTCAATTCGTTTTGCACATAGTTACGTTGGTTTAACATTCGTTCTATCCTCGCACAGTGTAACATTTCCCTGCTTCGTATAATCGACTTGGTATTTTACAATATTTGAAAAAATATCATAACAAAAGAATCTGTTTATCAGCCTATTTCCCTTCCCTGGCTTTTTATTTTACATTTTTGCACTTAAATGAATGTAAAGAGTGGAAAGGATACTATCGACGCAGGTCTCGGAGTGAAATGACTTTTATTGTCCAATAGGCATTAAAGCTGAAACAGCCGTTGTATTATCATCTGGCCCAGTGGGCACGCGCCTTCTCCGCACAGCTCGCCAGGAGGCAGTGAAGTCGCTCATGTAGTAGGTGTACTTGCTAGTCAACTTGGCAGGCAATATTACACTGTGACCTTATTCTCCTCAGTGTTACTGATTTCTTTGGCAGTGGGTTGATAGATCGTTGTATTCCATCAAATATATTTTATGTGACCACCTGAAACATTTGTCAGTCTCAGTACCCTGGTTGAATGTTTCACAGCATTTTCCTAGTTTAAAACGTGAGAGACTCATTTGTTTGCTTTGCTGGTGTTCAAGAGGAGTTTATTGGAAAAGAGTCACAAATCACAATTCACGACACTCACGGTATATTTGTTTAGTCTTACAAAACTTGCGCCACACAACAGTTTTAAAATAAGTATAATTTTAATTTAGAGCTACTACATACAATTTCGTTCATCGTGAAAACCAAGAATTATGGAAATCTTTACTTAATATATCAAAGATAGTAAGTAACCGTATTTATCATTGTTGCAGACTAACTGGTGTTACTGCGGCCGAAGAAACTGGGGCGAAGAAAGTTTTATTGGAACTCTAAAATAAGCCGGTGAGTAAGTTCCTCGTATTTATACTTTAGCAGTTCTAACCTAACAAACATCCCTCTCTGTTACGAGCGTCGTTTGTTCTGAGGATAAAATATAGTTGCGAGTAGGAAATGTGCAAGAAAACCATTAGCGCTATTAACCGACGCTAATGACCTACCGCTATTATGAAGAAATCTCATAATCTTGTCTACAATGTATTCATCCTATCTATCACCCTTTTTTCCTCGAACTTTATCGAGGACTATAAATAATAATCACAAATGATATTATGTAAAAATTAGTTCTGTTGATTTCGGAATCTGATTATATTATAACAAGTAAGAGTAGAGCGCAATAAGATATTGTAAGAAGCGAATGAACTGCAAGTAGGTATAATGTGTATTGTGCTGGTAAAAAATGGATCCCCCATTTTGCTTTCGTTATTAGCTTTGTTGATTGCCTCAAATTTTTACGAAATGCGAAACGATAACGTTAAAACATCAATGAAAAACCACAGTCAAAACCGTTTTTCTACCGTACGTATCTATAAATGCTATAAAATATATTTAATTATGCTCATAATACAATAACACCTAATGTACGTTCGTCAGTACTCTAATTCGATACGATGCATCAACCGCTCGCCGGGGACACCTGAGAGTGGTTCTGTATGCAATTTGCGTTGCACCGCGCCGGCCGTGGCCTCTCCGTGCATAATGAATGCGCTCCGTGCGAACCTGAAGAATATTGCAGTCGTTTGCATCTGAACACAGCTCTACCATTCGCACACAGCACGTGCCGCACTCACGCGGAATGAAACTAAAGTATGAGCAAAAGTTTTGACTTCACTACTGATTGCTTGTTTTAACGTCAAACTTATTATTTACTATGCAAAATAGTGGTCTTGTGCTACTGCTAAATTACCGTCTAAATGGTGACGAATGAGTCTCTTGCACTCAGCCCGTAAGGTACTGTTTACTTACGCGTGATGCATTTCCCACCGTAAAAGAAGGATGCTTTTGCTGAAAGCTTTTATACCTTCAACCAACTATTATGGCATATCTCGTTTCCGGGCGAAGCAGCACTTTGCCTTTTAGTTTGTGCTAGCTCACCGTGTATTCAACAATCACGATCTCATCAATAAATAAGCAGCATTCAATATCGTAGCATGTCCAGCAAGCAACACGCTCTCCCGCGCAAGTGCATCTGTGCAATTTGCAAGTCCATCGCCGTGAATGCTCTCGCGACAAACGCGCGAGGACGCCATGAATAATGGACCTTCCTGTAGCGCCACGGTGAAGAGAATACAGCAATTCGAATCAGACTGTATCATCGTAAATGATGTACTCGTCAGTTTGGACTCAATTGTGTACATACAATAAACATATGTTAGAAAATAAGTTATTGGTTACCTTTAATAATATAATGAGGTTGTTTGAAGCGATGACATTTTATGAACTAAAAAAAAATACAATCTTTACTCTTTTAAGGTGCAGGATCTCTATTACAGAAGTAACCCGTACAAAACGCAAGTGGTTTGATCTGCTTTAATTTACCGGCTCACTTTGTGCGCGTTGAATCTTTTTCAACACGAGCATAAACTAGTTTTGAAATAATGTCTTTATTAATGTTGGTGCGGACCGCGTGTGCGGCAGATATGACCGTGGTGTGTACCCAACAGAAATAGTTTTTAATCTGCGAGAGGCATCTCCCGCTGAAACAACAGCGCCTTCATCCGTCGGTTTATTGCCGCGTGTTTCTCGTCGCGTTGATTCATTTTTATTAGCAAACCTTGCGCTCTCACTAATTTTCAGCCATTAAATGTTTGAATAAACGAAAACAGATGATATTTCTGTCGTTTCTTTGTTTCTAACAAAGATCTAGAGAGGTTATAATGGGACTGGGCTTTATTTACCCGTTTGTAAGTTTTTAGTTTCAGTTTCAGTGTTAGTGTTAGTTTCAGTTTAATTCGTACCAAATGTCTTAGGTCCGTAATAATGCAATGTAAAGATGTAAAATTTTCTGAAATCTGTCGTACAAGACATTCAATAATCCCAAAGTTTTAGTACTGTTCAGATTACACTGATTTTGTTGAGTGAGTATTTATAAAACGGAAAATGATTCATCAGGACCAGTTCGGATAAATGTTGTTGTAATTATGGAATTACGTGGATTTACTAGAATTGAAGTGAGATAAAATAAAGATGTTCGGAAACAAGTATGTACCTACCTAAATATACCTAATACTTCATGTACAGTAAAACGGTAGGTACATTGAACGTTAGTGAAAAAAGTTATGTCAAAACGTTCATAAACGAGGGTAAAACACTAAGCAAGTCGTGAAATAGGTCCACATAACACGTCGCCAGGCATTTTCCCATTCCGGAGCATTTACCTCTTATGACACAATAACAACGAAATAAAATAGGCATCGTCGCCCTCCGCCCGCCCGCGCCCGAGCGGGCAGTATCGCCGAGCCGCAGACGTTTGTAGCCAGTAAAACTTTACTGCAGTTAAACTTTGTTCTCCTTGTTTTCGCCCACACAACCACGAGGGATGAGGATGATATCGGATTTCTTTTATGTGAGAAGGGTGTAAACGAGCATATAGGTTACTAAACAGTCGTATTGTGTTTATGTCGCAGTTTTTTTATTACCATGATAATGGTTTTACTGTTGGCAAAAGTATCTTTACGTAAAGAAAAAACATGTTGGTGAAAAAACACCGCTCGTGTTAATTGTGCTTTCTTTCTTGTCATGAACTTGTCAAATGTTTTGCCTTTTACAATAATACAACATTGGAACTCCTCGGTAGTTCAAGTTCAATAGTGGCATTATAAATTCACCATGGCGCGGGTGGGGCAGTCCATCTGCGGCGCGTTTCCACGGCCGGCGCGAATGCACTCAGCCCGCGCCGCGCGGCCTGCGCTGAGTGCGCTGTACCAGGCGAGATTATTGCTTTAAGCTGCAGCACGGCGTTAAACGTGCCGCACGTCACTCAAATGTGGTGATCGAGTTAAAAGCTCTAAGGGCCTTCAATAAACTAAAACTCTGATCCCTGGAAGCGAACATATATACAAAAGTCACATTGAAAATATTTAAAAAAACGTGCAATTATTTTCAACTTGAATAACAACCAAATGCAGAAAAATAATATGTTTTATTACTTGGACTATATCTCAACTGCTACAAATAGAAACAATTATTAGAAAATGATATTGTACCTTTTACCATTCAGCCCTCAGCGTACTTATCACATCCAAATATTTTCGGGTTCACGAGATTCCACAGAGTGAACGTATTACAGAGAATGGTATAGTCTTACAGCTGGATTATTTTCTTGCTTAGCTACATAATGTATTACAAGTGAATTCGATAGAGACTAAACAAGTAAAGTTATCTTTAAAAAGAAAAAAGGATGTGCCTTATAAGGCGTAGTTCGCGTAATTATGACGCTCTGGGGACTCCGCAGGGACGCGATCTGAGACACGTACGCCGTGGCAACTGATCCTAGGCGCGTTTGACCTCTGGGGACGACCGGCAACTTACTCAAACTAATTAACTCCTACGGGAGAAAGGATTGATTGATTGTGTTAGACCATGATTATACCGAATCACTGATACGACTTTCTTTATTTTCACGATATCTTAACGCCTCGTATCATTGACTCTAAAAACAATTAATTATAACTTTAATCTACACGAAAAACTTTCACGATAGTTTCACACCTAATTTAGCCTTGAAGTTGAAGGCCCAGTTATATTTAGGTAAAGCTATTACATATTGAAATTCTTGTGAAAATCTTAAGTTATTGTAGTAATTTTCTTGTTGCAGACTCTATATGCTCTAGACTAAAAACAAAATCAAACAGTTTTCGAACCTTTGAAACTGGATCAATTCCACTTCAGACATTCGATTCCAATTCCAAAATTGTGTTCCGGAATTAGGGAGCATAATGTAAATATTGCTTTCCTATGAAGTGGGGGCGGCCCCTATTGTTCGCTCCTGCGACATCTCGCGGCAATAACAGAGTTATCTCATCGCGCGCGCAATCGAGTTGCGACCAAATCGAATGAGCACCGCCGCGTGGAGGGTACCTACAATGATTTTCTCTAGTTTTTTTTTCACTTTTTATAGTGTTACAATTAATCGCTTTTATTCATAAGTGGAAAACAATTTAATGAAGTTCTGAAATCTCCGTCTACGTGACTACCGACTTAATGTTCTAATTTGCATTTGAAGTTACCATAATTTGGACCAGACCCGAGGTGTGCAGCTCTATAACACTGATAAGACTGAAATAATTTATTTTTAATTATTTATCCACTCTATTCTACTCGTGAAGGCTTCCAAAGCCAGCTTTTCAGATTACCGTCAGTAAGCCGCGAGAAGCGGCCGCCGCATGCAATGCCCGCGTGGCTGCGGGATTAGCGCGCGCCATCCCGGGATGCGCAATCCTGGTGAATCCCGGTCACCTATTCATTGCCGGCCATATATGTATGGTATTTCATATTATGTATGGTGATTTAAGAGTATTTTACGATTGTATGTCGGTGTCGCGTTTATAGGAAAAATAAATATATAACGTAAAAATAACATTTCGGAATATTAATTTATATGTTGAACCGGTCTCGGGTTAGGTACGTACGTGT
This sequence comes from Nomophila noctuella, assembly GCA_958496325.1. Lineage (NCBI taxonomy): Eukaryota > Metazoa > Arthropoda > Insecta > Lepidoptera > Crambidae > Nomophila > Nomophila noctuella. The sequence goes on from OY292492.1 coordinate 15,573,129, forward strand.
GATTTATATTGCTGTATTCCTTTATATATTTTTTCCAATATATCTTTTTAAACATTACGATACTCTATTTATTAAAATACTTAGACAAAAAAATGAAGCGATTTTCGCTTGTTATACATACGGACGTTCTAACAAAATGATAGCTGAGAAATATGAATGATTAAATATTGTAGATCAAAGTGAACAAAGATGAAAGAATGTTTTTTACTTGTACAAATATAATAGGATTACATTTCATGCGCTGAAATGTGGGAGAAATATATTAATAACTGGAATCATAAATGTGATCGTTATACTTTTACATGTAGACAAAGTAATGTTTTTAATTTATTTTCACTATAGAAGATAAACGCACGTGTTAATAATTATTTTAACTATGTTTCTCATTTCGTGTATCGTATTAGCGTTTCTAGTGCATGTTCACAGCAGTCGAAAACACTAATACAGATTTACGAGCCGAAAACAGCTCTTTACGATCCACAATCCGCGCTCAAATATAAAATCATTTCCATGCTAATATCAATGAAACTCGTCGTTAAATTATTCCCGGATTTGCTTCGTTTTTAACTGGTTTTCGCGAATAATAATAACGGAGTCCATTCCGGTTTAACGACGGACGCTAATTGATGCGCGGGCACGACTCCGCCCGGCTCCGGCCGCGGACGAACGAACAAATACACAGACGTCTTATAACGTATTAGTAATTGATCATTGGTGCAATATTACTCGGTAATTTCACATTACGCGAGACTTTCACGATTTTGATCTTGAAATAATTGCAAGGAATACTTAACCTATAGTCCTTGAGTATAGCGGTTGCATCGAACAGGTCATTCTCCTAGGAGGTTGTGTAATTAATAAGAATATTCATATATTCAATTTTTTTACAAATTTATTTATTTTGAGCAGTACAATAATCAGTACTTCTAAGAATCCAAAGCTAATCCAAAGCTAATCCATGCTAAATCATTCGTTGAAATTGGTATTCCGTTAAAAATCCACTTCAAACGCCGCTCAAGCGCTCGCCCTCTAAGGACTCATCTCTGCATATTGGCCGCACGGCGAGAGTGGATTTAATTTAAAACCTATACGCGTACTCGGTCGTGTCGTTCACAGGCAGCAATGAAATATATCCACTAGAGACCAGTTACTTGGTGTGAAAACACACCGCATTAAAAATTCTCAACAGCTTCTGATCGTTGAGAATACAAGCAAGCCGTCTTGTAAGCGAGGTTACGTACTCGTACAGTCAAGCATTAGTCTGCTCTTTACATTGTTTCATAGTGCCCTCACCGATCTGTTCAGTTATAAACTTAGTCTTCAACATTGTACTTTAGTGAACATTTCCTCTGTAGTAAGCATTTATACACGGGCGCGCATTAGGCGACAACACGGCAGGACTTTCATTGTTTCCGACTATAAATATACAGGGTTCAGAGGAAGTCGCGCGCCGTAAACCAAGGCGACCACAATCGAGCGAGTGCAGTGTCTGCTCTAGGATTCCCGAGAATTTATTGCGAAAACGGAAAGGATATTTTACCGTATTTTTACTAGCTTCGCACTGTGAATCTGTTCATAGTGTATCACTTTATAACACCTATAAAATACCAAAATAATAGCAAAAGTAGTCGTATAAAAAGAAATTGGAATGACTTTGTTTATTCATTACTATTTTATTTTTATCTGAAAAGTTATTTCACGTTCATAATCCTATTTTAATGATAGCAATCTTAATTACGTATGTACGTGTTATAACATTATGAATCGTATCTTTCGTAACCCGAATGAAAGGTTTACATAATAATTTTACACATTTCATAATAACGTTTTCCGCATGGCTTCTTGTGTTTAGTGTACCACATTGAACCAGTGTATATTCGAGTAATTTGTACGAGTAGAACCGCGAGGAGCTATTTACATATGTTTTCCTGAATGATTTCACTGTCTACCTGCACGTGCCAATCCAGCATGATTTTTTGTCATCTCTATAATAAAGCCGAGGGTTTGGTTGTTTGAGGAACCACTGGTTCGAATCAAAAAAATATTTTTGTGTTGAATAGTCTGTTTGTCAAGGAAGGCTTTAAGCTTTAATAAAAACACTATGTGTGCGGGAACCGAAATCCACGAGAACGGAGTCGCGGTCGGCCGATAGTTATGTAACTTATATTAAAGCATTAACTACCACGAATTGCGAATTATATCATCCTAAAGTCCGAATTACACTTTATATCTGTGTATTTCTGAATGTCACCTTGGAAAAAAGTCAGCGAGCAGTTTATCTGTGAAGCTAATACTGATTGCTTTATTACCCTGTACATAAAAAGATAAAGTATGTTTTTTTTTATGTTTCCGTAATATCTTTGCAGCACGTTAGGCCATATTCATTTTACTGCGATTTTCTCGTTACCTCCCCATGTTTGCTTTATTGTGTACATAAACCACGCCGAGCTTGCGTTCGGTCGGCGTGACCTAATGAATTGCATTAAAACACCTCCTCCTGTATTAATATACATTTTTACTACTCAAAAAGGTCTGGTGATGAGGTTTGCGGCGGGAATAATTATGTAAAACAAACAAAACTAAAGGGTCTTCGCTTCAGCTCTTCTCACTTTAGTAATAGCTGTAATCTCCTCCTTTTCAGTGAAAATTCGGCTGCTATCACGCCATTTTACATATTTCCTCGTAAGCTGAAAAGATTTGATTTTAAAACGTAGAGTGTTGTTCGTAAAGTCCTGATTGCCTCAGCAGCAATGACAGTAGAGGCGACGAGCAGGAATACCTCAATTAACCCGCGTGGACCGGCAACATCGCCGCTCATTTGGATGCGCCCCCCGTAGCCCGAGTCCAATGGAGATAAATTAAGCTTAAGAATTGTAATTAAAAGTATACTTGACAAGAACATTCCAGTTAATAATATAAGCCTCCGCAGAACAAGGGATCGGTCGCTCGGCCAAAGTTTCGATCTCCTCGTAGAGGGTTGGTTGCTCCTAGGATGCAGTCGAAACCAACAAAACCAGGTCTTTTCCTCTCAATTCTCCAGTTAAAAGCCTGAACTTCAGAAAATGCGACTATTTATCGATAATGTATTGTTAAAAAAACCTTACATTATTTTCATCTAGATTCTAGACCGAGATCAAATACAAATGAGCAAAAGTTTTAACTTATAACGACTAAACTTGTGTCCCTCGCAGCGGGCAATTAAGTTTGTAAACACACACGCGTTCTCTAAGCTTTAAATTTGTTCCGGTGCCACATAAAAGAGCTGATTTACTCTGAGCTTACGAGACTTTATTTTATATCTCCTTTACAAAATACTAATAGAAATAACAAACAAGTTGCAAACTTGAGAACGACGGCGCGAAGTCCCCGACGATATCGAATTATGTCTTCGCCCGTAAAAATGTTGGCACAGCGGGCGAGGACCCAAGGTGCGCTGCCCTGATGGAGGGCAGGGGTGTAGGGGGGGGGGGGGGGTCGTGCAACAGGTCGTTACTGTCCGAATCCCTCCCAGATGTGTCCTTTTGATGAGCGCACATTTGTGTCCACATAAAGTGTATGTTTTGGGTGAAAACATTTTTGGGCTGTAATTGTTACATGTGCACTTTGTCCATTTTGTCACGACCTCTGAATAAAAAATGCGCTAGCCGGAAAAAACAGTAAATTAAGTATAAGATTACATACTTAGCCTCATCTCCAAGATGTTGCAACTTACAAGCCTATTAATTACTAAAATAACTCTTTCCAGATTAGTCCAGTTCCGTTAGTATCAATTAAACTAGGGCTCGAATTAATTTAAACTTTTATACATCTTCGGAACTCATCAAGCTACTGAAGGCGTGACTGAAGGGATAGCCAACTTTACGACTTTTACACTTTGTTAATGGCGAGAACAAACAAGATTGGAATTAGTTCGTATTACTGCCAGATAGACTGCCTCGTTAATTATTATAGACCTTACAATAACCGTGATAAAGTAAGTCGAAAAAATAAATTTATTTTAATAGTGTGGTTAAATTAAAGCCGTTAAATAAATATTTGTCATTAAAATGACATAGGTAAATATTACAATATTTAGTTGAAATAAACGTAAAGTAAATATATAGAAGATTTTCGATAAATTTCCTTAATCCCCCCTTATAATCTTTACCAATATAGCTAGAGAACCGTCATCATCATCATCATTTTCCTACCCTTATTCCAGAAGAAGAGGTCAGTGCAACATTTTTTGTTCTTCCACTAATATGGAATCCAAATTAACTTCCATTTCTACGTTGTTGTATGTCATTGTTGCTTAGAACTGTCATTATTTGTCGTGCAGTAATGACCCCTCGCCGCTTGTGACGGATGAGCGATGCGATGTCGCGCGGCGCCCGCGCACTGACAAATGACTCCTCGCTTATTGTTATTGTTCCATTTCTGCTGCTGGGTGACCAATTGACCATCACCCCGTGCAAATTGTGACATGGTCATTTATCATGTGCGACGCGTAAACGCGATTAAAGCGCAGTTCATGTGTTTTAAATTGTCGCATAACACCGCTTTGACAGTTTATATAAACTGAAACTGTGTGCAATTCCTACACATTTCATTCTGATATTGTTAACCTTAGCACTATATTACATGTTAGTTTTTTTTCATTGCTTCCAGGAATGGAAATTCAATATCTTTCCTATGAAATAGCTTGGGATCTGAACCAGATAAAATGGAAGTGAATAGAAACAACAAAAATGGAAGTTTCCGCTAAAAGAAGTGTGAAACTGATACGGACATAGGATATAAATACAATGCGAATATATTTGCAGAAGGCTGCGTACTCGTATCGAGTAACGGGGTGTGATGCTAAGCACATGTGGTTCGGGGCTAACCATCTAATTTTCCGCGTAATATGGCGTATCTCGCGATGATCCTTATTGCTACGGCACAAGGTACACGGTCGCGATGCAGTCCGTGCCCCGCGGCGCGGCTGTCACGGCGTGATCGATGAGCCCGGAATTATGAAACAGTTTCATCTGAGCCGGACCATTGTTCTGTCTTCTGTATTTATCACCCTTGCAATTTTCTTTCTATCATAATATAACCCGGAAAATTCTTTTAAACCCATTTGAATCGCGCAAGCCACGAGTAGAAGATGTAAAGCCTGGCTATTGCAAATGCTGCATTTTATTGTTTCTCTGTCTGGTTTAAAATATGCGGGTATAACATCAAGTCTAAATATCTAATGTCTGCGTTATTTTATCATTTACTATCTATATTTGGAAATACAAATTACTGTTATAGTAAAGTTTTTCAGGGATTGCTTAATCAATTGCATGATCAGAGCTCTGTTGAAACCAGCGGCGGGAGCGGGCTGTGTGGCGTGCGGTATCACGTCGCTCCATGTGCGACAACAACCGCGCGACGACTTATTTACTCGCGTGATTCCGCGCCGCTCACGTGACGGCGTGAGGTTTGTCTTCACCGTTCAAGCGTAAGAGCCAATTCAAAAAAGAAAAAGGTTACAGAAAACGGATCACCTGTTGGCAAGTGTTCATTATCGCGTATTTGCGAACTAGCCGAGGTGATCCTTCAGTTCCGATAACAGGCGAAGGGGCATGATCTTTCTATCTGTCAACTGTAATTAAAAAGTAAACTTTAGTGAGGAGGATGACAGTTTACTATCAGAGGATTGTAGTTTTTTGATCTTTATTTAACCGGATTCATGATCATTTTGCAACAACAGATTGCGGCACATAAACTAGTAATGTAATCGAGTGCAACGAACATACTCGCATTAGCAATGTTATGATGAGTGTTGGCTGCAACGACGCGCGGCGCCGGCTTCGCATTGAAATCCCGTCATTGCGTCGGACGCGTCTTCAAGACGGCCGGTTTAATCACTCAGTAACGGCTGAGAGACTGGACTTATAGCTTTCCGTCTCTGCTAACTGCAGAGATTGCCGCGCCAGGGATATGCACCGGACACATTAACGGCCAGTCCGTCCGGTCACTGCCGTCAATGGCAAATAATAGTAACAGTCGGTCCGTAGTAAACAAACCCGATGACTTCACTTTTTCTACTTTTAACCTGCGAAATATCCCGATTGGCCAAAGAGAGATTAATTAACTTCTTTCATCTTCGTTGGAAACACCTGCCGGTCATAAACACGATGTGTATATTTTCGCAAACATATTTACAATAACACCATGAAATATTATAAATCTTGAACCGTAAGAAAAACAGCAACCAAAGCAACAGAAAAAATATATAATAAAGATTTGCTGGTAATTTTTCGTAGTTATGTAGTAGTTTACGCATTCTCTATTCATTCTTTGAACGCAAGTGTAATTAATTGGCTGTCTGAAAAGAATAACCTAACAAGCTTTTTGGTAATGCACCATTAGTCGAACGAAACTCGAGACGGGCTAGCTAATACACTAAATCATCCATCTGTGTTGAGAATAAACATAAAAGGAAACCAAATTTAATTATGATTGCAATAGTCGGGTTTCACGTAACGTTATACTTCACAATCCTTCACCTGAAATAAAACTAAAAACTTTTGTTCTCTGAGCAAAGCGGTGGAAATAAATTAAACGATTACAATCCCTTGACTTCCAGGAAACTTTGTGCTGCTTTTGTTGTTGAATGAGTTCATAAAAACTCGTCCGAAACGAGCTGGGCGTTGAAAGGCTGCTGCCTAGTAACGGCTCTGGCTTTAACACGTGCTACTCGTATATTTAAACTAGTATTTAACCTCCATCGTGGAAAACATTCTAAGCTGTACAGCATGAACAACCCAGACCTTCAATCTTAGTTGAAGACGCAACTAAGAGTTTTTTTGAGTTGCAAGCTTTGATTGAATAGCAAGTATTGCAACTACCGCTTTAATGAAACCTGCACAATTATCTCTCAGGCTGGAAATCAGACAAACTGTTTATCAGTAGCCCTTGCAACACACTGATGGTATATTTCAATTTATTTTTTATTCGTAATCGAATTATGATTTAATGTAGCCGTATAAATTCCTGATTCCTAGTAACTACTTCTTCAACGTTAACGAACTTTGTTCTAATTATATTTTAACTGCAGGTTAAAGTCCTATTAAAATCGTAGCAGCGGTTTTGTACGCCGGAAATCTAAAATTACGAGTAGTTTGAATCGCGGCGAAACATAACCGGGTCTATTACAATAGCCATAAAACTCAACTTTAGTACGATTTAGGTACACTTCGTGTTAATTCCACAACGAGCTTACATTTCGAACATTGCTCCAAACATTGTAGCGCTGTTGTTACACCGACATCACGCGCCGCTTGCATCCGAGCACCAGACTCAGCACAACGTCCGCTGAGGATTATATTAAATAATCCTCGCTCGCTACGTACTTAACAAGATCATGAATTTTTTTTTTTTCCACAATCTGCCATATCTACACTGATACAAAGAAAACTGGCTCTTCAGCTCCGGTCTTTCCTTCCGCAATCGGCCGGGAGTTATTCTTATTTTTGAAATGAACTTATCATTTTATTCTTGCAATGATGTACAAGATACATTAAAGTGCTAAAAGCTTGCACCCGGAAATTCCTATTTAGTCCTACTAGACTAGAAATCCTGTCTAAAAAGTTTATCACGGAATTAAAATCTCAGCGTTTGGCCGCAATTCCGCTGCCGTCAAACATAAATCTAGTAAACGGCGGTGTACTGGCACCGATTTATTAACCGCTGAATTCTCTGGATAGCGCAATAGCGGAGCGCAGGTAGGCGTTCCGGGACCGATCGCGAGCTATCCCGGGAGTGACAGTTGTCGACAGCAGTAATTCCGCGGCGCGAGTGCCGGCACTTATCGCTGAAATCGAGCCTCACTGACTAGGGACGCGCGCTCTATTTATTTACGGGACGTGTGGACTCACATTTCACGAAAGGATACATTAGTTTGTTAATGCGGCTTGGAAACCTGTTTATAAATCTATCCATAAATAATAATTTGTTGAGACATTTTACTTACTCTAATTTAACAAATTATGATGGATTCAGCGGCCTCATAAAACTCTTTAAGATATTTTTATTTTGATTCACTGGGTTTCTTTTTTTGAGAAAAACAGACATCAAAATTATGAAAAACGATTACCTAAAAATAATTCCATCGTGAAAAATCCAAAGTATAGGTAAAATGTGCGTATGATAAACGTATCTTATCATAAATCTGACAAGCTGCCTTCATACTATTTTGTGAGAATGAACATTCCAAAACATCGCTTGATTTTTACCTGAAGCGCTGATGGATTTATAAGATGAAATACGCCTGCATTCAATCTGTGCGGTAAACAACGCCCTCGATACTTCGGAGAGCTATTCACATTTCGCGTTCCGCAGCAAATAATTCCCTTATTTTGTTTATTTGTGGTTCCTGTTTTGTTTACGAAACAGCTGAAGGGTTTTGATGTTTCAATAAAAACATCCTGTACATTTTGTTGTGAATTTAGAATAAACGCTGAGGTAAAGATAAAAATGTTTTCTTTATGAATAACATTTGTGTTTTACTAATTTGAATAATTGTTTAGTGGACTATACTGTAGGCATATCATAATTTTAATAGTAAGGATTAGATTATTCTAATCTTGTAATCTTATGCTTCGGGCACCCGGTTATAACAACATTTGCGTCAACTAATACGAGGTAATTAATTAAATCGTATCGGGTGTACTTCGCATAAGTTTGACATGAGGAATAACTCTTAACACCAGTAGTTCGGTGTGGGTGTCCCCACGCAGCAGCACTTGCGCAGGCACGCGTGTGCACCTGTCCCGGCCGCACGGTCGCGCCCGCCACTACACTATCCGATTAAGCCGTTAGCGCCGATTTGCATTTTATCCGAGTGCAATATCCGTGCCGCGGGAGAGGGGGCTGAAGTGGAGGGGGGCTAACAAGCGATGTCGCACAATTAGCGGACATGTTGCCCGGGGCGGCGCGGCGTCTTCCAGCAACAGGCTGCCAGGCAATAGAGCTGGGTGGGTACTTCCTGCCCATTTTAACTTTATTTAGAAAGCCGAATAAGAGTTAGTGATTACACTTGGTATAGTGATCAAGAAGTTAACTATTAGACCAAGAGGTCGCGGGTACGATTGCCGCACAGGACAAACATTTGTGTGCACGTACATGGCTGTTTTCTGGGTGTTACATTTTACGTATCTATTTAAGTATATTTGTAATACCACCGTTGATTCTGATATCTGGTGTAAAATCAATGTATGAATCAATGTGTGAATGAGCCGCTCGTCTGGGGAAGTACCTCCACCTTACAGAAGACCGCAGTGAAGTAGCATTTCGTAACTGTTGTGCTATGTTTCTGCTGGTGAGTTAGGTTGCCAGAGCTCAGTTGGGGAGGGTATGGGGTTAAGGCCGGCAACACATCAACGATACCTCTGGTGTCGCGGATGTCCATGGGCGGCGGTGATTGCTTACCATCAGGCGACCCGCTAGCTCGTCTGCCGCCTCTGACATAAAAAAAAATGTATGCGAATTATTTAACATCACAACGGGACTAAACGTGATATTATTTTTATAAGTACCTAAGTACTTACTGCTTATAAAAATAATATCGCGTTTAGTCCCGTTGTGATGTTAAATAATTATAATGCAACGCGAAAGTTTAAAGTTATATAATGTTGCGAAGTTATCAGATATTTATATCTATGAACATATTCCTTAAAGCTTTCAATTTCTTTCAAAATTTGCTACATAAGAAGTTAAATTACACCAGATATTATAAAAATACACTTAGCAAATATTATGTTGTTTTACGGTTTACGCGTATAATTTATTATTGCTTTTTTTCAAATATTTTTTGCTGTTCTTCATAACACCAGTTGTCGTAGTTCAAATTGTAAATACATATCATTTTCATTTCGTGCAACTTTGTTGCAGCAAGACCAATTCTTTGTAAAATCGCAAAAGCGAAAAATAAACTTATAAATTCAAGTAACAAGTAGTCTGGATAATTCCACTGGGACACTTTGAGAAAAAAGTGAAACAGTTTGGTATTTTTGCAGCGACGAAACTCCCGAACTGGCACAAAGGTCGGAGCCGCGAATAGCTAACTCACTTTATTTGCTCGTTGGTGGCCGGCAATTGACACTCCACCGGATAGGAATTATTCAATTTGTAGATTCTTTGGCGGCTTCAATATACTCGCACCGCGTGTCGACGACCCAATTGCACAAGTCTGTTTATAGACCATTTGCACTGAACGGGCGTTTGCTAAAGAAATTTAATTTACATAGTTATAATACAAGCGTAACAAAGTTCGGTAAAATAGCGTACTAAAAAAATGCATTAGATAAACATTGTTAGTTATATCTAATTCGTGAGCCCACATCGAAAAGTGAAAATCTCATCATTCTCAATGTACAAGGCTAGCTTGGCTTACGGCCAGGTACGTAAACCTGGCAAATAAGACATTTCTGCGTAAATTATTTTGGATTCGATATGTTTTCGAGTGAGCATTCAACACTTGGGCTGATCATTTTAATAGTTTCCGATCAAGGCGCGCATCAAAGGGCGCGCTGCGTAAACATTTACAGAATGGTTGAGGTGCGCCCACGCATGCCCGTGCGGCTCATAAGGCCTTGCACTGGATATTTAGCTACGAGATACAATAAATAAAAAAATCATACCATATGTACGATGTAAAACAATAAATACTTATTTAATAAATATGCAGTAAAAATGGAGTGACCATCTCATTAACGTAAAAGAAATAAGTTCTTTGATGCTAATCGTGTAGTCATAATTACATAAGCAATAAAGAACTTGAATTTGAATAACTTTAGCCAAATATTCATATTATATTTAGATGTACCCTTCAGTAAAAAGTAAAATAAAATCTTAACACAACCTCAACCAAAGCTGTGTTTTACAAATTACCTAGGGCGGCCGGCGATATGCCATGGACTTAAATTTGAATATTCTCTGAATTTAAGAAGTTCGGGCCGGAGCATTACAGGGGATAATTGAGGTCACAGTACGAACGCAACGGAGCAGAGTCGTCATACGCTAGAAGTTAAAGCATCACATACGATTCCTTCATCAAGTAATTTGTCGCTTGTTCCCGGCCGGCGCGGCGGCGCTGAGCGCAGGCAGCGGCCGAGGACGAGCGTCACGTACGACACGGCACGTGCGCCGCTAATGTCCGTAAGCCGCGTGATGACGTCTTCATGACGTTTGATTCCGAGCGTGTCACACGCAGCATCTTCACTCTTTCGTATTGGTGATCGCTACACGCATAGGTACTACTCCTATACGTATAGCGTTCTTATATTATTGATCATTTAAAAATTATTTTACAAAGGGACATTTGGAATTTTGCGTTGTGTTCGGAGAAACAATATTAAATAAGTAAAAAGGATTCAGATTGGCCAGAGTGCCTTTGTCACATTGGAGGTGAACGTTTTATCGAAATGTCTACAAACCTTGCTCCGACGCCAGATATCCCAAACGCGAGAGATATACTATTACGTATTGTAATGAAAGGTCTAAAATACACTCTCTATAATAAAGTAACGGATCCCTTCCAAATAAGAAACGCCGGACCCGTGGCTTTTAAAATTCAGCGCGACCTCCGCCGAAACCCGGCGTCTCTCGGATGTTGTTGTCGATCACACGCCGGGCCCGACACACCACGACAACTGATGCTTCACATGTCGCTTGCGGAGCGTGGCTCGGGTCAATTCCGGCAAATGGACACGATGATTAAACACAAACAAGCCGCAGCAACCAAACTGTGGAATGGGACCAGCGCTTCGGCCTTTACATAGTTACACAGGCTGGACGGACGAATATAGGCTAACTTGTGGAGCCTTCTGAAGATGAATGTGCTTTATTGCGACTTAATCTATATTGAAATACAGCAAATTCAAAGTAAACAATACATAATATCGAAGAAATATTAGGACTGGATTAAAATCACAAAAAAGACAGAAAACTTAAATAAAAATTGAAGTTTTCAGCTTGTCACTTAAATGGTGATTCCTAATTTCTCGTAATGTATTTTCTTTCTGAATATTTACTCCTTTCCAAATAGTACTCGTTTACCTCCGATCACTAAAGTTCGTGATCTCGCCACGTTAGCGCTTGTTCTCCAAATAATTCGTGTCAGGACCTAGTTACCTAGCCAGTTAGGTAAAAAGTGCCCGTAGCTAGTCTGCGGACAAAAGGTTTCCGCACAAAGCGCACGTCGCGATCTCGCGCGATTGTGCGCGACAGGCTAATGGACGCCGGGCGGCACTATTACACCGCCCAACACCTTCACATGTCAACACATAAACAAAGTTATACACAGAAAAAATCGAAACCATAAACAATGACCACACTAGAATACTCTTGATGTAAAGGAAGATCGAGGAAGTAAACTAATAACTTTTGTCTATTCGAATCTTACAATGGAAAAGGCAGGTCAAGTCCTATTGCTTGGGCCTTGGCGATTAAAAAGGCCACACTGAAATGAGACCATTTTAAAAATTATGTACGCTTAGTTACGCTGTTGGGTATTAGAATTATGTAAAGGATAGAAGTAAAAACACACACACATATGAGAGGAACTATTCAGTGAAGCTATGTCTTAGAAGAACACGTCGTCAGAAATACATAAATCATAACAATAACGGTAACAATACGCTCTTAAACATTGTCAGTCATAATGATCATAATTTTCCCGAAATGCTGCCAAATTGCTTCTATGTAGTATTGTTTGTGAATGTGTTGTTGCTTTTCCACGTTGTACCTAAAAGCCGACCGGCACGTTGTCGTAATTGCCACAGGGCGTTATTGTCAGTATTTATTATCAATTCGCAGGTAATTAGCGCGTTCGCGGTTGATAAATACGAGCGGACAGGCCGGCGCGCTGAGCGATGCGAGCGCGGGGTGATGCATCGCCGACTCGCGGCGCGTATTATACACAGTTCTGTTTTGTTGTTTTTTAATTTTCTTTTGTATGGTTTTTATATTACCAGAATAATAAGATTTGCCATATCTTTATTATGTGCAATGTATTTATTAGTATAATAACAAGGTAAAGACACAAAGACGCGCAGTCGCCACGAGGTTGAATTTTTCATGAAAAAGATTTTCCGTACGGAAAGATCAGTTGACAGTTGATTTCTGATTTACAGACTATATCTAATTATTTGTAAGTAAATCATAAATTATAACATATTTGGAACACAATCTTGCAAGGGTTGTGGTAATAAATACATTCTTCACAGTACAAATTACTCGGTGACCCGGCTTTATATTTCCAACAGCACATTGCGGCGGGATAATTCAGCAATTCTCGCGCCCCGGGGCCCCAGCGTGATGGAGGCGCTGCTCTCCCAGGGCCTCGCCAGAATCTGAACTGAATATCAAATTGCACAGAAGGTTCACTGTCACGTATCTGCATTGTAGCAGATCTTACGAAGCGTAAGATCATTTACATTATCGTATATTTTTCTTCAATATCTGAATATTGATCAAGAGTCGTGTTTGTGTGGAGTGCAAGTTCATAAACACACAACATTCGATCAGAAGAATTGTATAAGTTCGTCCGTTAAAGTTTATTATCCCCTGCCACCATTAAAAATCTTCTAAGTACTCAATTCGTATATTTTATCGGGAGATCACATCATTGGCAGCCTGCAGCATTGGAATTCATACAACATTTTTACCGGTCTAATTAACAAGTTACTGGAAGACGAAAAATCCGTTCTTCTTTTGAAATTGAATAAATCGTTTGAATTTTCTTCATAATAATAAAGAAAGGATAGTCAAGATTGATTATGTGCTTGGGACGAAACCTTTCCTTTACTTCAAGAGACGTGGGTCGGCGCGTTCCCGGCAAACATTCACACGGCGCAGGTAAATACGTGTTTGTTCCCTGCCTTGTATCTATTGAAGTCCTCGCAGTATATTTGCGACCTCATCCTTGATTCACACTTAGACGAGACAAGTGCTACTTTAACAACGCGTACGGAGGAGTGTTATTTGACGTGTACTTTATTTGACGCGTCGGGTATAAGCGTGACATTGAGTTTATTGTAGGCGCGTGAAAAACGACCGGTCCAGTACGTGGGATGGTATAGTAACGTTATTTATTGTTCGAGGCGCGTATCGCCCATAACTTAGTCGTTTGGAGAGTGGCGCGATCACCGCCGTGCGCTCGCCCGCCCCGCGAGACCGAGCGGCAAGAACATTACCTTAGCTTGGAATCTTTATTTAGCCTTTGTGTTATTTTAGTTATCTTATTTTATTCTAACCGAATATGGTAGAGCTGATCTGAATATATTGATTCCCAATGGCTCATATTTAAACATACCTACGTAGTTATTAATTAAGGATACCACTAGACCATTTCAGCCAGAAAAGCTTTTTGAATTCCTCGCCACGACAACACACGATCTTTGTTCTTATGAATGGATTTAAGACTTCCTCTGGAGTGTTCTCCAATGTCTCAGCATTTAAGCGATGCGATTTCAATTACGAGTCCGACCCAGTCCCCTTGTCCGGTGGGAATCCAGATCGGCATTCACCGCATTCTGGCGGCGGCTATTGCAACTATTCACTGACACGAGTGACGCCCAGGCACAGTGCCGGCGACCTATCGATAAATAATTATTAGGTTAACCGAATAATCAAAATAATATAACTTTGATTGCAAATAACCCCAAACTTATGTAAATATTTTCTGACCCAAACACGTGTAAGAAACAATTCATTTTAAATAGAAAATTCCGTATAAATTTTGTAAAAAGATATTCTCTTAAGATTATCTCGCTCCCAATAAAACAAAGATTATCTAAACCGCTTAAACGTAGGCAGTGTAACAAAGGGCGGCCTAGAGCAGGGTAATTAAACGATCGGCGAGGAGCCGCCTAATTATTTAAATTAAGTCAACAAACGCCGCCGTGACCGCCAGTGTACGCGCGCGCAGTGAGCTAGCTCACGAGTTAACACGAGTGCGTTTATAAAACCCGAAATTATCTAAATTTTACGCCCGCTACATTCCCGCAAAATAGGGCAAGTGCATTCGCTCGATCGTCAAAGGGTTTTCCTGTCTATTATTAAAAAGTAACATCTTCTTATAAATGTTAATTTGAATAGATTAAGCAAATTCAATATTTTATCTAAGTATGGAACATGAGAAAATATTAATTAACCATGTTGAACATGGCTCTCCTTAAAGAAGACAATAGCTACAAAACAAATTCATTTCACAAAATGTATCTGCAGTTCTGCTTCACAAAACATAATCACAAATGCTTGTTTATTTTCCCAAAATTTATGATACAAAACATTTTGAATCATAAATTTTCATTTCATGATAAAGAAAATAAACACGTGCAAAGTTGGCGTAAATATGAGCCCAGATTCGGCGTAATTAAATTCGACGGAGCTTTTTTGAGATTACTGCTTTTAGATTTCGGCGAGGTGGAAAGAAACCCGATAACAATATAACTAAGTATTTGTGCAGAGTGTAGCATATACATAAACCTTCTGAAAGTTTAAAGGTGCTTTTTTAACTGCTATTACTTGTATATTATGTAAAATGTGAATGCGCTAGTCGTAGAAGCGATTTTTAACAACGCTTTTATGCAAAAATCTCTCTTTATATATCATATCAGTATATATTTTTTTAAATTTGTCTGGCATAGACATAATGAATCCCTTTTCAATTCGTGTCCTTTTATCGTTCTTGCATTGGGAACCGTAAAGGACATCTGAAAATAATCGCCTTTCATGGAACCATTCTTAGTGACGAACCACCAAACCTTTTCTACTCGTATACAAATATTGTGTGCGTATTTTACGTTTGATCAGTCACATTTCCGCGTTTCCTGCCGGTTTTGTCTTTTAATCGTTTTCCTTTTCGTTACAAAATATTTACATACTCGTTCAATTTGTCATTGTAATGGTAAAAAGATTCACATTTTACTTATTCATGCATATAAATGGAATAATATACTTTTTCAATTGACTAAATATATGTTTATTATTTTGTTTAAGTTATACTGAAAAGGGATTCACCTGATTTGGGTGTACCAAGATTGGGTGAAATTAAACCATTAATATACATACATATGTAGTTGAAGCCCCGAAATGTAGGTAGCCTGGTACCTGGTATATTCTTGTCAATGTTTCAGTAGCTAAAAAACACACGTCATTGTGATGTGTAGAAATGCACACGAGATGGGTTGGCGGCGAATGGTGGGGAGCTCCATTATAACCATTATATACCTCACATAGTTGTGCCGCGCCGCCCGCCCGCCTGCCGTCTTGCCACACGAACACAACACACACACCAGAAGAATTAGTCCCTTTATAGTGAAGCCCTTCTTCCCTTTTAATTCTTATATCGTTTAACAACTTAATCTGTAGCGGCAGATGGAACTTTTATTTTGGATTATCGATGACGCATATTTTATTGACATTACTTTATGCGACGAAAGTCCCGAGTCCAGCACCGCCTTAAACATTGCCATGTGTTGACACTACAACATAAGAAAGCTGGAACCTGGCGACTTTGCCACATATACATTATTTTCTACTTGGTTTGTTTTTTCCGATGTATTTAAAATAAAATACGAAGGTACATGGAATCAACACCAAATAATAATTAAAATACTTTTGTTTGAACATTTTGAATAAGAAGTAACGTATTGTTGAAATCCGTTCGAGCGGCGCGTCGCTTTGAGTTCGGTAGATTGGAATGCTCTGGCTACATTGAAAAGGTACTTAACAATGCTTTATTCGTTTTAAACATTTTATTTTTACTATAAAGTTAGTGAAGATGAAATGTTGCGAATAAAAGTGTTCAATATTTAATAGAAAATAAGGAAATGAAAGATGCTTTTGTTGCTGTGAGTCTATAGCTGTGACTACAGATTGCTGGCAAGTAGTTAAAATAATAATGAAGTAGTTTTAAGTCGGAGAAGGAAAATTTTCTTTGAAACTTGTTTATTTGAAGAGCTCTACGCTTGCCCCCGCGCTCCCCACGCTCGTGAGATCTGCACTTACGTGTCTGGGGTCACACCACACGGATATCTCGCAATACCATGACTGGATTCCAGTCTAGTTAGATATAATTGAAGAATAAAGCCATTTATGAATTGAATTTCATTTTCGAATGTTTTTTTTTGTTTGGAGTAGAATTGGGAAGAGAAATAACCATTCAAATGATACATTTTTCTTTCAGATTTCGAGACACGCCGGTACTAACAGGACTAAAAGGTAATCTATATCTATAAAACTCAAAGGTGACTGACTGACTGACATAGTGATCTATCAACGCACAGCCCAAACCACTGGACGGATCGGGCTGAAATTTGGTATGCAGGTAGATGTTATGACGTAGGCATCCGCTAAGAAAGGATTTTGATTAATTCAACCCCCAAAGGGGTAAAATAGGGGATGAACGGTAGTATGAAACTTTGTCAATTTTAAACCTATCGGGCTGATATTTTGCAAACATAAAACTACTATGACGTAGGCATTGCCTAAGCAATCATATTCATAAATTCTAACCCCCAAGGGGGTAAAATAGGGGATGAACTTTAGTATGAAACTTTGTCATTTTTTAACCGATCGGGTTGAGACTTTGCATTCATAAAGCTACTATGACGTAAGCATCGCCTAAATAATGAGATTGATAAATTCCAACCCCCAAGGGGGTCAAATAGGGGATGAACGTTAGTATGAAACTTTGTCATTTTTTAACCGATCGGGCTGAGACTTTGCATTCATAAAGAAAATATGACGTAGGCATCCCCTTTTAAAGATTATTTGAAAAATTACCCCCTAACGGGAAAAATATGTGATGAAGAAACCGAATTTCACGCGGACAAAGTCGCGGGCGCCCGCTAGTTCTTATATAATAGTATGAATTACATCATATTTATACTGATGTAGCCATACCTAACACCCACAATCTCCAATCTACCGTTTCTGAAAAAATAACAAAATACCGAGATCTTGCAATAGAGGTAAAGAGCCAATGACAAGCACTCAATGTTTATATAATCCCAATAGTTATATCAACCACAGGCGTTATACCCAACATTCTCCATTAAAGTATCGAGGCCCTTAAAATGCCCCCAAAAATCATATACACACTTCAAAAAGCAACGATATTAAATACCTGCAGAATTACCCGGAAATTTTTATCATCAGTAGCTACACCATTACATCCTATTGCGCTTGACTAAGGTCCGCGTGATAGGCTTTACCCACCCAGCACGGGGTGGAGATTAAAAATATCTATTCAAAATAATAATAATAATAATACCCTCCGGCCGTATTCGGCCATGGCGGCCGATCTTACGATCAGCCAGGTACGCAGGATATATTATAGTGCACAAGTGAGTGCGCAAGCACAGGTGACAGCAATCTGACACGACCGTAGAGAGATCAGGCGCAAGACCAACGGCTTAACGTGCCTTCCGAAGCACGGAGGAGCTCGAGATGAAATTTTTCGGTCACCCATCCGATGATTGGCATCTGCGAACGTTGCTTAACTTTAGCAACCGCAGGCCGAGTGCGCTAACCACTGCGCCATCGAGCTCCTCATATAATGCGATATTTATACTGCGATGCGTGGATATTTATACTACAGAGACTCTGTCTGGGTTTCTTTGCTTATAATAAAGACATCCTTAATTACACAATCCATCATTAATTGCTAACGATCATTCTTACTTCAAATACCAACTGCCAGACCAACAGCTTTGTTGCGGCGGTATGTCCACGCCGCCGTAGCAACTCATGCATAGGAACGGACCTGATTGGCATAACACACACCTGTTTCATCGTTACCACCTATACCCTTATTTTTTTTTATTCTTCTATGTATTTATTGTATTGTTGCTGTACTTTTTTTAATAGCCTTTGAACCGATGAGGACCGTGATGTAGATATATAGACAATTCACATTGTTTTAATATTATTTTCATGTTGAGTGAACTTTTACTGTCGGGTAGGTAACTGCCAATCAATTCATACTCGCAATTGCGTCGTTTTCTTATCTTGTCATTTTATTAATTTCGTTAATTTATGATCTATGTACTCATATCGCCATGCCGTGCAATAAAATATTGTTTTTTGAAGATATAATATTATAATATAATTCGGTAGTAAATCATCAGGCGCGTGCGTGGTGCAAACAGCGCCATAAACCATCGCGCGGGGATCACCTTCAGCCAACAGCGCCCGGGCGCTCGTCCAACAGCGGTATCTAATTGCATCGGCGGTGTATGCGCCGTCCATACCGCCTGTTGACTTGCGATTTTCACATAGCTGGGCATTAACTCGTTAATCCGTTAATCGTTAATTAACGAAGTTAACATTTTGATTAACGGATTAACTTTTAAGTTAACTTTAAAAACTGTTAACGGACATGTTAACTTCCGTTAATTATGCAGAAGTCTGTAAATCGTTAATCCAATGCCTACTATTAACCGCACGGCTCCGCGGGACGAAGCGCGAAAAACAGGTTTAGACAGTGACAGGCGCGGGCGCGGCGCGTGGTAATTTAAATGGCGAAGGGAGTCAAGGGAGCAATACGAGTAACAGCGATGATGACGTGGAAGACTTTTTTAATTCTGTCACTCAATCTATAGAAAAACCAAAGAGCTCCAACTCTTTAAAGAGTTCGAGAAACATGAAATCGAAAGACTCGTTCAACGATGCTGCATTCCTCGGGGAATTGATATTTATAAGGATATTAATTAAATACAATACTGCTATACCTTTAAGCGCTGCAACAAAACGTCTGTTTTCCACGGATATAGACATTTTAACACCAAAACGAGGCTCGCTTTCAGGCGAGAAACAGGTTAATGTTTATGAATGGGAATATGCACCTTATGTCCGACGATTAAATTACACATTTAACTATTTGAATTATACAAGTATTTTGTTTTGTTCCTAACATTGAGGTATTACTACTACATATAGAATGGACATCGCGAACAAAAGTTTTGCGTCAATTTGGAGGGAAGGGAGTTGATAATTTAGTGATATTTTTGTCTTTTTATCTATTTTATAATTGGCCACCATCTTTATTATTCGTCTTATAATGATTTTACAACTTTTAAATCATAACACGAAATTTTTTGATTAAAAAAATGGTCAAATAAAGAAAATTAGACTGCAACTTTGTAGTCCATGGACCACAACGCGGGTAAGAAAAATTTTGTTGGTCATGTCATCTCTATACGTAGTAATACCTCAATGGTTCCTAACCGGTTAACTTCCAGAACCTAAACTAACCAACAGGTTTTATAAGATCACTAACGCAACGATATAAAAGTTCATTCTTAAACACAGTTAACGGATTAACGATTAACTTTAACTTGCGTTAATTCATCCGAAATGTAACGCTTTAACGTTTAACGAAGCTAACTTTTTTTGTAGCGGATTAACGATTAACGAAGTTAACTATTTTATTAACGGTGCCCAGCTATGGATTTTCATTTTTATTTGTTTAGTTTACGACCATTTAAAAAAAAGAAGTTTTTAATTTACGTTTTTTAAGGGCAGGAGAATCATGATGATGAGCTTCTTATCCCAGCAGAATGTCTTGGCCTTGGCTCCTTAACCTTGGCTGTGCTACACTGCAGTGCCGCAAACCAGGCGAGACCTCTTATCCTGAAAAGAGGTGCCTCTAGATTTCATTGTCATCGTCTACGCATCGTTTTCAATACCTTAATGGAACTCAATTTGTATACTTGCTTTGGGTTTGGGTTTTGTGTATTGTAGTCTATGGCGCCTTTCTTCAACACTCTCAATGCCATGTAAAGGCTTCTAAAGGACAAATTTATATGTATCTACGGGTAACATAAAGTATGCACATTAGTCTGGTTCGATTGCTTCTCTAATAATACAACTAAATCAGGATGCGATTTTTTGTTATTTGTAAATGTGATCCTGTTTTTTTTTATTGGGGTACGTCAGATAGAGAACTTATAATTTTTTATAAAATATTCGTAACTAAGGTTCTTCTTGATAATTAGATTTCCACGAATATGGCTCATGTTCAGGCTTTAGTTGCGAGCAACTCCGCGCAACAACACGCCGCCGCACAACTTTGAGAACCTCAGCCCTCACGACAAGACATCGTCATTATAAAACAAACTTTGAAAACACAACGTATGAGTAACATGACGTAACTTTGTTTTTCTTCATCTTTTCATAATGACAACTTAATTTTACCTGACTGTTCGTTTTACCGAAAAATTTAAACTAAGCAGAATGAAAATACGTGCCCCCTGATTATATAACAAAACATTGTTGGCGTGCTTTTTAAAAGCGTTCTACAATTCATTAAATGCTGCAAGGTCTGATCCTTCCTCCTGTACATCCCAACTAATATTATAAATGCGAAAGTAACTCTGTCTGTCTGTCTGTCTGTCTGTCTGTCTGTCTGTCTGTCTGTCTGTCTGTTACGCTTTCCCGCTTAAACCTCGCAACCGATTTTGATGAAATTTGGTACAGACAATCTTTAGACCCTGAGACAGAACATAGGCTACTTTTTATTTCGAAAAAAAGAAATCCACGCGGACGGAGTCGCGGGCGGCCGCTAGTTTTGTAATAAATTAGCAAATCTATTACACAGGGTTCGCTATAACGGATCATTCAGTCTTCCCAATTGATATCGAGATCATCTTTCAAATTCGCCTGCTAGTAATTAATTGTTCCTCGTGATAAATTACTCAATTCAACTCAAATTTAAATTAAACGCTCAATTGTATTGGTGGGGCTATGTTTGGCATTGAGCTAACAGATGAAACATTGTACAAGTAGAAGGCAATAACACTAGTGTTATTTATTTTGAACAATTGACCTAACAGTTCTTAATATTTTATAATTAAATTGTTTCAATATGTTATGGAAACAAGAAGATTTAAGCAAATATTCTGAAGACGTGTGATTTGTATGAATTCCTTTCGCCTACTCATATAAAAAACCGCATTAATTATGAAAATCAGGAGCGGGGATGGCAAAGATATCGCAAAATTCGAAGACACATTTCAAACGAAAAAATAACTGAATGTTTTATGAAAATAAAAAGACATTTGTCACATAAACAAGGTCCCCGCGATCTCCCGAGGGAAGCATTAGTCAGTCGATACGTGATTTAATAAGGCGCGGGAAACATTGGGCGGGAGTGAAAGCTTTTACAATTTATTCATATCGCGCTCCTTTAATTTAATCCGGACGTCAGATGTGCCGCAGCCATGTTTTATGGATCCGCTTTATTGCAAAATATTTTATCGAAACCAATGAATACGATATCGGTCGGGTGCGAGCACATCTTGCCGCATAAATTAGTCCCGATTCATTACCAATGACGAGGGACAAGTGGGTCGATCACGGGTGATGTACGACTGAAGATTTAATTGGGATTTTATAGAATAAAATCGGTCACGTCCGTCAATAGAACAAATTAAAAAACAGATTGCAGTCCGCGAGCCCCGGCGCCGGATGTTGCTGGTCCCAGGTGCAGCGAGCGCGCACTGAGGGCACTGAGTCACTGACATGCACCATGACGTGAAATTGCGAACGGATTGGCTCTGAGTCTTCCGACCGAGAGGTGTTCCCGTTAACTGCTGAGCCAACCAAACCCGTTGCCTGTTTACCGATTAAAATTTTACTGTTGCTTTTTTGCAATAATAATACATATTATAACGGTTATACAAATGCCCATAAATTAGGTGTTACGAAAGGTTACGCTGCTGTGCTACGGCGTAGCACTGTAGCGTATGTATGTACTTTCATATTTGAGGAGCTCGATGGCGCCGTGGTTAGCGCACTCGGCCTGCGGTTGCTAAAGTTAAGCAACGTTCGCAGATGCCAGTCATCGGATGGGTGACCGAAAAATTTCATCTCGAGCTCCTCCGTGCTTTGGAAGGCACGTTAAGCCGTTGGTCCTGCGCCTGATCTCTCTACGGTCGTGTCAGATTGCTGTCCCACCGAATTATGAGAGTGAAGGAATAGGGAGTGCACCTGTGCTTGCGCACTCACTTGTGCACTATAATATATCCTGCGTACCTGGCTGATCGTAAGATCGGCCGCCATGGCCGAATACGGCCGGAGGGTATTATTATTATTATTACTTTCATATTTATTTACAACTTAAGACGGACACGTGTTGTTACATGCTTTTTCACCCGACATATTATTATCCATACATTCGTATAAATCAGGAGTTCGACGAGAGAAGTAGACAAATGGTTCCCGAAATATTTTAGAACAAAAAAAACTGAGAACGAAACGATTACTAAGTTGACACATTTGTTAAATAACGACACGTGTAGTGTATGTACACGTAACATACAAGTGCAAAAGTGTGGCCTTACAGTGCGCGCTGCACAACCAAGCTCCATTACCCGAATGGAATAACAAAACATGTTATTGTAATTCGTTCCTTTCATTACATTATGTGTATACATACTGTATATGCATCTTAATTTAGAGTTGAATTATTTTCACATGTTTCAGAGAGTAGCTCTTCCAAAATTGGATTGAAAGTAGAGCTGCTTTTTATTAATTTTTAATTTAAAAGGCGAGGGCGAGCGTCAACGCTTTGATATTTTAGAAAGATTAGAAATGTTTTAAGAGAGGAATTCAGCGAACAAATTGTGCGCGCGTTAATTTTCTAAATTTCGTCGCAACTTGCACGAAGTGAGGGAATCCACTCACTGGCTCCGCGCAAATAAAATCCAACTAAAATGTTAAAATCTAAGCTTATTTTAGTAGTGTATTCCTTAATATAATAATATCTACTACAATATTAGCAAAGTAGAACTCCGGTAGTGGTCAGTCGTCGTAAATGGTGGATTGAACCAGCAGTGGTGTCCGCGTGCGCGCGCCATTAGCTGCGCCTTAACCTTTGAGAATGTTTGTTTTATTAACAACTTAATGACTCTCCTCGCCTTGATATCTGCAAAGGCAGTGCAGTCGTAAATCAGAACCATGTTCTACTAAGGATAAGTGCATTTAATTGTTCCTAAATGCTTTATGATGTGTTCATGACTGGGATATTTTATTAATACATTAATAATTTATTTACGACATCGGTTCGCGAGGTTTGCGATCACTTGCATTAACATTTGTATGAAGTAACAAGTGGTTGAATCTGACTCCTTTGCCAACTTATAGGTACGTAAAAACACTTACTAACTTTGTACCATTTAGAGCTCGCCTATCTATAGTTTTCGTGGTCTTCACTTGATTCATAATACATAACTATGTAGATGAGAGAGTAGGAACCATAATTAATAATAAATCTACAAAGCAAGTTGATTATAATTTTAATCAAAATAGTTAACGTTAAAATCTGTTTGCCAATATGGATAAATTAAAAATTGTGATTGAATTTTGTGATAATAGGCGGATGATTGAAATGACGTTTCACTGAATATCGGAGGCCGGCGCGCGGGCGTCAATTAAACATGTTGAATCACGGAAGGCTCCACTTCGCCCTTACGATTTTATCAAAATTAACTTAAAAATATATTCAGAAATATAAAATTATAGCATGTTTCCTGCAAGTAAATGATAGTCACATAGGGAAAAAATTGTGATAAACATCGACATTTGGACTAGAGTCATGGATGTTTATAAAAAAAAAATAAGTTTGTCTACCCATTAGCTTTGTTTGGGACTATGCATATATTTTGTAAAACTACTCGCTAAAACAAATTCTCCCAAAAGTATGATAAGTATTCAGTGGTAAATAATAATAATAGCCTTTATTTCAGATCTCTAACTTACTCTAATGACAATACTTTAGGGCAAACATAAAACTTTCAGTAAAAATAAAAACTTATTCTAGTATTTGCTGCTTTTTTATTTTCTGCAGATCTGTTTGCCAATCGGCAAAGGCCTCCTCCAACCTTTTCCATTCAGTTCTTTCTAGGGCCACTCTGTTCCACATTACTCCTGCCACTTCTCTTATGTCGTCGTCCCACCTTTTCTGCGGTCTGCCTCTTTTCCTCTTACCTTCCCTGGGATACCACGTTGTCACCCTCTTACTCCATTTGTCGTGACCTCTTATTGTGTGACCTGCCCATCTCCATTTTAGTCTTTTAATTTTCTGTACTACATCTATAGTTCTTGTCTTATTTCTTATGACACAGTTTTTCAGTCTGTCTGACCTTTTGACACTCAGCATGCTCCTCTCGATAGCACGTTGGCAGGTTGCTAGTCTGTTAGTCATTTCTCGGGTTAAAGTCCATGATTGGCAGCCATACATAAGGACGGGTAATATGCAGGTGTTAAATAGCTTACCCTTAATGTGATTATGAAGTTGATCGTCTTTCATAGCCTCCTTTAAGCTCCAATATCTTCTCCAGCTGTTCGCAATTCTTCTATTCGCTTCCTCGCGCATAGGTTCTTTTTGGGTTATGACTTGTCCCAGATAGATGTATTCGTCGGTGTAGTTGACTTCTGCGTTTCCTAACTTTATCTCAGTTTTCTCACCGTTTGTCATCATTCGGGTCTTTTCTGGGTTAAGTTTTAGTCCTACTCGTTCACTTTCTGACGCAAGCTCTTCTATCATTTTAGTGATCTCTTCAGGTGATTTGGCGAATAGCACTATGTCATCGGCGAACCTTAAGTGCGTCAGTGATAAGCCATCTACATTGATTCCACAATTTTCCCAAGTGAGTTTTCTGAAGATTGATTCCAGTACAGCCGAGAATAGTTTTGGGGATAGAGGATCTCCTTGTCTAACTCCTTTCCCTATCTTGAATGTTTGACTTTTCTTTTCTAGCTGAATTCTGGCTGTACTATGACTATATATGTTCCTTATCAGTCTTATGTATTTGAGTTCAATGCCTTGTTCCACTAATGCTTCCCATATATTTTTATGTTTTTAAAAAAAAAAAAAAAAAAAAAAAAAAAAAAAAAAAAAAAAAAAAAAAAAAAAAAAAAAAAAATAAAAAAAAAAAAAAAAAAAAAAAAATTCAGTGGTAAACTTTAAAAATTAAACAGTAATTTAATATTTCGTCCGACCAGTTCACAGAGTGTCGAGTATATTTCTATTATTAAAAATTAAAAAGCGTTTGCTGTATAAGTTTATCCATCTATTTCTATTTCAATATAATTCATCCATTTGAAAATCGTGAGTTTACTATAAAATACAAAATTACTTTGAAATATTATTTCACGAAATTCGTTGACAGAATTGAGATTTTGTAATAATATTGGCTTCATTGTTAATGAGAAATTTTAAACAAGCTGTAGATTAATCTCGAGGGGTTTGAATACATAGATCTATTCTACTTTATTCTTAATTTAATTCATTAAATGTTTACAAGAAAGAGGAGTACCTATCTAGGTCCTACGTGAAAAATCGTTTTTTAACACTTAAATATTTTTTTGTGATGTCTTAGCAAAGAGATGTTTATAATTATCTCTGGCAAGCCCACCTGACCTTCATGACTCCTAAGAAAACGATCGCATGGACCTCGCGGCAAGTTCAATACATTGCTGTCGCGACTGTCGGCGAGTAGCGGCGTCAATCAGCGCTGACGATGACCAGGCCTCTGCCCCCTGCCGCCGCCACTGCCGCTCGAGTGGCGTCGTGTCATGTACCACACATTACATTGTACATCGGTATGTCGCGGCTTGAGCGCCCGAGACAGGCGCATGCCGCAAGCTACCGGCTGAGCATACAATCACTCGCTATACACACACTTTACATCCTCACACCAACTATGTATATATAGCATAATAACTGAAACAATAACACAAAAGTATAATAACTAAAACAACTTAGATCTGAACGGGCAGAACAGCTAAGTAAGGATCACTAATTCGTGTTCAGCTTACTGTTTTAGTTACGAATTTATGTATGGATGCAGCTTTAATTTGTTAATCAGCAATCTAGGCTTTCCCAATTCGACAAATAGCACAAAAAATAATTCATTGCAAATAAGTAATATTCTCAAGAGCGAGGCCTTTAAGTGCTTTTTCCAAAAGTGGAGGGTGAAGAAATAAAAAATTTAATAATAGAATGTTACCAAATGTGTCTTAAAGTTTCGAGTTATAGAGTACACAAATAAAATATACTTTTTTCTTAAAGTCTTATTATTAGTTCAGACAGCAAGTAATTGATAGAGTTCTTGGTTCTAAATAACTGTCTTTAATAATAAAATAAACTCCATAAGGTATATATGTAGCATAGCTTATCGTCTCAGCACGTTTCGATCAGAGGCAGATTAGTTTACCCTCAAAATACGTTACCGCGAAATCACATTTCCTTTCAGATATGTCGCTATTTGCTAGATACTGTTTTTTTTTCGAATAATCCATAAAAAATCTAGCTATCTTTTATAAACGGTAACGAAACTTTCACAATTACATTCACATGTTATTTGTAAATTATAATTACCTATGATTAAAGTCAAATTATTTCTACAAACATCAAAACAAACGAAAATATTGCAATCTGACACCCTTACTACCTCATTCGCAAAACGGACAGTAACTGAGTTGGTCCACAATTATTTTCTGGATAATAATTAATGAATGAAGGCGAGCGCACGTCGCGTCGCTAGTAACCGATTACTGGCGCCGCCACATAGTAGGTGTAGCTGGCGCGATGACACAAAGTAAGTAATTACAGTATTTCTTTCCTTACATCGAGTTCATAAATTAGTCACTAAAATTATATAATGCTTTGATACAAAAACGCTCAATAGAGAACCGTAATCTAATTTTTGTATATTTCATTTTTGATTCTGTTTCGAACCGATCAAAGCCTGTGCTTGCGCGGTAACAATGGCAATTCCTTCACATTCACTGAACTGAGGTCTGATAACTGAGTGGCACACTTGACTAACAATCAGTTAGCATAAAGGAGAAGATACTTAAGAGATCATAAATAAAGGGCACAAAAAATTAAAAACATAATGTGTCATTCATCTGGAAGTAGGTCGGCGTCAATTAGCGCGGAGGGCTCGGGCCGGATCTGCGGCGGCGGCGCACGCAACAAGTGCCCAGTCATTGTCACCGGCGCTCATTTACTTTCATATGGAAATGAAAATGCCCTGACTACATCCAGTACGATCTCTATGAACTTAACATATTTTTTGTACGCCTCGATGGTCTAGTGCAGTGGTTCCCAAACTTGTTTTTCTTGTGGACCACTTTCAAAATTTTACTGGATTCGGTGGACCCCCCCCCCCGGCTGCTACATTTCTTCACAGCAGCCCGGGGGGGGGGGGGTGTAAATGATCACAGATTCACCCCGGTCAAATAACTTTGCTTAAATTTTTGCTCTTTACTACCAAAAGCAGACATATTTTCGTGGACCCCATTAACATGTTATGGACCCCCATTTTTTATTCACGCCTACGTGGACCCCTAGCAAGTCTCCCGTGGACCCCTGGGGGTCCACCTGGACCACTTTGGGAATCACTGGTCTAGTGGTTTAAGTACATACCGAGCCTTGATCTTGAGGTCCTGGGTTCGATTTCCGGGTCGGGCAAATTTGTGTTGATTTTTCTGAACACAGCACGGGTTTGTGATCACCAATCCGCATTTGGCAAGCGTGGTTATTAAGCCAAAACCCATCTTTGTAACGAAAACATGATTTCAAATGATGGAGGCCTTTGCCCTGCAGTGGGACAATAATAGGCTGATACTTTACTTCACTTTACATATAAACTTATAAAACATATAACGGAAGAGGAGAGGAATAAAAAATACTGTGTGGCTAAAAAAATTAAACACAATATACTCAACAATGTGCATTTAAACTATGTAATCACTGATATAAAGACTGGTATAATATGATAACATCTTGATTAAAATAATCGCAGTAAGTAACCGGCGACTACCATTCCATCATCAATATCTCGTGGCGTCAGTGTAACTTATCAAATCGCACATAAATTTATCTATTATTCACATAACTGTTTAATATAATTGACTGAATAAGCATTCATATTATCAAATTAAAGCATTCCTCAAGTTCCCACGCAATGTGTGGAGCACGTGGTCCCGGGCGCGGTGACAATACGCCGCGGAGTGAGTCATGCCGCTTGTGAATTTGAACCATTCTGCTCCGACACCGTGCCAAGTGATTTGTTGTATAAACACGATGTGTTTGAACATTTCGTGACAGCTATATCCACGAATTAGCTATTAAGTATTTGTTAACGAGTCGGCAACCACAATCAGTCCAGTTGTTAAGAAAAATGATTTAACAAAACTTATTAGAAAGATTAACGTGTTACCCATATGCTCGTCTCAGTTGTGAATATAAATCAACGTTGAAAATCTATTTACCTTGTTAAGTCGGATAATTATCTGGATTGTCAACACAATGACCAGCGCTTTTCAATATCATGAACATTTACCTAGAAGCCATGTCCAAAGAAGATAGAGGAGATCTTTCGACTCAGAAAGTCGGATTACCTTGAAACTGCATTTGCACTTTCTAATCAACGTTTTGGTCTCATTTGTGACATACTGTTATACTATTACTATTTTACTATTACTTTACAATGAATTATTTTGTTTACATAGCCACAAGATTTGCAGCGGCCGGTTGCGCAAGCTACCGAAGTGAAGTGACTGTGACGTCATCCCCCCACCCCCTCCCCAGTTCCGCACACACATGCTTTTGAGCAACTTTTCATCAATACTCGACACATTTTTGATCCTTTATTGTTCTAAAACTTTCCATTCAAAACTCTGACGCTCCGGAGTAATTACTCAAAGATAAACTTGTACATATTCTTCAAACTTTGCCTCGAGGAAATTCTTCGTACAAATACTTCGACGCAGAGCTTTGTTATTGGTTTTTGTCTCATTTCATTTCGTTAATATCGACCAAACTTCCGTACATCCAATGAAATCCGTTCCTATTCCATCGCAAAGAAATAAACAAACCACCCCATTACGAGGCCTGTCATCTCATCCCCACCGGGCATATCTTGTGAAAGCGAGACTTCTGTAATATCAGAATTATTATATCGGATACGTTGCTATTTACCACCAGGTGCTGACCACCACTCACGGGACTTTTAATAACAAAAATCTACGGGCACTTTTATGTCTAAGTGATTATCAAAAGCTTTTTTATTTAAACGCTTCTTTTCAAACATCACTCTTAGCCTTAGACTCTAAGGAATTAATTATTTATTTCAAAACTTTCAGCAGGACTTCCTGGGAACAATAGAAACGCAGTCATAGTTTTTATGCTAGGCATTTTGTCTCTTTTATACTTGATTGTGTCTTCATCGACGCTCGGCAACGGGTGTTAATGAGAGGATCTGTATTCCCGCAGCGGGCGGACTATCAACTCGTTGCGCTGATTTAATCAGCCCGCAGTCGCACACAGGGCGTTAATTTTTGTGTGTTACGAGTATATTATTCGCTGTTCCTTTTTCAGGGATCTTTGTCAATCAACAAGCACACATCTTAGACCTTGCTTAGTTAGGACTACACGTCGTTATATATTACAATTCGGTGTTTCCTTTGAACATTTTTACATAAAACATAATACCCATGTGTTTATTTTTAATATTCCTGTTATTTCTCGGACTTCGCGCAAGCGTGATTGCGCCAACGGATCAAGCCTCGGCACCACTTATTGCGCTCCCACAGGACTTATTATGTTCGGATTTTGACCGCAGACCTTCGACATTCGCTGAGGAGTGCCATGATTCTTCGTCATCAACAAGTAGATAAGTAAAAAAATACTTTGTTTGACCCCAAAGTGAATACGAGTAGCTTTGTGTTTTGCCATAATTACTAGCTGGCGGATCGCGTTCCATACTGCGCGCTCTACGACTCTCGCTTTACGCTGCCAAATATGGCACGTCTGACAGGGTCTCAGGTGTAGAGAATCAAACAACCGTCTCGAGAAAATGATAGTTTATTACCAATGGACAGATAACATATAATAAGGCTACACGAGCAGGCATACAATATTGAGTACATACATACGTGGTTAATTAACATTACTCCACTACAACTCCACTAAGATGGAACAATAAACGCTTAATAAATAAATACTGAACATAAAGATTATAACAAGCTAACAATCACTTTTACTTAAGTCGCCTGGAACATTTCATATTGCGATACTAAACTTGTCGGCCAGTAGTAAAATATTCTAAATTGGAATATTTTTATAGCGCCGTGAATTTTCCGAAATAACGTTCAATATAAAATGTGTTTCTCAGCCGGGCAGGCGGGCTGACGGCTGTGTAATAATGGCTGTAATCCCGCCAGTGGCGCCGCTGAATCTAAGGCCTTCGGGCGAGCCGCGAGCGCGCGCCCCAGCCGCCGGGCGCAGGCGACGACAACCACCTGAACCTGATACTTACATACACGTTTCAATAATGTTGTGATATTAAAGTACCATATTGGCAGCTTTGAACTGATTTGTATTCTTGAAGGTTTTGTTGTAGAAAACGCCAACGCCGTCTTCCGCCGCGAACTCTCTGAAGTTGTAAAATAAAAACTGAACTCTTAATTCTTGCAAGGTCGTTTCGTGGGAAAAAATTAAAGTATGATTCATTTATATTAAACCAGTAGGTACCAGTTGTAACTAAACTGCACATTATATAATATTGTATACCTGTAGTATTAGTCAGACGGAGTCACCGCAAAGCGCGCTCGTTCTGTTTCACTGCTCAGTCGACATGGAATCTTTACTGCCGAAGGGTTCAACAAGAGTTCAAATTATCTTGAAGCGAAGCGAATGGTCTCTATAAGCTGAGTATCTGAAACGCATTTAAATAATTGCCTCGCATAGCGGTTGCGTCCTTTTCCTACAATATTACAACAACAATGTAAAATAATCTTATACTTTCATAAATTCTCGCCAAAAAATAAACCCAAATATTTTTTCTTTGGTCTCCTTAACGTGATTCTACAGCAAGTGCCAAGTTTATTTTTTTACATAGCTGCATAGTTATTTTACACGAATACGAATAAGGCCTTCCTTCCACGTAGTCAAAATATTTTGTCAAACTGGTTTGACGACCAGGAATTATGCTTCCCTATGGTCAAACTAATTGAATCACTCACCCTGTATGAATGTTTAACTGAAAATGTGTATATTCTGGATCTCTATTAAGGTTAAAACATAATTGCTCGTGGTATGAACGTTCAAAGCAAACCAAACACTATCGTTCAATTGCACTGACGTACTCGATCGCCCCTGCAGAGAGAACTTCATTTGATTGCCTCGGGTTTTTATGAGCAGACTGCACTGTCATACTTGTCTGGCTTATTTGCGGTTTAGCGATAATATAGACTTGTTAGCGGCAATCGATGTTTTATTCAGTTATTTCAGAACAAATGGCACAGAAAAATAACAAATTATTTCTTATGTAATAGAAAATGTTTTTCTTACTATTCGGTGTTGCGCTTTATTTCTATTAATTAACATCAGACTAAATGTATCGTAGGTATATCTATACTAATATTATAGAGAGGAAATGTTTATATTTTCGTATGTACCGAATAAACTCAATAACTACAAGACCGATTTAAAAAACTCTTTGTCCAGTAGTGCGAAGCCCTAAAATACATTAAAGAAGAGTCTAAAATATAATTATAGGAAATGAACCGACCGCATAATCTGCCATCACCTGTGTACCCCTTACTCAGCACAAACTCTGTTTCGCGTTGATACAGGGATGGACCAATTCTCAACATTCGTAAATTGCAAATATAAACCCAACGAGCGACTCGCCTATCTTCATCATAATATGCATGTATTACACACATTTTTTCCCTTGAACCATGTTATCTGGTAAAAAAAGAATGATAAGCGGGTACGTAGTTTAAAAAAATAAAACAAACATATTATGTACTTAGAAAGGCAGAAGAAAGTGACTTTGTTCAATACTATGTAATGATGATCATATCTCTCGCTGTCGCTCGTTTGTTCGAGACTTGCAATAATTATTGAGGTATTAAAGCGAGCTCCCAGAGACTGCAGCCAGCGCGACGAGAAGACAAGCCACTGTTTGCGTTGGCCAGAGCTTCACTTCACTTTGTGTTTGCATTGGCCGGTGCTTCACTTGATTTTGTGTAAAGCTCTGCCTTGGGCGGCGCAACGCGGTCTATGATATTTGTACGTAGCTTCGATCATACTACATATTTTAATCCCAACTAATCCCAACTAATAATATTATAAATGCGAAAGTAACTCTGTCTGTCTGTCTGTCTGTCTGTCTGTCTGTCTGTCTGTCTGTTACGCTTTCCCGCTTAAACCTCGCAACCGATTTTGATGAAATTTGGTACAGACAATCTTTAGACCCTGAGACAGAACATAGGCTACTTTTTGACCCATTCCAACCCCCCACTTCCCTAAAATGGGGGGTGGAAGTTTGTATGGTGTCATATATTCAAATGTCAATTCAAATATCACCATAGCAACCATTTTCGTTATTGTAGAAAATATATTCAAATGTCAATTCAAATATCACCATAGCAACCATCTTCGTTATTGTAGAAAATATAAATATGATTACCATGGCAACAGTTTTCATTATTGTAGAAAATATATTTATGATACGTAAACATTGTGATGTGTTATTAATTGTAAATATATAATATATGGAAAATCTAAACTACTTAAGTTAGACGCTTGAAATTTGGCATGCAGGTCCCTTAGTAAACTTGATACTTAGTTGCAAAAGGATATTGCAAAATTCCCACGGGAACGGGAGTTAGAGGGAAAAAACATTCCTATCATGAAAATAGAAATCCACGCGGACGAAGTCGCGGGCGGCCGCTAGTAATATTATAAATGCGAAAGTAACTCTGTCTGTCTGTCTGTCTGTCTGTTACGCTTTCCCGCTTAAACCTCGCAACCGATTTTGATGAAATTTGGTACAGACAATCTTTAGACCCTGAGACAGAACATAGGCTACTTTTTATTTCGAAAAAAAGAAATCCACGCGGACGGAGTCGCGGGCGGCCGCTAGTTGATAATATAATTAAAATATTAGTGTATTAGTGAAAATATTCTAAGAAATTGAACACTAACATTTAACAGTAGGAAGGCCTAAGTTCTAAGGCCTTCCATAATCTAAATCTCACCTTGTTAAGAATTATATTTTCCGTTCCACACATAAGATATCTGCGCCCGATACAGAAAATAGCCCTTCCCAAAATTTGGTTCAACCATGTACTTTTCTCCCAAGTGTCAGATGCCGATCTTTTAGCTGAGATTGTTTTAACAGACGTCTTTCTGTCTCAGTGCAGTAGTAAACAGCGTAAACAGCGGGAGAGGCGCAGATCGCGCGGCTAATGGCGCTCGTCGTGCCTCATCCGCTGCGCAAACACACCGCTGTTTACTGAATCACCCCCCTCCCCGTTCTTCCCTTATCATGCCGAGACTCGTGCCCACCACAATACTTCCTTTCGTTTTCCTGGTGATATTTTGACGTCACAAGAGCACTGTTAAAATGTTTCTTCATTACGAGTAGCAAACATATCACTACATAGTATAAAACAAAGTCGCTTTTTCTGTCATGTTGTATGTTGTATGTCCCTATGAACGCTTAAATCTTTAAAACTACGCAACGGATTTTGATGCGGTTTTTTTTAATAGATAGAGTAACTCATGAGGAAGGTTTTTATGTATAATATCATCCATTAAATAGTGGACAAGTACCACGGGCGAAGCCGGGGCGGGCCGCTATTATTGAATAAAATGTGCAAAGAAATTGTACATAACATAAAACATATTTTATTGGTAACCAATGTTTATTTACCAACACAATGTTTATTTGTTAATAGATAGCTGGTGAGCGCATGTGAGGCGGCAATGACGGCGCAGTGACGGCGGCGGCGGCAGCATCCGGCAGAGGGTAGCGGGGCGGCGGCGGCAGCATGGAGGACCCGCTGCGAGAGCAGCACGAGCTCGACTGCGCGCTCCTCAACAACAGCACGCAGCCGCCCGCAGGTACACCCGTACAATTCTGTCTGATAGAATAAATTATGAACAAAATAAAAAGAACAAAATGATGAAGTTACTAGACTCTTTACTTATAAGTTTAATAAGACGTACATATTGAAATGAGTGGTGTTGTGTTGACAGAGTTGTTCTGCGCGGGCACGTTCGACAGCTGGGTGTGCTGGCCGCACACGGCCGCCAACTCCACCGCCTACGCGCCCTGCCCCGGCTTCGTGCCCGGCTTCCGCGCCGAGCGTGCGTACCCCCCTCGCCACTCTTGCCTCACTTACCACCCTCGCGACCCTAGCTACACTTACCTCTCTTGGCACTCCAAGAGACGCCGGGTACGGTTGTACCATAAGAATGATGTGATTCTCACAGCTAATTACTAAGTGCTTCCCTGATGCCCCGATGCCGAAATAGTATACTGTTAAAAGTAAAACACGACAATATTTGATTTCTATCTTTTACTATTACTTACCCACATATATTCAATTACCATATACATATAATAACATTGATTACTTACTTTCGGAAAACTTGCGATGTTTCAGTATGGGCGCACAAAGAATGCACCGAAAACGGCACCTGGTGGGTGCACCCGCAGACCGGCAACCCCTGGTCCAACTACACCACGTGCTACAAGCCGGAGGATGTCGGTACTCGTTCCATCAGCACCACCAGCCCCCGCCTGCGACAGTGCCAGTACTACAGTTGCGTGTTCTGTGCAGGACGTGAGCGAGATCATCGCGGTGTACGAGACCGGCTACAGCGTGTCGCTCGTCGCGCTGCTGCTGTCGCTCGGCATCCTGTTCTACTTCAAGTGAGCATCAGCCGGTCGCGCGAGCTCGTCTGCTCGGATCGATCTGTAAAGTCCGGATGACGCGTTTCAGGAGCCTGCGGTGCGCGCGCATCACGGTGCACATGAACCTGTTCGGGTCGTTCGCGATCAACAACGCGCTGTGGCTGGCGTGGTACGCGGGCGTGGTGAACGCGCCGGACACGCTGTCCGCGTCGCCGGCCTGGTGCCGCGTGCTCAACGCCACGCTGCAGTACGCGCTGCTCACCAACTACACGTGGATGCTGTGCGAGGGGCTGTACCTGCACACGGTGCTGGTGAGCGCGTTCGTGTCGGAGCGGCGGCTGCTGCGCGCGCTGCTGGCGGGCGGCTGGCTGCTGCCGCTGCCCTTCGCCGCCGTGCACGCCGCGCGCCGCGCCTGGGGCGACGAGCCGCTGTGCTGGGCGGACGACGGCGCGCCGCGGCCCGAGCTGGCCGTGCTCGTGTGCGTGGCCGTGCTG
Source organism: Nomophila noctuella (assembly GCA_958496325.1). Classification (NCBI taxonomy): domain Eukaryota; kingdom Metazoa; phylum Arthropoda; class Insecta; order Lepidoptera; family Crambidae; genus Nomophila; species Nomophila noctuella. Next base: position 15,609,370 of record OY292492.1, read on the forward strand.
CTCAACCTGGCCTTCCTGTGCAACATCGTGCGCGTGCTGTGCACCAAGCTGCGCGCGGGCGGCGGCGCGGGCGGCGCGGCGGCGGGCGCGACCCGGCCCTCCGCCACGGCGCTGCACGCGCTGCGCGCCACGTGCCTGCTGGCGCCGCTGCTGGGCCTGCAGTACCTGCTCACGCCCTTCCGCCCGCCGCGCACGGCCAGCTGGTGGCTCGCCTACGAGTACGTGTCGGCGCTGAGCACGTCGCTGCAGGGCCTGTGCGTGGCCGTGCTCTACTGCTTCTGCAACGGCGAGGTGCTGGCGCAGCTGCGGCGGCGCTGGCGCGTGCTCACCTTCCGCCCGCGCGCCAACTCCACCACCAACACGACGGTCTCGGTGAGTCCGGGGAGCCCATGCGAATGTTTAAAAAACCTTTGAAGCTTTTGAAGTTCCCTGCCTTCCGATTCAGGGACAAAGCACACGGTGGTTGATAAGTTGCATCGGTATTTGCAGTTCGTGCGGTCGGGCGCGCCGGGAGCGGGCGAGGACAAGGTGTGACTGGCGGCGGGCGGCGCGGCGGCGGCGGCGGCGGCGGCGGCGGCGGCGGAGGCGGAGGCGGCGGAGCGGCGCCGCGCCGACTCGCGCCACATCCGCTTCGAGTGCGTCGACAGCGACGAGGACGCGCCGCCCGACACCCGCCTGCTGTGAGCCGCCGCCGCTGCTGCCGCCGCCCCGCCGCCGCCCCCGCTGCCGCCGCTCCTGCCGCCGGCCCGGGCCCTGACTTAGACGGTTTTGGTTCTTTTTGTTAACCGCGAGTGATCAGTGAACGAATTCGTGTTCCACGTTGTTCTTCGTGTAAATAGTACAGTGTAGTTATAAAAAGTATTTAATGTAATTTTATAGATAATAATTAAACCGCACTACATATGTAATTGATTGATGAGATATCACATTATACTTTATAGCGGCCTAATCGGCGTAGCACTCGAATCACAAAAAATACCTCCATACTGATGAATTTGTTTACTGACGCTAACATCAGTAAAAATGCGCCCACTGCTCCTCGAGTAAATGTTTGTCTGTTCAGATGATCTGGCTCACATATGATATGCGCTGCGTTTACGCTTGAATTTAAGATTTGTTTCATTTTTGATAAAGAAGAGAGAAGTAAAACGTATTCTTCAAAGGTTAAATAATATGTATATTAAGTCGATACCTCGACTCAAAATACTCTAAGCAGGAGCGGTGCGCTCGTGGACCGGGGACTAACTAGTTGTTTGATGCGTTTGTGCATATTTGTAAATATGTCTATATGAATGTTTTGTAACAAGGAAATAAAACAGTGTTTAAAAAACAGTGATTATCTTTTCCTCCAAAATTCGTCCCACTTACAGTTGACTCGACCGAGTCCTACTTACTCGTAGGTACTCCTCGGACACTTGGTTCGATCCCCACAACAACCATTCATGTTTGTATTTACAAATTATGAACGGAATGCATTTAATCGAATTAGAATCGTGATGATAGGAGGCAATGATTTGCCTGTCATCTCTCACAATCGTCATCGTCGTCATTTAAGCGAATATAAAAAACCCTACCTCGTTTCAACTTTAAGGACCTTGAAGTTTTAAAAGTTCCAAAATGTTCTCAAATTAATTCATCGTAATTTATTGTGAAATAAAACGGGAAGAAAATGTACTTGTTATTTTTGAGCTTTGATTCGAGATATGCCTGCGGCGGCGATGAGACCACGCCCACGCCCGCGCGGCGCCGGCGCAGGGACAGGCGCGACCACCTTGCGCCAGCGACACGCAGGTTTTCTCGGAAACATAGCTTTGACTTGCGGATCCAACTAAATTCGGTTGGGACTTTTTTTATTGTAGCTTGACTTTATAACTCACTAACACATTTTCAGCGAGCGTGTAAATCAACCCGGTAAACTATTTGTAAAATCTTCTATTACCTATGTAATAAATGGTTCGGTCCAATGTTGAAAGTAGGTTAACTTATATCTGTTTGTTTGTTTAAGACATAGGCAGTTGTAGAGAGAAAGACGAGCGCTGCGGAGTAATAATAGTCTACGCTAAGCGTCTCCAATAGATCAGAGCAGTCGGGACGGCATTCTGACAGCAGTATATATTTCACTAGTAATTGGCTACCTGTCTCCTTGGGCTACAAATCATATTTCGCGACAGATTGAGACGTTTGCCTCACAGCAAGCGTCACAATCGGTCATATTCACATATGTGTCTCTAATTGGCTCTTTGATCTTAACGTGATGTATCGCGTGCGCGCGAGCGGCGACAGGCGGCGCGCGGGCGCGGGGCGCGGGGCGGGTGGCGCGTCTCCGGTGCATCGCGGCGCATTGTTTCCGCGCAGACAATTGGCCGCTGCATCGATACTAAATTAAACTGCACGGCTCGATCGCTCTTGTTTATTTATACCTGCCATCCGCCGGTGCGGGCGCCCCGGCCTAATATGGACATACTGGGCGAATCACTCGTGGAATGAAAAATAAGACACAGGTAAAGTAACGAAATTATAATTAACCACAGAAACTTATCTTAGCTCACTTACAATGTAACGCAAGAGCGTGCAGTCTCCATCAAATCGTATAAAATAAATACATATTTCCACATATTGAAAGTATAAAATTTTATAAAAGCAAATAAAGACTCCGCGAGGAGCGCGCGGCTTAGAAGCACTTGCGGTGCACGATGCCGGGGCCTGACTCGTCGTACTCCTGCTTCGAGATCCACATCTGCTGGAAGGTGGACAGCGACGCCAGGATGGAGCCGCCGATCCAGACGGAGTACTTCCTCTCGGGGGGAGCGATGATCTTGATCTTGATGGTGGACGGTGCCAGGGCCGTGATCTCCTTCTGCATCCTGTCGGCGATACCGGGGTACATGGTGGTACCGCCGGAGAGCACGGTGTTGGCGTACAGGTCCTTGCGGATGTCCACGTCGCACTTCATGATCGAGTTGTAGACGGTCTCGTGGATGCCGCACGACTCCATGCCCAGGAAGGACGGCTGGAACAGCGCTTCGGGGCAGCGGAAGCGCTCGTTGCCGATGGTGATGACCTGGCCGTCGGGCAGCTCGTACGACTTCTCCAGCGACGTGGACGCCGCCGCGGTCTGCATCTCCTGCTCGAAGTCCAGCGCCACGTAGCACAGCTTCTCCTTGATGTCGCGCACGATCTCGCGCTCGGCCGTGGTCGTGAACGAGTAGCCGCGCTCCGTGAGGATCTTCATGAGGTAGTCGGTCAAGTCGCGGCCGGCCAAGTCCAGACGCAGGATGGCGTGCGGCAGCGCGTAACCTTCATAGATGGGGACGGTGTGGGAGACACCGTCGCCGGAGTCCAGCACGATACCGGTGGTACGACCGGACGCGTACAGAGACAGCACGGCCTGGATCGCCACGTACATGGCGGGGCAGTTGAACGTCTCGAACATGATCTGGGTCATCTTCTCCCTGTTCGCCTTGGGGTTGAGCGGCGCCTCGGTCAGCAAGATGGGGTGCTCCTCGGGCGCGACACGCAACTCGTTGTAGAAGGTGTGGTGCCAGATCTTTTCCATGTCGTCCCAGTTGGTGATGATGCCGTGCTCGATGGGGTACTTGAGCGTGAGGATACCTCTCTTGCTCTGGGCCTCGTCTCCTACATAGGAGTCTTTCTGACCCATGCCCACCATGACACCCTGGTGGCGCGGCCGGCCCACGATGGAGGGGAAGACGGCGCGAGGAGCGTCGTCGCCGGCGAAGCCCGCCTTGCACATGCCGGACCCGTTGTCCACGACCAGCGCGCCCGCATCGTCGTCACACATGGCTGCTGCGGGGGATGCTTCTGCGGTTCACGACACTGACGAGCGAGGTTTTACCTGCAACAACAACAACACGTTACCAATGCAAGCGAGTGAATGCGCCCAAGAGGCGTCCTAGCGGTTGAAGCAGGTGACGAGAATGATAGATGCATGGCGGGCCGAGTAATTGGGGTTACACAGAGAAAAAGTTAAGTCAACATTATCGATAGGAGCGATCGAAAGCTTGAGCTAAGTTATTAATAGAGCCACCTTTCATCCGGATCATTAAAGCCAATTAGTCATCTAGAGCTGTCACCATATGCTATTGATTACTGCACGCGTATGCTGGCTGTTCGAGTATCATCAACCAAGCGAAACCGTAGTTGCAATAGTGTGACAGACTTTTTTGCCAACTACATGAAATTTTTGCATGTTGGAGCACAAATATCTTAGTCGGAAATCAAAATGCCATGCACCACGGCAATCCAAGCCCAGTGCGCTCTGTCGTAGGGTCTTTCATTCAGAAAACCGAAAATTGGACACTACGCACAATCGGTGACGGAAAACTACATATCCACACATTTTTGGTTGAGGAACACTAACTTTTTGCACTTTGGTTGAATGTAGAAGCACAGATTTCAGTGGGTCAACTCGAACCCTTCTTTCTAAGCACTGGTAAGCTAACGGTAATCGGTAAAGCACTGAGACTTCGGACTGTCGGAGCTGGTGGCTGCAAGCGGAAGGCGAGAGGCCTGGGCGAGGAGCCGGTGCTATGTGCTCGGCGGCTTAGCACTCAGGCAGGTAGGCGATAGGTAGAGGCAAGACACTCACGGCGCAGGGCGGCGGCGGCGGCGACAGTGGGCGGCGGGCGGCGGCGCGCGGCTATTTAGCCGGCGGCGGCGGCGCTGGCACGCGCGCGCGCCCCTACAAGGCGGCCGCCGCGCCGCGCCTACTGCCATTTAAGCACATCACCCTCGCGCTAATTACAACGCGATCGAAAAATAGATTCGATCGGTGCACGTGCGAATACCGGCGCGACGCGGAAGCGCGAATGTCGACCGACGCCCCGCATGCTTTGGGTCCATTTCCCGCGCGCACCCACCAAGAGCTCTTCGGATGTGTTTCGTAATGCATGCGTCGAGATGTGTCGTATACCGGATTTGTATTATTAATCATTTCTCCTCATCAACTTGCTATTGCCTATTTTGGTAGTGCTCACATTCAGGTATTGTTAAAAATAACTAAATAACAACTAGCGACCCGTCCCGACTTCGCACGGGTGCATCTAAAATTATAAACCTTTCTCATGAATCACTTTATCTGATTAAAACGCTAATTGCACACAACTACAACAAACTACAACATAAAAATCGATGCGTAGTTTTGTTTAAGTGTAATGAATTTAGATATAAAGATTAAATAACTCCCTGTAGTGCACTATAATGTTATTAATAAACATTTATGATTTTATAGAGGTGACTTTTATAACATTGTTTATCATTAGGTTGTCATAATCTTAAATATTGCTAGAAGTGGCAACTTTAAGCAATATTCAAGATTATGGCCATCTTTACGTAACGAAGTATTTAAGGCACATATAAAAAATTGTAGATGTTATTCCTTAGTGCACTACAGAACGTATTTCTATCAAAATATCCATTTTTTTATAATAAAAAAAAAACAATTGGCGGCGCTAGCGTGGGGTCAACACTCCCTTAAGCATATATAGGTACTTACATACAGAAGAAAGCAATTACTCCTTTTTAGGGTTCCGTAGCCAAAATGGCAAAAAAACGGAACCCTTATAGATTCGTCATGTCTGTCTGTCTGTCTGTCCGCCAGTCTGTCACAGCCACTTTATTTCGAAACTATAAGTACTATACTGTTGAAACTTTGCAAGTGGATGTATTCTGTGAACCGCAACAAGGTTTTCATACGAAAATAGAAAAAAAATAAAAAAAGTGGGGGGTCCCCATAGTCAGAACTGAAACTCGAAATATTTTTTTCATTGAACATATACGTGTGGGGTATCTATGAATAGGTCTTTAAAAATTATATTAAGGTTTCTAATATCACTTTTTTCTAAAGTGAATACTTTGCGTGACAGACCCTTCCAAAGTGGAAAAAAGTGTGTCCCCCCCTCTAACTTCCAAAATAAGAGGGTGATAAAATTGAAATAATTATATAATGTACATTACCATAAAAACTACCAACGAAAATTGGTTCGAACGAAATCTAGTCAGTAGTTTTTTTAATACGTCAAAAATAGAATTTGTACGGAACCCTCAGTGCGGGAGTCCGACTCGCACTTGGCCAATTTTTAAACTATGTAGTGGCAAGTAATGAATAATGATTATAAGTATTATCACCACAGAACACACAATCCTACCTACTACGTATTACTTCTTAGCAGCTCGAACTAAATCAGCAGTATTATTCCAGAGTCTCGATTTTAACAATGTCAAGATCTTCTGTAATGAAAAAGGAAATGATAACATTACATACGCTGTCTACATAGCGATACCAGCGATGCAATACCTACTATGTATCAGGGCTCAAACCTGATGGTCGAAAGTAGTCGGTAAAAATAATAGGCACTGGATATCATTATCAAAACATCTCAATTTTGAGGAATATTTACCTTATAACTAATTTCAAACATCAAAGTAAGTTCAAAAATTATAAAACTGAATGAATTCGATTACTTATAATAATTGGAGTGTCCTATTATGCATCAATATTCTCCATATTTTATAATATTAGACAAGATAATTAATTTTTTTTAGCTGTTTTAGTATTCATATCTTCAGCTAAAAAAAATACAGGAACATATAGGTACCGAGGCAAGCCTTAGACTGGAATCCACAGGGAAGGCGTAAACGAGGCCGCCCAAAACAAACTTGGCGGCGGACTGTCGCTGCAGAAGTGAAGGAGATAGGCAAGACCTGGAGCGAAATAAAGCGCGTAGCTCAAGACCGACCGGGATGGAGAAGCACTGTAGACGCCCTCTGCCCCATCGAGGGGACTTAGGACCTTAAGTCAAGTAAGTCAGTATTCATATCTTCAGTAAGTAAATAATAAAGAGCTCGATGGCGCAGTGGTTAGCGCACTCGGCCTGCGGTTGCTAAAGTTAAGCAACGTTCGCAGATGCCAGTCATCGGATGGGTGACCGAAAAATTTCATCTCGTGCTCCTCTGTGCTTCGGAAGGCACGTTAAGCCGTTGGTCCTGCGCCTGATCTCTCTACGGTCGTGTCAGATTGATGTCCCTCCGAATTATGAGAGTGAAGGAATAGAGAGTGCACCTGTGCTTGCGCACTCACTTGTGCACTATAATATTATGTAGGTATATCCTGCGTACCTGGCTGATCGTAAGATGGACCGCCATGGTCGAATACGGCCGGAGAACATAATATAAGTAAATAATATAAATAAATAAATAAATTCATTGGACTAACACACCAATTGCCTAGCTCCAAACTAGCTCGAAACTTGTACTACTTGTATAAACATCCATGACTCGAGTACAAATGCCGATGTTCATCACACAAACATTTGCCCCTAGCGGGATTCGAACCCGCGACCCTTGGTATTGTAGCCAGGGTTTCTGACCACAAGACAAACGGATAAACGTTTTATCAACATGCATTCAGAGGTACTTTAAAAAGACACTCCGATTATATTCTTATTGGTCCGACCTTCGCCACAAAATATTCTAACAAGAATCAAAGGCAAAGGCTATTTAAAAATCAAAAATGTCAGTGTAGGGGAGGGGTTATTTAATTTTGCTGCTGGTTTTCCAAATATAAATAAATAAATAAATGGCAGACAGGCGGGTTGTCCGGCGTCCGGCAGCGCCTCTGCGCCCGCGCACCGGAACAATCTCGATCTATTTCGGCTTCCGCTGGCGACTGCCGATTATGTATTACAGCTATTTGCCCGGGCTGCGACTTATGAAAATAATTGATGTTTTAAGGCTTCTTCTTTCAGTTTATGTTTACTTCTTATAGCTTATTCAAACGTACAGAAATATTCTCTATTCCTGTTTCCAAAGACACACTTTCGCATCATACATTACATAGGTTATTAATTCTCTATCTAAATATTTTTACATATAAAAATCAAAGGTGACTGACTGACTGACTGGCTGACTGATATAGTAGTCTATCAACGCATAGCCCAGACCACTGGATGTATCGGGCTGATATCGACCGGGTAAATGACGTAGGCATCCGCTAAGAAAGAATTTTCATAAATTCCACCCCTAGGGTTATAAAATAGGGTATTCAAGTTTGTCTGAATCTTTGTCAATTTTAAACCCATTGGGCTTATGCTTTGCATGCATTGAGCTACTATGACGTAGGCATCCCTTAAGAGAGAAAGAGAGTAATTAATAGATCACGCGGACGAAGTCGCGGCCGACCGCTAGTACTTATAGACATATTCTACCTCTGACTTTGGAAAGCTGCCATCTGTTGAGAAGAAGCGGAGAGAAACTCGAAACTTTCTCTTTTGAAAACGATATTTTTACAATTAAAGTTCAATAAAATATTTTTTGACGCATACATTTCCTTTTGTCGAGTATAATCTTTTATTTTTGTTATTTGAGTCCCAGCTGTCCTATCCCCAATGATGGCACCTGATCACAATTAATACGATTATGTGTCAGCCATCATCGTCTCGTAATGGTCACATAACGCCACCACTCCAGAAACTATTTATTATTCCATATTGTACCTACCTAGAAAATAGTATTTGTTCAATTGTTCATATTAGTATAGATTATATAAGAAAACCGTATTAGTGACATAAAATCTGTGTTCAAATACATCCCCGCACTCAGATATTATTTTAACAAAGAATTTCTTCGTATCGATAAATAAGAAATAATTAAAAAAATATAATATTTTTTAAAACGTGGTTAACATATTATCAAGTGTAACGGAACGCAAAATAAAATAAAGTCTTAAACAAAATGGCCGCTTTTCGCATGATTTATGGTAAGTGTTCCTTTGCGCTGCAAAAAAAAAATTATCAAAACCGCGAAAAATAAAAAACGTAATGTCAAATTGTAAAACTAGATTTATAAAAGTGTATTTAATTTGAGTGAACAGTTTTTAGTGCTTCTGTTAACTTAGTTAAATTGTAGGTAATACAATTTAATTATTGTGTTCTATTTTGTGATGTCCTACAATGTACAAAACTAGTTTTTTTAAGGAATATTGTTACTACCTACGTAGCTACGAACTTTTATGGTCCCAGCCTGAAATAAAGATTTGAATTTGAATTTATAAACTAATTTAGCTTTAAAATCTCAATGATATTGTTTGAATCTATTTTTTTGACGGTATCAGTGTATAGCTTTTACTGGAAAACAGATAGACTATTTGATGTTTAAATTCAAGTTTAGTAGCAACTGAGGCTTTTGCTATTTTAGAGATATGTGGGTTATCCATTATCCATCTAGACCCTGAAGAAACTATGACTAAATAAATTCACACTTTAATATTATGTTCTCAGCAGGCGTTCCGCCGTGGCGGATGGCGGCGGCGCTGCCGGGAGTCAGCCCGGACTGCGGCACAGCACCACCAGGGCGCAAGGTCAAGGTCGGTCACTCTTGCGTTTGACTATTCTGTCATTCGCCAGTTCATTACCGTCAGAGAAACAGCTCAGATCGTCTGCTTAAATGTTGGGCGCTATATTTAGCGTGTAGGACAATCAGTGCGATCAGCTATTCCAAGACATGTCCCGACAGACAGAGTGCTCTTTATTCTGACCTGGGCATGCTATTTATGCAAATTATGTTTTTCATTGCATGCTTTTTTTTCTTTTGACTTGATAGTCAAAAATTATGATTAATTTAAAGTGAAAAGTCCTTCTACTATGATTAAATGAATATAACCGTATTACACTTTCCAAAAGTAATAAGTGTCTACTTAATAATTCCAGAGTACCGTGAGCGCCGGTGCCGCCGCGCGGGACAGCGGCTGTGCAGGCGACTCTATAACAAAGTAAGAAATCTTTCATTGATGTAGTTCCGAGAGAGATGGTATTTATATTGAATGTAATGGAATACAACTGAAATAATTACTTTTGAATCGCAAGAACGATTTCATTTGATTATTGAAGGAAACACCAATTATGATGTTCCAGGATGGTGCAGGATCGGGTTGTTGCCTCGCGTGCCCGGCGCCGGCGGCTGCGGCGTAAGGTGATGCCGGCGCTGGTCTCGTCGCTGTGAGTACGCTCATATTATCTACGTCATCAAACTACTTCCGTCACCCAGCGGCTAAAAGGTCGCATCAAAGATCCTGGGTTCAAATCCCGGGTCGAACTGGAGTTTTCATGTTGTGATAACTTAGTTGCCGACCGGAGTTATAAAAATTGGCGGTGCAATACCCTCCGTCGCGTCGGCCTGTAGAGCACGTTGAGCTGTAGGTGTAGGTCTGCGCGTGTTCTCGTTGCGGTCGCGTCGGACTGCTGTCCCACCGAACTATGAGAGTGAGGGAAGAGGAAGTACACCAGTGCTTGCGCACTCACTTGAGCGCTATAATTGTTTATACGAGGTCTTACTCGCTTTAATATACAGTAATCGGGAAAATCAAATCTATTGGTAATCTATACTTATTAGTTATTACGTATTTACTTATTACTTATCTATATCTATACTTAATATATAAAGCTGAAGAGTTTGTTTGTATGTTTATTTATTTGTTTGAACTCGCTAATCTCAGAAACTACTGGTCCTATTTAAAAAATATTTTTGTGTTGGACGGTCCATTTAACGAGGAAGGATTTAAGATAACACTATGTGTGCGGAAACCGAAATCCACCGCAATAAAGTCGCGGGCGGCCGCTAGTTACTCTAGATCGGGATCAGGATTATATTTTAAGTAGTATTATAACTATGTATGCTAAATATTCACAAAGTCAAGGACATACCAAACATATTTTAGTGACTGAAAAACCTAACATTACAGGAACCACGGGCCTGGGCTTCGTCCAGCAAAGCTCGGCGCGACACAGGACGGCACGTGACGACCAAACACAACACAGCACGGAACAAGAGAGGTGTAGTAACGATCTGGTAATTTTACTTAAGCCTATTATAATATTACACTCTAGGTTAACTGGCTCCGTGGCAAGAAGGTCCCAACAACAAGTGTTAAATCCAAATTACAAGGATAAAAACCCTACTTTGGTGACTTTAGGTTAAAATTGTATGTTTACTTATTACTAGTTCTTACCCGCGGTTTTGTCGCGTTTATTTATTTACTTTAACTATCAAGATTCCTGTGGGAGCTTAGCCAGCCCATACCCTGCCTATATATCAAACTAGCTTTCCGTCCGCGGCTTCGCCCGCGTTGGATTTGGTTATACATATTTCAAACAATATTCGTCTGCAAAATTTCTAAGCACTTAGTTACGGCGGAACAAACAAACAAACGAATAAATTCACTTTCCGATTTATAAAATTAGTAAGGAATTCATCAAAATCAGTTCATTAGTTTCAGCATGATGTAAGGATAAGCATCCAAACAAACAAAGTTTCACAATTATTGTATTAGTTAGATAAAATTATTGTTATTGACAGGTCAGCGTAGTTGTATTATTATAATTGCTACGCACTATAGCCAAAACATGGCTAGGAGGATACTTTATATACTTTAAATTATAGTAATGAAACTCGATGTTAATACTGACAGACATCTTCGTGCACAATGTCTGTTTCTATGTACTGTGCGAGAATCTCATCCATCATGCTGTTACTGACTCTAAAGTCAGAACCCCACTGATCACGAAGTACTTATATGAACCTTACGTACCTATATGAAGACATTTTTTTTGACGTGACAACATCTTATAAATTGGTTTGCCGGATGACACTTCAAGAAACCGCGTTACGCTCCGCTCACGTTATGCGCTCACAATGAGAGCGAGTGAGAGGCACGCGTCCCACTCGGGCATGGTTAGCATATGTAAGTCGTTGTCACGTAAAACTTTCGCCCGTATACCGACTTATACAGGCAACCAATTTTTTTTATAAGTATTATATTGAGTTATTGATTCCCATTGTGATGTTTCCTTTGATATTTTCCAGCTGTTGCGGCGAGGTAGAATAGCGAAAAGGAGATTTAGAAGCTACGGGCGTGTTGCACATGCACCAAATGCAGTGGAGTACAGGGTAATTTTTGTCTATATTTTTTTAAGTATTATACATCGATACCTTAAATCTCAAATGGCGTAAGCGCCAAATTGGTCAAAATGACTTTTGAATGCAGTTGTACGCACTAGGGTTGCTATTACTTGACTACTGTGCGTAACTTGACTCTCAGAAGGTGCAGATAAATAAAAGTCCGAAGGTCACTAATGATTGTATTTGCCAAATATTCATTACACGAATTTAGATACGAATTAATACAATTATAATGAGTTGAGATGGGAATGCGAGTTAGCTAGGAGCGCGACGGGGAACGACTGGCGATGATGCCGTCCTGAGTCTCGCTCGCGGTCTTATACGCTAAGTCAGCGAAATACAATGTTGTGTCCCTACATAACATCCCTTCCCAAAAATTTTATTACATCCAAAAAAAAAATTTTTAAATAATAAAAGTAGCTACTATAATTTTGATAAGTTAATTTTGACAACCCTAACGCAATCAGTAAAAAGTACAACTTGTTTACTAAGTACGCTCCAGTGAATGAAATTTGAGACCTAAAGAATGCGGTTGCTTATCGCGTTAGCTATGTTCTTTGTACTGATTGTTACAATTGACCTGTTCTAAAAATAGATTTACAAACAATATTCAGAGTAAACATCACAAAGAATTAAATTTGAAGTTATATAATTTTACAAAAACTTTTTGATCAATTAGTGACAAAAAATAATCTAACACACACACATATCAATCACACAAGATTTGTCAGTCTGTACGAAAAATCACATTTAAAAATGCAAACAAACATAAAATTTCACAAAATGCTCACTCTCAATACACTGTAGGCTGTTGCACTGTTCCAACTGGTGCAGTCTGTACCCTGATGCTGGGTGCTTCCAGACCACCATTGGTAACAATTACCTGTCTTCTTAACCAGGTTTTAGTAGACTTCAAACACTGCTGTCTTAAAAAGCAGTAAGCCATAAACACCATTAAAATGACTGCAATCAAAACTATAATTATCAAATACTGAATCTTATCCTCCACTTGAGTCGTATTGGTAACAACTTGGGCCTGGGCAATGGCCATTTCTTCTTTACTTTTTCCAATACCCATGTTTACAGATTGACTAAATATCTCAGAATGAATTTACCAATGAAATTAATTTAAAATTACATCTCTCCGTGATCTACAAAAATAGTAACAATAGCATTTTTCGTACATACTGACTATCTGACCTACAAATTAGGAGTCGTGCCTTTCGCACACTCAACATAACTGCAATACATGCGTAACCTCAATGTTATGTTCTAACGCATAGTAACACATCACAAAAATAACATTTTATTTCCAATTAATTAACGACTAAGTATCTTATTACCTATCATCCATTTTGGAAAGGAAAATAATAACTTAGTAAAATTTCATCTTTACTCAAAATACAATTTTACAATGACAAATCAATAACAATTTCGAAATACCAATTCATTGCCAAATTACAAATTAAATCTTACTGGTGGTTTGACTACACGACCACTCCTTGTCTTTAATATGGGCTTTATCTCATTGCTGTTACGGTTCACAATTATATCCGCTGGTTCTACCGTCTGTTCTACGATGGGCGTACAAACATCACTATCATTATCGCTCAACAAATAGGCTGGCTTCAGACGATCAATCGAAATAGATACTTTACGGTCTGGCAACTGGATCAAAAATACTTTACTATTACGCCTCAAAACAGGATATGGACCATCGTACGGAGACTTAAGGGGTCGTCTGACTGTATCGTCCCTAACAAAAACGTGACTACATGATTTTAAATCTGGATAAACAAAGAAAGAACGACTAATATGAGATTTTGCGGTCGGCCTAAACTTGTTAATTGCACTACGTATTTTATCTACTAGATTGCTATCCAAACTATCCTCTACTTGGGTGACGTCGTAAAAATCACTAGGCAACCTCAAAGTGCGTCCAAAAGTCATCTCGGCCGCGCTAATGCTGTTGTCGCTCCTTAGCGCTGACCTAAGACCTAACATAACTAACGGTAACTCGTCAACCCATGAAGAATTATTTAACTTCGCCGATAGTGCGGCTTTCAACGACCGGTGCCAACGTTCTACCATACCATTACTCTGTGGGTGGTATGCAGTAGTACGTATTCTTCTTATTCCCAATAATCTCATTAAACTATTAAACAAATTACTCTCAAACTGTCTACCTTGATCAGTTGATATCTTTACATTCAGTCTTTATTCAGTTTTTTTTTCTCTATCGATCTGTATATTTAAAATCCTGAAATTCGCAAAAAAATGGTCATTACGACCCGATGTTTTTTATAGATTTGAACACTTTTTATAAGGTAAAGAGGTCGTAAGCAGCTATAAATTTAATGCATGAACAACGGCAGGGCGTAACGAGATATTTTAATACATTAATATGGCGTATCACACATAGCCAACTTTATTTGGTGGTTACGCCCTTAGAAATTATTGTAAAGTGAAAAAAAAAGTAAAAACACACGGGGGTAAGGGACATCATTTTTCGGTTTCGGCGTTTACACCACACACAATTTTTATTATTGAAAGGCGTTTACACCCTATAAAAAACACGATTTTTTTGAGATTAAGGTCGTATCTCCCATAAATTAATAAAAAAAATACAAAATAAGGGGAATTTTCTACATCTTTTATTGAATTTGGTACATTAAACGAGTAAGAGGATTTTAGGAAACAAAATAAAATCTAAAAAAAGCCAAGGCCGAGAGAATAAGAAGGCCTAATTCGATTAAGCAGTGTAGTGGTAGAAAAACGACCCTTATTCTTAGCAACAATGATTTCTACTTATATTAATATAATATTTACGTAATAATCAACTTTAAAATTCAATTAAAGAAAGTCCTAATGGAGTTAGAAAAGATTACAAAAATTGTATTAATTTAAGAATCAATGAATCAAGTAGCTACGTTCAAAAAGTAAGAGATTTTAGAAAGCCTTAATTTAAAATAATCAGTCAAAAAAATTAAATTGAAACTATCAAAAACAATCAAACATAAAAAACAGTATTTTTCTGTGTCTATAACTCCGTCCTCTTTATCAGTGCTTGGTAATACATCTGGCACATCTTCTGCTGTTTGTAATCGCGGGTGATATTCTTCATGATATTATGTTTTTGGGATAATGCCGTCTATGCACAATTTTAATAATAATTTAGGAAATCAGAGTGAGCTGATACGATGACATTATAAGGTCGTGGTGTCTTTCTTGCTGATTAAAAGTATGTCGGCCATTGCGATGGGAGGTAAGAGCCCATCGCAATGGTCGTGGCGTAGCTACTTGATTCATTAATTCTTAAATTAATACAATTTTTGTAATCTTTTCTAACTCCATTAGGACTTTAATTGAATTTGAAAGTTGATTATTACGTAAATATTATATTAATATAAGTAGAGTTGCTAAGAATAAGGGTCGTTTTTCTACAACTACACTGCTTAATCGAATTAGGCCTTCTTATTATCTCGGCCTTGGCTTTTTTAGATTTTATTTTGTTTCCTAAAATCCTCTTACCCGTTTAATGTACCTAATTCAATAAAAGAAGTAGAAAATACCCCTTATTTTGTATTTTTTTATGAATTTAATGGGAGATACGACCTTAATCTCAAAAAAATCGTGTTCTTTATAGGGTGTAAACGCCGTTTTGTCATATTTTCAGAAGTCGTAACCGACTTCTATTTTTTAAAATATAAGATTTAGGTTCAAATAGTTCTAACTGAAGCCTTCATCTCAAAATTCTAAGAAATTTGATGTATAAAACATTTTTATAGTATTAAAATATATAAAGTTATGATTTAAACAAATATATTTTTTGTTTTTTTGCTCTCCTGAAAAGTTGTGTTTTGGTGGTTACGCCATTTGAGATTTAAGGTATCGACATGCAAATTGTACCTTTGTCTTTAAACCCTTAATAATTATAAACGAGAATTCGTCGAGGCCAGTGAGGGTGTCGGTGGCAAAATTGGTTAGAGCGCTTGCCCGGTTTGCAAGAGGTGCGGGTTCGAATCCTGCCTGAGGCCAGATGATTTCTTCTTTTTCATAATTAATGTATAGATGTTAATGTAATAATTGACTAGTAGGACATATTTGAACATATCATACACGAGAGCTTTACTAGGTTGAAATCCCGGGTCCAAACGAAAACAAAACTTTGACTGAGACTAATATATACCTATTTTAATCATTATCGTTATAAAAATTTTGCATGTCAGGGTCTGACAAAATGTGTGAAACCTCATTTAGCCATAAGATCACCATGTACAACATTTTAAACGAAATATATATACTGTTTTAAAAAAATCTAGACGTTTGGCGTCTAACTACTGCAAGGGTGTCATACTTTGCCCCACTGGGATGTAACTAATTTTTATTATTTATTTTATTGATTTCCTTTCTAATGATAAGGCGCATTCTAACGCTTTGATCGTCCAGTGGTTGCCGTAATCTCAAGGTCTTGGATCTGATTCCCAAAATTAGCAACATTTGTGTCGCTTTTCCGAACACAGCGCAGAATATGATTTCCAATCAGCATTTGGCAAGCGTGCCGACCAGGCCATAACCTGTCTTTGTAAAAATAACATGCTTTCGAATGATGTATAATTGCGCATTCATAGAATGATAGTATTGATTTCCCTTATATGACATTACATTTTGTGTTTTCCAGTCGCTCGGAGCATCGCAGTGCAGCGCGACACTGCACAGCAGTACACCTAGACAGATGTAGCGATGCCTGGTATGTTGCACTTAATGATTTTTATTGTAACACTAGTGTTTGCCGCACTGCCAGTCAAGTAAATGACTAGTGATCAGTGATGTTGGACACAAAATGAAAGATTGCGTGTTTGAAACCCGGAGGGTTGAAATTTATTATTATTTATCAATCACAGCCTAAACACGGTATGGAGGATACTTTAATTTAAACGAATGATTTCAGACGACCGTGAAAAATCACGGCCGTTGCAAATCCGACAAAAAAAATGGTGCAAGAAGAATGTTCGTACTGTATCGAACCATTTCACGCTGAGACGTTGTCTCAAAGAAAACCTTACGGCAGCGCTAGTGTGCGGCCTGGACGCACTTAAATGATTTGATTTACTTTTGTTTCTAAATTTTATTTTTATCATCTTCCCCTTGATGACGCTCATGTGGTATTTTCCAGATGTCGTGTCGACGAAGTGGCGGCTCTGAGCAGAGCCTGACGCGTCTCAGTGAGCACCGAGGTGCAGAGGTGCTAGCTCTGCACAGCTCGGGGCGGCTTCGTGTTTATAACAAAATACATTTATATTAACACCGCTCGTGAGCCGTATGACACGCTACTGATGGCCGTTTTAAATAATGTATAATGAAATGATGATTGTTAGTTGTCTAGATAAAATAGACTATTTAGGTATTTCGTAAATATCGTTAAATAACACCATCATGGGAGCTAAACTCTGGTAAGGCTATCTTACTGAGAGATCATTAAAATCTGTAAGCATTACATCAGAGGCAGCTGGTTCGAATCCGCGCAGAACTTATTTATACATCTGTTATCTGTATGTACTGATCAATTTGTATAATATAGGTATTTGTACTAGCGCGTTTATGTGTAGGTATTTTGTCGATACTTCTCCACAGAAAACTGCCTTCCGAATCGGTGGTCGAGTCATTAGTACTGTAATATATTATGGCGATTCATAAGTTTTTATAGGAAGCCCGATTGAATAAAGATAATTTTGATTTTAATTTTGATAACATTTGATTAAAGTTTATTGACAATATTAACGTTCTATTTATTGGTTTTAACCTAGGTACTAAAATAATTGTAATATTCTACTTGCTTTCACATGAAGTAAACGAAATTTCAATAAAATTCTTTTATTTTATACAGCTGATCTGGGGACGACGAAATAAAGTGTGTTGCTGAAAGTTGTCCATTGTTTTATATTTCATACTGTTATACTACCAGCACAAGTTTTGCATTAGAATCTAACAATTATTCAGAAACAGCAGCGAGCGCGCCGCGCCGCACCGCGCCCCGCACGCACCATCTGCTGCCTAACAAAAACACAAATTCGCAGAGCGTTGGTTGTCGTGAGCAGAGCGCGCCCCATAGGGGCGCGCTCTGCTCATAACATAACCTTATCCTGCGCCCAAGGGCGCAGGATAAGGTTATGTTAACCTAACTTTTACCGGACTTTTACCGGACAATGTTAGGTTTGACCTAACTTTTACCGGACTTTTACCGGACTTTTACCGGACAATGTTAGGTTTGACCTAACTTTTACCGGACTTTTACCGGACTTTTACCGGACAATGTTAGGTTTGACCTAACTTTTACCGGACTTTTACCGGACAATGTTAGGTTTGACCTAACTTTTACCGGACTTTTACCGGACTTTTACCGGACAATGTTAGGTTTGACCTAACTTTTACCGGACTTTTACCGGACAATGTTAGGTTTGACCTAACTTTTACCGGACTTTTACCGGACTTTTACCGGACAATGTTAGGTTTGACCTAACTTTTACCGGACTTTTACCGGACAATGTTAGGTTTGACCTAACTTTTACCGGACTTTTACCGGACTTTTACCGGACAATGTTAGGTTTGACCTAACTTTTACCGGACTTTTACCGGACAATGTTAGGTTTGACCTAACTTTTACCGGACTTTTACCGGACTTTTACCGGACAATGTTAGGTTTGACCTAACTTTTACCGGACTTTTACCGGACAATGTTAGGTTTGACCTAACTTTTACCGGACTTTTACCGGACTTTTACCGGACTTTTACCGGACAATGTTAGGTTTGACCTAACTTTTACCGGACTTTTACCGGACTTTTACCGGACAATGTTAGGTTTGACCTAACTTTTACCGGACTTTTACCGGACAATGTTAGGTTTGACCTAACTTTTACCGGACTTTTACCGGACTTTTACCGGACAATGTTAGGTTTGACCTAACTTTTACCGGACTTTTACCGGACAATGTTAGGTTTGACCTAACTTTTACCGGACTTTTACCGGACTTTTACCGGACAATGTTAGGTTTGACCTAACTTTTACCGGACTTTTACCGGACAATGTTAGGTTTGACCTAACTTTTACCGGACTTTTACCGGACTTTTACCGGACAATGTTAGGTTTGACCTAACTTTTACCGGACTTTTACCGGACAATGTTAGGTTTGACCTAACTTTTACCGGACTTTTACCGGACTTTTACCGGACAATGTTAGGTTTGACCTAACTTTTACCGGACTTTTACCGGACAATGTTAGGTTTGACCTAACTTTTACCGGACTTTTACCGGACTTTTACCGGACAATGTTAGGTTTGACCTAACTTTTACCGGACTTTTACCGGACAATGTTAGGTTTGACCTAACTTTTACCGGACTTTTACCGGACTTTTACCGGACTTTTACCGGACAATGTTAGGTTTGACCTAACTTTTACCGGACTTTTACCGGACTTTTACCGGACAATGTTAGGTTTGACCTAACTTTTACCGGACTTTTACCGGACAATGTTAGGTTTGACCTAACTTTTACCGGACTTTTACCGGACTTTTACCGGACAATGTTAGGTTTGACCTAACTTTTACCGGACTTTTACCGGACAATGTTAGGTTTGACCTAACTTTTACCGGACTTTTACCGGACTTTTACCGGACAATGTTAGGTTTGACCTAACTTTTACCGGACTTTTACCGGACAATGTTAGGTTTGACCTAACTTTTACCGGACTTTTACCGGACTTTTACCGGACAATGTTAGGTTTGACCTAACTTTTACCGGACTTTTACCGGACAATGTTAGGTTTGACCTAACTTTTACCGGACTTTTACCGGACTTTTACCGGACTTTTACCGGACAATGTTAGGTTTGACCTAACTTTTACCGGACTTTTACCGGACTTTTACCGGACAATGTTAGGTTTGACCTAACTTTTACCGGACTTTTACCGGACAATGTTAGGTTTGACCTAACTTTTACCGGACTTTTACCGGACTTTTACCGGACAATGTTAGGTTTGACCTAACTTTTACCGGACTTTTACCGGACAATGTTAGGTTTGACCTAACTTTTACCGGACTTTTACCGGACTTTTACCGGACAATGTTAGGTTTGACCTAACTTTTACCGGACTTTTACCGGACAATGTTAGGTTTGACCTAACTTTTACCGGACTTTTACCGGACTTTTACCGGACAATGTTAGGTTTGACCTAACTTTTACCGGACTTTTACCGGACAATGTTAGGTTTGACCTAACTTTTACCGGACTTTTACCGGACTTTTACCGGACAATGTTAGGTTTGACCTAACTTTTACCGGACTTTTACCGGACAATGTTAGGTTTGACCTAACTTTTACCGGACTTTTACCGGACTTTTACCGGACTTTTACCGGACAATGTTAGGTTTGACCTAACTTTTACCGGACTTTTACCGGACTTTTACCGGACAATGTTAGGTTTGACCTAACTTTTACCGGACTTTTACCGGACAATGTTAGGTTTGACCTAACTTTTACCGGACTTTTACCGGACTTTTACCGGACAATGTTAGGTTTGACCTAACTTTTACCGGACTTTTACCGGACAATGTTAGGTTTGACCTAACTTTTACCGGACTTTTACCGGACTTTTACCGGACAATGTTAGGTTTGACCTAACTTTTACCGGACTTTTACCGGACAATGTTAGGTTTGACCTAACTTTTACCGGACTTTTACCGGACTTTTACCGGACAATGTTAGGTTTGACCTAACTTTTACCGGACTTTTACCGGACAATGTTAGGTTTGACCTAACTTTTACCGGACTTTTACCGGACTTTTACCGGACAATGTTAGGTTTGACCTAACTTTTACCGGACTTTTACCGGACAATGTTAGGTTTGACCTAACTTTTACCGGACTTTTACCGGACTTTTACCGGACAATGTTAGGTTTGACCTAACTTTTACCGGACTTTTACCGGACAATGTTAGGTTTGACCTAACTTTTACCGGACTTTTACCGGACTTTTACCGGACTTTTACCGGACAATGTTAGGTTTGACCTAACTTTTACCGGACTTTTACCGGACTTTTACCGGACAATGTTAGGTTTGACCTAACTTTTACCGGACTTTTACCGGACAATGTTAGGTTTGACCTAACTTTTACCGGACTTTTACCGGACTTTTACCGGACAATGTTAGGTTTGACCTAACTTTTACCGGACTTTTACCGGACAATGTTAGGTTTGACCTAACTTTTACCGGACTTTTACCGGACTTTTACCGGACAATGTTAGGTTTGACCTAACTTTTACCGGACTTTTACCGGACAATGTTAGGTTTGACCTAACTTTTACCGGACTTTTACCGGACTTTTACCGGACAATGTTAGGTTTGACCTAACTTTTACCGGACTTTTACCGGACAATGTTAGGTTTGACCTAACTTTTACCGGACTTTTACCGGACTTTTACCGGACTTTTACCGGACAATGTTAGGTTTGACCTAACTTTTACCGGACTTTTACCGGACTTTTACCGGACAATGTTAGGTTTGACCTAACTTTTACCGGACTTTTACCGGACTTTTACCGGACAATGTTAGGTTTGACCTAACTTTTACCGGACTTTTACCGGACTTTTACCGGACAATGTTAGGTTTGACCTAACTTTTACCGGACTTTTACCGGACTTTTACCGGACAATGTTAGGTTTGACCTAACTTTTACCGGACTTTTACCGGACAATGTTAGGTTTGACCTAACTTTTACCGGACTTTTACCGGACTTTTACCGGACTTTTACCGGACAATGTTAGGTTTGACCTAACTTTTACCGGACTTTTACCGGACTTTTACCGGACAATGTTAGGTTTGACCTAACTTTTACCGGACTTTTACCGGACTTTTACCGGACAATGTTAGGTTTGACCTAACTTTTACCGGACTTTTACCGGACTTTTACCGGACAATGTTAGGTTTGACCTAACTTTTACCGGACTTTTACCGGACTTTTACCGGACAATGTTAGGTTTGACCTAACTTTTACCGGACTTTTACCGGACTTTTACCGGACTTTTACCGGACAATGTTAGGTTTGACCTAACTTTTACCGGACTTTTACCGGACTTTTACCGGACTTTTACCGGACAATGTTAGGTTTGACCTAACTTTTACCGGACTTTTACCGGACAATGTTAGGTTTGACCTAACTTTTACCGGACTTTTACCGGACAATGTTAGGTTTGACCTAACTTTTACCGGACTTTTACCGGACTTTTACCGGACAATGTTAGGTTTGACCTAACTTTTACCGGACTTTTACCGGACAATGTTAGGTTTGACCTAACTTTTACCGGACTTTTACCGGACTTTTACCGGACAATGTTAGGTTTGACCTAACTTTTACCGGACTTTTACCGGACTTTTACCGGACAATGTTAGGTTTGACCTAACTTTTACCGGACTTTTACCGGACTTTTACCGGACAATGTTAGGTTTGACCTAACTTTTACCGGACTTTTACCGGACTTTTACCGGACAATGTTAGGTTTGACCTAACTTTTACCGGACTTTTACCGGACAATGTTAGGTTTGACCTAACTTTTACCGGACTTTTACCGGACTTTTACCGGACAATGTTAGGTTTGACCTAACTTTTACCGGACTTTTACCGGACTTTTACCGGACAATGTTAGGTTTGACCTAACTTTTACCGGACTTTTACCGGACTTTTACCGGACAATGTTAGGTTTGACCTAACTTTTACCGGACTTTTACCGGACTTTTACCGGACAATGTTAGGTTTGACCTAACTTTTACCGGACTTTTACCGGACTTTTACCGGACAATGTTAGGTTTGACCTAACTTTTACCGGACTTTTACCGGACTTTTACCGGACTTTTACCGGACAATGTTAGGTTTGACCTAACTTTTACCGGACTTTTACCGGACTTTTACCGGACTTTTACCGGACAATGTTAGGTTTGACCTAACTTTTACCGGACTTTTACCGGACAATGTTAGGTTTGACCTAACTTTTACCGGACTTTTACCGGACAATGTTAGGTTTGACCTAACTTTTACCGGACTTTTACCGGACTTTTACCGGACAATGTTAGGTTTGACCTAACTTTTACCGGACTTTTACCGGACAATGTTAGGTTTGACCTAACTTTTACCGGACTTTTACCGGACTTTTACCGGACTTTTACCGGACAATGTTAGGTTTGACCTAACTTTTACCGGACTTTTACCGGACTTTTACCGGACAATGTTAGGTTTGACCTAACTTTTACCGGACTTTTACCGGACTTTTACCGGACAATGTTAGGTTTGACCTAACTTTTACCGGACTTTTACCGGACTTTTACCGGACAATGTTAGGTTTGACCTAACTTTTACCGGACTTTTACCGGACTTTTACCGGACAATGTTAGGTTTGACCTAACTTTTACCGGACTTTTACCGGACAATGTTAGGTTAGGTTAGGTTAGGTTAGGTTAGGTTAGGTTAGGTTAGGTTAGGTTAGGTTAGGTTAGGTTAGGTTAGGTTAGGTTAGGTTAGGTTAGGTTAGGTTAGGTTAGGTTAGGTTAGGTTAGGTTAGGTTAGGTTAGGTTAGGTTAGGTTAGGTTAGGTTAGGTTAGGTTAGGTTAGGTTAGGTTAGGTTAGGTTAGGTTAGGTTAGGTTAGGTTAGGTTAGGTTAGGTTAGGTTAGGTTAGGTTAGGTTAGGTTAGGTTAGGTTAGGTTAGGTTAGGTTAGGTTAGGTTAGGTTAGGTTAGGTTAGGTTAGGTTAGGTTAGGTTAGGTTAGGTTAGGTTAGGTTAGGTTAGGTTAGGTTAGGTTAGGTTAGGTTAGGTTAGGTTAGGTTAGGTTAGGTTAGGTTAGGTTAGGTTAGGTTAGGTTAGGTTAGGTTAGGTTAGGTTAGGTTAGGT